>OX453050.1:2568333-3210416 GCA_949699805.1 Tromatobia lineatoria | reverse complement strand
AATTTAGAAACAAATCCAGCAATTGAAAAAAAAACTTTTTTCTTAACAATCTGAATTCTGCACGAGAAATGTTCTCCAGACCTTTTATGGCACTTTGCGAAATAGCGACGCTTTCTTCAAGGTATTATTTGCAACATTATCGACTGTACTACATATCTCTTACAGATCGATTACCGAAGGGTTTCTAGGTGTTTCCGTTCCCGCGCCATTTCTCACGATTTGATACTTTCCTGCAAAACGTGCAATTACCCGAGGGCAATCGTCACGTCGCGGAAATTCTCGTGTAACAGGAACGAAAGCACCACTTCAATCCAAATGTTCCAAAGCAAATTACAAGGAGCTCTTTTGCAGGCCCTTACAACATTTGATTTCTTCCAAAGTGTACAATTGTTGTATGACCTCGTATAAAGGGAATAATATCTTCTCGTACAAAGTATCTTACAGAAGTACAAAATAACATTTATTGTTACGTCAAACTTACACTATAAAGGTACAAGCAGAGTAGTCGATGCATATACATCAATTTACATATAATTGGTTGCTTAAATAATTGCTAAGGGCAACGATATAAAGCTTATAAAAAAAACTACATAAATTACTGATAAGCAAGCTCGAGCTATTTCCGGTGGCGTTAAAAAAAATAACGGAGCAAGTCAGACAAACATGAGACAGAAACATGGAATCCTCAATGAAAATTAAGAATTTCATATTTACAGGTAACAAAATAATTCGTTCATATTTGTACGAGTTCCTCTTAAATATTAAACTATCCGAACCCAAGATATGGAAAAATTCGAATGAAAATTAATAGTAACCACTTTTCAATTCAAATAACTGAATAAATATTCTCTACAAGAATTATGGTATTTTTCTTGTCCAAGGAAATTGATACGATACAATGTAAAAAAATGCTTATTATGGCAGATTTTCAAGAATCATTCGCAGTTACCCGACCAAAAAAGTATTTTGGTTACATTTCTATTCCAATAATGCCTACCCCAATTTACCATTGACGTCTCTACTAAATTCACACTGAGAGAAATATATAATCGTATACACCAAATTTTCAAATAAACCATCTATCTGAAAATATTCAAATTAACGCTTCATTAAAATATATTTAAATAAATCCCTCATTTAAACCAATTATATATTCAATTGTTTGTTTTGTTGTATGAAATCAAAATTTTATTGACTCCACAATATATGTAATCTTTTTGACTGAATATTGTGTTGATTGAGTAAAACTAAAAAAATAAAAAATGCTTATTCATATATCATCAATCCTATCAACTAAATTTTTCGTTGAATCAAAAACAATATTTATTTCAAAACTTATTATAGTCGATACTATTTATCAAATTTCATTTGATTTTCAAGTGCCTCAAGTAAATGTACTTTCAAATGAGACATATACCAGATTAATTTCTATCAACTAAATGGTTCTTTTTTTTAAATACATACGATTATTTATGCGTTTGACGCAACGGAATATATAATGGCTTCAATTGTACTGCTTCGCTTGACTCAAATAATGGAATTGAGCCAATTATACTTATTTCAAATAAATGGTTCGGTGTATTAATTTTTTTTTTCCTCTCATTGTATAGAATAATGATTCAAACAATATTAAAACTGTCCACAACCACTTTTAGCATTTTTAACGATGGCGCCACCGAACACACGAACAGGAGTTCTCGTCCAGGAGATGAGCATGAGTTTGTCACCGATACGAGGACTTCCTCGACCCTGTTCACAGTGTGCAAAGCTAGTGTCCACAAGTTGCTGACCCAACGGCTTTGCTCCGAGACTTGAGCTGATGTCTGGTATATTGATTCTCCAGTTGCTAACGAAATTCGACTTCCGCTTGGACCTCGGAGCTCCTTCTGCTGTGCTTCGCACCCTCAGGACCTTCGGAGTCACAGATCTACGCCTTTGAAAATTCTGTTGAGGGTAACCCAGTGCAGCCAACGGTATCCTTTCGAACACAGGATGATTGGACATGACACGAGGATAAGTGCGAGTTCCGAAGGTCCTTGCTGCTCCAGGAGCTTCGTATTCAGTTGAATCCGGTTGCCTATCGAACTCTGGTTCCTCGAGTCTGTTCCTTTCAAAGTACTGCCCTGCTGAGTCGAATGCTGAGGCTAGTATGAGGTTGAAACCCAACACAGCACCTTCAATACCTTCCTCCAGACCCTTGTCGAAATCTGTGTACTCTTGGCCCACGACTATGTCTCCTTTGCTCGGTATCACGTGTCCGATCATCTGCGAAATATCGGCAAACATATAGAGACTAAAAAATGGGAATTTGTACTTTTGACAAAAATTTAGTAACAACGAAAAATCTGTATTTATTTGACACACACTTTTCAACCGTTTCTATTTTTACGAGAAGTGCATATAAATATTTTGTATTAAAAATCTAATTTTTTTTTTTTTTTTCGAATGAAAACCAATACTTTGGGAAATGTGTTTTTGTATTATTTTTTGGACAATAGTTTTTGTTCTTATTGCAGAATTTCTACGGCACTTAGAATTTGAGATATAAGAATGTGAAATTCACACCAATATTGAGTTACTTTCGGAATTTTATGGAAAATGGGTAACACACTTAACATTCTTGTTATGTTAAAATAACAGATCTTGTTACTTGCAAATGTTGCACTACAATTTTGTAAACGATTCTTCTATTCTGCAATGTTGGTAAATGGAATGGAACACTTTCTTTACTAGCTGTAGACAGAGTAGGTTGTGAACTCCAAGTCTGAGTAGGTACATCTAGGCTTACATGGTAGACATGCACGGCCACCTGCACTGCATTTCTTTCACTTTTTGCTGTGAAAGCTTAGGTTCGGTTTATGATAATGCAGAAAACTGCAGGTTTGCAGATTTTCCGCTATGGAGTTTAAAATATTTATTCTACGTTATCTAGTTGAAATATATTTGGCACTTTAAATTAAAAAATGCCAAAACTAAAGAAGGAATTATTAGAGAGATCACTTCAGTCGGAGATTTTTCTTTGCACAGTAAATATTTTACTTAATTTCTTTGCAACTCATACAGAGAATAATACTCCACAAAACCAATTGAAATGGAAAAGAAAAATTTGCTTAATTAAAGTGCCCTACAAAAAACTTTGCCTCCAAGACAAAAGTACCGCATTAATGTCGATTTAGGAGTTCATCATCAATGGTAATCGTAATGCATCATAGCAAATTTTTTTGATAATTCATAGAAACCGGTTCTAAGACACAGATGATAGTTGTCAAAATGAAGAAGTAATTATTAAGAAAATTTCATCATTCAAGTCGGAGATTTTTCTTTCAACAGTTTACTTAATTTCCTCGCAACTTATGAATAAAATGAAACTCCACAAAACCAATTGGAAAGCAAAACAATTCTTAAATAAACCGCCCTGCAAATATCTTTGCATCCGGAATAAAAATAAAAATCCCTCATTAATCTCAATTGCGGAGTTCATTACCAATAGTTTCGCAATGCGACATACCGAAAATTCTTGTGATTACTTAAAATAACCGGCCCTTAAATACAGATGAAGCAGTTGCATTGTATTCTGATGCAAATTTATACCGACTTCCGGAAAAATATCAAAACATTATGCGAATAATATGGAATTCCGCGTTAAAGTTACGAAAAGTTAGGTCATCCTTGAATTACCCGCTGCTCATTTGATATACAGCATTAAATTATTTGACATGCATTTTCGTATAAATTTGCATGCCTTCAGAAAAATTCGTAATGCAGAGTCTTTTATAAAAATTAGGTCATCATCATTTTCATTCTATTATCGTTGATTCTCAGAGTTGTTGCATCATCTTTTGCAAAAGATTTCGGATTACATAGGAATTTGGATTTTCCGATATGAATTTTTTTAAATTATTCAAAACAAGGCCGCAAAATAGAACCTTTTATATTGCCTGCGCATTGTTTTTAACTTCTTGCAAAATTTCTCATAAAAAATCTATTCATAAAAAGCAAAAACAAATAAGGAAGTAATATGCAAGCTTCTATTCACTTCCTTTTTATTTCCAATGTCGAAATTAGTTTCGTTTCGCTCGAATTTTTTATAAACACTTGAAATATATTAAGTACTTGACGTATGCGACTTTCTATCGTTAATTGTAATTGTTCATGG
This sequence comes from Tromatobia lineatoria, assembly GCA_949699805.1. Classification (NCBI taxonomy): domain Eukaryota; kingdom Metazoa; phylum Arthropoda; class Insecta; order Hymenoptera; family Ichneumonidae; genus Tromatobia; species Tromatobia lineatoria. The sequence goes on along the minus strand of OX453050.1, from coordinate 3,206,260 downwards.
GTATAAGAATGTACCTTCGTGGCACAGTCTTCAATTTGCTTCTGTCCATCGACCCACAAAGCAAATCGTCCATCTTTGTTGTCCCAGCTCTGGCAAATGTGGTACCAACGATGTTCCTCTATGAATGTGTTATGTGCGAATATTTCCACGTTGTTTATCTCGAGATGAATGCTCCTTCCATACGCGGATATCCAAGAGCGAACCAGTCTTTCCTTCTCGTCCTCTGCGTACGTGAAAAAAAAAAAAAACACTTATGGAAATCTTCGTTTGGTCCGATGGTCGCGAGTGGACTTGATATAAGTGAACCTATTATGTCCTTATAGGGCGACCAGACAGGCCTAGTTACGCAAGTGGAACAAGAGTGAGACCATCGATCATTACTACAGTCTACTAAACCTCGTGACGTCACTACACTATTCACTGGACGCTAATTTCTACCACATGATTGTTTGCGCCTATGGCATGAGCTTTTAATTACACATATTAATATGGCCTTCTGAAATATTTGAAAAAGTTGACGCAACGCAATTAGGTTTCAACATCCTTTTAATGGTGACCAGCATATTTTTAATGGAATATTTGGACGGGTTTATATATCATTTTTTCAAATGCACGACGAGAAAATTAAATTCTCATGTGGTTAAAAAAATTCAAGGAAATTTAGGGCATTATACTGTAACAATTTTGTTTTCGAGAATTTACTGTGCTAATTTCGGTAAAAATTAATTGGGATCATAATTATTGCATTCATTATAAAAATGTTATATGTGATTGTTAATTTATGAATACCTTGCTGTCAGTAATCTTTTCTAAGATCTCTTGGAATATTTGAAAAAAAATTTACCACCAAAATACATTACAAGGTCGACGTAAACAAGTAAATAACAATGTTTGTTTATTATATTTATCGTTCTGACTTTCCTTTAGTAATGTATGTAATTTTCTCAAACAAATGTTTTGCTTTGGATTTTTTAAATTATTCATTTTTACTAGTACAGATTTTATTTTTTTTAAGCCTATGATTACGACAATGCGCCTCTCCGTGCATTCTTTTCAAGTTACCATTCAGGAATAATTTCCTTGATAGTAAAATTATTTCGACTCGAAATACCTCGTAACTGGTAGTGAATAAAAGGAGCACAGATCCATACACCAACGAGACATTAGTGGTTTGCGTTAGTGTAGCTCGCGTAACGGATAATTAAAATGTGGACGAGCCCGCGAGGATTAAGGGAGTTGCACTGTATATTAATACGGCTGAGTGATTGCGCCTCGGGGAGCTAAATTACGATAATCTTCGAGAAGCTAATTAGCGAATATAATACGTTTTTTATGTGGCTGGGACATTTAGTTAGCATGTGAAAAAAAAATATAAATAAAAATTCCAGTTGCTATTCGTTACAACAACAATAAAATAAAATCAGCAGTGCACATGTACAAATAAATTTTATTACATGAGGCACTGCGTATAATAGCACAATGTCGTTATTTTTTCCGATGTGTTTTACAAGCGATGTAAACTGCTTAATTAACGTAACATGCTTTCACTGAAAATAAAACTATCCGCAAGTTTTCTATACACAGTATGGAAAAAAAACATTTCCCATTTTGTAATAATAATTACTTGCAATTAAGTATTATGAATATAACAAATTTTTTTGCCATTTTTAATTACCTTTGAGTCATAGTTCCACGCTCTGGTAATTTATTTTACCACGATTGCGATATTGCATTTTTACCGTGTAATACATTACCACTAACAGAGACAGCTGTCCATTACTTTTAATGATATTATATGCAACTGGCACATTTTTGCAGATATTTATGGTTTTTTAGGTATTTTTTACGAATGACCATTTTTGTGATAGAAAAAATGTTTGAAATGATATACATTTCGAATATGTTTTTGTAGCAATGTAAATAATATCATTGCAGCTTCTGATTTCACAGATCTGTCAAGCTGGTTGTTTATATTACCATTATTGCAAAATTCCATTCGTTCAGTAATGTTTTACTACCAGCAGAAATGACTGTCTATACTTTTTTATTGATATTATACTCAGACGCTTTCAAAATGACTTGGTCATACTTATGCAACCGCCAGTTTTAAAATATACATTTTCAATAACGATTATCACGAAAGATTATCAATAAGTTATTAGAACAAATTAATCAGGAAACTTTTAGATTCTGTTTATTTACTTTCTGATGCAAACTGATTCACTAAACTTTCCAGATTTATATAAATCTACGTTTTTTTTGTAGCTGTGTTTTTTTTTTTTTTTTTTTTTTTTTTTTTTCATTTACAAAATTCATTTCGAAATTATGAATTCAACATGCTTTTTTTTAGAAGCCCAAATAATGTGATATATTTTCTGATCTTGATGGACCTATCAAGCAATATTAAATAACTATCATTCCTTTCAAATAACAATAATAACGTAAAGATATTATTAAGGAAGTACACGCAGCTTATTCCGAATATTTTAGAGGTTCTTATTTTTTTTGTGAGACCCAATAAATCCGCCATATTCTTGAAAGAATCATACTTTCCGAGGTAAATTTTTTTTTACAAACATTACAAGCGTCCTTCACTTAATTCAGAGGAATCGTTAAAAAGTAGTTTACGTTCAATCTGTTTTTATAGAAATCCAAATAATGTTATACAGTTTCCCACAGTCGTTCACATTACCATTATTGCGATATTACCTTTTCACAGTGAGAACTTACTGCTGATATAGTTGACTGTCTATCGTTTCAAGCAGATATTTGAAAAAAAATCGTCTGGCTTTGCTGATATAACTGCGAGGTCGAAAAGACGCTCAACTTTAGGAGAATTTATTATGTGGTTTCTGAAGCGTGTCGAGCCGTCAATACTTGATACTAGTAGCGCTACATCCGCATTACGCATTAAGGGGCTCGACCCAAAGCAACTATCACGACGTGACATTAGTAGTACAAGTAAATTTCTTTACATCTGATCATTTGAACTCAGTCACCCAAGGAAAACAGTCACGTGTTTACTTTCCACTTCGTACGCATGCTAAATGCAGTGTCGCGTCAAGTTTCGCTGCAATAATGTGCAGGTTGTTCACTTACGTGCTAAATTGAAGCAGGAAACTCTCATATGTCTATCGCGGAGCCTGAAACTTACGTTACATACATATATAGAGTTTGAAATGTGTTAGGTACACGCTTACTCGAGTAGGAGAAGATGGAATGCGGGTAGGTCAGGTTTGTGGACTTGACCCACAGGCAGAAGGTAAACTCTTCGATCTCAGGCACTGGCAATTCCCATCGAAGAAACTGAAAGATAATATTGAATATTCAATCGAGTGACAATATTGGATAACATAGAATTTTTTCATTTTTTTTCATAAATGAGAAACAGGGTTTAATCATTTAGTGTAGTGAATCGATTTTGTCAATTGCATTTCATTTTATAGAGAATTTAATTTAGGTATTTTCTTAAAATAAAAATATTTTTATGACTGATTTGTAATAAAATTGAAATCGTTTTGCCTAAAATTCTGAGCAATACTAGAAATTTTATATGGAATTTTTGGAGCAGCCTTATTTTTATTTTCATACCTTCATTTCGGTCGGAGATAAAAATTGTGCTGTTACAACATTTTATCTAAAATAAATATAAGTGTATAACATGATGTTATTTGCATGACATGAACTGACATACGACGGATATAGATAATTACTTTAATTAACAGCGAGGAAGGTATGATTATTTAATGTAGAAACAGTATTGACGACCACAATTATCAGTGATAGTCTTAAACCCTCATCATTACATGTCATAAACATTCATCGTACAATTAATTTAATAGTTGTACTATTCTGGAACAATAATCTGCAACTTCTACGAGAAAATGTTAACATTTTTTAATCACACTCAATAAAGGAAATTTTTAACTTTACGGAATTTTTATTGCAATACAAAATAAGGAAACGTAATAAATGTCTCCATATTATCAGACAATATCTTGTTCGACAATATTTAAAAAAAAATTAATTTTCGTGCGATTCAAAAATTGTAACCAATTTTTGTGAACATTTGAGTAATTACAAAACGAAAATTACTGTAACAAGTTGCCACAAAATTGTATTTAGAAAAAGGGCCCTAGATTCAAAAAACATTTCTATCAATTTCCTATTCAACAAAAGTGTCTTCATCAAATTTAATTGAAAATTAATGTTGATGCGATTCAAAAATTTCAACAGATCTTTTGAAACACTTCACGTAATTACAGAAAAATCATTTCTGTGTATAATATACATAATAACAATGAATTAAGGAAAAAATAAGATAAAATAAAATGAATAACAAAAATAATTACTGTATTTTGTTACAGTTATTATTTTAACAATAAGTTTGTGGCAAATTGTTAACAAAAAATTGTATTTAAACAGGGGGTCTTGTTAAAAAAAAACCCACATGAATAGATCATTTAAAATTTTACTAAAAATAAAATTGAAAATTATTTTTATGCAATTTAAAAAATTCAACAGATTCTTGTAAACACTTCAGGTAATTACAAAAAAATATTTATAATAACAAATAGCCTCAAAATTACATAAAAAAAGGGTTCTTATGAAAAAAAAACTTATACCAATTCCCCATCCAGAAAAGTATAGTACTCAAATATGATTTAAAATATATTTTTAGGCGTTTTAAAAACTCAGATTTTCTGAAACACTTTCGGTAATTACAGAATAAAAACTACAACAAATAACCACAAAATTGTATGTAAAAAAGGGTCTTATCCAAAAAAACTTATGTCATGTCCCCATTAAAAAAAGTGTCTCTCACCTGAATGTATCCTCTCTGAGTCATCAGAACCTTGTGCAAAGGAGTAAAATATTTGGTGCTGCTCTGAACAGAATTTCCTCCAGGATTGGCAGGTAGAATACTGCCGGAAATCGGTTCGGCAGTTCCCATTCCCAACACGATGAGTACGAAGGCGATGACGGCAGCGCCGCTCGCTCCCAGAGTTCTTCCCGCCATTTTTGTTTTTTTCGTTGTTTCCGTTCTTATTGTTACGTTGCGCACTGTGTACCGATTTCACAACTGGCGCGTTCGGTATTATGCGCCAAGTGTAGCAGTGATTCGCGATTTTTCACGCTGAGCGTGGAGCTGCGCCCCTGCCCGCGCTTTCTCGAGTGGCTCGTTGGATCGGAGGCTCGACGTTGTCAACAGAAATCGGCAGCGCGGTATAGGCGATGAAAAAGCGAGTAGTGGAGTCAAGAGTCGACTCAGGGGGCCCGTTCAGCGTCGATCGGCGAAACGCAAATCGGTGATGCGGATAGGTCGTACCGGTTTAGCCGCCCGAGCAATAATATCGGAATCGGTTGGGCGACTGGAGGTCTTAGCTCTCTTGGGATCTATCGAGCAGTGCCACAATTCAGTGGAATCATGTTGACGGTCCAATGGGGGACCAAAGTGGGTGCCGATCGAGTTAACCGATTTCTTTTGACCTCACTTTCGCGACCCGGCGGCTAAAATCCCACCAGATCCTTCATGAATCTCGATTAGTTCGATGATGGATGTGATAAATACTGCATATTCCCAAGTAGTTTCGATTTCCTCAGGCTATTTTGCATAAATTTTCTTGCAGGGCGTTTTCCAATTAGTCGATTTTGCCGATTTTTCGTCCTGTTCGATCTTTGATCGTCAACCCTCGACTGGGAGATTGACATTAAGCTTGTTTGCGGGACTTGGAGAGCCTTGGGAAACCGATTCGGAGAGACGGTAATCGTTGAACTCGCGAGCCTTGAGCGTTTCGCAATTCAGCAGTCGATTTACTACTAGCAGGTGTTTTTTTTTTGCGTGATGGCTTAATGAGGGTCCGGTGGGTCCTCCTCAACTCACTGCGGATATTATTAACATAGTATACAGACTGTTGCAGCATCTACTGTTGATTGATTTCGACTAAATAATAAGCGCTGCAAGAAACGGAAAATATAGTTTCGTTAATTTTTGCAGCGATTTTAAAAACATTTTAAACGCCTAAGCGACGGAAATCAGACACAAAATGCTGATGTTCGTTGACATATCTCACTCGTTTATCTGTTGGTGTAATTTTTGAACATATGATCTTTTTGAATCGGGAACAAGGTTTTTTTTTATCTATGGCAAAAGCGTTTAATTATATTGCTAATGAGCTGTAGAAAATTTATGGGGCTTGGAACTTTTTTACACTTTTCTGAGATAAGGCAAAGATTTCTGAGAATTGCCCAATTGTACATAAAAAGAATTATTAAGATAACATTGTCGAAATGTCATGGACTCGAGAATGAATTGAAGAAATCATGTTTATTAAACAATTATAACTTTATTCGTTTTGGGGAATAAAATCTACATTAATACTGAAACAATTATTCTTATGTACAGGTAAACAAATTTTAGACACCAGGAGATAAACTAATGAGGTGTTGGTCAATCAATTTTAACAATTTCAACCTGACTCCTTTTCCCTAATTTGTTGCCAAATTATGTATGTTTTTTATTTGGGCCAATTCAAGATATAAAACTCTCCAGCTTAATACGCAACTTGATTAGTTTTTAATAAGTTCCTTTTTTAAGATCATTAGTCGCTGAGATGATTATCTTTTTTGCAGAGTATATCGATGGCTGATCTTTAAAAAAATTATGAAACGAAAAGGAATAGTCATATTACGCAAGCATCAATGAATAATTATACATTTTTTGTTTCACGATAAATTATCCCGTTGCGTACTTTTTCGGTTTTTTTCCTTAACGATTATTGTCATGTGTATATTATTCGCAATCCACCAACTTTTTAGCAAGTATTGTAAATATAATTCGCTCACAATAAATATTCAAAATTATCCATAATATGAAAGCACAAAAGTGTCGAAACTCTATCAGATATCTTAAATCAATTTCTTAATCCAACTAAAAATTGAACAAAAATGTAATAACATATTCCATTCAATGATTCATTCATAATTTAATAAGATTTTATCCATTTCATAATAAATAAGCCAAAGCGTATTTAACAGAACTATCTGTCGATAATTTATTCAACATAAAAACATAAAACAAGCCTGCAAAGTAGAATCTTGTAAATTGCTTCCTCATTATTTTTTGCTCTCTACAAAGCTACCGCTATGAGGAAGTATGTTGATCAATTTTGGCTTCTTCAAAGGAAGCTTTGGAGAAAGCAAAAAATAATGAGGAAGCAATTCGCAAGGTTCTACTTTACAGGCTTGTTTATACTCGGAATACATTTTTATCAAAATTCAAAGTGACGTAAAATTTTTACCGCTCGACCGATTTGTTTAAAATTGTTACTCAAAAATTGTGTAATGATAGGCCATATGTAAACTAAATTGAAACCCGATACCTAATAATTTACATGAGCAAGCGCTCGAACGAGATTTTTCGAATAATTCGAAATGCCATAACATTTTAATCACTCGACCAAGTAGTCGTCTAAGTGTGAAGAAAATTTTCGATAAATCTGTGAAAAATTACGATTTTTTTTTTCTCTTAAAAGCTTTTTTTTTCTTTTGTTTCACCAAAATCGAAATTTTCGGACATGTCAACAGTTCATTAGACTAAAATCTTAATTGGAAATCAATAATCGTATGATCATATCGGCAAGTGCAGCCGGATATCTCAGTATTTGCATGAGTTATAGTATTTGCAGACATTTTTGTAAAAATTAAAATTGTAATAAATTCGGAACGGCTTGACAGATTCTTGCAAATTATGTAAAAAATTTCAGCCCGGTGCCTCTTTAATTGCGAAAGTTATAGCGTGGGAACGATTTTTTCAAAATTTTAAAAATGGTGTAGAAAAAAAAATTTCAACCAATTCGCGTCAACTACAATCCCGATCGATATTTCTATGATAGCCCACTTGCCTACAAAATTTCAAGAGCATTCATCGAAAATTGCGACAGTTTTCGTGTAAACAACGAAATGTGCACATACACACACACACACACACATACACACACATTCAGACATTTCGCACAAGCCACTTTTCTCGACGTTTTGAACCATTCTCAGTGTACTGACATAAAAATCTTGAAAAAAAAACTGTTCACGAAAACAAGGCTTTCTCTATGAGGAAGCAAAATGGTATATTAAAAAAAATTCCGTCAACTCTAATTTTTTCGTCGTTTCTGAAAACATCCGAAATTTCATTTAATGAAAAAATCGGTTCGCGTACATTCCAGCAAATCAATCACTAAAAGAAAATCCATCCAATCTTAAAAACCCAAAACGTGTGAAATTTCGTATTTTCGAGTAAGACAATAGCTTACGTATTGCGAAATGCCGGATTTGTTTCTGCTCGCGTGGTATCGATCGTTATACAATCGCGGAGCGGTCCCTTGTCGAGTAACTGTGCAACAGTCGCCCGTTTAATTGTCGCCCGACGCTTTTTCTCTCATTTCTCTGGCTGCGATTTTTTTTTCTCTTGTATATTTTTTTTTTTTTTTCTTTTTCACCGCGCCATCCTCAGCATCGTACCAACATCGATCCGGTAAACCACCACCTACTTACACAGCACGCATGGCACGTTTCACTTTGTACACTCGACGATCCGCACGTATTCTATACTATATACACCACTAACACTCGTTGCGATGACGTATCACAACGCTATACGGTATAATGTCCACGTCGCATCCACAGTGCATCGCAGCAGCAGCGCAGACACACGTCCGACGTTTCACCGGAGGTTCCGTGTCCGCGCGACTCTCCGCATGCTTTCCTCGCGGGCTTTAGTTTCGCGTTCCGGGTCCCGATGCTCTTGCTTCGACTGCCACTTTATTCTGCTGCCGGTTCGCTTCTGGTCCCCGCGACCACGTCCAACATTTTTACGTAACACGTATGGTTATATTTCCCTCGTTGTGAGAGTATCTCCAAATTTCCACTTCGTCCTTGGCTCCGAAAAAAAAAATCTGTTCAGGCGATTTGAAACTTGTCCAATAGACCGTCCTAATATTTTTTATTTTAAACGTATTTTATTTTGCTCAAGGACCCGTGACTTTGTTTTCGAGTATTTGAAAAACACAGGTTTTTGGTTTGTGATTTTCCTGAACTCTTTTATTGATCAATCGAAAGATGAGTTTTGTGAGTGACGAAATTTCATTTCATTGACAAATCACGTCCAGTGTTTTTATCTAACGCGCATGGTTTTATCTTTCTCGTTAAGAGAGGATCTCCTAATTTACACTTCGTTCTTGGCCCCGAAACAAAAAAAAATTCAATTTCTGTTCAGGTGATTCAAAACTTGTTCAAGAGACCGTCCTAATATTTTTTGTTTTCAACGTATTTTATTTTGCTCAAGGACCCGTGACTTTGTTTTTGAATATTTGAAAAGCACAGGTTTTTAGTTTGTGATTTTGCTGGACTCTTTTATTGATCAATCGAAAGATGAGTTTTGTGAGTGAAGAAATTTCATTTCATTGACAAATCACGTCCAGTGTTTTTATCTAACGCGCATGGTTTTATCTTCCTCGTTAACAGAGGATCTCCAAATTTACACTTCGTTCTTGGCTCCGAAACAAAAAAAAATTCACTTTCTGTTCAGGCGATTCGAAACTTGTCCAAGAGACCGTCCTAATATTTTTTGTTTTAAACGTATTTTATTTCGCTCAAGGACCCGTGACTTTGTTTTTGAATATTTGAAAAACACAGGTTTTTAGTTTGTGATTTTGCTGGACTCTTTTATTGATCAATCGAAAGATGAGTTTTGTGAGTGAAGAAATTTCATTTCATTGACAAATCACGTCCAGTGTTTTTATCTAACGCGCATGGTTTTATCTTTCTCATTAAGAGAGGATCTCCAAATTGACACTTCGTTCTTGGCCACAAAACAAACAAAAAATTCACTTTCTGTTCAGGCGATTCGAAACTTGTCCAAGAAACCGTCCTAATATTTTTTGTTTTAAACGTATTTTATTTTGCTTAAAGACCCGTAACTTTGTTTTTGAATATTTGGAAAGCACAGGTTTTTAGTTTGTGATTTTGCTGGACTCCTTTATTGATCAATCGAAAGATGAGTTTTGAGAGTGAAGGAATTTCATTTCATTGACGAATTTGGAATTTATAGAGAAAATTAAAAGAATCGCTTTTAGCTTTAGCGATCACGTCCAATGTTTTTAGAGTGTCTCGCTGTGAAAGTGATTCCAAATATCCACTTCATCACTGGCTCCGAATTAAAAAACAATTCACTTTCGGTTTAGGCGATTTGAAACCTCAAATAGACCGTCCTGATGTTTTTTTTTAATGTATTTTATTTTGTTCAAGGAGCCGTGACTTTGCATTCAAATATTTAAAAACCCCAAGTTCTTATTTTGTAATTCTGCTGGACTCTTTTATCGATAAATCGAAAGATGAGTTTTGTAAGAGAAAAAATTTGATTTCATTGAAAAATTTGGAATTAAAAGAAAATCGAAAAAAAACGCTTTTAGTTTCGGCGATCTAAAAATTTCCCCGCGACCACGTCCAATGTTTTTATGTAACACGTATGGTTATATTTCTTTCGTTGTGAGAGTATCTCAGAATTTCTACTTTGTCCTTGGCTCCGATAGAAAAAATTCACTTTCGGTTCAGCCGATTTAAAACTTGTCAAATCGACCGCCCAAATGTTTTTTTTCAAACGTATTTTATTTTCTTCAAAGTCCCGTGACTTTGTATTCGAATATTTGAAAAAAAAGGTTCTTAGTTTGTGATTCTGCTGGACTCTTTCATTAATTCATCGAAAGATAAGAATTATAATTGGAGGAATTTCATTCCATTAACAAATTTGAAAATAAAAGTGAAGTAAGCAAAATCGATTTTAGTTTAAAACCTTTAGTTTGTTTTCACTAGCGGTCAAAAAATGAGTGTCAATGATTACAAGTGGAGCACAATTGTTTATATAATCACATTTGTCTCGTTAGTGTCTGCAAACATGGAGATACAACTGAGAGAATTTTTGAACTCAAACTTGTCCCGGACATGAACCGATGCTTGTGATGTAAACTGGAGTTACTGGAATACTATTCTGGATACGTAGTACGTGCAGTGTATTAGTGAAACACGTGGATGGTCTAACGGGAAAAGCTGCGTATTTTTAAGGGGAATTTGTGGCGGTGGAAACAGCGAAACGAGAAGGGCTAGTATCTGTTTATGGATTCTCCATCGACTGCTGGAAAGTGTATGCACCGTGAAGATATGCTATCGGTACAAAAATTTCAAATCTCCATATAGTTAACCATAACATTTAATACTTCCCACTTTTGCTGTCGTAACTATGAATCATTCTGTCATGTATTATCCAAATGAGAATACATAAATGTTTTTTTATTATCTACAGCAGATGATATTGAAATTGCTCGAATTCGTTATACATTTTATCGCTCACGCAAACTCATTACAGTCCATATGTTTATTGTTTTACTGTGTGGAAAGCAGGATCGTAAAACGTATCTTAAATACACAGAATTTAACGAATAGAAAATATCCTTGGCCATGTTCAATAATGATTAAATCTGAATATTTACAGTGAAATAGAAACGTTATAAAGTTTTGCTCGATCCAAATTCTACATTGATTTGTTGTACACACAACAGGTTTTTTTTTATCATCCGGTAAATTAGGTAAAATTAGTCACATGGCAACAAGCCTGCAAAGTAGAACCTTGCAAAATGCTTCCTCATTTTTTTTTGCTTTCTGCAGAGCTACTACTATGAGGAAGTTTGTCGATCAGATTTGGCTTCCTCATAGAGGAAGCTTTGTAAAAAGCAAAAAATAATGAGGAAGCAATTTGCAAGGTTCTACTTTGCAGGCTTGTTTATACTCGGAAGACATTTTTATAAAAATTTAAAGTGACGTAGAATTTTTACCGCTCGACCGATTTGTGTGAAATTATTACTCAAAAATTGTGTAATGATAATCCATGTGTGAATTAAAATAAAACCCGATACCTAGTAATTTGCAAGAGCAAGCGCTCGAACGAGATTTTGCAAATAATTCAAAATGCCATAAAATTTGAACCACTCGACCGATTGGTGCCAAATTTGTACAAAATATCTTTTCAAATGGTCGTCTAAGTGTGAAGAAAATTTAAGATAAATCTGTGGAAAATTTCGATTTTTATTTTTTTCGTCAAAGCTTTTTTTTTCTTTTTGTTCACCAAAATCGAAATTTTCTGACACGTCAACAGTTAATTATACCAAAATCTTAATTGGAAATGAATAATCGTTAAATCATGCCGGCTATTGCAGCCGGATATTTCAGAATTTGCATGAGTTATAATATTTGCAGACATTTTTGAAAAAATTAAAATTGTAATAAAATCAGAACGGCTCGTCAGGTTCTCGCAAAATTTGGTACACACAATTTTTCACGGGTAGTCAATTTATGTACAAAATTTCAGCCCGGTGCCTATTCAATTACGAAAGTTATAGCGTGAAAACAATTTTTCAAAATTTCAAAAATGGCGTAGAAAAAATAATTTTCCACCGATTCGCGTCAAATACAATCCCGATCGATATTTCTATGATAGCCCACTTGCCTACAAAATTTGAAGAGCATTCATCAAAAATTGCGACAGTTATCTTGTAAACAACGAAATGTACACACACACACACACACACACACACACACACACACACACACACACACACACACACACACACACACACACACACACACACACACACACACACACACACACACACACACACACACACACACACACACACACACACACACACACACACACACACACACACACACACACACACACACACACACACACACACACACACACACACACACACACACACACACACACACACACACACACGCACACAAGATTTCGCACAAACCACTTTTCTCGACATTTTGGGCCATTCTTAGTGTACTGACATGAAAATCTCGAACAAAAAAAATTTCACGAAAACAAAGCTTCCTCTATAAGGAAGCAAAATTAGGTGTTAATCGGAAGAATTTATCAAAGTTTACCAATACATATGTCCATGTGGGGTACCATATTGTTTGCTGGGACGATAAACGATAATTGGTCCCTTGGGATAACCTTAATAGCTCTCAGGGGTGCCAGAAATCGAAGCAATTGATATAGACTATGCACGCGAGACTAATGGGCGTTCTCGTAAATTCCATTCCCAAATTGAATATTTGTAATATATCTTTGCTATTTTTAATATTATTGGCATCCAAAATTGCGTTTTTGAGAACTGTGCACGTAGAGAAGAATATGGCAATAATCCCTCGACTCAACATTGCAATCGAGTTATATTCCGGTTTTCTGGCGATTTACGCTAGTTTGTTACCATGATCATGGTAACAAAATAGCTGCGTATAGCGTAAATCGCCAGAAAACCGAAATATAACTCGATTGCAATGTTGAGTCGAGGGATTATTGCCATATTCTTCCCTCCGTGTGAATAAAATAACTGTCTATAAGCCAAAAACTCATCTATTGCCTCTTCATCAATGATCTCGAAAATACAAAAAAATGAATATAAATTCCTGCATACATTCCGCTGAAAATAGCAAAAATAAAATATAGGATGCTGTTTCACTTGTGTACCAAATTTCAGCTCAATCGGTTGTACGTTTATTGGGTTATACGTGATTGTAAGATTAAGGCCCTCCACACTTGAATTTATCCGGGCATTTTTTCCAAACCCTTTTTCTCGATGGTATAGACATTTACAAAAAAAATCCCTTAAGCCAGAGTCTCCTATGAAATAACAAAAAAAAATGTTAACGTAACATTTTTGAACAGTCAAGAATGAAAAATAATTTCTTAACAGCCTAATATACACTCACAATTTTATCGTTACATTCTTAACACTTTAACAACATAAAAATTTTCATTTTACTAGTTACTCATATCCTGATCATCCGAGCAAGTTGCTGATCGCCTATAACTGTATAGATCTATAAATCCGCAAACAGTCAAGAATGAAAAATCATTTCTTAACAGCCTAATATACACTCACAATTTTAACGTTACATTCTTAACACTTTAACAACGTAAAAATTTTTATTTCACTAGTTACTCATATCCTGATCATCCGAGCAAGTTGCTGATCGCCTATAACTGTATAGATCTATAAATCCGCACATCTACGTCATCAAAATTCACTGTCAATGTAAACAGAACACAACATCCCACTCTCTGTCCAAATTTGATTAATGCAATAAAGCTTAATAACTCCAATGTCACTATACCCGATACGAATAACGAGAATTCGAATCGACGATCTATCGATATCTGGAGTAGAGCACGAACCCAACGAATTAATATGCGTCTGCACGTTCTGCAGTGTACACCACTACTCGAAGAGTACTCCGTGCACAATGTCGTAGATTTTACTCCAAGAGATTTTTTTCATGCCCAACAACGTTCGTGCATCATGAAAAAGTTGTATTCGTCTCGGTAGCCGTGATGGCCAGCACTAAATTCCAGTTTTTTTCCACTAAAACAAGATAACCGTGACAGATATACACTAAAAAAAATTACATATATATAGATATACGCATCTATGTGTAGAAAACGAATTTTCAAATTCCTTCATCAAACCTCGTCGAGCATCTCAGACTGTTGAGCACGCGATACTCTTTCTTTTTATGCTTCACAGTCCGTTGAGTGACCGTGACCTGATCTAGCTTCTCTACCTTGTACGTCGCTAAAATACGGAAGCGTGATGTTGCAGATTTAAAAAGGATGAAAAGTGCAACGTGTTTCTCGGTTTAATACGTTCATTGGCATTCCAGTCACTGAACTCTGGTTTTTTTATGACCATTTTTTTAAGCTGTCTGCAACCACAACATGTGTAAGATACTCTGGATTATATGGAGAAAATTATATACGCTAGCATATTATTAATATTATTCCACAGATATTTTTGTGAATGTACATTTCAGCTATTATGATTATTATGAGGCAATTTGAATATGCAATATACAGTGACAGGCATGTCGTAGCTTAGTTATAATGTATCGAATATTCATTATTAGTTAAATTGCGAAATAACACAGCAAATTATTAATTTTAATAAATTCGCGTGAAAAAGATTTATCAAACGTTGATAAAAATATTAAACAAATTCCAATACATCAGCCTTGAGAAAATAAAATCCAATAATTCCGTGGAATTATCCTGGAAATATTTGCGACATTCTTGATGCATTGCAATGTAAGTCATTCATTTTGGAAGAGTTTAAAATTAATTTCTGTGCTTAAATAATTTTCTGACTGAGGTAAAAATATATGACAATTGTCCCTTGTTAATTATTATAATATTTTGCTGGTGATAATCATAATAATAACGTCGTAAGTAAAAAGTAACTATGAAGATTGTTATTGTCCAAAGCTTCTTAATTATGCAACGTACAGTGAGAGTTATTACTGAAGTTATTACCCAAATATTCCCACAGTAATAAAACCGTCGAGACTGCGAATTATGAGCGTAACTCATTGAAGTTACGTACACATTGTTTGGTGTGTATGTTAAAAACATGAGCCCGAACGTCATCTATGAACTCGCAGTGGCTCATAGTGCACGTCGTCCTTTTTTTAGCCGGGATTAACAAACGCTTCGCTTCGCTCGCCACTCCTTCTGGTGTTAACGATCTTGCACGACGTTTTAAGACAAGTAACTGGCATACGTTCGGACCATTTCTGTCGTAACAGACACGCAGTGTCCATGCTGACGCGGCCTCGCTCTCGATGAATAGAAATTCCTACTTGGTTCGCCAACTTCCTTCTAATTCACGTTACGCTCGTGCGTTACTCGCACGTACTATTTTTTTTTTTTACTCCTTTCTATCATCGAATCAACAGTGTATCGAGTGTGGATTGAGTTTCTTTGGAGAAAGAAAAAAGCAGAACCATTATGTATTTACCTGCACTGGAAGATATCACGTTTTTTCTACAGCGAAAGTAAACAAACGGTAAACAGAGATGTGGGTCGATTAGCATCATGTAACGAGGAATTTCAAGGCTCTTTTTCAACATCTCTTTTGATGGATGTAAAAAGTAATGAAACTAATTTTGATGAAACTTTCATAACCATATATGTTATTATTTCGTAATAATTTTTAAGAAAATTAAAAGTCTTGAAGAAAATTGGGACATATACTCTATGCATTATGGAAAAAGTAATATAATGCACTATTTTTTCTGTCAATTTATATGTGAAATGAAAATTTTTGACAGATGCATCGAAAAATGTTATTATAAATTATAAAAAAAAATTATAAGTACTAGTTTGCCTAATTCATAAATTAGCTAAAGTCAGTACAAATCTTCCTTTGAATTTGTTACCTATAATGTTTTAGTTTTAGTTTCAGTCAGTATGTTGCGCTCGTGCGTTACTCGTGCGTTTTTTTTTACTCCTTTCTATCATCGAATCAACAGTATATCGAGTGTGGACTGAGTTTCTTTGGAGAAAAAAAAAGCAGAACCATTATGTATTTATCTGGACTGAGACATATCAACGTTTTTCCTACAACAAAAGTAAACAATTGGCAAACCGAGGTGTGAGCCGATTAGAATAATGCAACAAGGAATTTCAAAGCTTTTTTTCAACATTTTTTGGTGGATGAAAAAATAATGAAAGTATATTTACTGATTTTTATTGGCGGCATGGTTTGTTTAATAACTGACTTTAGAATTTAATTATCAATTATTAACAATAAGTTTGGGTGATAAATATTTATCGTTGAATTTTTTTTAAAATCTATTTCATTATTTTGTAATAATTTTTTCTAAAAATAACAAGGCTGCAAAATTTCATAGAAATTTTATACGAAAATTGGGACATATACTTGATGCATTAAAAAAAAAGTAATTGAATGTACCATTTTTTCTGACGATTTATATCCTAAATAAATCATTTTGGCAGTTGTATCAGAATTTCGGGTGTCCGGAATATTTTTAACATATAATTTGAGTTCGAACAGTGATACGACTTGCGCCACTACTTTTGAATGTAGTTAGAGTTTTTAAAATTCTGTCAGACAAAAAAAATTGATAAAAATTATGATAAATTATAAGTTAGCGGATGCCGATTCAATTTTTTTTTGTGTTTTTTTTTTCAATTTTTTACATGCAATATTTTGGTTTTAGTTTCAGTCAGCACGTCGCACTCGTGTGTTACTCGAACGTACCATTTCTTTTTACTTTGTTCTATCGCCGATTCAACAATGTACAAAGTGTGAAACGAGTTCCACTGGTGGATGAAAAAAGCAGAACAATCCTGTAGTCTGCAATAGAAATGTTACCTATGCTGGCACACATTAACTTTTATCTTTCAGTGAAAGTAAACAGACGGTGAACGGAGATGTAGCCCGATTAAGATCAAGAAATTTGAAGGTTTTTTTTCAACTTCGCTTTGGATGGTTAAAAAAACTATGAAATCACTTTTAGTGGTTTTCATCAATCTAGCACTGAGATTTTAATTTCAATAAATTCGTGTGAAAAAGATTAATAATTTCTTAGTAATTTTTGAGAATAACAAAAATTACGGAAATTTTATAGAAAGGTTCTAAAAAATTTGGAACATATATTTTATGCATCGGAAAATTAGTAATGGAACATTTCAGGTTGGACTGAATTCTTGGGATATTTTTTATTCGAGAATTGGTGGTGATTGAGAATTGGTAGTGGTTTTCATCTGTCTAGCACTGAGTTATTGATTTCAATAAATTCGTGTAAAAAAGATGAATAATTTCTTAGTAATTTTTTAGAATAACGAAAATTTCGGAAATTTTATAGAAAGGTTCTAAAAAATTTGGGACATATATTTTATGCATTGGAAAATTAGTAATGGAACATTTCAGGTTGGACTGAATTCTTGGGTTATTTTTTTTCGAGAATTTCCTATATCCGGGTGTTGTTAGGCTTTTGAAAATTATTTTGGACTGAAAACAAATCGTTGTGCATGTACAAAAATAATTGAAAATTGTTCTAATTAATCAAAGTTAATATATAAAAACGAAAAAAGCACAAGAACCACTTAGTTACCTGCATTAGAAATGTTATCTGTGCTGGAACACATTTTTCCTACACCAGAAGAAAGAAGATGATAAGGATTATAAAAAAAAAAATTTTAAGGCCTTTTCACCATCTACTTTCACGGATAAAAAATAGTGAAACTATTTTCATAGCTTTTCATTGGCAGCATCGTTAAATCAATAACTGAGTGTAAAATTATATTTAACTCGAGCGATCTGCGACTGCGTCCTAGTTGCTAAGCTTACGAGAAAGCGTTAATAAAGTTGAGCCCAGCAAATGGTGGTACGTTAAGGCAGAATGATCAAAAAGCGTATTCCACGAACTTCAGATGCTCAACAACTCAGGTACTTCGTACAATGTAGAACACGACAAGTGCTTCAAAGCGAGTCTGGAATTGCAAACTTGGTTTTAATTAGTGTATCCTGATTATAGCGCAGAAATAATTATAAGCTATCAGTAACCTATGGTAAACAAACTGCATAAGATTAATATTAATTGGTCGTAAATGTAAATAAAATGTACATCGTTATTTTTTCGAAACTATTAATATCTTGGAATAAAAACGTCATATACATAAAATTTGAAGGGAATGCATTTTTGCGTTTGATAACCGTCATTTACAAGATGTCCTAGAATCTCGCAAATTTTGTGTCCCTGTAAAAGTTCATTTTAATAATCCGCATCAGGTAAAAAAATGTACTTCTATTACGTTGCTGAAGAAAATTTAAGTTCGAATGTAGCTTAAGTTTATTGGAAATTTATTCTTTACTGAAAATATGAACAGTGATTAAAAATCGAACTTTCACACCCAATAAAGAATTTGTTATTTACTTTCAACAATGTTCGCTTCCTCAAAGAGGGAGCTTAGTTTATACGAAATGTTTCTTTCGAAAATTTCATGTTATAATACTCAGAATAATCTGAAGCGTCGAGAAAAGGGCCTTAAAAATGTCCCGTATGTATGCATGTGTATGTGTGTGCGTGTGTGTGTGCGTGCGTGCGTGTGTAATGGAAGGTCAAAAATTCATATAACATGTACAGTATTAGCTATTCTTCTATTGGTATATATTTTATACCACAGTGTGCGCAAATTAGGCACTTCTCGCACTAGTGGCATAATAGTACATTACGATACTAGTGCGATGAAACTTTTTCGCGACGAGTGTGAGCTTACAGCACGAGCTGAAGACGAGTGTTGTAATCACACGTGATCAAAAAAAGTTTCTCGCACGAGTATCGTATACAATTTTATGCTACTAGTGCGAGAAATGCCTTTTTCACGCACACTGTGGTATAAAATTGTATACGATACTCGTGCGAGCAACTTTTTTTTATCTGTTGTGATTACAACACTCGCCTTCAGCTCGTGCTGTAAGCTCACACTCGTCGCGAAAAAGCTTCATCGCACTAGTATCGTAATGTACTATTATAAAATTCGCTTGACGCATTTTATTTTCATAGGAATGTTAAAATTTTGAAAAAAGTGCGGAAACGGTCTGGCTTAAAAAAATTTTTAGCTATGAAGCTAAAACTTTGTATTAAAATTGTACAAAGTTAGGTTTGTACAACAACAAAAGGTTTAGGTAGGCAAAATTTCAACAAATCAACAAAAATGAACTACACAAGAAAAATAACATTCAGTTCTTGTAACTACTAAATTTGACGATGGCCCGTAAAGCGGTTCGGATTTTACGTGATTTTGAATTTTCCAAAATAAGGTTGCAAAGTAGATCCTTGCGCATTGCTTCGTCAATTATATACATCCTTTGAAAAATTTTCTCTATGAGCAAGCCAAAAATAAAATAAAAAAACTTTCTCATAATGGCGGCTTTGCGAAAGATGATAATTAATGAGGACGCAATGTGCAAATCTCTACTTTGCATCCCTATTTAAAAAAATTCTATGCTCATAAAACTGCATATATTATTTAAATAATCTATGTATCATTTCCTTACTAGCGACTGTACAGTATTTATATTCATGGGAATTACGCTAAACGATTGAAAAAAAATGACTAATAATTATCTTTATACTGTGATTTCAGACGGCCAAAAATTCGACTTCGAGCAGCAGTGGTTATTACATGGGAAGTAGCAGTACATTACCACGTGGTGGACCATTGATGAGAGCGTACAGTCCAGCGGCCGCGGCCGTGGTACCGAATGCCACGCCGACACAGCCCAAGACCCTTGGTACACCAGGTGAGAACTTGTTTTATCTATAAACTCGTTGAGCTACATTAGTCACTCGATACAACTATTGAGTTGGCGTTAGTCGATGCTCCAAAATTGTCGACGTCAGGTACAACTACATAATATTCTGGGTTTTGTAATGCTCTCGACACTTGAATCGCAAGCATACACGTAATAGGAGAGCAAAAATAAATATCCTAAGTCCTTGACGCTGAAGTTGATGAATTTGACAAAGTGGATTGCACACAATTACAATTGAGTCTCGCATTTGTGAAATCCTCACAGAATTCGCATAAATTATATTTTTCAAATGAAGAAAATAGTTGATATGTCGAGGAATTACTTAATTGAAATTTTTTTTTTAGATGTAATAAAAAAATACAACGATACAGTAACTTTTTTGAGGTAGAGAGAAACTTATGCGAGGCTCCACTGTATGCGTAGAAAATTATCTGAGTTTGCTGCACGAATTCTGAAAATAGTTATTTATTTTAGTTTAAATTCTGTTTCCGCAATTACAACCACAAAAAACCGTGCATGAGCTTATTTCGGTAGAGTATATTGTTTTGGAATTTACTGCATTAGCTGGACACGTAGGGGAATTATGTTTTTGCTGGATATTCAAGCATGACACTTTTTCATGTCATTATGGATCATTGCGCTTTCACCATATTGATCGATTTAACAATTAAATGTAGAAAACCCAGCATCAGCATTTTGAGGTATAAAATAAGATAATGGAGTTTGTAGTCCAACCAAATTTAGAAGCTTTTGCAGAAAGCTATAAGCTGGCCTTTGTATTTCAAATTGTATATGAGCGTTGTCTGTCAGTTCAGCTTATAAGTAAAAATATCGAATTAAATAAAAATAAGATTTATTTATCTATTATGCTCAAAAAATAATAAGCTATAAATAACTGTATTTTTCTAGTCCTGTTTTTATTTCTGAAGATATTAGGAGTTTAAATAAATTAAAGAAGAATATCTACGAGAATTCATAGAAACTATTTTTATATACTTAATTTCGGTTAATAATGAGAAATATCTAAGAGGTTCCGCAAAAAATAAGAGAAACTGATAGAAATAGTCCCATGAGCGGTATTTTACACTATCCGAGCCACTTTTTGCCCGAGCAAAATATGGGCGTCAATTTTATTTCTAAAACCACCTGAATAACGAGAAAAGACGCTCAAGCGATTTTTTTTTGAGCTGCAATTTCTTATTTTTGGTTTCTAGGTTGAAAATACAATAGACCTCATCACATTTCTCGATCGAAAAATGCTATAAGCGCTGTAAAATACCGTAAATACAATTTTTTAAAATACATTTTAAAAAAACGCTCATCGAATAACGCAACAAGTACTTTTAAGGATGTAGGAGCGCGATGGGGTGCTTAACTTCCTGAAAAGTGAGAATTCAGAGAGAAATTCGAATACCTCCCGATGGAAGAAAAATCTTTAAAAAATTGAGGATACAAAAGGTGCGGAAGAGATTAATTCTGCATATTAATAACTGCGAAATGTTATTAACAAATAGGTGGGAAAAAAAATTTTTCAACAAATTATCCGAATGAAAATGATTCATCAATTTTTCTGAATACGTACGAATTTTTTCAGAATTTATTCTAATCATCGAAATTTCGTTTTTTTGGAATTTCTTTGTCTCAAAAAATGCATGTTAAATGCAAAACCACCCATTACACCCAAGAAGTTTCTAAACAATTGATCAAATAGATTCGCTAATACAGCTCATACAAGAAAAAAAAACCGCAATTTTCAAACATTAGACAAAATTCTGAAAAAATTCATACGTATTCCGAAAATTTAACGAACCATTTTTATTTGAAAAAAAAATTACGTTGACGGATAATTTGTTGAAAAAAAAAATTTTCACCTATTTTTTAATGACGTTTTGCAATTATTAATATTCAAAATTGATCTTTTTTGCACCTTTTGTATGCTTGATTTTTTTCAGATTTTGATTCCATCGAGAAGTGTTTGAATTTCTCTCTGAATTCTCACTTTTTAGGAAGTTGAGCACCCCTAGCGCGCTAGGGGTGCTCAACTTCCTAAACTACATCCCTACATCCTTAAAGGGCTGTACAAAAAATTGGCGCACTCTTCCCGCTTGATCGAAGCTCTACGACCATTGAGAGTCTAAAAGAGTTGAATTAACATTGGGTACTAATTTATTGAGCTTTCATCGGGACGCTAATAAAAAAAAAAGCTAACGCATTTTTGTCTTAACCGCTCTTAATAAGGTATTTAAACACAAAGCTAACATACTGTCAAGACTAAAGGAGCGATTGTGGGTCTCGGTACATGGTACATTGCTTTTGGTTTCAATGGTTGGATAGGTGGTGGCGGGGTGGCACCAGCCAAGCCGCTTCGCAGCTACCAATGCGGTAAGAGTCCCCTCGGCAGCCTGGGGGGCTCGGCACGCTTCTCTAGAGACAGCTCGGTGTCCCTGTATAGTATACCAGGTCAGTAGAATCCTTAAGTTAGGCCAATCATCGTGAGAAACCATATCCTTAAAGAAGGTAGAGGTTGATAAGAGCAAAATCATTAAGGAAATGCTGGAGTAGATTTTTTTACCGACTTTGCTCGGTAAAAATCGGCGATTTCGTAGTACACACTATTGATCAAAAATATGCTACAAATATACGTCAAATTTCGCAGGGAAGTAATAAAAACATTCATGCTTGGGTGTCTGGTCGGATTACTGTTGAAACCATACGGAAAATGTAAAAAATGGGATATCACTGAACCTCTTAAAAACCAATATGGCCGCTCGAAATGTCAACAGGTCCTTTGAGGTAAGATATAAACGTTTCTGGAACTCAGATGTGTTAAATCAGACCGGACACCCATTCTTTGATTATTCCCGAACCTTTCAAAATCCTCGGAATGTCGATTACACTAACCAAATTCACAAATTCATTTCAAATTTTGAAAGGTTCAATGAATGATCAAAGAATGGGTGTCCGGTGTGATTTAACACATCTGAGTTGCAGAAACGTTTATATCTTACCTCAAAGGACCTGTTGACATTTCGAGCGACCATATTGGTTTCTGAGAGGTTCAGTAATATCCCATTTTTCACATTTTCTGTATGTTATGAACAGTAATTCGACTAGACGCTCATGCATGAATGTTTTTATTACATTCCTGCAGAATTTGACGTATATCTGTAGCGTACTTTTGATGAATAGTGCGAAATCGCCGATTCTTACCGACCAACGGTAAAAAAAACTGCTCCAGCATCCCCTTAAGAGGACCAGGTTAACAAAAAAAAAGTTATAATAAAAAAAAATTCTGGCGATGATACCGTCCTTTTGAACAATCTTAAACTCAAACCTCACTCATTAAGTACATATCGAGTATAGTAATTCCGCAATTTTGTGAATATATGACGCATTCTTTATCAACCGGATCACTTTCATCCGTCGACCTTCCGGATGTTTTTTTTTAAATCTGTCAGTTTGTTGTACTACTTGAGATGGATGTCTGTGATTTTTTTAGATTTCAAACAAGACGGTTCATGTTTAACGGTTTATAAATATCAGCTTATCTGAGTAAATACTCGAAATAAAAAGTTAGAAACATAATTTTGTCGAATGGAGAAAGTGAATTTCTCGCAAGATAAAAAAACTTTTTTTCCCACTAAAAATACACCTTCGTTTCCGCTCTCAACTTTACAGAGAATGTAGCATTATATGAAGATTCTGAGAAAAAAATTCGAAAGTGGCACCTCTGATGCTTAGGCAGGAATTTTTAATTTTTCACTCCTTAAGGATGTATGTCACGTACAGTCCCGCCAAAAGTGAGTTTCAGAGACAATTTCGATCACTTCCCGATGGGATAAAAATCGGAAAATAATAATGCATATAAAACGTGCTGACAAGATTGATTTCGCATAATAATAATCCCAAAATGTTATTAAGAAATTGGTGAAAAAAACAATTGTTCAGCAGACAATCAGTCAACCTAATTTTTTATTTAATGAAAATATTATGTTGATTGATTTGAATGCATACGAATTTTTCCACATTTTTTTCTTTATTTTGATTTTGATTTTTTATATTTTCAAACATGCGCAGAATATAAGAAATTTTGGATATGCGTTTTGCAAAAAAATCTTGAGTGTAGTAGATGGTTTTATACCGAACACATCCAAAATTCGTTATTTCGCGCACATGTTTAAAAAAAAAATCAAAATTAAAATGAAGAAAAAAATCTGAAAAATTTCGTATGCATTCAAATAAGTTAACATATCATTTTCATTAGAACAATAATTCGGTCGACTGATTGTTCGTTGAACAATTGTTTTTTTCACCAATTTGTTAATAACATTTTGAGGATTATTATTATGCGGAATCAATATTTTCAGCACGTCCTATATGCATTATTTTTTCCCGATTTTTATCCCATCGGGATGCGATCGAAGTTGTCTCTAAGACTCGCTTTTGGCGGGACTGTACGTATCATACATCCTTAAGAATTGGAGGTGCCACTTTGGGATTTCTTTCTCAGAATCTTCATACACTGCGAATTATACTTTAAAATTTGTACTAGAATCGAATGTATGTTTTTCTATTGAAAAAATTATTTATTGCTTTTTTTTAGCAAAATTGTCTTTTGTCGGTTAGAAAAATTATACCTTTATCATCACTCGAAGGAAGACGAAAAGTGAAAAAGTTAATGATGCCAAGAATTTTCTGAAACCAATATTTTCTGAGATCCAGTCATATCTAAAAAAAAAACGTACATTTTAACCGCTTTGATCCCAAAGCTATGACAAGTCTAAAAATTTACTCTTTATGTCACATCCTTTCGGTGCAATCTATGTCTGTATAAAAGTGCAGAATTAGAATGCTTGATACATTCTTCATGAGGTTTTAATGTAAAATTTTTTTTAAGAAGGGTATTATCCAGATAATTTTTGTTCTTATAATTTTTTTGAGGTGATTGGTCCCCTTAATCAAATGGAAAAAGACAACAGAAAAAAATGTAGGTTCACAGCTTTAACCAGATCATTTGTCTGATCATATCCATAAACCATTCCAAAGGATATTAAGGATTCTTAAGGGGTCTGCATGAGCTTCCGGCTCGAAAAACAGGTCAATTTTTTATTTCTTATTTCTGATCCGAGTATTGAAATGACGAAATGAGATGAGAAATTTTACACATAATTAATGAATAACCTTTGCAAATTAGATCTTTTCCATTGAAAAAATTTGTAAACGATAAGGTCATTAATATTTTAACGAAGTGAAGTCAAATAATCGATTTGTTCGAATTCGATTCGAGAGCTCAGTTCATAACATTTTTTATCGAAAATCTGAATTGTTTATCAATTAATAATCGATAATTGGAGTAGTTTTTTAAATTGATAATCGATTTTTTTTAAGCTTGACTTTTTTGTAATTTTTTTCATTTGAAAAAGAGTATTTGATCATACGATGCCAAAATTTAATAAACCATGCCCGAATTTGAAATAATTCAGTCGTTATTCACTGCAATCTGTGCGTCGAAATCACTTGATATTGTTTTGTTTAAAAAAAACTCCCACTTGGCAAAAATATATATTTAATTGTATACAATTCTGATCTCCATATCTCAATATTTCCATCCAAAAAAAATATTGACCTGTTTTTCTCACCCCAAACTTACACAGACCCCTTAAAACATACATCCTCGTCAAAAGTTTGATTTGATCAGAATTTCAGCGCAAATAAAAAAAATTTCACTGAATATCCAAACAAATCAAACATTTGTTTAGAAATGGATGTGTAAAGTATATTCCACCAATCACAGCACCGTGTATATATATCATATACCACATTTGTATTCTGCTGATGATTTTTTACGTATATTTAGTACCACAGAATTGTTATTTTTCTCTATTTCAATTTTTCCAAAAACGTTGTGGTGATCGTCTCCTTTGGGCATTATTCTTAAAATTGGACAATGACCAAATATATTGGATATGGACTTGTCGTGCATGTTTCAAAATTCGTTGACCATTGAAAACTACATAATGAGATGGTAAATTATTATTTTTGTAGTACAGTAGAGTTGAATTGGAATAAAAATTTGTATATTTTGTGTTTGGTAAAATTTGATCCCACGTGGCACATTTGTATCTGTTTATGAAGGATACCTTATCTTTGTATACCTTTTTGAAATATTTTATTTCGTCCTGTATGACGTATTTACCTGAACGAGATCGATTAAATGTGATTTAATATAATCGAATTGTGGTGACACTATAATATTTATCGTATGCATTAATATGCAAAATAAAATTTTGATAATATGTACGTGTCCTGTGCGTTACAGATTGACATGCCTTTGGCATACAGATGATATTGTGTTATGCAACTAAATTTAACTACTGACTCGAGGCGCAAAAATTACATAAATGAATAATTTGTCAGATCGGCTACACGGTGAAAGCGGCTATATGAGCAGTCCAGAAAGAGGTGGCGGCGTTAGCTCAGGATCAGGAAGGTATCCTGGAGCCCCATACAGCACCGGTAGCAGTTATGAGGAGCCTTATTATTCCCAATTCTCTGGGACAGTTACACCGGTCATTGACGAGGAAGCCAGGTAAGATAAGCTCTGAAAATGTTCTTTATTCACTTTACTAGCTACTGTTGTTTTCCTGGGTCTGATCCTCAACCTCCAACTATCATTCTCGATTTTTTGGTATTGTTCCAAATATAAAAAGTAACTACAATTCTTATTAGATTTTCTTAAAAAAAATTTTCGTACTTATCTTTATTGATAATGAACACGTTGAGAACCGAAATTTGAAAATCTGACAGAATTCTCATAAACGCACATATCAATATTTTTAAGCTCAGACCCAAAGTTATTTTTAATTTTTATTTAATATTTTTATTGAAATTTAAAAGTAGAACTTTGCGAATTGCTTCCTCATTATCTTTAGTTTATTTCACAAAGCTACTTCTATGAGGAAGTATGTTGATCGATTTTGGCTTCATCATAGAGGAAGCTTTGTGAAAAAAAATTATTGAAGAAGTAATTTGTAAAGTTCTACTTCATTATTACAAAAGTTGAAATTCTGAAAAAATTTGACCACATAACAAATTATGACGAAACTGTGTACCTATTATTGCTAAATACTACTGATTTCATGGATAAAATTTAAGTTCGCTATCTTATGTTTTGTTAAAGTTAATGCAATAACATAACTTTTTCTGAAAGTTAAAATTCTGAGAAATTTGAACCACATTGCAGATTATGATGGGAATACGTTTTAATCATCGCTAAACAGTACCTATTTCATGCATGAAACTTAAGTTCGTTGTCTCTTGTTTTGATAGAGTTAGGGCAAAAACGTATATTTTTAGAAAGTTTAAAAACTATAAAATCCGAACCGCTTTCCCGATTTCGGTCAAATTCAATACCGAACAATATACAAATTACTGTATAAAGAATTATTTAGTGGAATATCGCCATTTCTACGACAGCTGAAGTGCACACATTCTTTTTTGAAAAAATTCAAAAAGCTATAAAATGAAAATTTCTGCATACATTTACAAAAAAAAATTATCAGTCAAAGACGGACTGCTGCTCCACTTGTGTAGCAATTATTAGCTCAATCGGTTGAGAGGTTTCCGAATTCCAGGTAATTGAATTTACGAAGCTTCCCTCACACACAAATACATATACATGTATATATATACGGACATTTTTGAAAACCACTTTTCTCGATGTTGTGAAACATTCTGAGTTGACATGAAGATCTAAAAAAAAACTTTCATTCATGGAAACAAAGCTTCCGACGATAGAATATATAGAAATGTTTAAGCAACAGCTTGCAGTACAATTTTTTCTGCATTCACCTTTTTTTTCGATTTCTGGTTTAACAAAAATCCGTATAAATATAGAAACGATATCTGGGATTCTTTGGGTCTTAGCTAAAAAATATTGATACAAAATTTACGAGAGTTTTGTTAGACCTTTGAATTTCGCCCCTCATTTCATTATAAAAAATGACACATACAATAGCTTAAAAAAACTGAATAAAAATTGTGATTGCATCTTGGAGATGGAACAATAACGTAAACAATCGGGCGTAAAATTCGGGACATCGAGGGTCGAATTAGTATGAACTCCTACTTAAATAATTTGTTGCTAAAAGGCATTGAATAATTTCAGCAGCATTTGTTGTATGGTGTGTGATCTTAATTTATTAACATTCCGTTTGGCTGAAAAAAAAACGCTAGTTTGTAGAGGCGATTGATCAACCAGAATGATGAGTACTTCCTACTTGTGGCTATGAAAACTTGTGATTGAACTTTTTTGTACAATGTGCAACGGTTGTGAAAAGATGTTTGTAATTTTTCAAAAGATTCAAGATAGTTAACTTTCAATAAAATTTTAGGTAACCTAAAAAAAATAGAGGAACACAGTATTTAAGGTTGTTCTGTCGCTTGGCGTTCATTTCGTATAAGTTCGACAAAAATAAGAGAAAATTGCAGATACTTCTCGATGAAATAAATATTTTAAAACGTGCGTGCATATTAAAAGTGCTGGAATAAATCAGTTTGCATAATAATAATTCCAAGATGTTATTAACAAATTAATAAAGACATTAATTGATTAACAAATTCCTCGGCAAACCAACTATTTTATTACGAAAATTATTTGCTTATTTTTTTGAAAACTTATGAATTTTTTAAGATATTTATATTCCTGCTTAAATTATATTAGTCCGTGTGTGGCAGGCTTGCAAAATAAAAATCGCTCAATCTCGAAACCGGCGTCGACGATCAAGCCGGAAATTGGTACACTCGTAAAGCAGCAACGTCCCTTTTTATGTATAAGTTTACATAATAATTACAGCATTTTTAGATGTCCTAAGACTGAGTTTGAAACAAAAAGTCTGTATGTTCTCCAACTTCCGCAATTTTATAACTAATGAGCTGAATAGTTCTAGACAAATGAAGCAATGAAAAATGACGGTCAGAATTAAATTTGAGCGGAATCTATAAAGCGGTTTAGATTTTGTAAAATTTTAAATTTTACAAAAATTGATGTTTTTGTTCTAATTCAAGTTAACTTGGCCCAACCTTGCTCAAATCTTTTATAAGGTCGAATTTATATCCAGTTATAGTAGATATCGAACTTGGTGAAGATCGGTTGAGAGTTTCCGATTTTATAGATTTTTGAATTGTCGAAAAATTGACATTGTCGTTGTAATTTAAGATAATCATTTAACTTTAACTAATTTAGCAAATTTTATACAAAATTCAAATCTGATTTTCATACCCATTAACAAAGAAAAAGTTCAGGTACAAACTTGACACAATCGGTCGAGCAGTTCACATTTTATGACATATTGGATTTCTGGACAAACGTCACTCGAGTCAAAACAAGCCTGCAAAGTTAAACCTTGCAAATTGCTTCCTCATTATTATGCTTTTTACAAAGCTTCTTCTATGAGGAAGCCATAATCGATCACCATACTTCCTCATGGAGGTAGCTTTGTAAGAAGCAAAAAATAACGAGGCAGCAATTTGCAAGGTTCTATTCAAGATTGCTATACCATCGAGAACTACTCGTAATTTGCTCTCATTTTCCTCGAACTTGTGCGAAATGCACACCAAGCGACAGAACTACCTTAACACATTTTAAATTCCATCAGTTGTATGTCATGTCAAGTATTTCACAATAAAACTGTCGACAAATTTTGTATTTTCATTTTTCTCAGTGATTATAAAAGTAAAACATAGAATGACACAGAAAAAGAACAGAAAGCACTAACCATTAACAGCATAATAATTGCTCCTGACAAATAAGCTTTTTTTCTCTCAATTCTGGTTAAAAAATAATAATTTTTTTTTTTCTGGTTAAAAAATAACAATTTTTTTTTCTGGTTAAAAAATAATAATTTTTTTTCTTAATTCTGGTTCAAAAATAATAATTTTTTTTTTCTGTTAAAAAATAATAATTTTTGTTCTTAATTCTGGTTCAAAAATGATAATTTTTTTTCTTAATTCTGGTTCAAAAATAATAATTTTTTTTTCTCAATTCTGGTTCAAAAATAAGAATTTTTTTTCTCAATTCTGGTTAAAAAGTAATAATTTTTTTTCCTAATTCTGGTTAAAAAATAATAATTTTTATCACTCAATTTAGGTTAAAAAAATTATCGTTTTTTTCTCAATCTCGTTAAAAGCCAATAATTTTTTTATTCTACCGGTTGCGTTTACCGTGTGAATAACATTGAGAACTTTTCGGTTTGCCAATGTAAATAAGATTGAGCGAACGATAGCTGATAGTGTGGGTGTGTATTTGTTGTGGGTGGTGCAGTGATACGGAACTGTTGGAGGAATCATACAGCCTTTACGGTGTTAAGCCACCGGGGCGTCCGCCAGCAGGTCCCCCGAGATCCCCATTTCCTCCAGGGGCCCCTGCTCTGCCTCTTGGCCAGCTAAGCGACGTCACTCGGTATACACAATTGGAATGAAAAATGACAACTGCTATGCAATGCCTGTCACGTCTGTCTGTCAACGTAATTTGTTGCTTTGCATCGCCGTTACGTGCGCTTGATCCCTCAACTTCGTCTGGCAAATTATCCAACAATTCCATATAAGCTTTAGACGTCGTCGTGCATGGCAAAAACACGAGAGCAATATAATGACTGCGAAATTAATTTTTCCTGCTCCAAAATCCCTCAAATTCGCGTATGGCAGCAATATTTTTTTTTTCGAAAATATGATTTATTATAAAGTTATAGCCGCTTCTAGCATTAGATTATTCATGAATATTGTGATTAGTGCGATGTGAAATGTGATTCGTATTATGTTGTGCCACCAATGCTAAAAAAACGTATAATTTTCTGTTTATTATCAAATGATTCAGTAATTGCTGTTTTTTAATCCTTGACTTCCTAAATTTTTACTTTTCTAAATTGAATCAAGAAATTTAATTATTTAATATCAATTTTATTTTTTGACAGCTTCAAATCTGTCTACAGTTTTCCATTCTCAAAGCTTCAGTCAAACTTTCATCACGAACATAGCATCGTCCATTTTATTATTATAATTTCATTAATTAATGGCTCACGTTTATTTGGCATTAGTGAAACAATGTGTTGCCAAAGTTGATATTAGATTTTCACAGAAAAAGAGTTCATTCGCAATACAATAGATGGAATGCAGCATGCTTAGTGTTGCACAAAGCTGCAACAATATTTAAAAGTACATTATGCCAAGGCACTATAAAAATAAGTCTATAGCATAGACCGTAACAGTGAACTGCAATGTCACGTGTTTTGCACCGTTCGTTACTCGTGACGCTTTGAATATCGTAAATCATGAAGGGCCACAGCAAATATGCCTTGAGGTCCCGATCATAACGATATTTTAATGTGATCTGAAAGCCGCAGTCGATGCTCATCGACTCCTATTCTCAGAAACAAAAAAAATGCATGATATTATAGAAATAATTTAATGCAAAATAATTATTAAACATAGCAATAAATAATTGGATTATAGGTGCGATGATAAGACACGGCTCTCTTATCACCCGAAATTATATATTAATTTCTGCGCAATCTTACTTTTCATGTAACAAATAAAACTTTGCCTGCTACTCATATTTATTGTTGTTACAAATATTTATTAAAAACATTATTTTTAATAGGGTAAGGGTGGATCATATGGAACGGCAGCTTGCTAATTTAACTGGGCTCGTGCAAAAGGCTCTAGTAACCCACTCCCTACACACCAGTCCCTCCCCCAGGGACTATCTGCAAGTCCCGGCAGGACGTGATCCGTACACAAGAACTACAGGTACCCCCAACGCTATTACAATTAATTTATATCAATTTTAATAATAATAATAACTGTATATTACGTGAAATTGTCTATAAAGGCAATGTATTCACGAGATTATAATTATTACGTGACTGGTAATCCATAATTAATGACAACGTGCACTAGAATTCGGCTGGTAATCAAAATCTAATTTAGTTCTACCATCTTTTACTAACACTTCGAACTGATTCTCTATTGCTTTTCATTAATACTAACAGCGAGTACTAATATTCAACCGACATTATATAAAAACGATAAAACATATTTTTCGTTACAAAAAATAAAAAAAGATTGTACGTTTCATTATCCATAGTGCACGATACTATATTTGGAAAGTAACAGATTTTTCAACGGTGTAATTTGTTTCGTTGCATCGAAATTCATGAAGATGAAATTGTTTATTTGGATAGAAGCGACATTCATCTACGGCTTCTACTGCCAATGCTTTGTACTCAATGTAGAATTATAGTACACTTTATAGATCATGGATCAACGAGTCAAGAATATTTAACGTAAGAGAAAGCCACAATTTATTACAAGTCGAGTTTCAAATGAAGCTAATATGTTTGGTGTTGATTACTAAACTAATTGACGGTGATTATTTTTATGACATGGCAGATAAGAGCCGCTATCGGTCAGTGCAGCCACTTTCTGCAAATCTCTCAGAAGGAAAAAAATCGCCGGATTTCACTTTAATACTGTAGAAATACATTCGGTGAAATTTTTCGCATTTTTTTCGCGTGAGATTAGGAGTTTACATTTTTTCGAAGTTATCATTTTGTTATCACCTTGGAAGATACACAATATCGGAAATACAATGTGTATACTCAATTTTTTGTTGAAATCTTAAATGCATTTTTCAAAAAAGTGTATATTCAATTTATTCCCCGAGAAATAGAAAATCTGAGTTGTTGTGACAATTATCTAAGAGGTTCAACAAAAACGTGGTGCAACTGACTGAGACTTTAAGCTCGTTAAGAGTAACTTGTCAATCCATGCGTAGAAACAATAAAGTAAATGAATTTTGACTTCTTTAAAATCGTAGCTCCGAATGTTTTACAACTAACGTAGACTAACTGCATTCATCATGAAGAAAAACAAAGTCCTGAGACCTATCCTTGAAGTTCATATTCTTTTTTTTTTCAAATGCTCTTTTGCCACCTCGAGTTAAAAATGAAAGATAGTCGATTATCTATTAGTAACTTTTCCTCAATAGACATATTTTCTACAGAATTAGAAGGGAAAACGTTACAACCATTAAGAACAAATGTATAGAAATAAATTCTTCTAGGAGCAAAACATTTCACAATATGATTCAGACAGTAAAAAGTACTGAACACTGAAGGCCACAGACTCTATTGTTAATTGAGGGTCAAATCTGCCTCAACGTAATTAGATCACTCGAAAATGTTATTCAAAAAAGAAAAAGGGAAAATAGTCCATTAAAAATGCTGACCACCAAACACTTTAAATCAGCGGTAAATATTTGTAACCTTTTTTATGCAGTTGTATGAACCATATATCACGATTCGAGGTTTATTTATGTCACACAATGTATGTTTGACTTAGATTAACTATTACAGTCGTGCTTTTGCAAAAACATGAACTGATTGACTTTAATATCCCTGAAGATATTATTGGGAGTATTTTTCTAAAAACATTCCGCAATAATGAATTGATTTTAGTATCGAGTAGATTATTCTGTTTCACAAAAAGCTCTATAGAAAATGATTGTCCCAATGATTATCTTTTAAATTATCTTTTAAAAAAACAATACAATTTCATAATAAATGGATACCCGTAATTGTTGAATGGTTAATACCATTGAATATCCAGGTGGTTAATTCGTACAACTTTCAAAAAACCTCGTGAACCATGCCATATAGAAATCCGAATAAATCACAGTTTTTTCTTGTTCCAAAAATACGGCGAGTATTTTTCTGAAAATTGACTTTAATCCGTAACTAGTTTTTACAAATCCATTGTTAATATTATTTTCTCGATACTCGTAACATACATTGCTCTTCGTTCCGTTGATTAACCCGCAAAACCTTAGGTAAAAATATTTATCTCTCATTTACATGATAAAATGTGTTTGAATCTCCTTAAATGGACTGTTTGCCTTGAGTTGTGCCTGGAAAAAATCAAACTGTATCAAGAGCCAAACACAGCGATGCAAAATTAGACTTCAGGCAAAATATATCACAAAATGCGATGAAAAGGAAATAACAGGCTATTTTTCTTCTGGTTGCAATAACACTGCTGCCAAAGTTCGTGACTTAGTGTAATATATTTGTAAATTGTATATTTAAGTCGAAAACAAAAAAAATACCAGTACTCCACTCCTGGTTCTGATTATCCTTAACCCTGCTGTACAACTGCTTTATTATTCCGTCTAACGCACACCAGGCGTAGGGGATGAGTTCGACAAACACTCTAGTTCCAGCTCCGCCTCACTGCCAGGTGTGTCATTTCATCTCTATCTCTATTTTCTAATAACATACTATCGATATTTATTACAAAATGTATTATTGCTGCTGCTACATTAGTTATCAAATTCACGTATCATAAATAAGTGTATATCACCTGCCATTACAGATGACTCATACTTAAGGACTGACGTTAAGCCACCAAAATTAGGCAAAGGTGCGCTTCAAAACATTTTTCACAAATCGCACGATATCGTCAATCTCGTTTTTTATTTTATTTTCATTTTATTCTTCGCACACGGCACTATTTTAAGCGCTCAATTTTTTTATTCGCACGTTGAATTACAAAAGCATGAGAGTAGAATGTTCACACGCGAATTCCTCATGAGCAGCGCGTCTATTTGTCACATTCAATATTTATTATTTCTCTAAAGGAAACTATCGCTACAAATGACAATTTTTAAATGCTTTTTACAGGAAGTTTTTTTGCTTATAAATTTTATTGTCGTTTCAAATTAATGATCTTGGTTTAAATCTTAACAGTGAAAGCGCAGCTTCGGTTAAGACACGATTTATGACACGCCACGCAAAAGCACTTGGATGTTGTGATGATTATTATTGTTTTTTTTATTGTCAGACGTGAAATATGTAAAACAAAAATAAATGTAATATTTATCGGTAAACAATCTATTGCAGACAAGTCGGTGTCGTTCGAAAAGTCAGTATCCTTCAGTGATGAGCCACCAGATATGAACTCCCCCAAACAACACTCCCCACAACATGCAGGTAATCGCTAGTGTAAATATATACATAGTTGAATCATCGTTAATCCGCAACAATGCATCCAGAAATTTTGGACGAGCGTCAAATAATTCGGAGAGGATTTACTAATGTAATAGACTGCGAGCTGATTATTTGCCATTTACATTGATTGCCTTAATTAACATACTAATCTCACTAAATTTGCAAACATCATTTCGCGCAATTAACAGAATGAATCACTATCCGTAAAAAAAATCACTCTTAATCTACTAACATATTTATCGTACGATTGTGCAATGCAACTAGCGGATACAAAGCCGACGAAACCAGCTATAAAATCGTCGACATTGCCGCGGATGTCTTCGCAAGGTAAATCTGCTTTTTCTCAGTCTGTCAGGCTTTTTTCCTTTTGTAGAATAAAAATTAATGCATTTATTTTTGTATAAAATATTGGAAAAACAGTTTACTCATGCGATTAGTGTCAATTACAGCTTTTACCTTAAGAATCAAGACCACATATTTCCGAAATTAGTGATTACATAAATAAAATCGCAATTTTCAATCACAATCTAAGAGACAATTACAAATTACAGAAAGAGACAGACACAAACCTACTCCACCACCGAAACCCGTCGCTCTAGCGGCAGGTCAGTACGTCTATCGAGATTTGGCCCTCACACCTGAAATGTACAACCAATTGAGAGGCTTGCAAAAAAAAGCAAAGGATCTTCGTCAGGAAGTTCGAAATTTGCGGCGTATGTCACAGGCCCAGGCGCACACGGTTCGGGAAACTATCAGAGATACTTTCATCACTATACGGTGAGATTAATTGGTCAAATTACCATTATTTAAAAATGTGTAGTAATTTTTTTGCGACTGAATTCACATTTCATTCAATTACTGGTCTTAGGGCGATGCTATTGGCTGGAGGAGAAGCCGCGTGGGCAGCAGGAGACACGGAAAAGATGAGACTAAGCCGCGAAGAGGACCTCTACAAACAAGAAATGATTAGGCTGGAAAAAGATCTCACGTGAGTGTCAAACTTGGAAGTTGTGACATAAATTTATACAATTTCCAATGTTTTCCCTATTCTTCTTTTAGCGAGCTAGAAAGTACGGTGGAGGAACTGCGGGGCAATGTGATCAACCGAAAAACTCGTGTCAACATGTCGGACGTCGAAAATATGGCTCTTATCTTAAGCAAATCGAGGTACGGCTCACAGAAATTAAAAATTCTAGTCAAACCAAAGAATTGAAACTCTTCCTATAAGTTCGTTATTCGATTACATTACCTCAAAACAAGAAAATAACCCTGGCGGACCGAGTTGAGCCGTATTTAATGTCAATTTCAGGACATACGACCCAAATCGGTAAAATATCGGTCAAACTTGAATCAATTACACATCAAAAATTATATTTGATCATCTTTCGGTCAAGTTTTAGCAACTCAACCGACCTCCGAGTAAATTAGACTGACTTTGTGCAGTCTATTTAAGGTCATCTTTTCGTTAGTTGACTGTGATTTAACTTTCATAGCTTTGGGTCAGTATAGAGACGTCATTGAGCATTTTGACCGATTGTCGACTAAATCGGACGGACTCCTCCCGTTCCGCTTAAAGTCGAATTTTGACAAATCGACTGATATTCAACTTGGTGCACCTTCGGGCCAGTTTTCGGTCGACTTTAAAAAACTTGACCAATCATCGACTAAATCAGATGTATACTGTTCAGTTAATTTGAGGTCTACTTATCGTGAATCGACTGATAATCAACTTGAAGAAATGCTGGGTCAGTTCGCGGTCGACTTTGGAGAACCTGACTGATTATCGACTTCATGAGATGAACTCTATTCGGCCAACTACAGTCAGCTCTTCGGTCGAATTTTTGCACAAATCGACCATAGATTTTCGGTCAACTTTTCGAGAAATGACGATAGATCGAATCAAATGGTTATACTGGATTGGGTCGATTTTTGGTCAAGCATTTGATAGTTGACCTTATTTCGACTAAGATTATTTAGAGCGTTCGGTTAAATATTGATCAATCTATAAAATGTTAACGGCATACCGACCCAAAATGTTTTGCAGTCTAAGACGAATAGTGGTCAACTATCTTATAGTTGACCGTATGTTGATCTAGACATACGAAAAGAATAGGTCAACTGCAGGAAATTTTCGGTCGCCTTTTTGCATAAACCGACAGTCGATTTTCGGTCAACTTTCGGTCGGACAGGTGCGCCAGGGAATTCGAATGCATATATATTTCATTGGATATACTCGAATATACTAACCTTAATTGAATAATATTTTTGTGAAAAAAAATGTTGATAAACCGAATATTCTCCTGGGAATTTCTTTACGTTTTTCAAATTGGCGTTTTCAAATAACTTGTCCGTCAATTTTTGAAGAACGAGATGTAAAAACTTTTACAAATTCACAAACTAACTTCGTATGAGCAAACGGAGCATTACTCTAGCGATTGTTATACTATTTTATTAAGGACACCTTGCCTCTCATTTGAAATCCAATATCTTCATATCATTAACCAGGTTGATTTTTTTTCCACCCTCTACTTGTATAAAAGTACAGAAATTCTGATTGCGTCAGATTGTTTTTGAGAGATGTATATGACTAGCATCCTAAATCAAAACATTTTACTTTGCATTTTCAATTATTCGAGCAATCAGAGAAGATTTCATTTTTGATAATCTTAAGAATACAGGAAAAGTGTGTAAATCATTCGAATTTAGTAAAATAGATCTATAATTCGCGAAGCAACATTTATGCCATTAATTAACGATGGTTTGCATTGTTTACTCCGAAGCAAAACCGTTGCGGACCTGAAGGTACGTTTCCCAAGTCTTCAGGAAGGTATGAAGGGTCTCCTGAGTTCCGAAATGGAGAAAGTAGTGCGAGAGGAAAAGTTCCTCAAGGAGGAGCCAGAACGTCTCGAGTCCGCATTAAGGAGATGCAAGAAGCTGACTGGCACCCTCGTCACGCTCAAACGGTACTTCCTGATACACCGATCGAACCTCTTTCATTCAATCAGCTCTACGTAATTGTTCTGAATAAATATCCCAATGTTAACTACTAACGCTGAAAAAAATCGTGACTTTAATCGAAAAATTGCTTTTTTTTTATTATTTTTCATCGTTATTATTCAGCTTGGCGTCGGTGCAAGAGCAGCGATCACCAAACGCAGCGAGCGTCGATGCCGACGAAACGCCACCAATAACCCCAACATCAGCCCAACACTCAAAGGTAAAAAAAAGCTCGAACACTTTGCTTATTTATTTTCTCACATCAGTTACCCCAATATATACGCTCCCATCCCTCGTGCGCTAAAATTCGATGCATGACTCTTCGCCCCCACCTCCGATTACTTGCTTGAAAGATATATGTATATATCCATAGTAGTTTTATCCAAAGCGCGATCTTCGAACGACCCAATTTACCAGTACGTCTTTGAAACTCTTTGAAAGTAATGTAGCCATGATTTCGCGGTGCATCTGTCGAGTTCATCAAAGGGAATGAGTACCAAAATGTGCAACAAGAACACACGGAACTTCCTTTCTATAAAATATCGCCTCTGATCCTTAGAATTTCTTCTTCTTGACCAGCTACACTTTCTCGTTTCTCTTGCATCTAATCCCACTTTCAACAGCCTCTACATTGGGAATTTACTGCTCGACGCAATTATTTTGCGTAATTATATAATATTAATTGATGATCTTTTTAATCGAAAAAGAAATAAAGAAAAAAACGATATCTTTGATACAAGCAAATAGGAGGTTCCCGCACTCAGTTTACTTCACAAATATGTGAGTAGTAAACACGGCAGGCACTTTGAAACGTTATTTCGTCACTGAGAGTAGTTAGGCGACGACTTCTACGCTTTGTAGAGAAATATCTTTACTCTTGTACTGTTGTTAATGAAAATGAGTTGAATAATTTTGTGAAGTAATCTGAATTACCGCTTGTCCTATACCCAACAATGCTAAGCGCATGCAAAGAGTGCTAGAAATACTAATACAATATATAGATATCTATGAATTATATAGATATGTATATATCCATAAACACTGAATTAATAATATGGTTAAATAAAAAGATATAACAAACAACACTCTTTGACATTAAGAAATTTATATAAGTATGATCTCATAATTTAAAAAAAATGATGAAAAACTAATATTTGGCATGTGCGGATACCTTTAAAAAAAAGACATAAGCGAGTTACTGACATTCGGCTTCAGTCGAGTCTAGCTTTCCATCAATTCACAATATTCTCGTCGACATTTCGTCACTTTTCACGATATGAGCGACTCGACTGCATCCGAACATCATTTCTCCCGCACACTCTCCCGATATAAGAGAAAGGTGCAACGTTTTCACGTCTTTTTCGTCCAAAAAAAATTATAAATTATCTGTCTTGCAGCATATATTCATGTTTGAATCCAACATTCAAATTCAACCTCTTCTTGAAGATATCATTACAAAAAATTCACCGACGGAAACGCAATGGAGTATAATTTTGATTTCAAAAACCATAATTCACAGACAATTTATTTGAACGTAGTGGTCGCCTCTTAAATTATTCAATACTACACAAATTTTCGCCACTTATTTTTCTTAATTCAGAAATTAATTGAAAAGCAATCATTCACATGTTAATTGAACACAAAAACTTTTGCAATAAAAATACGAATAGTAAATCATAAACATCAATGTTAATAAATGCAGCAAGACAGAGATATCTGAGAGACGTCACCCGAACGAACGATTGGCATAGTTCTGGTGTGCAGAATTCGATTGGCAAATGAAAAGTCATTCATTTCATTCACGCCAACATAAATCGATATTACGCTATAAAGAAAAAGATACTTTTAAATTTAAGCAAAATTCGGAGTATAACGATAACCGTTTAGTGCCTAAAGACTATCTTCTATTGGTTCATAGCACTGTTTCATTTAATTAAAAAGAAAAAAAAAACTATCCTTATAAATACGAAATCTAATGTAAACCTTCTTAGATTACCATGCGACCATTTTTGTTTGTTTGTTCGTCCTGCGGATTACTATCCGAACGTTGGGCAATCGACGTACACTCCGCGCGGAAATAGGAACTTAGTTGTTAGTCTCCACATATATTGTCATGTAGACTACTAGCTGATGCTTTGCTCGCATTTTATCAATCTATCCTTTCGCGGGGTACACTGAAAACAAATCGCAACAGGGAACAACTTTCTCAGAGTCAATTAGCGACTAGTTCGATAGGGAAAAAATTGTGGGCGACCCTCTAGTTAAATAAAAATATGAAGAACCATTTAAAAAACAGCCGTACAAAAAAAAAGTGTATTGGTCACAATTTAATTGGAAGAAAATCGACAAATCACTCGAATGTCTCCAGCGGTACTCCAAAAACTTTCGTCCCATTGTACATCACTTTATCACTACGATAAAAAATATCTGGGGTTTTTTAAATTCAATATAACACCGCCCAATGGACTCAGTGTCAAAATAATTCCTGCAACTTGTGTTTTAATAACCTCCCCGCCCCCCAAACCTCGATACCTCAAAACCAGTTCAGTGTTTGCTGTGTCCCGATAGAATAGAATACTTTAACATTTAGTTCACGATGTGACAAAACATTTCTTCGTTATTTGGACCATTCGATTTTGTAGCTTCGTCGCAAGCATATTTCTTACAACGTTTAGTCATTTAGTTTGCGTTATAGTCAGAGCACACAGTAATAATATGCGGGATAATAACACAGAAATAGTATAATGGAATAACGAGGAATATCGAAACGAAAAAGAAAAGAAATAAATACAAAAGATGCATCAATGTTTTGTCAAATCATTATGTGTTAGTTGTAACCCATAACGAAAATCTGTGTTATGCCTTTTAATGCGTTTGCTGTAGCAACAATGGTGATGCATCGCGATAAATCGTTGTTGCCACAAGCAGAGATTTCCCAATAGAAAGAAAATGAGTGAAACCCAACAAAAATATATATCTATATCGAATAATTCCCACACAACAATAAACACAAGCACCTGACGGTACAAGAGTTACTTGAAATACAGAAAAAAAATGGCAAGATACAATAGTGAACATAATATTAATTTTTATAGTATGGCTGGAAGTGGAGTACTAACTTCAAGGAGGCCATACAGACCAGTCACGAGTAATTTTTTCATCATATTAATTCATTATAATTATTATTCTATGCTGTTTTATATAATATATATATATATATTTTATAAATATATATATACATCTATATATATATATATATTCTTATCGTTCAATATGTCTATCTCATGAATCATGAACGAGATCATCTTCATCCATAGAGCTTAAACTATTCTGCAAAATGAATATTAATAGAAATGAACTGTCAGAATATATCGAATCGAATAATTGAACTTTGTCGATTGTTTCGAAGATCCGTTATTAAAATTTCATTGTGGCTTTTTAAATTCAAATTCGGTGGAATATATTGAGATTGCTTATGTAAATTCTGTCTGTGAATCGGGCTTTTTATTTCCAGTATCGATAACTCATATAATAATACAAATTTCTTTAATTCTTTGACGGACACTTATGGAATTTTTTC
The DNA here is from genome assembly GCA_949699805.1 of Tromatobia lineatoria. Taxonomy (NCBI): domain Eukaryota; kingdom Metazoa; phylum Arthropoda; class Insecta; order Hymenoptera; family Ichneumonidae; genus Tromatobia; species Tromatobia lineatoria. Next base: position 3,164,378 of record OX453050.1, on the reverse strand, counting down.
CCTGCTTTTATATTCAAAGTTTTGAGATATAAAAATAATTCTCACTGGAGAATTGTCACATCCTGTTTTTTTTGTAATACTATTTCTATTACCATTTGGCAGAATATTTTGAGACTTCACCGATGAATATTTAACATTACACGTGTTTACGGTCGTCTCAACATATATCTTCATTCTTAATGCGTGCTTGTTCTGAAATTCGTTTAATTTTGATATTATATTTCTGACGTTTTTTCTTTTTCCTAGATTTTTGCGATCTTTTTATACGCACTGCTATTGAAAAAAGATCTTTCTTGTGTACATAATTTGCCACACAGCGATGGGTGTTGTCATTTAAAAATACATGCGTGCGAAAGAGAACGAGTATGTATATCGGATCCGCCACTAAAAAAAAAAGAGAGAAAGCCAAAAGAGAAAAAAAAAAGATAACCGGATCGTATTAAAAGGCAACATTTACGCTGATTTTTTACAAATTTTATTCCAGTGTGCATTCGAATAAGGCATTATTGATAATGTTCTCGCACTCGTCATGTTATACTATGAATTCCATAACTTTTGACGTGCAATATTCTACCTAAAAAAAAAGCGAAATAATTCTTCTGCTGCTGCATTTCTCATTTACTTCCTCAACTGTTCTTCTTGGCCTATCGCAAAATTTCTATCTCGTTCTATCTCAATTTCCATTGCGTAAGATGCTCTGTTATAACTTCAGCTACTTCATTGTCAGTAATTTAATCGTGAAAAAAAAAGAAAAAAAAATTCTTCAACAAGCAGAAGGTCAGGTCGTTTCGCATCACAATCAGGTGTACATTTCAAATATATTATTGTAATACGTTGGTAAATCGTTGAACAACGATGCGCAGCAACCTGAAAAGAAAAAAAAAAGAAGTATCCGTTACTTAATCACAAGACACACGCTCCAATCCACTTCTTATAGTAAGGTATCCCGATGTTCAAGGTTTACATTGGATTTCCTACAATGGCAAATTCTATTCATATTATTGTTAATTAATACGATTATTATATGATTATCGATGCGTTCGGATCTGTTAAACCAAAACTATGTATATTTCTCCTTCTCTTCTCATCAATTTTTGTATCTCCGTGATTTCGGATAACTACCAAATTGGCATTGTTCAATGCATATGTTATACATATACCTGTAGATGGGTGACTAAAAGAAGTCTTGTCGTTGAAAAAAAAGAAAGCGCCTCGTGCGCGAATTTTGCAGTAACGGTGAAAACGGTGACATTTCTTTTCGCTACACCCTTTTTACAAAACATATCTATTTGTATATATACAATAAAGCCGTAGAGTAATAGCGTAAACCACTGTGATTTAATGATTAATAATATAATGGATCTTAAACAAAATCGTTTCGTTTCTTCTCATACTTATTAATTTGTATACTTTAGCTTTTTATGTCTGGGTTTTAAATAATGTGTCCAACTTAATTAGTACGTACATACGTGACATTTATCACCGTAATTTTTATGTATCCCATACATTCGTAACTCATTCGTTATACTTTTTTTCTGTAAATCTTCATAATCCTTCGTCTTGTTCTCTCTTCTTCTTATTATCTTATGTTTGTTGTTTTTATTAACCTTTTCACGTACATTATCCAAACGTACACTTTTATTTCTATCGATCTGTCGATACTATACTCCTTTTTTCTCTCTAATTCCATTACCACTGCCTTACTATAAGGATTGGACTGAAGGTTTTGTCTATGTATTTTTCATTGGCAGATTTTTTTATAATTTTTTTTCTCTCATCACTAGATGACCGAGCATGAATGTATGTTTGCACGTGGCATGTATGGTAATGATTTATCATTTTATTGCGTATAACTAAGCTAATGATTTGAGCACAAAAACTGTTTTTATTTCTTAAACCTTCGTCGCAAGACGCTGCTGATTATTTTAAGGTGGTTTTCGGTATTAATTACGTGGCTGGTTGCTAATGAGGAATTAAGCTGACTACTAATGCTACGATGCCTTAATGCTTGCCAAAAATGACGAAAAGCTTTTGAAACTTTTTTACCAAAATAAAATGGTCTCAAGCATAATTCTTCATAATTCCTGCCTCGTGAATTCGTCACATTTTCTTTTAATCGCGACCTGACACTAAGACCACCTCGAACGACTGGTTAATTTGGGGAGAGAAAAAAACACAATGATCGGCACTCGTGACGCAGTTGTATATGATTTTTGAATTTTTGATTTTTGCTTTTTTTAAGTTGACTAATACCGGACAGGAATCGGTGCCAAATGTAAAAGAGCCCCAAATGAGTACAGACTTGTAACATGCACAACACAAAAAAAAATACGTAACCGACCACAGGTAACTATCTAACCGAATTGATATTTATTTCGTTTATTTGTTTCCTTTTTGTTCGATTTTTTTTTCGTTCGTTTATTAAAAATCATTAACATCATCCGTTCCGCGGCTCATACATACATTTCCGTTTCCTCCATTATAGCATGCACGTTTTGCACAGATTTTGTCGGCATGATAGCTAAAATGATATCGAAGCGTACATGAAATATCGATTAAAAAAGTTACTCTGTATATAAAAAAATCCTCGCATTTGCTGAGAGTAATTTAACAACCAGCCTGAAAATCTAAGAAACTCAAATAAAATACCATTGTCCAATATTATCGATTCATGTACGACTCTGAAAATTCCATATCATTATTTATACGCAGGCAAAATATCTTTCAAGCCTTCTTCTTGCACCAGCCAGTATGACGATTTGGAGTAATGTAACATTGAAACTTTGGCTTCACCGTAGTAATCTCATGGATATAACGCAGGTAGTTAGAGTATTTTCGCTGTCTAAAAGCTCTTTCCCAGAGCCATCAACAATATTTCAGAACCGACAAAAAGAAAAGAAAAAAAGGGCGTAACATAATGAGTCCAGTAATCCAGGTACAAAATATTTCCGAAATAGAAGGCTCGGAGATATTCTGACTCTCTAATGATATTCATAAAAATAAACTGTACATTACAACGCGCAAAAAAAAGCAAAAAAAAACATAATCGTCTTAAAGAATAGGTTACTGTCTACAAACCAAATGCAAATATTAATCCCAATTATATATGTGTACAAAAACAGACAACTGCCCCTGTGCCAGCGGAACGCACTGTCGTGGGGTCAACGGGCGTCATCGGGGGAGGGGCCCACGTTATCGAGTCATCCGCCCCCCATCAGCAGCGTCCGGAGAACGCACTCGACGCTCTGCTAGATGAATTGCAGACATTCTCAAGGCCAGCTTCCCAAATGAGTCAAGCATCAGGAGTTGGACCGCCGACGAATCACATGCCGAATTTGTTGGAAATTGGAAGATCAGCAAGTCAGATTGTTCAGAGCAGTGGAAGAGCGCCTAGTATGTCGGATATCGGAAGAAAGGGAAGCATAGATTCATCAACGAGTCTGGCAATCGTTACCCCAGGACACACAAACACATTGCGAAGATTGCACTCGTATCCTTCGAGCTCAGACACTGACACTTCACCGCCTATTGCGCGACTTCAGGTTTCCGATGGTAGCGGCGTTCCTCCCCAAAAACCACCAGTTCCCGAGCGAAACGCCGAACTATTGCAATTAGCGACAGCGAGAAGAGTACCACCGCCACCGCCGCCACGTACCAGCTCGAGATCTCCTCTAGCGAGTCCCACGAGTCCTCAATTACCGCCCAGAAATCCTACCGGTGGTACTCTTCGCCGGGGACGACCAAAAGAGGGAGGAAAGCCACCGATGGCTTTGCCACCGAACGCAGGAACTGCTGAGGAACAAATGCCGCCTAACAATATGCTCTCCACGAGTAATTCGAGCTCCTGCGAGAGCATTAACTCTCAGGAAGGCTTGCAAAACAAAAAAGGACGTCAGGAACAATTGGAGCAGAGACATCAGGAACTTTTGCGGAAACAGAAGGCTCTTCAGGAACAATATGCTCGGCTTCAACAGCTGCAGAGAAACGCTTCCGGCTTGACTACCGTTCCACCTGCGCCCCCAGATTTGCTGAAGAAAACTGGATCCGAAAGCAATCTCCTTGCGAAAATGGGACTGGGACTTAGCACGACGAGCTCTGGATCACTTACCAGCCTCACTACTAAACCCAATGCTGATGGACAAGCTCCTCAAATCACTCAGCAAACGAGCGGACAACAACAACAGAATGATAACCAAAATAATCAGAATGTCATTGTCAATCAGACAACAACGAGCAAGATCTACGAGACGGATATTCTGTGACCGAGAACTTGGCTACTTCGTTCGATCGACGGCTTCAATGATTGTTTAAGAGCTGTCGCAGCTGCGAGTTAATTAAAACATCAGCGTTCACTGAATTCGTTGGTTGCTCACGAATTCGAGATGCTGTTTTTGATCGGTACACAGTGATTACAGCGTAACAAGCTTATAGTGCGTAATGTACTTTTGGATCAAAGTGGTTTTAAAACGGTTAACAATATTTGGGGAGAGAGAAATTTTAATCCTTCGTTGAACGGGCAAGAGCTCAAATAGCATTTTCTAATTGAAACTGAAATATTGGTTTTTTCGTTCAGGTCACACGTATGCGAGGGTTTTTTCTGATCGTATATTGTGAATGGGGAGAAGATAACAAAAATTTTAACGTCGTTAAATGTTTGATTATTAAAATTAGCTAAATTTGGTTGTTTACGATGTGTACATTATAAGAATGTGGGAGGATAAATTTGGGGAGTTTTAGGCATTTTCTAAAGTTGATAGTACGAATATTTATACGACGATGTGTTAACCACGCGAAGGAAAACACGAGGTCTATCACAAATACACTAATAAAAAAATATACCATTTTTTTTTTGGAGCTGATGTGAACGAGATATATAGTAAGACATAATCCACAAGTTAATAATCGAGTGTGCAAATTACACGCAATGTAAAGACTCTGAGAACAATATGCAGTCGCGAAATCTTCGTGGAAACAACAGAACGGGGAAAAAATAATGATATACAACACTACGTAGTGATTAGACGAGTCGTACGTGATTAGTTAAATGAAAAAAAAAACTTAGAAAATACTTAATATCCTAATTGTAACTTTAAATGACGAATTTAAAGAATGAATTTAAGCTATTTAAGATTGCTCGGTTTTGGCTGTTATATTTAATAGGTATAAATGTCATCACGGAGCAACGCTACTGGGATTTTCGTACCGTTTTTTGTTTTTTCAGAATGAAAATCCTAAGAAAAAAGAAAACGGTAACGCTGTCCGAATCTAATGTAACTCGAATTTCCGAAGAAAATAAAAATAAAATAACGAGTGGTATGTGTTACGCGCGTAAGCCACGACTGACAAATGCTGGACTCTGATACGGCTCAGAATACGACGCATTATATTTGTCTGGTACTATCGTAATAATAATAGTTATAGAAAAATAATAATAACATTAATAATAATGAATAATAATGAATAAAATAATAATCCTACAAGAAATTCGAATTATGTAACGATAATTTTGACGCCAGGAAAAACTTGGCTTCGCATTATGAAAAAGAAGTAGGATGAAGATATACGTAAAGATATCTTTTGATGAATTAAGTTGAGCAATATCGCATCACGGTGGAAGATAATCAATTTTATTTAGAATCGATCGACTGAAGTAGCAAATTTCGTTCGATTTCTGCTAAGCGATTTGCAGAGTAATTGCAGTATTATTCAATGTAACAAGCGAACGGGATCGAGGTGATTATCAAGCTCTGCGCATCCCGTTAACTATCGACGACTCTAATCGGAAACTTATATCTATAACTCTATATGAAACTTATCATAAATAACGATCGATTGTTGAAAAATAATAAACAAAATGAATGACGAAATATTGAATCAATAACTCGGGAAACAAATCTAATTTATTTAGATGAGAGACTCTTAGTGAAGTACGAAAACGTGGGTAATAAGTGGGGACATATTATATATATATAGCTGATTTGCATGGGACTGCTTCGAATTAACACGAACGAAGCGTTTAATATTTACAGAAACACACAAAACTATCACCGAATCAATCTATCTCGCATAAAGAAAGGATTAAAAAAAAGTATTGTTTCACTCGCCTGTGCCAAGACATTTGTAGTTTTAATTTTTAAGATATATAGACCCTCGTTATACATTTATGGGTTTCTTTTTTAACGTCGCTGAGTACGTAATAATTCTAAGGACTATCTAGGTAATATTATATAAATATTATACATACCTATGTACACAATATACAATTAACGACGTCAACAACAACAAGAACGACAAACTTAATTACGATGTACACGTATCACAATCGACGACTGAGTGCTATGTGTTTGTTAGATTTATCGCAAGAAGCATTTCGTGTAAATGATATTGCATCAAATACATTTGTGCATTTCTCGTTTTACAAAAAAAAAAAACAAAGAAGAAATATCTGTTTCATCCCTCAATTCTTTCGCGACTGAAATTCGTGCGTATCTTACAAAGAACACCTTTTACGGGAACATAAACATGTGCCAATTTATCTACCTTTTCATTTTCGACTTTATCTAACTTTACAATTCGTAATATACATTTCATCTTTTGAGATATTCTGTTATACTTTAAGCAAAGTTTGTGGATGCGCGTAGTTCTTGTCTAAAGAGAAAATGTCCTTTTTAGACGGTGCAAATGACGCTGTATTCTCTGAAGAAATCTACAATAGAAGTATTTTTTCCCTGGTGAAAATTTTTGTTTGAAAGTTTTCGAATTTTCTCCAAAAACCGATCTGGATTTGTGGAAAATTGAAATATGCTGAAAATCTTCGTTTTTTTTCACTAAATATAGGAATTATTTATTCTAGAAGTATTTGGTAAAAACAGCAGTGATTTTCAGAAAAGTCGGTGAAAATCTTCACAATCGTTTCATAAAAATCGTTAGGGAAATGTTTTCACCAGGATTTATTTAGAACTTCCTTCTTTTCTGCTTACGCTTAAAAGTCCTCACATGGAGTTCGCTTCCGTAACAAAATGGGCGATATGCAGTACCATGCAATGAAGAAGTGAGATTCGCGGTAGATTTATATTTTAATTTCGTTGTCGAAACGCGCTATGATGAAATAATAGTTTTTATAGAAACATTTCATAAGTGTTTCCGTGAACCAGTATCGGAACATAACAGGATTGTAGTACAATGATGCAGCAAAACTTTATTGAGCACGCAGTGCGATGCAATGTCATGTGGAGAGAAACGTAGATAAATCTGCTTGTACTGCGACAGTAAATCCTGCGAAAAAAACCTACTGAACGGAACGTATGTGCAAAAAATTGCTCAAAGAACAACCTTAATGGCGCAAGTATTATCAATAATGACGGAGTACATGTAGGTACGATTTAAAGAAACACGGAAAAACTGTGTCGAACTGAGTCGTCATATACGTATATGAATAATACGAATGATCGACGTATCCCCAAATTTAGATAGATTCGTCAATATTATTTCGAACATTTCATCAATTAAGGAAATTTGAGAGATTAAAAGTAGTGAGAACAGTGCTAAATTTGTTTGTAAGTGCTGTAAAGTCTAATACATAATAAGAGTATAGCCCGTTTGTGTAACAGAATGTTTTTTAACCCAAAGAAACATCAATAGTGTATGATTTGTAAAAATATTGGAGTTTATTTCAAAGGTGGAACGTTTTTGTTTCGTTTTTGAACGGTAATAATACGTAATCATCGATTTTCATGCCGGAAAACTTATTCCCTATTTAAAAAATTTATTTTTTCATTTTTTGGTTTTCATATAGTGTTAACCGTTCGAATATCGAAATATTTTCTCGGTTACAAAGAACAGGCTATCATTTGTGAATGACATTGAAAAATATTTAGACGGTTTTTTGAAGAAGAATAAGCATGCGTTAATATCGATATTGAATTACGGATTATTTTTTTAAACAACTCAACTAAACAGTTATTTTTCAGAAACTAACGCTAGTAAATTAACGGTTTAGCGAATTTATCACTATTGATATTTCATTAGATTGGAGGCTCATTTTGTAACACAAAATATATATTATTATTATTATTGAATGTAAAAAAACTTCACAGTAATACTGACAAACATGTAGTGTTGATTTTTTAACTCTGTGAAGAGCTGCTGAAAACCGCAGCTCTGTTCCATACAAAAAAGACGGTTCATTGATGTCCATACATAATCAAACGAACCGGTTAAAGTTAAATCGATGAGATATCAACGCTTTTCGTTTTTTTTTTCATTTTTTTTCATTATTATTGGTTCTTCTAAAAGGATGGAGAGTCTCTCTTGACTTTGATTAAAATTCTTCTTCAGTATCGACTATTCGAGGAATTTTAATGGAATATTAAATCCCTTTTATATTCCCTTGGGCAGGAAACAATTCAAAGGATAAATTGAATGTCAAAATCGATTCATAGGCACACGAAGGTCAAATTAATAGAAACTACATTGAGATTGAAATGAAAATACTAGAACTAGACAGACTTTTATATCTCTTTGTCACGGATGAGACAATGTTTTAAAAATCACGCCATCGATTTTTTTAAATCCAATCTTGCTCTAACTAGAAGATTAGCAGCCTTTTTGTCAACAGATTCAGTGGATGTCTCTGGTGAATAATACGCTTGTAATACTGGGTTGCAAAGATTAATTACGCTCGTCAAACGAACGCAAGCGTTCCTAAGATCAGCGGCTAAACTTTAAGCGAGGCAAGTTAATTGCTTGAATTTCTTCTAGCAGAAGAACAGGAATATTTTGTCTTTATGGCCTAATAGCTTTTAGCATTACAGTTAATAAGGACACCGATTTTTTCTCAAATAACGAAGCATCTGTACCTCGGAAATTGCTAAACACTCTTTTAAAAAATCTCGCGATTATTTGTGAATTTATTAAGCACGCGAAATCGCAGCTATTTTGCGATTATCAATCGCATAAGCGGCTGCACATTTTATCGAATTCACTTGTCTTCTATTTTGATCGAAAACGAGGCATTTTCCGCTGTAGTTAATCTATTGTATCTATACGATTAACTTGTACAAAGCTTATTTCCATGAATGATCGGTTATTAAATTGCGATGACATCCCCGATTTGATTTTCTACATCGTGAATATAGCGATGGTAAATATTCTATTGAGACATGAATCCCCGCGTATGTCTTAAGAATGCACAGAGTGAAAATTCAAATGAGAATACGTTGTATTTCGTATATATTATGAATCATTAGTGTAATGTTTTTTCTGACAGTCCTGTACGCCAAATTGAATTGACTTGTTACATTTGTAAATGTTTGTAAGTAATATATAATAAATTAATCACGTATTAATCGTTGACGTAACCCGACAACTTTGGAAGCAACGAATAAAGGAAAACATGTCATCACAAGTGTTTTATCATCATCCTTACTGAAGTGTATCGCGTTTATGTTTGAATCGAACTAGACTTTTCATGTAAAGATTCAGAAATAGTGCAAGAATATTCCACGTATTTTCAACTGATAGTCTTGTACGATTCGAGTTTAGTTATTTTCAGACAAGAGAAGAATATGGCAAACAAAACTCTTCGCAAATACTGAGGGTGTCCATTTTTAAATAATAACAATGCCAATGTGTGCTCAGTGAATTAGTATTAACGTTTGATGTATTTTTAGAAACCTTGGTTTTTTTTCCGTTCGCAGTGATTTTTTTAAAAAAGGTTCATTTGTTAAAAATATATGCGGAAAATGTCATACAGAGCGAAATCTGGTAATTTTAAAAATAAGACAGTTGGACCGAAAACGATACGCTAAAAACGATATACTTTTCACTCAGTGCACTTTTTAATAATTTTGGTGTAATTCAAATAAAATATTTTCCAATCGTTGGAAATATCTTCGAAATCGTACTTTCAGATAATCAGCGAATCAATTTCGTATGACATAAACATGAACAATGTTTAAACAAAATGATTGATACACTTTCAAATTTTTGGAGGCGTTGATTTTTTGGTCAGGTTCTTTTCATGTCAAAAACTTTTCAACGACTTAATCAAATTTTTGGTCGGAAACGTATAATTCATGCATTCTTGAGTTCAATAATCTTTATTGCGCAGAATCAATTGTAATTCGTGAAATTGGGAACTGTTTTTTTATTGTTCTTAAGACAATTACAGTTCGTGGCTAGATGCCGGTTTTTTAAAATATTTAACAAACGGGTTTTTTATAGGCTATGAGCTTTTTTAACACCGGCCGCAACTTCCGCCCTTGCTTTTATCAATTCCTTCAACGCCTGAAGGGCTACTTCTAGTTTACCCCGTATTGGCGACTCCAGATCAATGTAATTCTGGATACACTTAATGTGGTCACCGTCGTACTCAACACCAGCCGATTTAGCCGTGGGATTGATTTTATTGTACAGTTTTATCAGCAAAGCAGCATCTTCCAATCTCTCGGTTTTGATGTTTTCGAGAAGCAAATTGTCGATGTTTTTCGTCCATGCGAGGTGAAAAGCGAGAGGCCCGAAGTGACGGGTCGACCGCAGGTGATGGAAATGCATCTCATTGTTTATTGCGGTGTAGACCGCCTCCGTTATACGGTGATAATGAGGATCGTTTGGATCATATTGCAGACAAGCTCGGTTCAAAATGAACTCGTATTCCTGTCGACTCAACAGATCCTGAAACAATGTATTAGAGACAATTTGGTAATATTGGTGTCAAGCATAGACAGCATTCGAACAAAAATATAGTAAAAATACATGTCGCTATAGATACATTCTGTGTTGGCTCAGCCACTTTTTTGTTCGAGCTTTTCCGATCCGCTCCATAATCAGATATGAGGCATTCTTCATCAATTCAGCCACTTTTTTTTCAACCCTCTTTGATTAATCCCATACAGTGGAACTTCTCATAGCGTACATAATGCGGAGACACGTACGCTAAGTGAAGAACCAATCAGGCACGCGAAACGTTCGTGCGTTTCACTCTCTCTCGCGAAATCGTCTAATCACAGCGCTGATACGTGCCCCTCCACTTACCAGTGTACGCTACGAGGGTGTACGCTATAAGAGGTTCCACTGTAATTGGACAGATTTTAGTAACACTCGGAAGTACGCTCTCCCAATTTTTTCAGATTTTTAAATCCAATATTATGGAAAGTGGAGTATTCCTTTAAAGTCAATATATCTTCAAAAATTAAAGTCATAGAAAAAAATTGTTCCAACATAAAAGTTGTAGTTTCATGTGAACTTTTGAATGAAATTTTTCAGGGAATTTTGCGACCCGATAATATTACTTTTTCGCTGAAAAATATAAAGATTATTTTTTGAACCTAAAAAGGCCACTTTTTTTGGCTGAAAAAATTACAGAATCTCTGAGCCTATGTATTGATAACATAAAAAAATTGCCAGACTGGGACTGTTCGAAGCTCCGAAGTAAAAAAATAATTTATTCTAAGTAAAAAAATGATGTGCAGATAACATATTAAAAAAAGTCTATTATGGATCAACTATTTTATTGATTTATCGTCGCATTAACTACAAATTTTAAACAAAAACGTTGTTGACATTTTTCTTGTTTTTTGTCTACAACATTTTTTTTACTTTGAACGAATTATTTTTTTACTTCGAAACTTTGACCGGACCCAGTCTGGCAATTTTTTTTATTTTATCAATGCATAGTGAATCAATTTCCGTTTTTTTTTAAAAACGAATTTTTCTTCAACTGAAATAATTACAACGTATTTTCGCATGATAGGTGATTTTTTTTTTTAAATCGCCGGACTGAAACCGATCGATGTTCTGATATAAAAAATTTAATTACGTGACAGTTCCGAAAAACCGAGAAAATGTTATTTCTCAAATTCAACAATGTAATATTTATTTGGCTAATAAAATTACAGTGTATTCCTGCATGACTGTTGACATCGCGAAAAAGTTATTAGATTGGCACAGTTCGAAGTTTGGGTACAAGAAAATATTTGCCCAGTTTTTCAAAATTTCCACACAAGTAATTTTTTTTTCATACCAAAAGTTCGATACGTGCCTCTCTGATGATTTCTTCGCGATATTAACAGTGAGGCAGAAACACTCTGGAATTTTGAAAGAAGTTAAATACAGAACTTTGATAGAAATACTTTAGTTTATACCAAAACATTGATCGATGCCTCTTTAGCAATATTTGGAGATCTCAACAGTTATGCAAAAACACGCTGTAATTATTTTAATTTTTTTTAAATACCCGTTTTTTAATAAAGAAGACTATTTCTCCGTTTTTCGGTGAAAAATCATAGTATCCGGTACGTGATAACTATTCCAAACATTCTGCTCAAACCTAACAAAAAAACAACAATTTTCATGGTGACACCCTTTTTTCAGTAATTTAAATTTTTCGAGATATTTGCACTTGAAAAAACGACATTTTCTGAAATTTTGTTTTAAAAAATCTAAAATAATTCACATTAGGTTTTTTAGACTTTCATGTAACCAATTATAGGGTATATCAGAGTTAGTAAAAAACGAGTGGCTGAATTGACAGAGAATGCTTCTATGAGATTGTAATTTTTGTAAACGATATTGACACTGATCTTTTCTTAAACAACAAAGTCATCTGAGATAATGAATCGACCCCCTATAAATGAGATTTTTTCAGTCAGAAAGTATTGTTTACCTCAGAGATTGGTATCCCATTTGTCATTAGAATTTTAATTTTGAACTTAGCAAAGATACAAAAATCTCTGAAATTCAAAATGCAATATGTACAGACAATAAAAAGCGAAATACAGTTGTAAAAACAAGCTACATATTGAAGAGTCTAAGTATTGCAACTAGTATTAATAAATTTACATCCTCAAAGGGAGAGTTGCAAATCTCTATTACTTGAGTTAATCAATAGTTATCGCATAATTGACTTAAAGACACTATTTTACTTAGCTTTTATAAAAAATTATTAAAATATATTCACAAAAGAACAAATTACTTTTTAAAATTTCATCGAAATTCACATAACAAAAAAATGAGACCATCTGATAAATAAAGGAAGAAACAGACCCTCCATTTCTCTTTCAATTTCTCTTAAGTGTAAATTGATAATGAATTTGTTTTTCAATTATTCAAAATTTCAAACATATATTTAAGCTCTATGTTATTATGACCATGATAATGATATTAAATAACGTGACTTCCCGTTATTTTATAAATCTATACAATACCTTCAAATATTCATCTTGGAACATTCTTGGTGAAAAAATTTCTCTGCCTTCCATTGGAAAGTATATTTGATTGAGTCTTTGTCGTTCATCCCATTTAGCATGTCTCAATATGCCATCCGGTTCCCTGACAACCATAAGTCTCTCATAGTTGTTAAGGCCGTACGTTATATCCGTAAAAACATATTTACAAGTATCATAACCCTGAAGCGCAGGATCTTTGGACAAGACACTGTCGATTTCTTTTCGTTTTTTGACAACGGGAGGCATTTGTAATCGTCTGAGCCCTCGTTCTGCGGCCTTCTGTTTCGCAACTTGCAATTGCTCATCGGTCATGAATTTGTACTCCGGATCTTTGATCTTGCTACCATCTTTTTGCCTTCTGAATATTTTCGTTGTATCAGGACGCGTCAGTGTTTTGAGAAGTTGCTGAACTTCCTCATTGAAAAAGAGAGGAGCGGGATCTTTCTCGCCTGCTACACGAGATTTGAAAATTAAATAATTAGCAGCCGATTTCCGCCGGGTAGCTCATGTAGATCATGACCTAACCTCAATGTTGAGTACACCGTTTGAACAACAATTTTGGTGTCGAAAAAACAACTTACCGACTTCTTGGGCACTAGTACTGTATTTTAGACTTTTCGATGCTATACTGCATTGCGCGTGACGCAAAATCGAATAAGAATTACGCGTAAACATGGCTTTTCCGACGGATTTAACTACTTGTCCGCCGAGACCAGCCATGATGTTGATCAATGTTGATGGCTTGTAGAATAAGGGTGATTGTGAACGGGGATTTAAAAACGTGCGCGAATTAATAAACAAGTAATAGTTTTATTTAATCGTAGAAATTACAAGTGGAGAGTATTTTTATTTCTTCTTCTTCTTCTTCTTCTTTTTTTTCGGATTAAACCTTAAACTAACTTATCACAATGTACGCCACTTTTAACGTTGGTCGGTATCACAGACTTCAATTATGTCTACAGAGCAAGAAAGGAACTACAGTTTCCCGTACAGGAGAGAACAAAACAAAGAGGAAGTAACTTAACCGGTATACAATAAATATAGTGAAAGTATATAAATCTTAGAGTTTAACAACACCCAACAATATAAAACACTTATAAATTAGAAACATTAGATATAAATCTTAATTTGAGTTAGAAATTTATCGACTGCCTTTAACGTAGAGTACTCAAATCCGTGTAAGAGGGTTTCGATGTCGTACGGTAGAGGACCATTTCTTTTTAGCAGGTTCTTGATTAATACGGTTCTCTCAGCATCATATAAGGAACATTGCCAGAAAGTATGATTCGCAGTTTCATCCTCTTTGCCACATGGACAACGAGCAGACGGTAAATTTGAATCCAAAAGCATCCCCAAAAAACGTACCACTTTCGATTCTATAATAATTATATCCTTAACTAGAATATTCTGTTCACGTCGAGCGGGTTGCCATCTACCAATATTTCTAATAGCTAGTTTAAATCTTTAAAAAATTACAAGTTTAGTTTTCTCTGGGGCTAATGTAAGACCTAGCAGATCTAATTGTGAATCAACATTAGTCAAGGAATTTTCTATATGATTGAGTGCATCTTGCGTTGGGTGTGAAGATGAATAAATTACGACGTCATCAGCATATTCAATGATATTACAATTTGGGTCTATTACTTTCTCCAAGTCCATTGTATAAATCGCATAGAGTAGAGGGCTCAACACGCTGCCTTGAGGAAAACCTCTAAAGGAATATTTGGTCTCATCTATATCTCTAAAGCGAAAGTGAAGTAATCTGGCTGATACTCAATTCCATATAAAAGATACCAAATTATTCGGAAAGCCTAGATTCGCGAGCTTATTTAAAAGTACGTCAGCCAGAACATTGTCATAAGCAGACTGAATGTCCAGGAATACTGCCGGCATCGATCTATCTGTTTTGAAGGCTTTTACAATCTCTGCATATAAAATAGCTGAGTTATCCATACAAGATTTGGATTTCCTAAACCCAAACTGAGTGAAAGGCATTTTCCCATAGAATTCCATCCACCAACTAATTCTGACATTAATAATTTTTTCTAATACTTTACGTAGACACGGGGCTAATGAAATCGCTCCGAATTTATTTCCATCCCCTTTAGGAACAAAAAATATTATATAATTGCGCCATTCAGTCGGGAAGGAACGAGAAACTAGAATGTCATTAAACAAATTTAATAATAAGTTCTTTGCTACCTCGGGAAGAGCGGAAATAATTAAGTAGTCGTTTTTATCAATTCCTGCACTCGATTTGATTTTAAGGTTAGAAATCGCGAAATCAAACTCGTCCTTAGAAAAAGGCAAGTCTAAAAATTGGTCTCCTTCCGGATTATTGAAAAGGGGTCGGAGATTCTCGTCCATGGAGGACAGAGCTCATTCATCATTTCCTTGACATTGTGAATCTTCTCATCATGATACTTATATTGGTTTTCTTTGTAATTCAATCGGTTTTTGAAGCATTTAATCTTTTTCCATAGAAATGAGGGATTAGTGGCCTTATTTAAACTCTCACAAAAACGTTTAAAACTTTCTTTCTTAATCTTCCTTGGTCCATATCTCGTCTTCTCCTCTGCTCTTTTAAAAGCAAGAAAGTCCACGTGAGTCAATGAATTCTCAAATTGTGCAAGGGCACTTTCTCTAGCTTTAATGAGATTATCGCAAGCTTTATTCCACCACGGACAGTAACAAGCTTTTTTCTTCTTATTGGTTCTATTAGTACTGTGGCTTGTCGCACACGGAGTTGCACCTTTGATACAATCTTCGATCAAGCTCACGAAACTTGCGTATCGAATCTGAATGTCATTATTACAATTTATTAGCTGAGGATTATTATTAATTCTGGATTCAACACTCTCTGCAAAGATTCCCCAGTTACTTTTACTGGTGTAGAGCCTTTTCGGCGCCCTGTGTTTTAAACTTGGTAAAGTATTGCAATTGAATTCAATAAAAATGGGACAGTGATCACTTCCTCACGGACTTTTATTAACTCTCCAATTACACAACAGAGCCGACCTATCATCCACAAAAGTTAAATCAATTGCCGATTCCATATTGTGCGAGGCACTGTGAAAAGTACGACAGCCATCATTAAGAATAGAAATATCCAGTTGTTCCAAAATTTCTACTATAGCATCTCCTGTATTACAACTGCGAAATCCACCCCATAACGGGTTATGAGCGTTAAAATCACCACCTACTAAAAAATTTCCATTAAATTGAGAAAAAAATTGGGACCATTCAAGGTCGGATATCTCATCGATTAGAGGAGGTTCTATAGCATGAAACATTAACAATTTACCATCTCTAAAATCCAGTTCTAATGCACATAGCTCGATTTTCCAATCGAATACATCTTCTACTCTCCTATAGCGAATCGTGTTTGTAATCAGAATCGCCACTCCTCCACCTCGTCTGTCCTACACTGAGAAAAAAAATTGTTAGAACCAACAAAACGTGCGCTTGCGGGCGGCGAAATAAATATTCGTTTGATCGAAAGAAATATTCAATTGATCGAAGCGGTTGGTGATAATATTAATAGATGTTTCAATCAACATTGCCAAATATTTTGTCCAATCGACAGAATATGCTTTTCGCTGCCCGCAATCGCACGTTTTGTTGATTCTAACGATTTTTTTTCTCAGTGTAACGGTCCTTGCGCACGACCTCAAATCCCCTTTTTTTGCCGATGACGTGTTTCATTATTGCCGCCATGCAGGAATAAAACGTTTTATTCCCTAGAAAATAATGAAACTGGATTACGCATGCGTTCAAGTAAGTCAAAAAGAACGATTGTCCGCCCGCATTACACGCACGAAATAGGGTTATTTTAGTATTTTTAGTAGATTTCGTTAATTTAAATTCAGAATTGTAATCAAATTACACAGGATCTGATTTTTATTTTTTTTATTTCACATGTACATACCAAAGTATATCGTAAATGTATCAACTTTTATGTCAATGCTCATATTACATTGCCTACTACGATGTACACGTAAATAACAGCCTAAGAAATAAATAATACGTACAGGTAAAAAAAATATGCATAGATTTGCATCTCCCTTGTACCGCATATACGATTATGTTTAAAAAAGCACAAATGTAAACCCATGGAGATAAAGATCATTAATATATACATATCACTACAGACAACAGGCTTCCTAATAAATTTCTTAACCACTATACTCATATATGTCTATTACTCTCTATTATTCTCAGGTTAAGATACTATACCTATTCATTATCTATAACACCACGAGCTTTTATTTTAGCACCAACTAACGGAACTAATTTTGTTCTAAACAAGTTTTTGTATTCATCCACCGATCCAATTGTTAAAATTGATTTCTGATATTATTGTTGTATCATGCGGAAAACCCTGTCGTTCTTGAAGACGGTCAAGCGACGTTATTTATCTACGCCCTAAAACTGTGGTACGACGTTTTGGACAAATGGCGATCGTTGTATCAACGGTTTTGCGACGCTTACGCGAACTTCCAATTATTGACATCGTGGTAATTGTTTTGCAACTATTTTTCAATTTTCCTTTCCTTCGTCGTTGGAACGGTTCTCTAACTTTTTATTTCTCGAGAACCATCCTTGAAGAAGCATGTTCTCGGGACGACAGTTCTTGAGCAATCGTGTCCAAAATGTCTCCACAGTTTATAACAACTTTGGGTTCAATCAGCTTGCGAGAAACGCTTTGGCCATTCGCCATCTGGCAGCATTATGCGAAACACGGAATAACTGTGCATCAGTGTTTCACATAATGCCGGTAGATGGCAGATCGGTGAAGCATTTCTCGCAAGCGAATGGAACCCAAAGTGTTTATAAAACTACGAAGACATGTCAGACTTTGTTGCGCTTTGCGTGCAGGGAGGAAAAGTTGCCATCACGTCACAATATTACAATAACCGAAAGAGTTACAAAACAGTAATTCCCCGAAATAATAGGAAAATTCAAAAACACTTATCACCACGAAAAGAATGTTAAAACCTAAAAAAACGTCTTGGAACAGTCACCACGTCGTAAAAATGGTTATATTGTCGATTTGTCAAAAACGTCGTGACACAGTTTAAGGATGTATGATACGTACAGTCCCGCCAAAAGTGAGTTTCAGAGACAATTTCGATCACTTCCCGAAGGGATAAAAATAGGAAAAAAATCATACCTATAAAACGTGCTGGAAAGATTGATTTCGCATAACGATAATCATCAAATGTTATTAACAAATTGGTGAAAAAAATAATTGTTCAACAAACAATCAGTCAACCTAACTTTTTTTCAAATGCAAATGATATGTTAATTAATTTCAATGCATACGAATTTTTTCAGATTTTTTTCTTTATTTTGATTTTGATTTATTTTACTTTTTAAAATGTGCGTGAAATAACGAATTTTGGATATGGGTTCGGCATAAAACCATCTACTACACTAAAGATTTTTTTGCAAAACGCATATCCAAAATTTGTTATATTCTGCGCATTTTTCAAAATCAAAAATATCAAAATCAAGATAAAGAAAAAAATCTCAAAAAATTCGAATGCATTCAAATAAATTAACATATCATTGTCATTAGAAAAAAAGTTAGGTTGACTGATTGTTTGTTGAACAATTGTTTTTTTACCAATTTGTTAATAACATTTTGGGATTATTATTATGCGAAATCAATCTTTTCAGCACGTTTTATATACATTATTTTTTGTCGATTTTTATCCCATCGAGAAGTGATCAAAATTGTCTCTGAAATCTACTTTTGGCGGGACTGTACGTATCATACATCCTTAAGGACGTAGATGAATAACGTCACTTGACCAAATAATCGAAAGGCCCAAAACGACGTCACTGAAACCGTCATCCGACAGTTATCAAACGGTCGTCGACAGGGAAAAGACACCGATTATTTTTTAGTAAATACGTAAATTAAAGACTATTTGTTGTTAAAAGGTTTCATAAAACTTAATATAACATGATATTATTATTTGTTCACATACACTGGTATATTTCATTTAATTTACCATACTACACCCAAGAACATCATTTATCAATATATTTAATTGCGTACAAAAAAATAAACGTCTGAGAATCAAATTGAGTCAAAATTGATTCCCTTTCGTTCATTGCACTTTGTGTAGTTTTATTGTCGGGACGTTGAGTCCCAGTCAGTCTTATTCATTTAGCCTAAACAATGAGCCACCGAATATCCTGCATAACGGCATTTTCAATTGTCGATCGAGTATCGAGGCTATCCAGATCGAAATCCCAAGAAAAACTATATGCAAAAATATATTTTGAAGTATATTAATTTTGAATTTACATATATATACGAAAAATTATATATATATGTAATATATATACTGTAAGATATATCTGACAAATATATCCCGTATAATGTATAAAAATATATTTTTGCGTATATTCTATAACGTACGTAAAATAATTTATATCGAAAATATACTTTTCCACGAAAAGTAATGTATTTTTAAATGTATTCACGCGGTATCTTTTTTATTGCCGGACTTGGTTAGTTCATAATTTGATGATCCCAATAAAATCTACGATGATCGTCGACGGTGTGTTACTTCTCATATAGGATATTTTACAAATTTTTCACAAATAAACCCACAGTAAAATCAGAAATTGAATTTCGGTTCCCACCCTCGAATAAAAATGAAAATAATTTGTAGTTGATTTTAAGCAAAAGGTAAAATATATTATGAAATCGAAAGAGTGCCTAAATAAAGTTGATACAAAATAATTTGTTTTTAATTTACGCACCCCTTAAACTCAATCTTCAGCTTCTTTTTTTTGTGAGGAGCAGAAATTATTTTGAATTATACCCGAAAGTACAAGAAAAGCTCTAATTTTATAATTTTATTCTCTTCCGTTCCCAAAAATCGTAAATCACCAACATACATTAAGTATGTATCGTCGATTCCACAATGAAAATCGGTAAATACACCGTCGACGACGACAAACGGGAACGTCCGTTTGCTTGACTGTTTCGTAAAAGAAAATTGAGCAACGCACCGAATACATACTAGCTAATGTACCGAACTACATTGAATGATATAAAATATAAAATAAATATTTACACTACAAGTCCTTGCGATAAGAGACGATTTAGATTATCATCTCGTACTCAAGTTAACATTTCGTTGTTGTTATTTTTTACTGGTCTTTTCGCACATTTTCGTTCATAAAACTATTGAGCTTTTTCAAAATTTCTCCGCAAAACGACTCAAGGAATTAAGTACTTATGCGATTTCCATAAAAATTGGCTTCGGCGCTATATGTATATTCCGGAATCGGAGTCTCACTCATTGGCATCGTATTAAATATTTTCGCGACTTTATTGAGCGTGCCAGAGTTTTCACTTGAGATTACGATTTAGCCGGAATTCTTTCTCTTTTACTTATCCAAAAAGATCGGTTTTCGAAGTTATCTTCTTAATAGCCGGCAAAATTCTGATTGCCGTATATTGACCGTAACCCAATGGTATTCTAAGATCTGTGCTTTCCCTCCTCTCGATGTTACTGTTGATTTCCTCGCCGGTCTGTTGATTCAGGACCCACAGAGAGCCGATTAAGGACAGCAGGAACGTCGTCACGCCCGTTATTGCGAGGATAATTATTGTCACCGTTTGTACCACAGGCGCAACGTTCAGCAGCAATTTTATCAGATACATCAGGTCACTTGGCATACGAGGAATGTACTGAAAATTGAAAAATGTATCTATCAGTTACAATAGAAGGAGAACTTTTTCGCAGGTTCTATGTTTTTACATTTTTTCCCACGGAAATAAAGTAAACTTGCAGAAATATCGGACTCTTTCAATTTGACTACGTATTCTCGTGATATTACGGCAGATTATAATAACTTTTTAGACCTAAGTGAACAATACCTATATGAGTACTAAATAAAAACAAATAATTTTAACGGGGCGTCAGATCACGAATGCTGATTAATTTTTTGCTTACAGCAGAACCTCTCATAGCGTACACCCTCGTAGCGTACATTGCCCGCGTAGAAAAAAAGAATCTTTTCGAGAATCTTTTCAAGAATCTTGGAAAGAATCTTGAAAGAATCTTGAAAAGACTCTTGAAAAGAATCCCGTATAGGATCCGGAGGAAGATTCTTTTCAAGATTCTTTACAGGATTCAAGATTCTTTTCAAGATTCTTTTGAAAATTGTTTTTTCAGCTCGATTTAATTGATCAATCATATTTGGCTGGTCAGATCCGGAAAACGGCGTAATCTGATCAGATTGTAGCGATAAAATTGGGAAAAAAAAAAAAAAAAAATTTCGATCGCGGGACTCGAACCCAGGCCGCTCACCGTATTTGGCTGTTATCTTAGCCACTCTGCCATATCATCTTTCTTGGATGATAGTAAAATCAAATAGTATATAAGTGTCACCTGCTTTTTTAGGATCCGTAATCTTCGGAAAAAAAACTAAGTCTTGAAAAGATTCTTTTTTTCTACGCGGGTGGTAAGTGGAGGGGCACGTATCACAGTGCTGTGATTGGACGATTGCGCGCGAGAGAATGAGAGGCACAAACGTTTCGCGTTCTGGATTGGTTCTTCACTTAACGTACATGTCTCCGCACTAAGTACGCTACGAGAGGTGCCACTGTATTTCTATAATGCAAAAAAGTGACTCACCAAGTCCGTCCAGAAAAGTGGTATCGTGAGATCATTGAAGGGTTTGACTTTCGGATTATAAGTGGTGTGAGCCATAACGAGATTCGTCTGCAGTCTAGAGTTGACGTGAAGTGGAATTCCAATGTCCTGAAATATCAAACAATAATGAATATTGTCTAAAAATAACAAAAACATTTTTTTAATCTCTGAATCATTTCAGTGCTCTCACCGGCTGCAGAATGATTTTGGTCCGATGTTTTTCCTCGTCAGGCTTAAGACCTTCAACATCTTCAAGAAGACTAGGATCAGCGTCGAGGAAATGTGGCAAAGATACTGCTGCTGGTATATCTGCAAAAAAAAAAGATTGAATTTATTCTCATATCATATTCAACTCCGCTTTTCTAAATAACAAACTATAATATTTGCTAGGTATAATAATAAATTATTTATATATATGGGGCATTCTACGTCAAATCGGAAGGCCATGACCTGCTGATCCCATATAGAAATGTGGCGACACGACAACGACACGGGACGGCTCGTCGTGTCGGTACTGTGCAGTTATGTGCGACCGAATGTAACGACACGGTAACGGTACAACGTGCTAAAACCGGCACCGTGTCGGCACTGTGAGTGCACGCCGTGCAGTCCTTCTGTACTGCACGACGTGCTGCAACGGTGCTGACACTGGACCGAATTCAGCACGTTGTACCATCATCGTGCCGTTACATTCGCGCGTACGTAACTCATTTCTGACGGCACGCAGTCCCTATAAGCACGCCACGTTTTTCTTACTGGGATTTGACGTTTTGATATAACCATTGATATCGTTGACAACAATTTCGCAAATGCATTCGCAAAATTGTTTTTAACGATATTAATTGTTTTCGGGCTTCGTGGTAATTCATCTTCAGAAAAATTGAAATCGATTGATATTTATGAAAGTTATCCTGATTTGAAAAATTAAAAATCGAATTGCGACGTGAAAAAAAAGAAAAAATGTGGAAAAAATTGTCAATATTGAGATCACATTATCGCATGGCGCTGAAAAATCATATTTTAAATTATAGTAACGGTGTGCTTTTTTTCAGATTTTTAAAGACGGCGTTTTTTAAATTGGTTTTTCATTGAGGATTTAAAAATGTTACTGGTGGTAAAACAATCTGAAAAAAAATTCCGAGGCCTTTATGGGCCGGTAATAACATCATATTGAAATATCAACAAAATCGATGAGGGTGAGAGTCATGGCCTGCTGATTTGACGTGGAATACCCCATATACATATATTCAAATTACATTTGTTCTCAAAAAATGCTTATATTGTGCTTCCCCACGAAATAAATGAATTTTACTTAATATTTCTCTTTTTACGAAGACCTTTTTACGTGGTAGTTATCGAATAAAATTATTCGCAATCTTCATACCGACCTGTAAAGCAAATTTCTGTGCAATTTACGTGTACCTAATTCCTGCATCGTTACATCGGTACACTATCTAAGATAAATATGATACTTGACAGTGTGGCAGCATTTTTTTATTCCTCTGAAAATGCAGTATCCAAAGTAATGTAAGGATATCGCGTGTCCATCGCATCTGTCCCACTTAAGGATGTATGATACGTACAGTCCCGCCAAAAGTGAGTTTCAGAGACATTTTCGATCACTTCCCGATGGGATAAAAATCGGAAAAAAATAATACATATAAAACGTGCTGAAAAGATTGATTTCGCACAATAATAATACCAAAATGTTATTAACAAATTGGTGAAAAAAACAATTGTTAAAGAAACAATCAGTCAACCTAACTTTTTTTCTAATGAAAATGATATGTTAATTTATTTGAATGTATACGAATTTTTTCAGATTCTTTTCTCTATTTTGATTTTGATTTTTTATTTATTTAAAAAAGTGCGCAGAATATAACAAATTTGGGATATGCGTTTTGCAAAAAAATCTTGGGTGTAGTAGATGGTTTTATGCCGAACACATATCCAAAATTCGTTATTTCGCGCACATTTTTGAAAATGAAAAAAATCAAAATCAAAATAAAGAAAAAAATTTGATAAAATTTGTATGCATTCAAATAAATTAACATATCATTTTCTTAGAAAAACAGTTAGTTTGACTGATTGTTTGTTGAACAATTGTTTTTTTCACCAATTTGTTAATAACAATTTGGGATTATTATTCCTCTACGAAATCAATCTTTTCAGCGCGCTTAATAGCGATTTTTTTTCCGATTTTTATTCCATCGGGAAGTGATCGAAATTGTCTCTGAAACTCACTTTTGGCGGGACTGTACGTATCATACATCCTTAATACGACACGGAGAAATCTTTTCACAATGCTAACTGTGACTTGAGGAACAAGAATACAACGATCAAAGCCTCAGCTCGGATATTCAGCGTTTCGTGACGCTTTTACACGCGTATTTACGTGTCCTTTTGACTTATGTCTAAGCAAACATCATCTTTCTTGTCTGACTGAGGAAGCGTGCACTGCGACACGCAACTGTGACTCTTCCTTTCTATTGCTACGAGAGTCTGAGCTCCGTTTGAGAGGAACGGAAGGTCGTAAACCTACTCCAAAGCCCTGCCGAACCCATTACGACATAATATACCTATTACGTGGCAAAGATCATAGCCTGACATTTTACTATCTGTTACGCGACGACACACACGACGGAGAACGCTTTCTTTTTTTTTTACTTCACGTGCAGAGCATCGACCTGCACTGATACGAATAAGTTAACTCTAACCAGTTGCTTTTTATGCAATCTGACGGATGATCTCGTAATGTTGGATGCTTATGGGCTACGTAATGAAACCAAACATTCATTCTGGCAAATCCTCGTTTTACCGAAAACATAACAATACATTTTTTTAACAAGCATTTAAAAAAATGGAAAAGTTTGATATTATAGTTTTTTACTTTTTTGAAAAGTGATACTTAAAAAATTTGAATGAGAAATTTAAAAAATATACTTAGAGTCAAGTTGGTAAAAAAATGTCTGCTTTATATCGGAAGATTCAATTTTTTTTACGGCGTTTTTTTTTTAGAACACAGATTCTTTTCCGATTTTTTCACACCGTATTTCCTGACAGCTTTGCTAACTCATTGAAGATTCAATATTCAGCGATAATGACTAACAGGTGAGCAAACAATTGCGCTGATGTCGCAAGTGTCCACAAAGAACAACTGACAATAACGTATACAAATATTTCTGAGAGAGGAATAAGAAAATTCTCAGACAGCTAACGAAAAGTTTAGTCCGGAAAGAAAATGATAAACGGAATGAAGACAGAAAGGTACAGTTTTGTAAATTTTCATAAACCGGTTAAATGAGGACAATTTAAAGAATGCACATTAAAAAAAATTGTATTAGTAAAACAAATTAATAAATAATTGTTTTTTTACTTACTGTAATAGCATGGCGTAAGATCCGACAGACCTTTCTTCAAACACTTGGTCATTTTGCGACAGTAACACTCGTTCTCGGGATTCGTGTCCGGTTGATCAAGAAAATCGTCAGTCAACGAATATCTGTAACCGAGCAGTCCACTCTCCGTCATAACTTCTCCTTTGTATTCTATCGGGAAAGCTCTGCAAAAGGCTTTTCTGAACACTCTGAATACTGCATTCTTGTCCAGATGCGTTGGGAATAATTCGCCCTCAGTAGCACCTTCGATTCTGTTGCAGATCGTGTTCCTGTAAAGAAAAGAAAAAATGTTTAGTGAAAAGTCCATTGCATTTGAAACTTCAAACAAAGCTGAATGAAAACATGAGATTTTCCTTTTACCGGTAATTGGCAAGATTCAGGGTATTTTGATTTTTTAAATAAAAAAAGATTTTTTAAAATGAAGAAAAAAAACATGTAAAGTAAAAATTAAGAGGAAAAAATAATTAAAAAATTGTTTTTTTTTAAATTATTGAGATGATGAAATGGGAATCCTACTTAACATATGAGTTAGTTTTTCGATATAACATAATTGAAATCATTGAAAAAGAGATTAAAATGTAGTTAAACCAAATATGGAGGACGATCGATAAGATCGGAAATAAATAATAATAATAAATAAAATGCTCGGGCCAATTGGCCACAACATAGGGTCGCAGTAATACTTTTTTTCTAGGAATATTCGCGTGGAGATTTCATTCGTAATAAAATTATGACGTTGATAATATTGTTCGCGCTAAATTTGTAGAATCTTGAAAAAGAACTCACTCTGGATTCGTTTGGTTATTCTCTTCAATTTTGTAACCCCAGTGAGCAAGACCTGGACTCCAGTTGTACTGCTGGATACTCAAATATCTGCCATTCTCGTCTGTCATGTTTTTATTCCTCTTGATATTCATGGTAATAACGTTTTCTCCCTCGTCGTACATCTGTTTATAAACAGAAAAAATAATTCTAACGTAAATTACAAGCAATTAAATGGTATTATTATTATGATCAAAATTACTGATACGCCCGTAAAATACGTGGTAGGTTTTATTACAACTATCGAGCAAACTGATCTTCTAAATAATTCAGTATCTGTTGACTTATCACTATAACGTGCGATTTTTCCACGAAATTTTTATTAATTTTTACTCTAGTCAGATAAAAAATTTCCGAAATTATTAATCCGATGTTGCCTATGACATAAACAAAAAAATATCGTAAGATTAATAATAATTATGTAATTATTAGGTGTGATACAATATTGAACGTTACTAAATTCACATTAAAAAAAATAAACCTATGCAGCATTCTTCCCAAATTATAGTAAAAATAATTTTCAAACCAGCAAAAGCAATGTATAAATTTTGACGGTCGATGGAGACTATAATCATATCAATTAAATACATAAATGGAATAAAAATAGAACACTTATGGTGGCAGGAATGTTCTATTGAAAAATGCATGAATCGCGCGATCTGGGCCAACTTTTCCATCAAAGTTCGATGAATAATGATAATAACCGAGCGATCCAATCGTTTTTATTAATTACGTAAGTGGAGTAATATGCGCGTTTTCGCATTCAATTCACATGCTACGATGTGATCGGCATTTTATGAATTTTTTAAGAAGGCTACGTGGCATTTCGACATTGGCACGAGCCAGAATGTACGGACAGGTTTTTTACTACTTGGAAATTAATATGACTGAATAGATCGTAAGGAAAAAGTTGATATAAGTTAAGTTATGAGTAAAATAATGCACGCATTGGTAGCAATGACCTGAGGATCACGAGTGTGTGTCAATTCACGCTGTTACAAAACACACGACAATTTTGCAGTTAATTGATTGCAGCAAATTGCACATATGAACCTCATTGATCAACGCGGATCTCCGATCGATCGATCGATCGATCACTCGGACCATTCATCGCTATTAATCATTATGACGCGAATTTACTCAATCCCATGGTTAGCGTTATGACGAGGAAATATCCTGTACCTTTCGCTACAAATATCAAAAATTCATATTTTTAAGGTACTTCATTGAATTATTAAACAA
The DNA here is from genome assembly GCA_949699805.1 of Tromatobia lineatoria. NCBI lineage: Eukaryota > Metazoa > Arthropoda > Insecta > Hymenoptera > Ichneumonidae > Tromatobia > Tromatobia lineatoria. The sequence continues at coordinate 3,137,006 of OX453050.1, read as the reverse complement.
TCGTGTTGTTTAATTTTTTAAATAATTTTTGGAGAACTTGTGATTAACGTTTTGAAAATATTTTCAAAGCTTCCGTTAATTTATCCGTTATATTTAAAAAGAGGTTTACTACGTGAAAGGCCCTGGCTTTTTTATTTGTCATGAAAAAATATTGAAATTACATTTGAAAGCCTGTATAATTTTATTCCATAAACACTCATCATATAATTGACTGAATAGCTTTTATTTTGCAACAATTATCTGCAGCTTTTACAGAAAAATGTTTCCAAATTAATATAATTATTATTTGTTTAATATGAAATGAAATAATACAAATTTTGCGAAAATATTTTTAAATAAAATAGCATATCTTTACTACATTCATGAATAAATGCACGCATTTTTTCTTATAATCTTTCGTGACTTCTGATTGCAAATCATTTTCTCTTTGGCAGTTATTCCAAAGTTTACACATCTTTTCAAGACCACCGCAATTACGAAATTATAATTATCAAATAAAACTGCAATTACGGGTATTATCATGGAATGATAATTTTTCAGCAATTAAATTGCGAAGGACTTTTTTTTTTTACTGCGTGGAGAAATTAATAAAGACTAATGAATGTAAAATATTCTTGAGATTCTTATTGTTAATACATAGCGAATTTATGAACAATTTTCTCTCAAATGACATTAACAATGGTTTGTAATTTTATCAATTCTACAAAAAAATTTCTACGGAAGGAACTTCACTAAAAATGGCAATTTTTCTTTGGAGCAGATTTGCAGTGCTAATTATCTTCATAATTATTGAAGCTCTTAAATGGCAATTAAGTATTCATTATACAGATCGGCAGTGTCTCCTTCCGCAATATCCAAGAATCTGCTTTTCATCTTTATCGAACCTAACACGCTCTTGTCGCGTTAATTGCACGAGGAGTGAGGATAAAATGAGTGCAAAATAGAAGAAGATAAAAAAAGAATGCGGAGGTCTCGTTAAATCCAGTTGACGAGATTTCTTGTGTATCTACATAGTGAAAGGATCGATCGAACGGGCTTAACCGTATTGCGAAAAATCCACATGTTTCGCAATATGTGGCTCCAGGCTGCTGTGCCTTTTAACACATATTTATACATTAATATATATATGTATAAAACATAATACATATATCGATTGCACTTTCGCATAATTGGGATTTTCCCAAGTCGACTTATGCACTATACGTACGATTAAATCTAAGTGAGAGTCCGGTAGATCAATGACCGACTGTACAGTTAATGTACTTAATATGTACTTGTCTTAAGGGGAATCCGTTGCCTAAAAATAATGAATAATTTTTAATAAATCTTACATTTAAACATCACGATGAACATATTAAGCATTTTAATACGGCAATTTTATGAAGATATATACAATACACCGAAATTATGTGAGATAAAACATTATAACCTAAAGAATGTGAATAATCGAGAAAAGAAAAATCTCGAAATGTTCTAACAAATCTACAATGAATTCATACCTTTTTTACAGTCGCAAAAAAAATTAGTTTGTTAAAGAACCTAAAGAATCTAAATAATCGAGAGAAGAAAAAACCTCGAAATAGTAGACTATATTATAACAAATCTGCCATGAATTTAATACTTTTTTTACTGTGGCAAATAAAAATGAGTTCGAACTGAAGAATCTAAAGAGTTCAGTCTAATAACGTTTATCTAATTTTACATCACGCTATTTTAGTGCACTGTATGGCTTCAAAAAATTGGAAAATTATAAGGCTTGATATGCACTGAATGAGATTTAAATGTAATATTTTTTTTTTAAAGAAGGACATCAACAATACATTTTTAAAACGATTTTTTAAGGAACTAGCTCGGCTTAATGTCAAGTACAATGTCTAATAAATATAAATTTACTATAAATTTAAAAAAGTAGCTCGACTCACCCGATCGAGAAGACCAAACTTCCGGAAATTTATAAAGTTTGGCACGATTCCACTGGCAAGACGAACGAGAGGATCTTCATATCCCCAGAGATAATCGTAGACTGAGATATTGAGTATGGGTTTGCTGTCAAGGAAATTGGCCAATTTGGTGAGAGGATAATTTACGAAGAACCCAGCATTGTGAACCGCCGAATAAATACCCTACAATCAGAAAAATAGCACATTAAAAAATATATGAAAATATCTTAAATTTTTAAATACATTAATACATACACATTTTTTATTTTCCCTTAACATTAGATGTAATGGATAACAAATTTAACAATCAACGATGAACGTTTCTACGGTTAATTAAAAAAGTATAGGCTGAAAGACCTCGGTCGATGACCTCGTAAATCCAAACACACACTCACACACACACACTTACACACAAAAACATATGTAAAAAAAGGAAACTGCTGAATATATTAAAAAGTATAAAACTCCAAAAGATGATTCCTCGATAAAAAAATGTTTTCCTATTGAAAACACGCACTTGATTTAAAAAAACATCAATGGTATCGCTTACTCGTTACACCTTGATGCAAAATTGCTGGAATAAGTGTTGGGGACACGACATTATTGCGTTGGGATCCTTGAGCCATTCGAATGTTAAATATCCGGCAATTAAATTATTTTTGCATGGAGTAATAGAAGCAGATTTGCCTTCGACTATTTACTTAGAGAAGAGGAATAATCTGACGTATAGTTTTGTTGAGTTAAGGCCAAGCCAATCTCATTAAAGAGCGAGAGAGAATGTGATTCTCATCATTGTAATAATACGGTGTATTAATCGCTTGAGATGTTTTCTAATTTTCAATGTGACGAACTCTGCGAAGCTTATGTTCAAATGTATGCAGACGTAGGTCCACGTCACCCGGACAACGAGTCACGTTTACCAGCGATCGACACGTGGTTCGAGTCGAATGTCAATCGTTCGAATAATATAGCCGTCATTCCACTCGGAGAGCAAAAAGTGTCGCAGAGCTACCCTCATTATCGTTTATATTTGCATCGCGCTGCTTCCATCCCACAGATTGCATATTTTCTTCAACAGGTAGACAGTGATTGACCACCAATCGAGAAAAAATAGCACTATAAATAATTTTATAAAATTGGAGTACCTATTTTCCTAAATAAAACAATGGATTCTGTTACTCTAATAATATTTGTTGTTAAATTTAAATAGATAGAATTCGGACAATTTTCGGAAATTATAAATAATTTTTTTTGTATGTCTACAACTTTCTTTCAATTTCCACTCAACCAGAAAAAAAATCCACTTTATGTATAATGAAAAATTATTTTAAAAAACTTGCAGTACCAGATTTCTGAAATAAGACAACGAGTTCTGTTACTTTGACAATATTTTTTTGTCAAATTCAAATAGACGGGACAATAAAAAATTATTCTATAAAATTGGAGTATCTATTTTCCTAAATAAAACAATGAATTTTGTTACTTTGATAATATTTTTCGTTAAATTTGAATAGATAGAATTCTGGCAATTTTCGGAAATTATAAATAATTTTGTTTTGTATAACTACAATTTTCTTCTGATTTCCACTCAACCAGGCAAAAAATATCACTTTATGTATAATAAAAAATTATTTTACAAAATTTGCAGTACCAGATTTTTGAAAGAAGACAACGAGTGCTGTTACTTTGACAATATTTTGTTGTCAAATTTGATTAGATGGGATGTGAATTTCCGAAATTCTAAATATATTGTTTGTGAGTTTACAATTTTTCTCCGTACGAATGACAAAAAATGTTTCGAAAAAAGAAAACATTTGAACAAACGGTTTCATTTATTTGTTTATGTGTAACTAGAATGTTCTTATGGAATTTAACAAAAGTTTTGGTGCAAGTTTATTTGCTGAACCGTTTTGTCGAAAGTAGGTAAAATTGTATTCAGTTTTTTTCAGCTTATCATTGAAATGAAGTTTTCAATTGTCTAATTATCATCAGGTGATTACACTGGTATTATTCAATCAAGATGAAAAAAATCATAAGTGTAATTGCAGGGCTATTTAATGATATTGTTTTTTTAGATGACTTGATTAGTCATGATGTAAAGAAATATTTGTCAGTGGTCATTAAAGAAAGATTTTTTTAGATTCCCAACCACCCACAATTTTGTGTTTGGTTTTTTTTTAATTTTGCAAGCTGCAGACACTTTTATAACACAACTGCTTATTCCTTGAATACAAGTTCTGCGAAACCGTTTAACTTGTTCGCCAAAGATAAACAACTTTTTTTCTCTCCCACGATCGCATGAACCAACGAATGCTAGTCGAGTCACCCTTAGAAAATTGCAATGTCGTATTCTTGTGGCGCTGTTTTTTTCAACCCTTTTTTCGCTCATTCCTGAAGCGAACCGTCAGAAAAGGTCAGGGCTTCCATTCAATCTCGAGTGACCAGCTTGTATGCAGATATTTTTTATACGTTTATTTGCACATATCGAAGATGGAAGTTTGCATAGTTTTTGCGAGGTCAACCGAAGAGTCAATCGGTAATTACGCATTTCTGTCACATAGTCGACTGAATGACGACAACAAGATTGATGACTGTATTATTACTGAGTTTACAAGCTGAAGATTTTTTTTCACAAATGTCAGCAACGAGAAATCGAATACAGAGCGAACTTTACTTCTTCCTTATCATTCGCATTAGTATTGTAATATTTTATCAGGAAATATCAATTGCCTTTTTCCAATAAAGGGATCGTTAAACTTTGTTATTCTTGTCGTTTACGAATGAAACTTTGTTTTGATGAAAATTCTCTTCTTCGAGATTTTTACTTCTTCCTTATCATTTGCATTAGTACTATAATATTTTATCAGGAAACATCAATTGCCTTTTTGCAATAAAGGGTTCGTTAAACTTTGTTATTCTTGTCGATTACGAATGAAACTTTGTTTTCATGAAAATTTTCTTCTTCGAGATTTTCAAATGAGTATAATCAAAGTGGTTCAACTTATTTTTAATTATTCACAAATTTATCTAACGAATGAATGCCTCATACTCATAGCAATAATAATTAGTATACGATCTGTTCTATAATTATGATTTTATAATAAGAACATGTAGTAATTATAATACGATTATTAACTTTTGAATGGCTGCAAAAATTATTATTTTTCGATAAAAGTTTGCGGTAATCCTTTTGAAAAATGAAAAAACATAATTAATGCATTAAGAAAGTAATGCAGTAATCGGTTCTTTTATAATTTCCACTATTTCTACCAATGTTAAAGCGAAAATTACTTTTTTTTGCTACTCAAATGTTGACAATCTATTTTGTAATCCCTACATATTATTTTTATGAAATCATAATTACAAAACAAATTGTACTGTGAGTAATATCTCAAGAATTCATGGGGCTTACAACTCTGATTTCAGATTGCAGTCATCACGTGTTACTGCCTCACGTGACATCGGTTTATATTAGTTACGTGGCGCGTAGACACTTCGGGGTGGAGCTCAAGACCTCGCATTGCAGACTGAATGCACATCGCAGAAAAAGGTAACGAAAAAAACATTTTTCCTGCAGCTATCGAAGATGAATAAATATTTATGTACCGAATGGACGTCAGTTGAACTGTTAAATGTATCCGTCGACGTAATGCAACAGCACAAAAAATATTACACGAACACAGAAGAACCGTTTTTGTGTATTAAATTATTTCAAAAAGTGAAAATACAAGAGAGTCGATAAATTTGTATCCGTCGAAGTCCGATTTCAATCCTGGAATTTTCTAAAATCCGATTTTGATAAACCTATAGTTACAGCAGAAATTAGATATCGATACGTTGTCAACATTTATTTTACGAATATTCATATATTTATAGCAACCACCGCCTCTTGTATAATAAATTACTCCTACGAGAATAAATTAGAAGTACGAGTAATTAACTCGCACTTGTAATTTTTTTATTATTTTTAATTGAAAAATAATTAACGTTAGGCATACTAATCACTATAAAAAAGTTGTTTTCAATAGTATTTATCACTTATTATATCTTAGATTTAAATACTCGTTTATGTTTTCACGCTTCCTATTTACGTATGTTGATATTTCGTATAAATTTCTTTCTCTTGGAGAGATTTAATAAAAATTATTTCCATCCATCATATTTCTCAATTTTTCTATTTACTTGTGACCAACGTAAATACGGTAGTTTTTAGTATTCAGCTTTAGTTTATATTTTGAACAACCCATTTGGAAATTTTGCGATACTTGCAATTATCATCGAAGTCGATTGGTGCATGCATTTAGGCGGAATAAACAAAGTAGTTTGAAAGTGGTTAGGCAACTGGATTTTTGTCTGGGTATAAAATTATATAAATGGAATAAAAATTTAAACTTTTCTTACCAGCATTGGGATGTTTGGAACGAAGACAAGATCATCGGGATCACCGGTCGACATTTCAGGCACGTAAACGACCGTTCGTTTTGGAGTATAAGACATTGTTCCATTATCGTGCCACGTCACATTCGCGTTCTCCAGCAATTCTCTATTGGGTAATCATTAACGATTAGGTATTTAGAAACACTTTCTTAAGAAACATTAAGACTCTTTATAAACAAATAAATTTGGACAAAACGAAGGCCCTTTGGGGAAAAAATTCATTTGGACATAATTAAGGCCCTTTGCGGAAAAATTAATTTGGCCAAAATTAAGGCCCTTCGCGAAAAAAAATTAATTTGGACAAAATTAAGGCCCTTCGCGAAAAAAAATTAATTTGGACCAAATTAAGGCCCTTTCCGAAAAATGGAAATTTGGACAAAATTGAGGCACTTAGAGAAAAAAATGAATTCCGACAAAATTTCCTGACCAAATTCTAAAGCTGTTTGGAAAATCAAATCAATTTGGACAAACATCCTGAAAAAAATAAGGATCTTCGGGGAAACAATTTATTTGGACGAAATGTCTCCAAAAAAAATTGAGGTCCTTTGGGAAAAGCGTGAATTTAAACAAAATGCCATGAAAACACCTTAAGGTCGTTTGGGGGAAAAAAGGATTTGAAAAAAATGTCCTGAAAAAACCTTTTGGCTCTTCGGGAAGAAAATCAATTTGGACAAATGTCCTTAGAAACATTATTTATACTTATGAGGCAAACCATTTTTAAATTAAATAAACGTAATCGGGATTTAATCTAAAAATTTCGTATAGGACGATAACTTACTGATAGACGTAGGGCCCAATCTCATTAACCTTGAGTTTCTCCTCGCCTCTCAAAAATTCTTCGGGGTTCGTTATGTTGAATATGTAGACCCGAATGTACACCTCGATCGGTGGTTTTTGCCATATTCGAAATACCGTCGAGCCTGGTGTCATTTGAATATGCTAGACCAATCAAAAAAACAGTATAAATTACAAATCTCTTCCTATTCACTACATCGAGTCACAGTGAAGACGAGCCCAGTATTTTACATTACCATAAATAACTCAATATCAAGATTAAAAAAAAAAAAATATCCCACCATTTTTATGAGAAAATTCATCAACATATTATTAATAAAAAATTAAATTTGTATTAAAAAAATATTTTAAAAGGCTACGAAAATCGAAGTAATGTGGCATAATGCTTCATTAATTTTTCCATGAGTCTCTACTCTTTATTTTTTTATTTATTGCATTTTACAATAAAATTGTAAGGACATTTTTCTATACTTAAACATTAATTTTTCCATCAATACGTTAAAATATTTCAAGAATTTATAAATGTTACATTGTATGCAGATTGAATAACCAAATGATGAAAAATTTCACGTAATGTGCCCGGCGAATATTTTTCATTTACTCAATAAATTTCATGGGCTTATAATAATACTCACGTAATCGAACAGAAAGTTGACGGGATTGATGACGTGGACTGCGTATGCCAGAGCACCGCAGACAATCCCCACCATGAATAGGATTATGCATTCTGAAATAAAATAAAAAAGAAACAAAAATATATTACTGAGAATTTTTTTTAAATTTTGCTGTTCCCCAATAAATTTTGCAATATTGGCGCGTAAAATTGATAGCAAGCCTATCTTAAATTTACCCTTCATGGTTTATGTTCTATGGAATTGTTCAGCCTTGTGAAATGTGTGACGGCCATAAAAAATGTCCTTATAAGCGTTCAAAGAATTCTCCTTCCGAAAGCAAAACGAGATTTTTTTTTTTTATAATTGGCACGCTTCTTCTAAGGACTTACGCCACTTGCAAGAAATAAACAAATTTTACGACCCTCTCTCTGGAAATTTCCCTGGAGTGTCACTCCGCTAAATTAAATTTTGCAAAAAGACGATCTCATGTATGGCTAATTTTTTATTTTGTTTTTTTTTTCTGCGAAAGGTTACGAAGTTTGCGGTCGATCATCACCGGAGGCTATTTTGACCTTCTACCACCTCGTTACTGCCTCGTTAAACCCAAATTTGCACAGTTTTTGCGGTTTACGATATCGCAATGATGCAGTACGATTTTTATGATATTGATAACATTACAAATTTGAGCATCGGATTAAAGCCTAAAATTGTGACATTATTTAGAAAATCGTTTTAACCCTCCGAATGTAGCACTTTTTAAATATTAATGGATTTCCTTTTAAATGAGTTTTTTAATTCACCATAATAGTAAAAAAAATAATGTTAAATAAATCGAACCAATAATCGCTAAACATTTAAACAAAATGTTATCTTTCCCATAACTCAAATTCTCAAATTTTTATCAAAGTAATTATTACTTCACCAGTTTCGACGTCAGCCATAAATTTTATTTGCAATAATTATATACAGATATGATGAAAAATATCACGGTAATTTCTCAACCAAAACAATTGTCGGATCATTGCCATTAACTTTTTTTCGTGGATAAATTCAGTCAGTTAGTCAGATAATTGAATAAAAAATAATGTTTTTGATTCCGTGTTCAGCATTAATTAATTTTCATTTTACTCCTATCAATACACATAAAGATACCTCTTTGAAAAAAGCGAATATGTGAATAATTACAAAGTATGGAATGTTGATGGCTGAAGAAGATTTTTTTTGCAGAAGCTCAGAAAAACCTCAGAAACTTGTATGAGTATTACGAGTCAACTAATGTCGAAGATCAAATCGAGTACATGAGACTCTTCCTTTTCCTTTCTTGGAATCCATATTTTCTGCCATTTTCCGTGATATTCTTATGAGAGATTAATAAAAACGGTTTGTGTTAAGACGGTGCATTTTGATGTCGTGACAGTAACACTATATCAACACTGTCTTACAGATTTTGTACTTTGGACTGTGGTTAGACAAGGACAAATTTTGTATGCATCACGCAAATATTAATACACAACAAGATATTTTTTTTGGTCGTAACACGAAGAGGCGTGGATCGACTGATTGAATTATGTGACGTTTAATATTATCGAGATTGTGATCGTGCAATTAAGAGGTAAAATCGTGCCTGCTTAGGTCATTATATACTGAGAGCTTAAGGGTCATTCGAGAAGAGACGACCAATCCTTTTTTTCAATCCCTTACGTATCATAAAATTTTTACTGGAGAATTTTTGTTATGGAACTTGACTTTCTTGATTATATAAAAAATATAGAAAGTTGTGGGGAAGAACTTTTTTTCGGTAAAGTTTTACATATTTATATTTTTAGCTATAACTATTATGTTTATGATGTTGCAATAGCTAAAATTGCCTAAGATATCGAGAAAAATTGTATAATCTTTGGAATGTAAAAAATGCTTCAATTTCGTCTATTTTCTATTTTTCTTTAAAGACTCGAATTTACTCGCAGTCATCTAATCCGTGTAATTGGTGATGAAGCCAGCTGGAATAATTATATTTCTAGTGTACAAAGTTTACAGGATTGTTTGTGTATGCACCGCTAGATACTTTTTACAACATTAAATCTTGTAGCCATTTCCTGCATCGTCACTTGGTGACAACGTTTGTTGAATAATTACATAATTATATTATAATAATGGAAAGAAAACATGATACAAAAACTGGTGTATTGCGACGGAACGAGCAAAAACTGGCAACTGAATCATTGATATAAATCAATTTATTGGGTCTTGTTTGTCGTATAATTATACAATTATATTATGATAACGGAACGAAAACATGAACGAAACGACGGCATATGTCAACTGAATGAGGACAAAATGGAAATTGTATTTACGCTGAAAATTCGTACATTCATTTATGAACCGTTGACTAATTCTAATGCGCTCGTTTATTGTTAGCCTCACTTTTTTAAACTAAAAGACAAAAGTAAGTCCATACTTTGAATAATCTATGTTTCAGATGCTGGAATTATTATGAAATTTTATATACTTGTCTATAACTCTGCGTTAAGGGCATTTGAAAAAAAAACTACTTAGCTCGAATAGTGTGCAGTGAAACTGCTAAGAAAATGAGATCTAGCGAAGGTTTATTCTTGTAGCAGTGTTTTCTGGATCACACGCAGAACGGAAAACTTATGAATGTGGTTTTACAGCAATTGATTGACCAACCATACATACAAAAAAAAACCACCGCTTCATTCCGATGTTAGGAAATTATTCAAAATTTTATTTTCGACGAGGAAGAAGTTGTCGTTATACACTGCTAAAAATATTTACAGCACAACTATTACACAGTGCAGGAAGTGTTTTTACAAAAACGGGTATAGAAAATTTTCGACACGAGTAGGTATAACGTAAGATTGATGTACATTCTCGTTGAAATCTTCTTAAAATGTATTAATCGATGCACAGTATATTACAATTGGGTGCAATCTGCTCAATTCGCTGCAATGGGAGGGAGAAATATTATGTTTTCAAAGCTGCCAGTTGATTCGATCGGTTTGTCCATTTACAACAAAAATCCTGTGAGTTTATTCTAAAGGGAGCTAATTATTTTTTTTTTTTTTTTTAGTGAGAGGGAGAAAAATCATGTTTTCGAAGCAGTCGATTGATCCAATCGGTTGGTCCATTTACAACAAAAATCCTGCGAGTTTATTCTAAAGGGGAGTAATTATTTTATTTTATTTTTTTAGTTAGAGGGAGAAAAATCATGTTTTCGATGCAGCCGGTCGATCCGATCGGTTGGTCCATTTACAACAAAAATCCTGCGAGTTTATTCTGAAGGGAAGGAATCATTTTGCTACCTCATAAAGGAAGCTTGGTTTCATGAAAAAATTTGTCTTAAATATTTTCATGTCAGCACACTCAGAATGATCTAATACGTCGAAAAAGGTGGTTTAGAAAATATTTCCGTATGTCTTGTGTGCAAGGCTTCGAAAAATTAATCGCCTCTTACTTAGTAACCGTTTGAGGAATCGGGCTCAAATTTCACAGGCAAGTGAAGTTGTTGTCTCTCTTTGAATATTCCGATTTTTGAATGAATATATGCATCCATTTTTATTTTATTCAATTTTCAATTTTCCGAAAAAAGGGCGTTGTCTAGTGATGCGGAATGAGAGAGAATTTTGACGGTCTCGCTCGATCTTGTTTGCATTTGTCATTTTGATTGAAGTCTCGGTATGGATTATTTGATGCGAACTTCAATCGTATTCTCGACTCGGAATGTCTTGGCGTAACAAGCGAGAGCGAGCGAGAATCTTGAATACACTGTTAAAAATATTATTAAATTTACAACACGTTTAATATACGAAATTATATCAAATTTACAAACGAGGTATACCAAATTCAAATTCATATATGACGTATAAAAATTTTTATAATTCTGTTTTAATTTTTATACCTGTATGTTGAAATTAATGTAGCTGACATTGAAATTTAATAAGCTGTGTATTGCAAAAGTTGATTCACAAACTTTGTTGCAATATTAATATATCACTGTTGAAAATATTATTAAATTTACAACACGTTTAATATACGAAGTTATATCAAATTTACAGACGCGGTATACCAAATTCAAATTCATATATAATGTATATAAATTTTTATAATTCTGTTGTAATTTCAATACCTGAATGTTGAAATTGATGTAGCTGACATTGAAATTTAATAAGCTGTGTACTGCAAAAGTTAATTCACAAACTTTATTGTAATATTAATATATCACTGTTGAAAATATTATTAGATTTACAACACGTTTAATATACGAAGTTATATTAAATTTAAGTTTGTGTGTAAATAATGACAAATATTGCATTGTTCTTAATATACGAATAATTTAATATTTATACATACTTGTATATGAAATTTCATATACTGTATATGCATAAAACTTCATATACATTTTATGAATTTTCATACAAAAATTTTTAACAGTGTATCGTTATATTTCGAAAATTCCGTATCGCTGCTTTCCTATGTCATGCCCGTCAACCATTGATTAAAAAAATAATTTTTATGCCTTTAATAACAGCTTGAGGTACACGAATATCATTTTTTATTTGAAGGCTCGTTGAAATAACAATTACAACGAACAAATTCGTCATTGTACCAAATACGAAAACATTCCGTCTTTGTAATCGGGAACATGTTATTATGCTTCGACGATGACAGCCTGTGATATTTTTATTTAGATGGAAGTTTTGGCAAATCGTAACTCGAGGTCTGAGTCTAACGATGCCGAAGATTCCGTTGTTATCGATCTTCCTATCTCTTCGGCATCGTTAGACTCAGACCCCGAGTAACGATTTGCCACAAATTCCATCTAAATAAAAATATCACAGGCTGTCATCGCCGAAGCATAATAACATCTCCTTAAGGAGGTTCGTCAGTAAAATAAAAAATGCACAGAAAAATCTAAAATGATTACCGAATTTTTAATAATTCATAACAAACTCACATGCATTTTTTGGGAATTTTCGTCTACACCGTTTACACAAAATCAATTTTTTTATGCATACATTTTAACATGGGCTCTTACGGCATATTTACGAATAAACAAAAATTGCAACAATTGAAAAAAATTTTTACATAAAAAAAAGAATTAATTCCACCAAATACTTAAAAATTCAACGATGTAAAAAATTGTCTCAATTACTTTTTTTTTTTCATTGTTAAATATGTCATAAGAGCCTATGTTGAAATGCATGCATAAAAAAATTAATTTTGTGTAAACGATGTAGACGAAAATTCCCAAAAAATTCATGTGCATTTTTTATGAATTATTTAAAACGCGGTAATTATTTCAGATTTTTCTTTGCATTTTCAATTTTACTGACGAACCTCCTCAATAAATATTGGCCAAAGTCCAAAAGAATAATAGTTGTAATCGGAGTCCGGCAACTATTTCGCAATGTTGCCGCTTCATGGTTGCATCCCTGCACTGAGAAAAAAAATTGTTAGAACCAACAAAACGTGCGCTTGCGGGCGGCGAAATAAATATTTGTTTGATCGAAAGAAATATTCAATTGATCGAAGCGGCTGGTGATACTATTAATAGATATTTCGATCAAGATTGCCAAATATTTTGTCCAATCGACAAAATATGCTTTTCGCTGCCGGCAAACGCACGTTTTGTTGATTTTAACGATTTTTTTTCTCAGTGTGCTGTTCGATATTCCGTCGAGTAACGTTCGAGAATCTCGAGATGCAATATTTTGTCAAGCGCAATCGAGACGATACGAAAACTTGACTAACTATTCCAAGAACGATATCCGTCTCGGCTACTTTCGTTGTATTGAAGTCGAAATGCCAGCTTGTCTCGTCAAATGCGAGAAGTTGTCATCGAACTCGACATATTCTTGTATTGTCTCGCTTAATGCATCACTAGCGTGGTCGGTCTAACTTTTGTAGAAGTTCGATGGATTAGCTAAATAGTTCTTCATACCTGAAGACACGTTCAATGTTGTTTGGTTTTGAATTGCGACGAAATCGGTTCGGATTCCATAGAATTTTCAATTTTTCAAAAAATATACGTTATCTTCTCTTAGTACTTTTGAAAAACTTAAGATAGCGAACTTGAATTTTGTATGTACATGAAATATTCACTTATTATATATATATATATAATTTAGTGATGAACAGTATGCACTGAGAGAAAAATCTGGTAGTTTGGAAAATAATATAGTTGGACTGACGATAATCTAACTATAAACTATAATTCCCAGGAGAAACGTCTATATTTTATGGTTATAGCAAATATAATTACAGTAGCAATCATCAAAATTATAATATTTTCAAAAACTATTAATTTCTGAATGAAACAAATAATTTCAAATATGCCGTTTTGTTGCATATACGATTTCAACGTTTGTTTCCAATAACCTTGCAAGTATCGTTTATTGAACCATATTATCATCGCTTCAACCATAAAACATTGCAATATTGCCTTCCTATATTCGTTTTACCATGTGAAATCGTTAAATAAACGATATGCTTTTCTCTCAGTGTGAAATTTCTGATTTTATGGAATGTTGCATTTTTTAAAAATATACATTTTTACATATTATTGTAGAACCGCTCTAATAATGACAAAATAACGGCATAACGAAATATAAAAAGTGAATTTTGCACATTGCTTACTCATTATTTCTCTCTTTTTACAAAGCCAAAATTGATTAACATACTTGGTCATAGAAGTAGCTCTGTAAGTAGCAAGAAATAATGAGGAAGCAATGTGCAATGTTCTCTTTTGCATCCTTGTTTTATTTTTATTTCGGTGGGGGTGAGAATCGTCGTTATTATGATAAGATTACTTTTTTAAATAACTCGTGCCCGTTAACAAAATGATAGATAATGCATGTAATTGAGAATATTGCGAAATCCGTTTTACAATTCAATAGCGTACAGTAGAACACCGCTTTACTACGATCAAACCGTTATGAAAAATAATGGTTATTGAGATTACTTGTGTTGTTTGTAGCTTATATAGCATCTAGTAGCACGGTCAAGTCCATTGACCGTCTATTGTCTCGACAGAGACTTAGCGCACGATAATCGCGGTTGAGTTATTACCGCAATTTCCACGCAACAGTAGCAGCTCAACAGCACGAGCTTATTGCCTCGTATACGCCACACGAGACGCAACGTCTAATTTATGACCCGATTCAATTATCTCCGACTGATTACAATGACTCGTTTTTTGCCTTTCGCGATTCTCTCGCCCGAAGACATCAGTGATTCAGAAAATTGTTTACCTCTCAATCGACGACTATCAAATGCATAATTAAATCCTGTCATATCAACTCCACTAATCGTCGTAATTAAAAGAATCAATTGAGAGTTTGGAATTCTTCATAAATTACGAAAGTTATTTAAAATATTTTGCGGAGTAATGAAAAATGTTCAATCAAAATGCAAACGCAAATCGTATATTTTACTTTACTGACCTTATCGCTATATTTAAATAAATTTATTTACTTGTCACTATCATTATAGTAACAAGGGAAAAATATCATAAAATACAAAAAAACAGATTTACTAATGAATAAACATTTTTGCTTATTAAATTCCAATAAGATTCGTCGTTAAGTTGAATTATTCTAAAAAAAATCGGATAACAAAATATTTTTCATATAAATTGAATTGACGTTCCGCGGAATTTTCAAACTTTCAATTAAAATTTTTTTGTTTACAAATTTGTCAACTGCTTATACTTTTGTTACCAATATAAATAATTGAACAGAGGTAAAAAACAAAGGAACAACCGGTTTGATATTACCTATGGAATAAACGAACAAATCAATGGTTTAGAAAGTAATGGAATGTCGAGAATTCTGCTGCTAGTCTACGGACTTCATACGATTTCCCTGTTGTACAATTATGCAAAAAGTGATTTTTCCACTTTCACCACGTAAACTCCAAAATTCACTCGATCATCGAGTCAATGAATCTGTATAATGTATGAATGAAATATTCGTTGTATCAAGACGGTAAAAACCCCGTGAGTCAGAACGAAAGTTAGCATCTTAAAATGTGATGGTGTGTAATAAAAAAAACTATAGCCATGGGCGATGAGGTACGCGTGGCTCGTAAAACATTATTTACAACATGTCTGCCATGGAGATTCGTGAATGACTATACAATTTCCGTGGAATCCCTCGAAATGTCCCAGAGCCTTAAAAAAATGTCAGAGCTATTACCTATATCCATATATTAATATATAAATATGCATAAATATTTATATATGGGCGCATCTCACCGACCTTCAATTTTAACAGCCTTAAAAAATCAAAATCTAATTGAGGAACTCGAGTCCAAATATTTTTTTCGCATATCCTGAGACTTGACCTTGATTTTTTTAAATCACTGTATGTTCTCTAGTTGCCGCAATTTTTTAGCTATCAAGCTGAAACTTAGTATTAACGTAAAACAAAAGAATGCTATCTTTGGGATCAAATTTGGGCCAAATCAGTAAAGTGGTTTAGTTTGTATGAGATTTTGAAATTTCTGAAAATTTTTTGCCTTGCTCTGATCCAGGTAAAATTTCGAAAAAACGATTGAAATTTCCTACACAGGAAAAATAATATTCAACTTTGCTACGTACTGAATTTTCTTTTGTAAAAAATTTTTCTTCTTTGAAGAATCCGAAAATAAAATTAACATAATTTCTCATAATGGCGAACAATAAAAGTCAATGAGAAGTGAATGCGCAAAGTTCTATATTGCATCTTTTTTAAAGATTATGCTTCTTATATTTAAAAACAATGCGATACTCGCGGCCCAGTTTCGGTCATCGACCTTTCATTTTTATTAATAATAAATGTATTTTGAGAAGGAAAAAAAACAATATCAATGCCATCTGAGAGACCATTTCTTACACTATATTATTTTCGAAATGTTGAATGTAACTGATCGATCTAGTAATAAATTTGCAGTGCAACCAAAAAAATTGACGAATATTGATTTCAATTAAGCAGATTGCTTATGCATAATTAACCAGTCTCGAAGAAAAAGATAAATAAAAAATATACAATGTAATTACTGAATGTGGATACATAGTTTTTTAGAACACTAACGAAGATTTTGTACGCAAGCGATATATAATTTTTTCAAGTTAAGTTACTTTGTTTTTTGTTTATTGAGCTGATTAGAATGGAGGTAATGATTGAACCCCGGCAGCTGAGCGCGATTAGTAAAACGAAAATTTAAATGATCCAACCTAATAATTTAACGTAAACAATTATTTGATGACTATATTGACAAAGATCTATTGCATCAATATGAACAGTTCGTTTTCGAAATTTCGATAAACGCCATTCAGAAAAAAAACAATGCGTAAGTTACTATCGCATCTCGCAGTCAAATTACACGAAAGCCAAAGGTTTTCGAAAGAGGCATATATATATATATATATCGATGTACGTATAAGATTTATTGCATCAATATGAACAGTTCGTTTTCGAAATTTTGATAAACGCCATTCAGAAAAAAAACAATGCGTAAGTTACTATCGCATCTCGCAGTCAAATTACACGAAAGCCAAAGGTTTTCGAAAGAGGCATATATATATATATATATATATATATATCGATGTACGTATAAGATTTATTGCATCAATATGAACAGTTCGTTTTCGAAATTTCGATAAACGCCATTCAGAGAACAAACAATGCGTAAGTTACTATCGCATCTCGCAGTCTAATTACACGAAAGCCAAAAGTTTTCAAAAAAGGCATATATATATATATATATATATATCGATGTACGTAATCATCTATTGTAAATGGAGGCATTGACAGGTTACCTCCACTAGCGGAATGTGTCGACAAGCTCTGGCGGCTCGCCTTGACTCACATTAATAAATAAGAAGGTACTGACGGTCAGTCGGTCGGTTAACAAGCTGATCGTGATATCGAGATGTCAGGGTTCAGATCGAAATCTTAGAGGCGCCTTCGGTATGATTAAGATATTTACTGCGCTTCACACGTCTCAAATCAGTGCTAAATTAAAAAAAAAAAGTTTTTATAATTTCTTGTGGTTTAATTAACGGTTCCGAGGAATTGCTCACGCAGCACAATCATTTCTCAATGGATTTCTCAACATTCATGAACTATAGTTGTAGTTTAATAATAAGCTGTATATCATTTTGTTTGTTGGAAGATCTTTGATCTATGGTCCGTCCAGATTTTGTATGGTATGAGTTGATCAGAAGTTATAGGAACTTATATGCCTGATGTTAGGTTAGGATAGCTCAATTAAACGCTCGTATCTTTCGAACTATTCTGTCTATAAAAAATCTAGGCGGTCAATAGATTGACGATTTTTCAACAAACAAAATGAGATATTCATCGCCATAATTGGACTATTATTGTGGCTTATCCTTTTCGAAAACTGCATGAAAAAAACATGTCATCGGACATTTGGATATATCAGTCGATTTCCTACTCAAATCGCGGCTCCGAATGTACTTATATATTAAGGACTAATTCTGCTACGTGAGTAATTCCTTGGAACTGTTAATTAAAACAGGAAAAATTATAAAAACGTTTTTGTTTTTCGAATTTAGCACTGATTTGAATAGTGTAAAGCACAGCCTTAAGAAGGATGGAATACTTTGCACTAGTCAAATGAGTGCCAATGTTTTAAAAACGTGTATAAAAACGTTTTGTCTCAATTGACTACAGTTAATGGTGCTTGGTATTAAAACAGATATCCTTGACTTAGAAAAACATGAATTTCAATGGATTTACAAAAATATTAACTGGTTTATGGAATCTCTCAAAAAGGTACATATTTCCACAGTTTCTTAAAGAATTGTCCGTATTTTTTACTCGATTGTTATATATAAAGGCTCATTCTCTTCCTCAAAAAATGCTCCACGAATTCACCATCTAGATATTTATAGTGTTCTTCATTTAAAAATTCCAGCCATTTGCTTACCCATCAATAAAAATTCTTCGTAAATAAACAGCTGTAATTTTGAAATGTGGGATATTATTGAGTATCTAAACAGTGAATGCGTAAAGCATCTTTTAATGAAGAGAATGAGCCATAATACGTCAAAATCAAGTAAAATATACGGATTCTTCTTTGAAAAAGCTGAACGAATTTGTGCCTTTTCAAAATTTGGCATAAACCCGTTAATATTTGCGGAAATCGAGTGCGATTAAATTTTTTCTAAATAAAAGATATGCATAAAAGTTTATCTAAATTTAATAATAAATTTAGCAGTCTTTGGACTAGTATTGAGCGCTCCAACCTCTTTAAATAGAAATGTATGCAATGTGTTCGTATGTATGTACTGGAAATTTTGGTGCGTTTTATGGATTCTGAAAAATTCCAGGTTTGCGTGAATAAGCTGTGTAACTGGATAATGGCCTTGGTCCGGCCTACGGTTCTTAATCTCGACCCGCAGACGTCCATACAGTTGTACGTGCAACATTGATTGCGGAAATTATGGCCATCGAGACCTTGCCTCGAGCAGTCAACGATCGGTGAGATAAACAAGAATGAAATCCTCCTTCACAACGTCATTGCACTCGTATCTTCGAGGCTATCTGTCGGAAAAAGTAATAAGTGATGAGTCAGCAGATGGGATATTTCCGAATAATCAATTGTACTGGGCCATATTTTTATTATTGGATTAATTCTATTGAAAATTGTTCGTATGCAGTTCATTTGCAGGTAAAGAAATCTTTTCTAACGTGAAATGGATTTTTAAATTTCACATGCAAGTGAAATGTTAGATTAGAGTGTTGAAGTAAAAAATCTAATAATAAAATTAGTAATTGTAATACATTCGTGTATTAAATTTCCGGTCGTGCGATTTGCAAATATTTTCAACTGTCAATTAGTAAGAAATGATAGAATTAAAGAGATGAATTGAAAAAAAAAGTAATAATTTTTACGCTCTTTTACCAATTCCTTCTAATTATTTTAACAGAAAACCTATTTTCATATATTTCATGTAAATATTGATTATAAATACGTAAGGATAAAGAGAAAATACAGTTATAATAAAATTCGTAATGGTAATATATTCGTGGCACTTTGGAAAAAAAAGTTTGAAAATTATCGTCTTTAGTGTTGATTAAAAAATTTAGAAATATTTGGCTACCGGTGATACATTTCAAAAAAGTTATCTGAAAAAAAGCATCCAAATTTTTTCAATTATGGCTAATAATAAAGTTAGAAGATAGATTTTGAAAAGTTTTTTTTTTAATATGGTGATATACAAAAATTTCGATCATTTGGGAATTTTTTTCTATAGGAAAGTCCGTATGAATGTAAGGAATTACGTGATAAAGACATAAATTTATCTTTGCCTGCCTTTTGACATGTGACTGCTTGCCTCTGAATTTAGAAAAAAGTGAAAGGACAGCAAAGGGAATTACGAGCTTCGTATTATTCTATTTCACACGAGACCATTATTTTTACGATTCTACCTACTGACCAAGTTTCGCTATTGATTCCTGCTAAAAGTCACGTGCCACAATAATAAAAACGTCGCGAGTCAAAGTTGCCTAAAGGCATTGTGAAAGTCACACCCAGAGGAGTTCGTTGGAAATTTGGCAACTATTAAGTCACAACTAAACATTCATTTTCATTAAATGCCCTTTTTTTAATTACGCTGTAATTTGTATTATCACCATTAATAATCGTATATAACAATACAAAAAATGAATAAGAACGTTAAAATCGTCTAAAAGTTAGGCTTTGTTATTTTATTTGTGGAGTTTGCTACAATTATAATACGTTGGAAGTTGAAATAATAAAAATACTGCTATACAACTTTTTTTTTTTAAATGGCATGAGAAAAATTTATTCCCAGACGAGAATTCTAAGAAAACGAAAGTCATATTGCAGTTATAATGATACGACGCTCAGAAAAGAGAAGAAAAAAATTCCAACAAAAAACGTTTCTACAAATACAAATCAATCTAAATTAGATTATTGAAAAAAAATCTGCTATGACTGAAGAAAGGAACGATAATTTATTTCAGCATAATAACAGGTATCCGAATGTTGTTGATGAGTCGCTTACCGGTTTTGAATGAAGAGCCTCCGAACAAGTTCTCGATTACGAGTAACCGCGTTTCAATGTCGAGGCAATCGCATCGATCGAGCGAGAGAACTCACGACATTGCATAAGTGTTTTATATGGCCTAGTCCGCTTTTTGGCTACGCTTAATGTTGTGGTCCTTTTAATTTTGAAACAAGAAGACAAAAAAAAGCCTCGTAAAAACGTACATTTAGGCATTTTTTTTTCTAACCTGTTCTCCTTGATTCATATTTGCAAAAACTTCTAAATTTCGTGTCTAATTCACGAGATTCAAGTCACACTTTGACTTCGGTTGAAATCGTTTGAAATTTAAATTGCGCACAAATATAAAAAATATATAACTTCGAAAATGTCAAGGAGATAGATATAAAATATAAACAAGGATTTAGAAAATGTAATTCATGTAACTAATAATAATTTTTAATTCTAAACGAATCCCGAAGTTAATTGTCCATCAATATAAATCTTAACAACTCAAGGAGACTTTTTGATAAATTTAAAATATTTAAGCTGGCACAAATAAAAGTTCAAAAATGTCCAGGAGGAATAAAGAAATGTAAACACAATGATAATAAAGATGTAATTGAAAAGAGCACTTTTTCGCTTGTATTAGAGACAATTTACGTTTAATTCGAAAGTATTCCATAAAGTAAGTTTCCATCGAGTTCCAAAGTGCAAGAATGGAATTTGGCTAGGCTTGAGTCACGTCGGAGAAATTGACACGCGAAGATTTCTCTTCACTAATTCATCGAGAAATTTTAGCCGATTTTTCCTGTACACCTTATTAAAAAAGTGAATAATTCATTGCGTGAAGATTAAAGCCGTACAAAATCATAGTTTTAAATAGAGAAAAGAATATTCAGTAGCGGGCATAGAAAAGGAAGAGTTTACATTATTATTAGCATAATAGAAACTATTTTAACGCTCCAACTAAATTGTATAGGATTCGGCAGCTCAAGTGCGAAAGTGAATCTTCAAACGCCATAAAATCATCAATTAATTTTCATAAGCATATTTTTACCATTTTTTTTCTTGTCACTTACTTCTAATTCAGACATGAAAAGCAAAGAACGAACGAAAACAAATTAATTCCATTGACCATCTCCACAAATCACGTAAACACAATTTACAATTGGAAGTAATTAACCATGTACCAAAATAAGTAGATAATCAATCACACGAGAGTTGCGATAAAATTCAATCATCCTCTATCATTTTTGTTTCGTATCAGTAACTGTATATATTTGTTTGTCTACGTAAGAAGATACGTCATTAGTATATCTATTAACATAATTTAGGAAAGAAAAAAGTTTTATGTCCGCAAATGCTCATATCGATAATTCTAGAGTATCTTGAGATGTGAGTGCTGCTTCGATGTTCCTGAAGAGGACGATTATTTTACGTCTACCTGAAGTGTTTAATTTTTCTCTGTCGTCAGAATATTCGCTTATACATGTAAATGTATGAATGAATCTTCCAATCATTTCCTATGACGATCAAATGGCAAACATTAACGATACTAGACTCGATACTCGATACTAGACTCGAGTCAACAGAAAATATTACCTACATGATTCCATCAAAAAGTCTTCGGCTTATTTGTAACTATAATGAGGCTGGATTATTATTCTGCCGTTTCGTTGTGAGCATCACAAAAGGCTCGAACATCTCCTCAACATTCACTTAAATATAATAAGGTACCCATGAGATCGTAAACAATCGAATATCATATTTACAAGTGTCAATCCTAATATCGCTATAGTCAATCACTCGAGGATTGTTTACAAACCAAGTTGGGGTCATCGACACTGATTTTTCGATGACGCAAACAGCCTTTGTGTAAAGTACTCGTAGAAATTATTTTCTGTTGGATTTTATGAGCGTCTGACCGCAGATGGATATAACTACTCGAACGATGTAAAGGCGGTCAACTTTATTATGTGTAGAAATTTTGTGGTAATTGGAGCAACTAGATTACAACCATTAATTATTCGTCCATGTGACTACTGTTGCAGTTACCTTTTTTCTTAAAATCATTTAAGTTGATGAATTTACTTAGTTGGAGTTTTGGCTTATCAAAAAGACAAAAAGTTTTATTTTTATTTTTATAAGTAGTCATTTTTAATAAAATATATTTTCGGTATTTTTAAACTAACAAAAGATATGGGATCTTTCTTTACAAAGTTCATGAGTAACGGAAAGCATTGTCATCGTGTTATTCGTGCTGTGATTGATTGCTAGGAAAGACCGCGATAAACAAGTTCAGTTTGGTGTCAAATTTGACATAAGAAGAGGATTTTTTAAAGGGTTATAAAAGCGCAGCAGCGCAAAAGAATTTCAACCTGTGATTAGCCTAGTGATCAGCTATAAAATTCCGGCAGTTGCATAATAAGAAGATTAATTATCATTTGAAATGAGTTTGACGATTTTATGTATTGCGGTACATTGAAATCCAATGAAATTTCAAAGAAAATTTCGAAAAAGCTTCGACGTTAATTAAAATGTCTTGGTCAGTGGAAGCAATAAATTGATATGTGTCATAAATTAAATTCATCTATTTAGATATATTCAATATAAATAATTGCCGTAACTCTATATATATTTTCAGAGTTGCAGCAATTGTTTTGAAGCTTTTATGAAATTTGATATAAAAGACACTAAAAAAAAGTTTTGGTCTCAAAAGTTTTGCGAGTTTACTATGAAGTATTTTTTTTCTTGCATACATTATATTAGTCATTTAATATTTAATTAGCATGATATGATTATTCAGTCTCGCTGACATTGCTCGATGTAGTCAAGAAATTCCTAAGACTCTGGAAATTACTCGTGTGTCTTCGCATTATGCACGACCGTCAAGCTTATTTCTCCGGCAGCCTCGTTAATGACCGAGACACCGATAGAGTCATCTATCATCCAATGCGCGATAGCTTGAACGATCGCTTGAACTATATAATTCTCGTTGACAATCAATCGTGCGAACTCGCTCGAGATTTTCCTTAATGAGCGGTTGCTTCGCGCTTTCTGTTTGTCACGCTAATTCTGCATCTGTTAGTCTGAAGATTTGCCAGTGATTGGCACTTTATGTACAATGCATTAAGATATATATATATATATATCTTTAAATTCAAATATGCGTAGAATTCGAACCTAGAAAAATGTGTTCAAAAATTGAACTAACCCGCATACAAATTAAGTTATTCGAAATATGTGCCAAAAATATATGTTGAGTATATTTAATATATTCCGGAAGGATTTTTCATATCCGGCATGTATTCAGTATGTAATGTGAATATATTTCATAAATATATTTCAAATTTATAGTAAATATGCATCATAAGTATGTTATTAAAATATACCTATATTGTATAATTATATTATATAATATCTATATTAGCTATATATATATATATATACACAGTTTTCCGCAGTTAATTTAAACAAAATGTACGTATAATTCTGTGGTTTATATAAAATTCGCATCATGATTTGAGCTTCTAAGGAAAAATATTTTGTAATATATTTTGTAATTATTGATTGTTTTTATATAATTTTCTATATATAATAGATTTATTGTGAAGTGTAAAAGCGATATATCTATTATGTATATTTAATCTATAACAAATATATTCCGAATATATTTTCGATATATTGAATTTTAATGCTCTATATACAACATATTTATGACACATATATTCTTTTGAGCATATATTTCCGATTTATTTTCCCGGCAATATATTGGTTTATCCGAATATATTTCACGTATATTTCAGATGTACGACATACATCCGAAATATGTATATGCAACTTATATTACTGATATATTGGCAATAAATTTTTTGCATATATTTTAAATACTTAATTTTCCATGCGGGAAATAGTACAATAAGGCCAAAGTAAATTTTTGGCGTCAGTCAATGAATGATGCCATCAAATGATTAGTTGATCCAAATAATCAGTCATTGACCTAGACAACAGGTTATCGCCAATTACGCAGTAGCCCAATGAACACATTTGTCTCGTTGGCCAACTGATTACTGTGAAAAAAAAAATTGGCTCAACTGATTAATTATCTGAACCATGGTTAAATATTATTTATTAGTGGAACAAATAATCTGAAATTTATTAGTATGACTAATAATCTGACTGTTCAAGATACTTATTAGTTACTTATTAGAAGTTAACCAATTTATTGGCTGGGCTAACAACATTAATAGTTATATAAATCAACTGAGCTGAGTCAAGCTAACCAAATTGATAGTTATACCAATCACCTACTTGGATGAGTTAACCAACTCATCGATTGACTCAAATAACTGATGGATTAAGCTACCCAACTTATTAGTTGGACTTATCACTGACTAATTGAGTCAATCTATTGAGGCTAAAGAAATCACTTCCTTCTTTGAGCTCACTTACTGATCAATTGAGCTAACTCGATGATTAGTCGTCAGAAAAATCACCTATTGAACCAATTAAATGATTCGTTAGGATAGCAATTTAGTCGGTGTAAACAAACGAGTAATGGCAGATGAAGCATCCAATTGTTTTTTCTTCCTCATTAAGTAATGGCCAATCATTTAAGCGGCCAATCACTGCACCTATCACTAAGTCACAAAACATAATTACAAAGTGACTTGCTATCCTTAAGCTTAGAAGCAATTACACGCTAATGAATATATATGTTTGATAGTCATCTGTTCGATACATAGTCATTATATCTCACCATATTCTGAGGCTATTATCAAAACTATGCCTATATTATTTTCACAGTTTTTCACCAGAATGAATATCACATAGCTTTGAGAATATGTTTGTTTCTGGTATGTGATTTGCTATAGCCTCTAACATCCAACAATTAAGTCCGACGATTAATAGTCCAAGCAATTATGGGGTTGAATTGTGGAGTGATTTTAATAACCGCTTCATAGGAAACGTACCAAGAACTTTGCGGATTAATGTCATAGGTTAAATTAGTTATCATAATTTGATCTTGGAATTATAAACTCATTTGTATGTAATAGAATGTTGTATCATTTTTACAGCGTAAAAATGTCTCCTTTGTAGGAGAATTCACGCTGTCAGAATTAAAAAATGATACAATATCCTATTTTGCAAAACATAATCAAATTTTCTTAAATGCATAAATAAATAACTAACTCTTAGAAATTTTTTTATCGAACAAAAAATGAAACTTCTATAAAATCGAACTCGGTATGTAGCACTGCGCTCGTTTATATGGAAAATATGTGCGCGAAAAATGAAATTCTACAAAAATTGATGCAATAACGTCAATTTTTTCAAATTTTCCATAAAATTTGAACCGCTGTACAGATTTGGACCAAATTTAATATCAATGGTCGACTTTTGAAAATTTAAAAAGAATGGGTTTTTTTAATTTTTGGGCAAAGTTTCATATCGTTAGCTAAAAATTAGTTTGGGTGTTTACACGCATTTTTCAACATCTTGAAAATCACTTAAAAACAAAATGTGACGAGCGATTTTTATGAATTTTATACCAAATAAATTTTGAACAGCACTGGTCAAACTTCACCAAATTTCAATAGGATAATATATAAATATAATGAGATAATAGAGTTTTTTTAATTTTTCATTTAAGAGGCAGTGGTACACCCCCTCCCCCCGCAGAAATTTCGAAAGCTGTTTTCTCCCGAACGATACGACAGATAGGGTCCGGATTTTTAGAGAATACGCAGGAGTATCGTATAATTGGGCTAAGCTTCTGGCTCTTCATTCGACATAGCCATTTATTTTTAAGAATTAAAAGAAAAATAGTGCGAGAGAGACAGACCTATAAGCGTTTAGCATTGCGCGTCGAAATTTCTGGCGGTGTACCACTGCCTCTTAAATGCAGTTCGGTCTTGCAGTTAAGTTCGGTCTTAAAAGCAGTTCGCTCTATCTTCGGTCAGTTTTATCATTCAGAAATTTCTCAAATATAGGAATGTGTGAAATTTTGTACCTTAAAAAATGCCTAAAAAAATTTTCACAGATTTTCATAAGACATTAGCTCGAATTAACTCAGATTTTCCTAAAAAGGTATTAATGATATTTTTTTCTCACCGAAAGTTCCGCTACTTTTTAGCCAAATAAATTTTTTCATGTTCTGTATACAAATATCGCATTTTCAAGATTTTCCGTGGAATGAGATTTCGAGTTGCTGGCCCAAATATAGCAAGGTTTTCACAAAAAAAAATTACACAAAAATCATTCGGCCTTAAAAACGGCCAGAAATTCCGAATCCCATTTCAGAAATAATTGTAAAAAATTTTTATCCATATAAAATGTTGTTGATAATTTTTTCGGAAAACATGAGTTAATTCAAGCTAAAAAATGTCTCATATAAATCTGTATTTGTTTTTGCTGTTGTAGGCCATCAAATTTCACATATTTAGATTTTTCAGAAATGCATTCATAATGAAACTACGCCAAGATAGGGCCGTTGGAATGAAAAATTAAAAAAATTTTATATCTCATCAGATTTGAAGTTTATCGTATTGAAATTTGGTGAAGTTTTGACGATAACAAAACCCGATTTTATGGAATTTCTATTTGAAAATAAAATATCGGTGGCTTTATTGATTCATCTAACCAAATGTTATTATTCCGTCCAACGAATGGTATATGTCTCGTTAACTTTGACCCTATTTTCTATAAAACATTGCTGGTGTAAATTCTGAAGTTCTGCTGTCACATATAATGACACCGATTTCTCATTCAAAACGTGCGCTTCCTCGATTCCTCGTAAATCACGAAAAAGTCACGAGAATTGAATAAACATGGTTTTACTCATAATATACTTGGCGCGAGCCTTCATCTGCATGTCACTAAGATCTAATCCATCTGACAACCATTTTTCACTCCACCGAGTACATGTATAATAATCATCACAATATTAATAATGCAGGGCTGAAGGACTCCGGTCGATGGCCCATTGCTAACGAAAAACATGATCACACACTCTAATAAAGCGTGACGCAATTGCAATGCTTGTATCAATGACAAAAATAAAAAGCAAGATTTTATCGCTTAATACAGTCCGATATTCTTTTGATTCTTGGCAATTTAACATTATAATCTTAATCATTTTTTGTTGCAATCCCCAACTGCAATTGTTTCACAGTATTTTGTTCACGTTCTTCTAGTTTCTATCAAATAAAAAATTATTAATGCCTTTTGCTGTGAATGTTCCATTATTTTAAAAACATGATTTTTAAAATATTTATTCTATTTCGACAGACACTATGATAAAAACAAACCTTTTCTATAATTTTCAAAGTAAATTTTCAAGTAATACATGATCCCACCACTTTTTACGGTTTTTTATGTCAACAAGACTTTTTTTTTACTGTAGGAGGAAATATTCTTTTACTTCCTCAATAAACGAGTTGAGACAACTTTTTTTCGTCGTCACATTTAAGGCATCGAAGGCTATTCTTAGAGCTAGCACATCATCTAAAAAAAAAACTGGGACCATTCACACTGCTAACTCAGAATTTTATGATTTTTGCGAATTCTCCACTTACAGGGAATACCGTGATTTCGATTTTACCGTTAAAGTGAGATGTTCGAGATACGCACGAATTTGAGGTGTTAAATTACTTAATTGAATTTAATTAACTCTTGAAACAACACTTTCGACTAATTTAGTACCTCGAATTCATGCGTATCTCACACATCTTTCTTTAACGGTAATATCGGAATCAAGATATTGAATTCCTCTGGATTTAACGGAGTACAAAACTTTAAATTGATTCAATATCAGTTTATCACATTTTAATTCGATTTGATTGAAATTATGTTCACCAAGTTTGGTTTCGATTGGATTTAAATTCACTTCATCAAGTTTATATTCAACTTGATTGCAATCCTGTAATTATGTGAATTCAATAAAGTGTTGAAACAAAACCTGTCAAGTGCATCAACTTGATTTTATTTCATCTGAAACACGATGAACTTGATTTTAATCAAGTTGATGTGCTTGCAAACGGTTGTATAACATTTTTACAGAATCCTTCAAATATTTGTATCAAGCATTATATGCTAAATACGACAAATGAATGAATTATAAAATAATACAAGCCAGTTCATCAAATATGATTTCAACTTGATATGGATCAAGTTGATACGATTATAATTCTGTGAATTCAATGTACTGCTGAAACAGAAACTGGAAAGTTCATTAACTTGATTTTAGTTAAGTTGATGTGCTTTTTGACGATTGCATAGCAATTTTATAAAATCACGCATTAGATGCTGAATACGAAAAATTAATGGATAATAAAATAATTTAAATCAAGTTCATCAAACTAAAATTTAACTTGATAGAAATCAAATTGATATGGAAATAATTCTGAAAATTCAATAAGCTGCTGGAAAAAAACCTGGAAAGTCCATCAACTTCATTTTATTCAATCTGAAACATGATTAACTTGATTTTAATCAAGTTGATGTGTTTTCAAACGATTACATAACAATTTTATGAAATCCTTCCAAATATTTCAATTTGTATCAAGCATTATGTGCGAAATACGACTAATGAATGTATTACATAATAATTGAAATCCAGTTCATGAAATTTGAATTCAACTTGATATGATTATAATTGTATGAATTCAATAAGCTGCTAAAACAAAAACTGGAAAATCCATTATCTTGATTTTATTCAACCTAAAACATGATAAGCCTGATTTCAATGAAGTTAATGTGCTTTCAAACGACTGCAGAACAATTTTACGAAATTCTTTTAAATATTTCTATTTGTATCAAGTATTATATGCTAAATACGACAATTTGATAGATCGATCTGAATGATCCAGTTACCTACAAAGAGCAATTAAAAAAAACATGATACTGTTTACCTACAGCACGACATTGACCGTAATTACTCATTTCACTGTCTCATGGACTTCTGGATCGACGCAAACAGAGGACGTGAAGAATTTGCTCCAGTATTCCGTTGTGCCAACAGAATTGAATAATAATTATGTCGCTGTCGTGATTTTCCCAAGATCTTTCTCGATCTTCCTTGATCTCTCGTTGGCTGCATAGCAAGACTCTTATCAACAACTACTTTTCAGCCAAGTAAGTTTTTTCATGTTCTGTATACAACTATCGCATTTTTAAGATTTGTTGTGAAATGAGAATTCGAGTTGCTGGCCATTTTTAAGGCCAAATTTTTTTTTTCGCGAGAACCTCGCTGTATTTCACCCAGATTGATTTCCTCTAATTATGTATATGAATAACGAATGTTAAGAACAGTTTTGTAATGGCTAAAGTACAGTTTAATACTTTTTTTCAAGACTTGAGTATTAACAAAAGTAGTAGTAGTAGTAAGTATCAAAAAAAGTATTAAATCGTATTTTTCGAAAAGAATTTAATACTCAGTTGATACTTTCGGTCAGAGATTCAAGTATTAAAAAAAGTATCAAATGAGTATTAAAACTAGTATTAAATCGTATTTTTTAATGACGATTTTAATACTCAAATCAATATGTTTTTCTGTGATTTGAGTATTAAAAAGAGTATCAACAAGTATTGAAAACAGTATTAGAACGTACTTTTTCCGACGATTTTAATCTTTGTTTTTGATACTTAATACCATTTAATACTTTTTTTAATACTCTAGTCTCGAAAAAAAATATCAAACTGAGTATTAAAAAGTCCAATACGCGAGACTCTTAATACTTTTGTTTAAATACTTTTTCAATAGTTTTTTTATACTCTGTGAATACTTTTTTTTGCGCGGGTTTGCTCCAGTATTCTGTTGTGCCAACAGAATTGAATAATAATCATGTCACTGTCGTGATTTTCCCAAGATCTTTCTCGATCTTCCTCGATCTCTCGTTGGCTGCATAGCAAAACTTTTATCAACACGTGTGTCACGTTTGCGGCATACAAAACGTGTCTCCGCCGCGATGAACTGGCCATTACTTAGTTAGACGATCGTTCGGTGTGACGAAAAAAAAGTCGCTTAACATAACGTGACCAAAGCGTTGCAGAAGAAATGGACAAAAACTCATTTAACATATCAGTCCGAGACTGTACACGCAGCAGATCATCAACGACGCAAACGTAAGCCGAAAGAAAATCATCAATAGAGAGCGACTTACGTCTGTGATTGCGGTAATGCGTTATACACTAGGATTTTATTATTTTATGCGACATTACCGCATCGCTGTGTAACTCCGTGTACATGTAGCTTCGCTATGTAATTATCCAGTTTGTTATCCAATCATGGATGACTCGCGTGATCTCTTTCCAGAATGACAGTCTATCACCTGAGATACGTGACACAGTCCTTTAGAATGGGTAACATTAATTAAATGTTCCGCGTGTCGATAAGTATCAAAAGAACCATAAAAACGTTTATTAAGTCCCTTTTAGTCTCTACTTCCTCTTGGATTCTAATAGCGAATTATTGAAACTTCAATCAAGCGTGTTGCAAAAGTGTTATTGTTTATTTTGCTTCCTCATAGAGGCAGCTTTGTTTTCGTGAACACTTTTTTTTCGAGATTTTCATGTTAACATACTCAGAATCACCTAAAACGTCGAGAAAAGTGGTCTAGAAAATATGTGTGTATGCTCAAATTTGGCACGCAACTAGAGTATTGATTTCTCTATAATTGACGTGATTTTTAATTAAATGTATTAATGTATACAGATTTTATAAAATTTTTAATTTAAAAAAAAATGTGATCGCTCTAACTTTTTTTGAAGTTCGCCAATTTAGCTAAATAGTTCTTCATAAATGGAGACACGTTAAATGATGTTTGGTATTGAATTTCAGCGAAAACGGTGAAGCGGTTCCGATTTTATATAATTTTGAATTTTTCGAAAAAACAAATTTTTTCTCGGCATCACGCCGAATCTCAACAAATGGATCGAAATGTGTTACAGTCAAAAAATACCATACAGCCCTGTTATGTACGAAATTTGGTGCTAATGGGTAAAGTCGTTCGGATTTTATGGTATTTTTAATTTTTTAATATTCGGTTACAACTTCCCCAAAAGTTAAGAGGGTAAGATGAAAATTTGTACTTAATCAGAATGCGATATAAGGGTGTTTTAACGGTGTTTCTTAGCTGCACACAATATGGATAATTGAAGAGAAAAACAAAGATGCAAAGTAGAACTTTGCACATTGCTTCCTCATATAAAATTTGAAGACAGCTGTGAAGAGGACATTTTAAAATTTTAATTTTTAACAAATCTACCTTCATGAAGAAGCCAAAATAAATAATAAATGTCTTCCTCATAGAGGTAGATTTGTTAAAAATTGAAATTCTGAAATATCCTCTTTACAGCTGTCTTCAAATTTTATATGAGGAAGCGATGTTCAAAGTTCTACTGTGTTTAACCTTGTGACGCCATTTTACATACTCACACGCGTGTTTTATTTGTCGTCACAATGTTAAGGATAGAAAATAACACACTTGCTTTTTAGAACGTCGCAGTAACTTTGAATTCCTAGAAGTAGATTGAATTATTTGATTTAGATGATTTTAGTCCATACTGTTTAGCTGCAATATCTAAATTCGGGTTTAAAGTAAAACGAATACGATTTATTCTTTATCTACGCGTGCAAAAAAATTTTTTTAAATATTAAAATAATGTTAAAAAGGAGGGTATGAAAAAAATGTTGTATTGAACGAAATCATACTCCAATTATATTAATCTTTACGTATCGAGTATGAAATGAGTACACGACAAAAATATTCAGGCTTTGAATATTTTCAAATAAAACATATTAATTTCGAATTACATTTAACCGATTTTATAACTAAGCTTTCATCGAACTGAAATCCTATTATGGTAGCATTCAAAGAAGAAATTAATATAATCATCGACGTACCAAGATTTTATTTCAATCAGATAGAATTTCATTGCATACAAATAAATTATTTTAATTTCAAATGAAATTGATTAAATCCCAATTGCAAAAAGTTTATTTCGAATAAATGCCACATTTAACTTCGAATAGAATTGATTGGATCTCAATTTTTTAAAAAATTTGAATAATATTTCATCTAAATAAGCCCATCAAACGGATTTCTTTAAGTTTATCTCTCGGTATCACGCTTTATCATTCGAACAAGCGTAATTGAGCTCAAATCTTAATCTCTGAATTTGTTGCTTACCGCGTTTTTCAAATATTGAAAGATATTTTATCTGGTTAATATCCTTTGAAATACGAAAATATTATTAATAAATTCACTTTCAATACTGCTACAAAAACAAATGAATACTTCAGATAATCTTTATTGCAGTGTTTTGGATTTTTAAATGATATCTCCATTTAGCAGACAACTAGGGTCAATAACCATATATTTTCTTATCAGGACTCAATTTCTTTTGTATTTTCTATTCCTGTTCGTTGATAAACTGCGCATATCCAAAGAAGTATTCAACAAAAACCCAGTCAAGTTACTTGAGTCAGAAGAGTACATTGAATAATCAGACGTTACGTTGTAATACAATATTTGATCGATTGTATAATCACCGGAGGGTCAACATGTTACTGACGGATGACTCTCGCTTGGACTTTTCCAACAAGCTACACGATCGCTAAGCTCAGAGAAATCGTAAATGTCGTAGTTACTATAAAATAATGATTTCTAATTTTAGGCGCATGCGACAATTTTTGTTATAGTAATGCTCACTATAAATTAGTAGTAATAATATTATTTTTAATTAGAAAAAACCTTAAGAAATAATAATCTTTTTACAATTATAATTATCAAGAAGTTCTGCATAATTGCCACAAAATATCTAAAATTATTAAATATAAAATATCTATTAGAGTTTTTCCTATAAAGAATTAAAAAATAAAAATTATACCGAGTATCGATTTATTTTCGAACTTTAATCCCTGTGTATAAAATTGCATAAAATCCAACACTATAAAAAATCGAAACACTCGTATACATTCATAAATAAATTTTTATAAAATATCAATGATTATGTATAAAATGATTATAAAGTTGGACAAATAATGTTGCACGAATCTGTATCTCAAAGAAAAATGAATAATGACCGAAAGCCTCTTAATTCATGATCTGTGGTCGATTGAATGACGAATCGGAAATTTGTTCATTTAAATTTACTTACTTTTGAACTGCTGCAGCTGAGCCGACGTTTTCAT
Source organism: Tromatobia lineatoria (assembly GCA_949699805.1). Taxonomy (NCBI): domain Eukaryota; kingdom Metazoa; phylum Arthropoda; class Insecta; order Hymenoptera; family Ichneumonidae; genus Tromatobia; species Tromatobia lineatoria. The sequence continues at coordinate 3,102,983 of OX453050.1, read as the reverse complement.
GGCTGTGACCTGTTTCCCGCTGTCAAGATTGGTCCACCTTTCTCAAAGCCTCCTCCACCTTGACCTTAAGGTCCTGCAACAACAAATCGGAAATAATTACATCACTTTTCCTAATCTATAAATACGAGTCAATTTTTTTTTTTCGAGGGCCAATCTTTTGCAATAACAAGTCGTCGACGTGTCGTGATTATTGTAATCAGCATTTCCTCCAATTATTTTCTGCTGTAGCGAAATACATTTTTTTTTTCAATCTTTGCGTTGCCTTTGCACGCGTATCCGACGATAGTTTGTCTTGTATATCTTTCGGAATGTACGTTTTCCATCGATAACCATCGCCTCAAAACGCAATTAGCATGTTGTCCGTTTAAGCGTGTCGTCTCGAGTTCCCGCGGCACTAGAAATTTTTTTCTTGGCGCGAGAAGCAGATATTATAAATTAGTTGACTCATTCCCCGAGGAAGACCGTAAGTCACATAAATTTCCGGGAATAGCGCGAAATTTACTGATCAAACATATCGACGAAACTATGAATGTTACACGAGAAAAATTGTGCATTGCTTTAAAATTGTATTGACTTACTCGATAACTCAGGAATAGATGAATTATTGTGTGAGGAAATATTGAATTTTCATTTTTGTTGGATATCCGACGAGTATTTTGTGATCATGTCATATTACAAAAGTACCGATAGCTGCGCACTATCATTTGTAACGCATATGAATAATAAAGGGCTAGAGATGAAATGTTATGCTTATTTGTCATAGAAATTTGACATGAAAAAATTTGTCTTTTGTCTCTACATATTTTCCGATTTTTTTGCGCGAAATTTACTGGTCAAACATATCGACGAAACTATGAATGTTACACGAAAAAAATTGTGCGTTTCTTCAAGATTGTATTTACTTACTCGATAACTCAGGAATAGAAAAATGGTTGTGTAAAGAAATATTCAATTTTTATTTTTGTTGGATATCTGACGAGTTTTTTGTGATCATGTTTTATTACAAAAGTACCGATAGCTGCGCACTATCATTTGTAACGCATATGAATAATAAAGGGCTAGAGATGAAATATTATGTTTATTTGTCATAGAAATTTGACATGAAAAAATTTGTCTTTTGTCTCTACATACTTTCCGATTTTTTTGCGCGAAATTTACTGGTCAAACATATCGACGAAACTATGAATGTTACACGAAAAAAATTGTGCGTTTTTTTAAGATTGTATTTACTTACTCGATAACTCAGGAATAGAAAAATTATTCTGTAAGGAAATATTGAATTTTTATTTTTGTTGGATATCTGACGAGTTTTTTGTGATCATGTTTTATTACGATACTGACGAGAGCTGCGCACAATTGTTTTTAACGCATATGAATAATACAGACGAGAGTTACGCACTTTTGTTTTCAACGCATATAAATAATAATCGCTAGGTAAAAGTATTATGTTTATTTGTCATATAAATTTTGAATAAATAAATTGTTTTTTTCTGTACATATTTTCCGATTTTCCTGGGAATCTCCAATAGTAGCACCACACACTAAAATGTAAACTTAAATTTGTGTTCTAATAACAAAAATATCTGCAAATGCGCATAATATTTCTTTGACGATTTTGCAACAATAACAAAAATGGCTCAATTTCGTGTCTCACAAAAAAAAAGTAAATAAATCATTTGTTGAAAATGTTGAATTGTCATTGTGCAAGATATTGTTTTAATATTTAACGACCCAACGGCAGCCAGTTAAAAAAAATGTGTCCCATTTGTTCATAGTCATCCCTAATGTTACGAAAAAGTAGTGAAAAATCGCAATATTTACAAAACTGAAAAATACAACGATAACAAAAAATAACTAAAAATAGCAAAACAGGTTTATGACTTACTAAAACTAACGCACTCAATAAATCATTGATGATAGCGTACCTCTCATATCCAAACTACTTTTTATTATACCAGTTCTGCATCTTTTACATTTTAAAGTCATTACATCAATTCCATGAAACCTCAGCATCGTAACTGACCGGTTTAAGCTGCAAAATCATATTCAGTGAATCCAGATCTTCCAAAAAAAATCTTGAGTGCTGTATATGGTAATTAATTGTTTTATTACTTTATTCTACCTACACTAAATTTTTGCACCATTGAAACAATCCCAAGCATCGCCCAACAACCATGCTGAATTTTTAAAGTTACATAATTCACCAAAAAAAAAGCATACAAAAATACCCATCATGTTCAAATGAAGTAATTTTTTTTTTCAATAAGGAAAGAAAGAACACACTTTAATGTATACAATTATTTACTTTAACAAATCTAGGTAACAGTATATAAATAATAATAATAAATAATAATAATTATATACATAGAATAATAATGAACAATTTTAATTATTATTATTATCATTAAAATGTATTTCTTCATGATTTTTCACATTTCGATCGCTATTAAAATTTAACATCCATTGATTTTTTCGCGGCTCGACATGACGTCGAGAACTTCTTTTCACGGTGAAACGATAAATCTCGAGATGTTTCTTTTTGGTGATTGAGCAGAATCGTTTAGATAGTCGGGGGGGAGATTAAAATTATGCGCTAGGGTGTGACATTGTTATCTCAAATATGACGCTCGTTTTCCGGTTGAGGCATTGCACTTGGGTGGTATAATTTATTTTTTTTCTTACAATTTCAATGTGAACGTAGAGTCGTGAGATTATTAACAAGCGATATAGCGTTTTATCATGCGCTATGCACGTATCACCCATTAATGCTACAATGTCAATGACCAAGGCGATGGGGTGAACGTCAAGGTCAGTTACTGACCACCCTTTATGGAAACCTCGTCTTGTAACGATTTTCTTGACCCCTCCCGTTATTTTTCCACGTTGGAAGACACTTTTTTCATTATTTACTCAAATACTGAACTTTGTTTAATTTTTCTATAGGCTTAGATGAAATAAAAAATGAATATGTAAACATTGAAAATAAACGGAAACGTTCGCTAATTGATTAAGAAACGTTTTTTTTTTTTTTTGCTATTTTTAGAATTCTGTCATATAGTCGGAAATGGAGGGAAAAAAGAGGTTTCTCAAACCCGTTTAATTTACGAGTTCGTAGCTGCTTTAATGCTGGAATTAATTATTGAATAATTCAATCTCGTCACGTACTGAAAGAAAAAATTTAAATAGTTGGTATTCATGTTACAGTAAAAATGTATATGTGGGAATAATGGAGCTAGCAGAAAGAAAGATATAGTTATAAGCCCCGGATTAACTTAAGCACTTTTCGAGATCACCGGAAGTGGATTTTTTTTTTTAGGTTACTCGGTACAAATACATCTACTAGACAAACACTGACAAATTAATTTTTATCAGCACAACAGTATTTTTGCTTACGGAAAATATTTATTGGTCAGCAGAAAGAAATTAATGTTTAATTAAACAGTGACATAATTACTGTATTTCTAATTAAAGAGTTCGCCTCAGCTTGAGGTCGGGAAATTAAGACGATTTTTTTTTTTTTGGGAGAATTAATAATAACACACAAGTAATAATAACAATTGCTTATCGATACTTTTGAATACATAAAAAATCAGAACGGAAAATTAGAAAATATCTGATTATGTTGTGCAAGTTAATGCAATAACGTCAGTTTTTCTGAAAGTTAAAATTCTGAGAAATATGAACCACATTACAGATTATGACAAGCTATGTAGTAACCATCGCTATATAGTACCGATTTCACGTATGAAATTTGAGATCGTTTGTCTCATGTTTTGCCAAAATTAAGGCAAAAACATGAATTTTCGCGAAATTTCAAAACTCCATAAAATCCGAACTGCTTTTTCGACTTCGGTCAAATTCAATACAAAACAACATTAACAGTACCTGTACGTGTGAAGAGATATTTAGCAAAATATCGCCATTTTTACGAAAGCTAGAGTGCGCACGTCCTTTTTTGAATAAATTCAAAAAGCTGTAGAATTAAAAATTCTTGCATACATTTAGAAAAAAATTACATCAGTCAAAGATTGACTGCTGCTTTACCGATGTAACAAATTTAAATTTAATCGGTCGAACGGTTCTCGAGTTACAGGTGATTAAAATTTCGAAGCCCTAATCATACACACAAACAGAAAATTGCTTTTCTCCGTGTTTTGGAGAATTCTGAGTATCCTGACATTAAAATCGAAAAAAAAAAAAATTTTCATGAGAACAAAGCTTCCTCTATGAAGCAAAATTATGAAATATGGAGAATGTACAGCGAAACAATTCTGCGGAAAGTAATTAAAAAGCTGTTCCAGGCATAGCTGACAAAAAAAGGTTGTAGGGTCAATACATTCACCGTCAATCGGTGTATTCTCCTGGATAGGTCATCTCGTCAGAGACAAAACATGGTTATGTTTATGACTCCGATGTTGTTATTGCTATTCTCCTCAGACGAGAGTTGATAGACTGTTTTTTTTTATTTCATTTTTTTACTGATAAAAGCAAAAATAGTAGTGGACATTGAAGCTAGATGTTTATATTGAAAGTCCTGTCGTTTTGATAACGATTATGCTAAGACTTGAATGCAACTACATCAGCACTTCCTTTGCAAAAAATTATTTTTCATCTATTTTTTGTATTTGACACGTACTCTCGCGTGTCTTGAAACTATCAGTTCCAATTCATGCCAAGAAATTTGACCTCGCTCGAAGCTCACTAGATGTCATTTGAGTAGGTTTAAGACAGAACAAAGAATGTATTTATTTTTCAACTGCAATTCAATTAGGAGCTTGAAATATTCTTCTTCTTATTCTTCTTCTTAGGTTTTATCATTATGGTCCGTCAGGAGCTTTAAAAATTAATCGATGATAAATGCAGCGTTTTAACTACGCCTTTATACTACGCTATCATTTTTTTATCGCATAAACAGATTCACTTTGTGGCAATAATTTCTTTCAATTCTTTGAAAAAATTTGTAGGTTCGAATAAAAATAATTTTTTTGCAATACCCAGGTCGTGCGTAAAGTTAATCACTTTACGCACGGCTTTTACTTTACGCACGGCTACGTCACTTTACGCACTGCCTTTTAGATGACACGGGCTCGCGGATTGTATTTTATACTGACCAGTGATAACGAATCGTTACTGATATCCGAGAAAACTATTTTTGTTGATTAATTATAAGATAAAATATTTTTGTTGATTAATTATAAGATAAAATATTTTTGTTGATTAATTATAAGATAAAATATTTTTGTTGATTAATTATAAGATAAAATATTTGTGTTGAATAATCAAAACATAAGTAAAATGAAAATTAAACTTCTTAAATTTTTTTCATTATATCGGGGGGCTTCGCCCCTGAACCCCCCCGAGCAGGGGCTTCGCCCCTGCACCCCACCGAGAGCTTCGTCCGTCAACCCCCTTGCTGTGTACCACTTTTCTCGCAGGCATTGCAAAAAATTGTATGTGCAACTCGTGCGAGTATGTTATTTTCCTCTCGTGCAAAAATAACATACTTTACGCACTTGTTGCACAATATAATATCCGTTAAAAAGGCTATAATATAAAATAATAAATCATAGCGAATGGGGAAAAAAACGCACTTAACTATTTTTCGCCAATTTCATTCAAAGGCGATTTTCCAATGAAATGTTATAGAAAAAAATGTAATCGTAGTATGTTTTAAATACTCATTTACATCATAAATATTATATATGCATTTATTTGTGAAAAAAATAAACAAGTAACTAGCTTAAAATTTCAAAAATATTTACAACTCTGAATTTCTTCAATAACAGTAAAATAGTATACTTCAATAACGATTAAAATTTTATTTATCAAATATTTCGTTACGCAAAATTGATATAATATCATATAAATTGTTATTAAACATTTCTCGATTCTAAATTCGAGTCGTACTACATAACGAGCTTAATTTTTCGGTAAATATTTGCACTGAGAAAGCAAATCAGTTCCTCCAAATAAATCAGTCGTACCAAGGTGGCAAATAAACATTCTCATAAATCATTTAATTCAATAGATATTTGAATTAAGAATTAATCTTGCAAAATAAATATTTATTTGACAACAAGTGTCATTCGTATTCAGCTCAACCGAGATTCTATCTACAGTTCAAACGATCAATGAGACATTGATGCTTGCCACGCTCATTATAACTGATAATTATTGCATAAATAATAAGGTTAACTGATAATCAATTGATATTTAAAAATAAGATAGATCAATCGATTGGATTAATTGAGTTGCAATATGTACGAAGTGAAACTGGGTCTAATTCGAGGGTATTTTTATCTTATTGTTGTTATTATTGTGCTGCATAATGAGTGACTTTTGTCCATTACGAATTATACAAACAAGCAAGTGACAACTTCGCTTTATCTCTGAAGCGCCATAGAGAATTCGAGAAAATCACAAAGCCTTAAACCATGAGCTGTTATCGAAACGTTATCACGAGTTTTTCCATGTGTAGGGTCATTTAAAAAATGTATTGTTCTCGAAATTCCGCCTGGACAACGAAATGAGTTGATTGCTCATCCTTTGTTTTGGTTTCTGAGCTCAAATTTGGGAGAAAGCAGGACGAACGATTAATTAAAGAGGATCGGTAACGACACTCAAAGTCAAATTAGTTCAAAATTTTCGTAGTTGATTCTTTGAAGTTTCATGCATTGAATAATAATATTGGAGAATGATTTGTATGAAAGCATTTTTAGTTAACCCAGAGAAAAATTAATAGTGACGTATTTACATAAAAATTGACTGATTAATTTTTTGTTTTCAATGGGATACATTTTTGTAAGGGTTTTGCCAAGTATAATCTGTAATTTTTTTACCGATTTTACTGAGTGATCCATTATTCTCTTTCTCGAAAGATACTCTACAAATTGACCGTCCAGATATTTCATGGAGTTGATGGTTTAATAATTATAGCCTGTTGTTTATCAAAGTTGAAAATACTTTCATAAACAACAGGTTATAATTGTTAAACTTACAACACGATGCAATATCTTAGAGGTCAATTTGTAGAGTGTCTTTTAAGAAAGAGATTGAGATATTATTCATTGGAATCGATAAAGAATTGAAAATTATACTTGGAAAAAAATGAACGAAAATGCGTCTGATTGAAAAAAAAAAGTTAATTAATTATTCTTTATGCAAGTCTATCAACTATTATTCTTTTTCTGGATTGAGCGTACATGATTTTACACGAATCATCTTCTACTATTTTTATTTCATGGATTAAACTTTTAAAAATCGATTACGAAGACTTAACATTGATTTGACTTTAAGAGTCGTTACCGATCCTCCTTAATTATCTACAATGCATTGCCTCGGGGCAAAAGCTTTATTGTGCAATTGGCGGAAAAATCTATAATTGCTTAATTATTGTCAAATTATCGTGAATTTGCCAACAAAGTTATTAAAAGATTAATTAGTCTTATGAAGTAACCATAATTAATCATTCGAGACAATAAAAAAAATTCTTTCAATCAGTCTGCACTAACTGCATCAGCGAGAGCGATTCAGTTACAAACAACGCGTGACTTATTAAAAAATAACAGATAATACGATATAAATAAATTGAAGAATTAAAATGAAAAAATAATGAAATCACATTAATGAATTAAAATGGTCATAAACGTCAGCATATTTCTGATTGTTTTTTCCCTTGTAATAAGCGTCGATAGTTACACGAACTGTCAACATATATAGTTCATTTATACTCATAACGCACCAACAATAAATTTCTATTCAACTTTAATTAAATAGGAACAACTAAAAAATTCAAATTGATTCTACTAAATATTTAATGATCCCAATATAAATAATTATAAAAATTGAATAATTAGTGCCGCTACATATAGCAATATATAATATATTATACTTGACAACAATCGAAATTAAACGAGAATTTTGTTGACATAACGATGATTACATTGCTCGAAAGAAATATAATATTAAATTAACGATATTGTTATATTGGCAGCAAATGAAAGTTCAACTTCAGTTTGCTTGCTTCATCAAAAAATTTAACATCGACACAATATCCACCATGGTAAGTGTCATGTTCATGACTTTTGTTAAAAATGGAATAAACATTACAGTAAATATGAACAATCATAATTAAAGAGCGATGTGAGCCAAATGCATTTTAAAAAAATTGACAACATTTTCTTTCCTGAATCACGAACCCTTAAACATAAAAATTATATTTTGGAATATAATCACTAAATTACTAATAATCATTTAGAATAATTGCAAAACTGTCAAAACATTCATCTTTAAAAAATAATTAACCCATTAATTTATTTCAGACGCTTTATTTCTATTGTAAATAATCATTTACATTTGTTTTTTCAAATTAACAAACTCTTTGCTATTATTAAATTATCAATTAACTCTCAAATAAGTCCACATGTATTCTGCTCTAAATACCTACAAATAAGACATCCTCCTATACTAATCATTTAAAAATGCTGATAAAAATCTAATCACTAGTGCCACCGCATATAACAATATATAATATATTATACTTTGCAAAAATCGAAATTGGATGAAAATTTCATTGACATGAAAATGGTTAGATAGCTAGAAAAAAAAATATCAAATCGAATATATTGTTTTATTGGCGGCAAATAAAAGTTCTATTTCAATTTACTTGCTTCATCGAAAATTTTTACAATGCCACATTATCCACTATAGTAGTGTCATGTTAATGACTTGTTCAAAGTAAAATAAACATTAAAATGAATATTAACTATGAATAAAGAGCGTTGCGCCAAATGAATTTTAAAGAATGCACAATATTTTCTTCCCTAAATTATCAATCATCAAACCACCAAAGCATTATAATTATATTCAATAAAACAATCACTAAGTTATTAATATCAATTTGAAATAATTGCAAAACATAAATTTATTTCAGAATATGTATTCCTATTGTAAAACATCACTCGAATATGTTGCTTCAAATTAACAAAATAATTTTGTTATTATTTGTCAATCGACCCTCAAATAAGCCCCATAACCCACACCCCACGTATTCTGCCGTACATACCTACAAATAAGACCCTCTCCAGTACCAAAAAGACCGGAAGACTCGTTTATCGACGTAACACCCCCAATTTCAATTCCACCGGCTCGAGATTCGTAGCTGCACTATAGAGTCCGCGCTCGTAGCATAAGTTACAAGTATCACTGCACTGTAATCCTCGGCGACCGGGCGGCCAAGTCGAGCGAATATTTATAATTGAAATAAATCAATAATCAATCGACAGAAAAATTCCGCAAGTTAAATAATTAAATAAATAAATAAAATAATTATAAATCGGCGAATTGTCAACGTATTTAAAAATAATAATTGCTTAAGTGTTCGTAAATGGTACGAGTGTCGTTGCAGCTCATCCACCCGCGAGTTCCAATATTTAAGTGGACTTTAGGAGCCGGTGTCGATGAGACTGTAAGCTTTATACTATCGGTAGGAGGGTAACCCCGACGACCCTTTCCTATTTCTCTGCTGCGGCTGCTGTGGCTGTGTACCATTCCCAACGAGCGAGCTGAACGCTCGCTCGGCGAGATTATTACGCGCGTATTATCCTCGAGGTCCGAGCATTCAGCGTCACGCCGTTGGTCGACGTCTCGTCCTGAGTCTCGTTTCACAAAAACCCCCTACCCGCCGACAAGGTTCGTCCCCCGGCGAGTGGCGGGCCCCCGCAGGCCCCTCGTATTTCCCCACGCGTCAATGGACGAGTTTTCGCGAAGGGGAACAACGTGGTGGTCGGAACTATTGCCGAGCTGTACTCTCGAGAGTCCCGACGACTGGCAGAGTCTCAGACTGGCAGCAGTCGCGGTGGAAGACGAAGAGAAGGTGCTACGCACTGGTTCGACCTGTCTACCATGCTTGCTGTTGTATTCGACACTTGGAAAGTACCAATGTCGATTCTATGTGTGTGAGGAATAAACACTGTAATGTTTTCTTTATTTTTTGTGAGTTTTTTTGCAGGGTTCTATTCTTGGATACTACAAGAAAAGTATTGATGGGAATGGTTCGGGCGAAATGATATCGTGGGAGGAAACAAATGACCGTTTTATTTTTTTTCCTTTTTTTTTAAATGTGTTATTCGCATATAGGTAGCCACTCAGAAAGTAATAATGTGGAGGGTATGTGTGTAATGACACCGTGGAATGAAATCCATAATTTTTTATTATTTTCTGAGGTTTTTTACAGATTACTATTACTGTATACGAGGAAAGTACCAATGGGAATGGTACGGGTGAAACGATACCATGAAAGATAATATGAAGCAATCTCAATCTCTTCAGCCACTTTTTTTTCAACCCCCTCCGAACTGTCCCACATAATTGATTATATGAAAGTGGCTTTAAAAGGCACTGCATGTGAATTTTTTTATATTTTAAAAAATAATATTTTAGAAAATGGCGTCTTTTTGTTAAGTGCGAATATCTCCAAAACTTTGAGTTACTGAAAAAAAAAATGTCTACGTAAAAGTTTTCGAGCGGAATGATTGAATAAATTGTCACATTCTGGTGAGAATGATTTTTTACCGAAAATGGCGGGTTATTTTATTTATTAAAAAACAAATTGTTTATTCATTTGTGTGTGTCTTTAATGTGTATGTGTGTGTGTATTTATACAGCCTCTCTAATTCAAATGCTTATAACTTGAGAAACAATTCAATTATCGAGCTCAAATTTAGCACGCAACTGAAGTAGCATCGCTTTTTTAAATGATGCAATCGTTGACAATGGATGCACAAATTCAGATTTTCGGACTTTCGTAAAAATGGATGTATTATGCTGAATAACTTTTTATAATAGCATATGCACTTGATGTTGCTTGATATTGAATTCGGGTCGGATCGATAAAGTGGTTTCGATTGAATGGAATAATTTTTTTTTTTTTGGAAAATTGACATTATGTCATTCATTTTCGAAAATCTCAGCTGACATATTGAGCTCAAGTTTGGTATGCGAACTGACTAATATTCAGCTGTGATAAATATATTATTTAGAGGCAATGAATCTAAAATTTGTTATTTTTGGGAATTTTGATAATTGAAAAGATTAACGATATCGCATTAACTGTGGCAAAACATGAGATATCATTCTAAATTCAATACGGGAATGAAATAATATGCAGATATGATGGACTCTTAATTTAGTGATGAATGGTAAAAAAATTTGCTTTTATTAAATTTCGGATTATCAAAAATCTAACTTTATCGCATAAACTTTCGCAACACTTGATATCAAGGACAAATTCAGTATGTAATCAGAATAATATTTTAGTATGTTATATTCGGTTTCATTCAATTAGAAGAAATTATCATTAGAATGAACTTTTTATTAAAAAGTACAATTACAGCCATCACGAGTTGTATAACCATTTTTTTTTCAATTCGTATGATGAAGAAATTATTTAAAAATTCGATAGATAAAAAAACAACGGAATCGACCACATGAATTTTACGCAAAATATGTTTTGAGCCAAAACAAGGCTGCAAAGCAGAATCTTGCAAATTACTTTCTTATTATTGTTGGTTTTTTATAAAGGTTTCTCTATAATCAAGCCAAAATTGATCAACATACTTCCTCGTAGACGTAGATTAGTATTACAAAAATCTAAAAACAATAAGGAAGCAATTTGTAAGGTTCTACTTTGCACCATTTTTTTTTAAATGTGTAATTTACATATGGATAAATACTCAGAAACTATCAATGTGGATGGTATCTGTTTAATGATACCGAGAAATAAAAACTATGACATTTTTTATTTTTTGGGGATTATTTGCTGGGAACTATTCTTGGATACAAAGAAAGTAGCGATAGAAATGGTACGGGCAATACTATAGAAGAAAATATATCACACTCGTTTTTTTGTTTTGGCTACGTCATGGTAGGTATAAAGTCTATCATAATGACCACTTCATATTCGACAAAATAATTTTTTAATATAATTCGATATATGTTTGTTTTAAAATACAGAGGGTTTTTGAATAAATGAATGAATAATTTATTGAAAACATAATTCCACCTTACATTGACCTTTTTTTTACATTAGGCTGTAATCTGCTCGTGCGTAATTGTACATTGCAGTGGAAAAGAAGAAAATATTGAGAGAAAAAAAATAAAAACATCAATAGTTATATATACATATATACAAAAACTTGATAAGTATATCTAAAAATAATAACAAGAGAATTTTCGCGAAGCATATCTCAGGTCTGAGGCAGTAATCGCTAGATTCAAACTGAATCAGATCGCTAGCTCGAAACTGCCTAATCCAAATTTTGCTAATACGAATCTTTTACAAGTTTCGATTGTAGCTGCTTAAGGATTTATAATACGTAGAGTTTCGCCAAAAGTGAGTTTCAGAGACAATTTCGATCACTTCCCGATGGGATAAAAATCGGAAAAAAATAATGCATATAAAACGTGCTGAAAAGATGGATTTCACATGATAATAATCCCAAAACGTTATTAACAAATTGGTGGAAAAAAAACGATTGTTCAACAAACAATCAGTCAACCTAACTTTTTCCTAATGAAAATGATATGTTGATTTATTTAAATGCATACGAATTTTTTCGTATATTTTTTTTATTTTTATTTTGTTTTTCTTTTTTTCAAAAATCTGCGTGAAATAACGAATTTTGGATATGTCTTCGGCATAAAACCATTCACTACACTCAAGATTTTTTTGCAAAACGCATATCCACAATTCGTTATATTCTGCGCATTTTTCGAAAAAAAAAAAATCAAAATAAAAGTAAAGAAAAAAAACTGAAAAAATTCGTATGCATTCGAATAAGTCAACATATCATTTTCATTTTTAGAAAAGTTAGGTTAACTGATTGTTTGTTGAGCAATTGTTTTTTTTACCAATTTGTTAATAACATTTTGGGATTATTATGCGAAATCAATCTTTTCAGCACGTTTTATATGCATTATTTTTTTCCGATTTTTATCCCATCGGGAAGTGATCAAAATTGTCTCTAAAAATCACTTTTGGCGGGACTGTACGTATCATACATCGTTAATCTAGCGATTACTGTCTGAGACTCGAGATGTGCTTCGCAAAAATTCCATCACAGTAACACTTGACCGCCAATCGCCACATACTATAATACCTAATGTAAACACTCGGTTACAGTCTATAAAGCTACAATAACAACAGAATTTATCGTATATAAATTTTTGAATACAAAACAATTTCTGATCAATTATTTTCTATGCATATGTGTCTTATGCCAATCTTTTGACAGCTTTAAAGAGCTGTTTTAGGAAACTTCTTAGTAGTTTTTTTGTCCATAGTGATATTTTTAGTCAATTTCTTCCTCCAGTAATGTAAGCCTCTTGTGGTGTCAATTGCTGCTTTTATTTCCAGTAGTAGCTCCCATTTTGCAGGCAATATGTACTCGAAACGTCGTCACCCTGCTTCTTTCTGTCTGTGGTATGTCGATTTCGTTTTTCCTTCTAGCCCTCGTACTTCTACCATGATTTTCTCGCTAATATATTTTTTTCAACACATGGACCAACAACGTTCAAGGTTACTTTAACATAAAATTTTTGGGGCGGGGTTAAAGTTCCGAACGGTAAATACACGAAGGTCTAAAATTCCGAAAATTAATATCCCACCTACATTTTTGCCGAAATGTTTTCTAGCGAATTTCGTAAAAAATGTAGGTGCGATTTCAAGATTCGGAATTTTAGACCTTCGTTTATTTACTATTCGGAACTTTAACCCCGATTTCCTTGCGTCTCGGGGACAAAGTTTCGAATGGTAAATATTCGAAGGTCTAAAATGTCGAAATTTAATATCTCACCTACATTTTTGACGAAAATTTTTCTAGCGAATTTCGGCAAAAATGTAGGTGGGATATTAATTTTCGGAATTTTAGACCTTCGTGTATTTACCGTTCGGAACTTTAATCCCGCCCCAAATTTTTGTCATCCAAACCATTATAATGACCATCAGCATTTCTGCATCTTCAAAAAAAAAATTGTCACGTTGTAGCGCCGTGACATTAGTTCTGAGAGGAAAATGTCTTGGGACTTTTTTGTTCCTTTTTTAATTTCCCGATGGTGGATATTTTCGAAAAAAAAAATTTGTGTGACATTAAGACGATCTATGCAAATTGAAAACTTCGTCACGCTGCATCGTTTCCGTTTTGACTCGAAGAGAAAATTTGGTAGGAGACATCTTCTTTCTTTTCTCATTTTGAAGTGGCGGTTATTCGTACTATTGAAGTGACGGTTATTTGTGAGTAGTTATTTGGACTTTTGTCTTTGTCCACGTTTCCTGACTAGAATATTGATCAAGAGCAAAATGGCGTAGGACTTTTTTGTAGTTCTCATGATTATCTAATGGCGGGTTCGGCCGGATTTTTTTTTAAAGGCAAAGAAATATTTTTATTTTTGCCATTTAAAAACTTTGGACCACGATATCTTGGCTAGATCACCTCTAGCCAAGAAGTAAAAAAGGAACAAAAAAGTCCCGAGACATTTTCCTCTCAGAACTAATGTTACGACGCTACAACGCGAAAAAGTTTTTTTTTAAGATGCAGAAATTTTGATGGTCATACCATTATAACTATTCATGTGCGAAATGATTTGCTTCAATTGCATCAGATATGACATCAGAAATATTACATGATTCAATGAAATCACTAACATATCCGAACGTATTTTCAGATCCAGTATAAGAAAATATTTTGTCAAATCAAATAAACGGACTAAACCGTTTAATTCTACCAAAATAAACATTTATTCTAATTGACAGACCGTTATTTAAGTTAACTAAATTTATATCGGCTGTTTCATCTAAGCGCGATAATTAACCCGAGTCCGAGAGACAAAAATGTTCATTTTGTTAATTTACCTCAAAGTTATTTAATTCAAACAAGCTTTTGTTGATCTCACAAAATCTCCAATCAACAAAATGCATTTATAGTTTAATTAACTGAATCATTTATTCAGTGTACGCTCAACATAGCTGCTTACAAAAGATTTACGCAAAACTTACAAACACTCACAGTCATGTATTAGAACGCACTCGGACACTCACATACTTACATTAAATCACGTATGTGACTTACGACAAAACGCAATTACTCGCATACGCAACTTATGAAATGTCTTCAAGTGTCTGCATTCAGATAAATAATTACTAGTAACTGGAGTAGTCTACCTTGCGCAAATTATTTTGCGTCAAGGGGAAAACCCCAAGAATTGGCACAATTGGCACAATTAAGTGGGAAATCCCTGTAAAAATCCGCGATTCTGACATAAAACATTCTCTTCTTAACTTAAAAATGAATATTCCACTTGCTGCAAGCGAAACATTTGTTGAGAATGCCCTCATTTCTTGTTTTTGGAGTCGTTTTTGAGTGTGGTATCAAGTGACCTATTTTGAACATTTACAAATTCGATGAGCGAAGAAATTCAGTTTGACGTAAGCAAGAAATTCCACTATTTGTAACTGGTACATTTCGTGTCACTCAAATTTCATTTTACGTTTAATGGATATTTCACTCACGTAACGAAAATTACTTTACAGTCGAGTCGAAACGAAAATCGATTCGCTCCAAGTTAAATTTTATGAATCTCGATTCGTTTCGAATAAAAATGAGTACGAAGAATTTTTTAATATTCGTTCCGGAGAATTTATTTTGGACGCTACATGAATAAGTGTCAGATCCTTTCGATGCAAGCAAAATTTACGCTTCGAAAAATCCATAATTAAATGAAGACATGATTATTCCGATTTAATTGTTAGATAGAAAAATTACAAAAATTCTATCATCGATATTTTCGATAAAAGTGACTTTAAAAATCTTTTCAAAAATCATCCTTCCTTCTGAGTATGTATACGCGAATATATGTACATTAGGGTGTGCCAAAAATGAGCGATATTCTTTTTCCTTGCTCTCCGCCCAAAATATCGTAGAATACATCTTAGTAATGATCCTGTCAAAAGCGGAGCTTATAATTTTAATCCTCAGAGGTCCATCATCGCGTTTGGTGTTTTCCCATTTAAATGACACAGGAAAGTGATTTTTTTTCATTCTTTCTCCCTGCAACCTAAGAAGAATTTTTTTTCATAAAATCAATAATTACATATTATGAATCATTAAATTTCGAACAAAAAATCTTGCTGAGTCGTATTTCTATCTTCAATATTTGATTTATTACAGAGCCTTGAAATTTTGTATCGGATATGCGTGAAAAACCATCAAAATAAGATTCAATGTATCTGTAACTTAAAACCGTTAGCAATACATAAAATTTCACCCGGATTTTTTTAGACAATTTAATGCTGTAATAAATTTCTATTGACTTTTTTGTTCTAACATCAGTAGTTCACTTAATGACAGTTAAAAATACAAAAACCATAACCATAAGAAAAAATCACTTTCCTGTGTTATTTAAATGGGAAAACTTGAAACGCGATGATGGACCTCTCAGAATTAAAATTGTGAGCTCCGCTTTTGACAGGATCATTACTAAGACGTATTCTACGATATTTTAGGCGGAGAGCAAAGAAGAAAAAAATATCGCCTTTTTTGGCACACCCTAATGTACATATTCGTAAAGTGTTATTAAAATTTAAAAAAAATAAGGACAAATTATTCAAATTCAATCAAATCAAATGATATACAAACTGAGCCGCATTTTTTTCGATGCCTTCATTATTGCATTGTGTTATCTTATCTCTTTTTTTGTAGGAGCGAATTATGTTTTTACAATTTTATTCAAGTTCAAGTGTCCATTGTGCCTTCAAAATGAGTGGTGAATCGTTGTCTTAGATCTTAAAATCCACGAGATATGGAAATTCAACAGTAAGGTATATTTTTGATTTTGTATGATTGTATATGATTTACGGCAACCTTGATCGTGACCGGTTCATGCATTTAAAGGTCGAGCATCTATTTTCCGGTCGTTGCCTCTATACATGCAAGACGCCGTAAAATTTGCACCCTGCAATTGGACATTTTCACTGAAACATTTATTTTATCGTACGCGTTTATGGTGCGACAGGTTTTACCCATTTTTTAATCTTATTACCGGTTTGGTAAGCATTTTCATATTTTTCAAATCCGTTTTACGATCCCAACTATTTAAAACCGTTTTTTTCAAACGATCAAAATTTCTATACCATGTTGGCGAAAGATGACCAGTTTTCAATTAAGTTCCACGTTTCTGACCAGTTTCTGATGACTCTTACTTTCTTCTACTATTATGGCATTTTCAGTGATTGCGTTAATTCCATTTACAATTTTTTAAATTAACTGCTCTTTTAACCGTTTTCTAACAATTTTCAGTATTCTCTTTTGATTTTGCAATTATAATTTCCTTGACGCAATAATTTATAAGCTTTTTAAATAAAATTTCACAGTACTTATTGACGTCTTTTCTAATCCGGGACAAGGTTTTTTAATGCGAAAGTTGCAAGCGATGGCCAGTTTTTAACGACCCTCTTTTAATCGGTTTCGAATGAATTTCTGTATTCTTCCATCGTTGTGCTATTTTAACTTAATTATTGACGCAATTATTTATAGCTATTTTATATTACATGTAACGATTTCCATTATTCTAAACCATTTGGTCAATTTGGGGGCCTGGATTTTTTATGACGATTTTGCAAGCAATGACCATTTTTAATTATCAGTGCCCTTGTGATCGATTTCTGACGATCTCCAGTATTTATTTACGACTTCACTGCTATAACTTTACACCACCAATTTTTCCTATTCATTTGCGGCTTCACTAGTACAACTTTGAACCAACGATTTTTCTTACTCCTTTACCGATTGTTCTTATAACTCCAGAAAATAACCATTTCTATCAATTTTCCCGATTTTGTTACTATTTTGTCCCTATAACACCAGTAAATGACAATTCCTATTCCCTATTCTTTTTACATTTTGTTCTAATAACTCCAGAAAATGACAATGTCTATTAATTTTCGCTATTCCGTTATTTTGTATTTATAACTCTTCAAAATAACAATTTCTAATAATATTCCCTATTCTTTTATCATTTCCTTTTTACAACTAAAAAAAAAAACAATTCATACCAATTTTCTCTATTCTTTTACCATTTCGTTTTTATAACACTGGAAAATAACGATTTCGAACAATTTTGCCTATTGCTACACCGATTTATTTTGATAACTCCGGAAAATAACAATTTCTAACAATTCTCTCTATTCTTTTACGATCTTGTTATTAAAATGCATGTTGACATTCGTCCTTTTATAAAATACTCACAATATTTGTATTCAAGGAAACCATTCGCTACGATAAACATCGACAATAGCTGCCCCTATCGGCCCATAAAAGTAAGACTAAGAAGCAGAAGAAGAGACCTTCCTTCTCATCGACAACAATCTTTACAGAGATAGAGAAGCTACACATCGATCCGAGTAATTAACATTGAATTTCAAATGAAACATTACAAGGAATGCTTACGTGTTGCTGTAGGCGTTCGAGGTACAACATAGTAAAAGGTACGATGACGTTTGCTATAAAAATTTGCGGGACCGTATAAATCTGACAAGGGGTTTTCCTTCAAGGGGCAGCCTTCGACGTAATTTTTTTTTGCAGCTGTCAAATGGGTCCTGAGAAGCATATTGTTGATATACGTACGGAAGACGCACACCGAGGTCGTAGGAAAAATCCTAGGATTCATTATTTTATTTAGTTGACCCCACTTCACGTGTTCAGAGTGTTTAACACTAGCCAAATCAGTGCTAAATATTTGTTTTACGGTATTTACAATATTCCATGGACTTATTGACCATGAAGAAGCTGATTTTTATTACAGCATTTGTGTTTATAACCGAGAAATATTCATACTGATGAAGTTACAAATATGTACACGCTTTCAAAGTTTTTATAGATAAGCTCTATAAGTACTAAATTCAATATGCAAGTGCGATGTCAAATTTATTTTAGGCAGAGAAGTATTAATATTTTGCTCCAATTTTACTGTGAGTGTACTTTAATTTTTTATATCACAACTGTACATTAAATTTAATTGACGAGCTTATGAATGAAAACTTGTAATTCTTTCTGACAGTGTAATTATACTTGATCTTTAGAGTGTCTCAAAAAAATTTGGATGCGTTGTCCTGCATATTGTCGGTGTCATAATGTGGAATAATCTGAAGAAAAAAAACTCAACAAAAACAATCATTGGATCTTAAATGTATAATTTACTAATTAACTATAATTTTAACTTATACATCTCATCATCGCCATCCACAAAAAACTAATTTTCTACATTTTTTATCGAGTTCCTTGTTATTCACCTGGCACGTAACGCCTCAAAATAATAGATGCAGCGACACACTCATGAGCCTCAATGCAAGTTCCGAGATTTTTGAATGGACATTTTTTTTGCTGTGATGAAAACGGTAAAAAACCGTATAATTTTGTCAGACCAAAACTGAGAGCGTAATATATAGCCAGCTCAACCGGTTGGAAGCTTAATCTCTGATTGACATCTGTTGGGGAAAAGAATCTGCGCGTCTCTCTGACACGTGCCAACCTTGGATCCTTTATATCCTTCAGGTGGGGGTCAAAATATCAAATGGTCAACATAACGAGTGGTTAAAATAGCAGATAGTGGAAATAGCGAATTGTTGGGTGGGGATCAAAATAGTGAATGAACAAAAATGTGAATTTAAAAATAATGAACGTTTAATTCTAGAATGGCCATCATTATGGAATTTGCTATTTCAGTCATTTGCTATTTTAAACATTTGAAATACAATGATTTTGACGAAATATATATTTTAAACGAAATGTTTTCTGGCGAACTTCGTCGAAATGTACATGAAATAAACGACTTGGTTGGAGTAACAAAAAAATTCGTTACCTCCAACCAATTCTCTTGGTTATATATGCGCTAAACGATTTTCTAGTTGCATCAACCAATGAAACTTGTTTAGATTAGATTAGTTGAAGCAACCAAGTAATTGGTCGGGCTAACTATGATTAAATCATTGGAATAACCAATATACTTGGTTAGAACAACCATTTCAATGGGCCGTTATAACCATTCTTAGTTGGAACAACCAAACCCATTGGTTGGATCAACCAATTTTCTTAGTTGAAACAACCAATCCGCTTGGTCGGATCAACCAATTTTTTAAATTGAAACGACCAATCCACCAGTTGTGAACCCCCATTAATTCATGAAATATAGATTGCAGTACAGTTAGTTTTGTAATTATGATTTCATAATCTCATAATATGATCATTATATTGCAATTATAATATAAGAATGCACCAACAGTTACGACGTGCGGGCCGATACCGGTATAAGCAACCAGTCCATCAATGAGGTTATACATGCTTAAAGTACAAAACTGCACTCAACGCAGAATATGGGGATGAAATTTTTTTGTCCCTACGTCTCTAAAAGTTGGACGATGATGTCCTCGTCTTCCATTGGAACTATCACTGTTTAAATGTTGATTTATAAAGCTCTTAATAACTGGAACCGGCTTCAAAAGAAAAAGCGCGCTTAAAACGTTACTAGCGGCGTTACACGACTAACGGCCGATGAATGTACTAACCAAAATAGTTAGTTCTATCTACCAATAAAATTGGGAGTCCTCAATTCTACTAAAAACTTAGTCGTACCAGCAGTCATCGGAACCAATTTTCGTGGTTGGTTCTTTAGAACCACAGTAACTACAATTTCTTGGTAACGACAACTATTTTTGTTGGTTGTATGCACTAAAGTATTAACCAAGTTGCCATTGGTGAGGGAACCAATTGTGCACCATCGAATCTATGAATATAGTGGTTCCACTGACCAATTTTGTTTAACGAATCAAAAATTGGCACATTTAATGAAGTCGTTTTTTCCGTGTAAGTGGGATATTAAATTACGGAATTTTAGACGTCCGTGTATTTACGATTCGGAACTTTAACCCGGCCCCATATTTCATCGTTACTGGCATGTTATTTCCAGAAATTCAGCTCACACGTGCAGGATCATTGCACGGGACCCAAAAAAAATCAAGATTAAGGAATCAGCCGAGAATAGACGAATTCGTCGGCAGGAATATAAGGCCATCTCATCGCGAAATACGAACTGTTGCCGCCCAAGCCTCGGTCGAGTCGGCGTCCGAAGTTTTCCTGGAACATATATCACGTCTAATCTGAAGTGCGTGATTATACAGA
This sequence comes from Tromatobia lineatoria, assembly GCA_949699805.1. Lineage (NCBI taxonomy): Eukaryota > Metazoa > Arthropoda > Insecta > Hymenoptera > Ichneumonidae > Tromatobia > Tromatobia lineatoria. The sequence goes on along the minus strand of OX453050.1, from coordinate 3,081,756 downwards.
AGAAGAGATTTAGATTCGGAGAATCTTTTTTGGAGCTTTTTGCAACGTTATTTATAATGCAGGTGAACTTTTATTTCTTTTATGAGGTCACTTTATAAGGGGATGTACAGTATAACTCCTAACGTTGTCCAGAAACTTTTTCATAGTGTCTACATCACCAAGTTTGCATCCTTATCATACATGATTACCAAATTATAAATTTATCGCATTATAACTCTTAAGGGGACCAAATCACCTAAAAGAATGAAAAAAAAAAGAATCACTTTTTTATATTAGTTTCTACTTGGTCTTTACATTAAGTAGACTACATACTTACCAAATTTAAGCCGACACTGGTGGTTGCGTGGTCGCTGTACGACTCTGGCGATCCCCTGAGTTAAGCAGCATTGTTTGCGGCCATAACTTGGATGGGTGACCACTTAGCCCTGCTTACTTAAGTAAGTTACTTTCGTGTATGCACCGGGAAGGTACATGGAGAGAAGAGTTTGGTAATCATTACCCGATTTAGTATAGTAAACTCGGTTTATTCAACGCTTCTGGCGTCTATTTCTATATTTTCCTATAAAGTACTGTGTCGTGTTTTACTGTATGTTGCACGCCGTGAAAGAATTGTTATTATATTTCGGTTTTCAAACCGTACTGTAAACAATCCAAAGTTTGTAAGGATGTATACGCAAAATAGTCTCGAAGACATCTTAAAGCTTAACAATGACTTCCAACAGACAGTGATTACGATTCGCAATATGTAAAGAAATTCATCTCGGAAATTAATAGAATTTATAATTACGGAATTGGTTCCGAAAGAAGTACGAACATTTCACATATTTAAAATATCAAATACTGATATGACCATCAAAATTTCTGCATCTCCAAAAAAAAAATATTTCTCTAGGAGGTGATCTAGCCAAGATATCGCGGTCCAAAGTTTTAAAATGGCAAAAAAAAATATTGCTTTGCCCTTAAAAAAAAATCCGGTGGAACCCGCCACTAGATAATCATGGGTACTACAAAAAAGTCCTGCGGCATTTTTGCTCTTGATCAGTATTCTATTCAGGAAACGTGGACAAAGACAAAACTCCAAATAACTACTCACAAATAACCGTCACTTCAAAAGTACGAATAACCGCCACACTTCAAAATGAGACAAGAAAGAAGGTCTCTCCTACAAACTTTTCTCTCAGAGTCAAAACGGCAAAGATGCACCGTGACAAAGTTTTCAATTTGCACAGATCGTCTTAATTTCACACAAATTTTTTTTTTCGAAAATATCCGCCATCGGGGAATTAAAAAAGGAACAAAAACGTCCCGAGACATTTTCTTCTCAGAACTAATGTCACGGCGCTACAACGTGACAAATTTTTTTTTTTTTGAAGATGCAGAAATGTTGATGGTCATAATTCTGACATCCTCAACGTTGTAGCTAATAAGACGGAATCATTCTTCATCTACAGGCTATAGTTCTAAACAGTGCATTAGCTATACACGAAGCCGCGCGGTGACCGCTATACGTTTGGCGTCGGCTCAGTGTGTTTACATCGTCAACGGCGTTAGTTGCCCATTGTTGTCGACAGTGTACAGTTCGCCTAAGAAGAACGTCTTTTCAAAAGATATATTATATACGCAATATTATCTATGTATTGTTTGTCCAGACAACAAGAAAATCGTCGAATGTCATTGTCGTTGTATATTGTTACGTAACCTGCACTTTTTACAACGCGCCATAAACATAACCTTCTCTTTAGTAACATCCGAGTTTAGAATGAAAAGTCGTGATGGTTTTAATAGGATCCTAAATTGGTAAAAAAAATATTATTTCAGTCGGTTTTTGAAGCAGTACGAGGTGAGGTAGACTGTAAGCAATGAGTTCGACGAATTCCAATGCGATTTCGGTGGAGATAAGAGAGATTGGCGTAAACAATGAGGTTGATGTTATAAGAAAAATTAAGAAATATTTAATGAGTAAAATAACATATATTTTGTTATGCATTTTTGTAACCTATCCCTCCTAACCTACCGTTATATACCTTTGCTGTCTATTTCCTCGCGAACCTCCCAACCTAAAACCAACCGGTCAATTGGTGTACCAAATCAACCAATGTTCCAACTTTTAAAAGGTTGATTTCGAGTTGGTTTTTGTAAACCAACAGTAAACCAACCATTTCTTGGACACGATGAAAAGTTGGTTCACGGTTGGATATTATAAACCAACCCGAATTCCGACTTCCAAGGTACAATATCGATGGTTGATTTTTCAAAACCAACCATAAGCCAACCTCTGGATAGTGAGTTGTCTGAAATGGTTGGTTCAGATCCCACTAGAATCACTTTGCAGAAAGCTATCGAAAAAATTGTATCTGTGGGGGGTTTTCTTTTTTCTTCTTTAATAATAATAGAATAACATTATTAGAATTATTGGAGGCGGTCCGATAGGAAATCTATCTTTTTCAATTACTAATTAATTGCTAAATTGATTGCTGTGAATATTTCCTGCCACTACTTGCCTGATACTGGCCGTGTTTGTTATAATTCCTGGGTATCAGCCCCTAGTACCCAGCCGTACACTACCAGTAGTGGGCCCAATTTATCATCCTCAGTTATCCAACAATCAGCCAGTGCTGGTTTCTGCTAACGTGCCATTACTGAGAGACTGGCCACCAACACATGCCCAGTACTGAGCCAATTGTACACTCCCAAGTTGAATGACCCAATTAGCTAAGCCCAGTGCGATGTTATTGAGGCAAGAAGGTGGATAGAAATAGCAAATTGATTAAAATGAAAGATATTGCAATGAAGTTTAGAGTTTTTATTGAATTTTACCAATGTCACTTATTTACATTTTTATCATTTTGAGGCACTATTATTTAAATATACGCCGTCATGACAAAGACCCGATTTTGTGTCCTACAATTTTCTCGAATGGCCTATTTTATGTCCTATTAAAGACCCAAGCATTGACTCATGCTGTCTTACATCTTTATCCGATTAGTGACTAAATAACGAAACCCTGTCAGATATATTATAGATTACGGATAATCCTATGAGTTCGAAAAGGTGTTTTACAGAAATCATGCATTTTGAATAATTGTTTCATGTAATTCATACAAGAATAATATAACAAGGTTATTCATCGATGTTTCAGTCTGATCGAGCTGTCAGTCGGGTCGAGTTGCAGACACAAATCGCAACAACCCAGCGTTTGGGAGAACCTTTTTCTAACCCATATATTTTTCGGAATAAGAATAATTATTTGTTCTTTTCGTACATGCTAACGTTTTCTCTGGTTCCTAGTAATACTCTATGAATAAACTTTGTCTCTTAAATACATTTTAACAACATAAATACTAGATTTTTCAGATGGTAAGTTCTTACCAACAGTGACAAGAAACCGGCTGGCGTTGGCTCACTTCTGTCAAGTCTGCAGATAACATTTTTATAATTGACGATTATTGACAATATATTTTCGGCCCTTCTCAAATCGCATAATGCAAAGATCAAAGAACATAAACAAAAAGTTTGATGAGTATTGAGCATCGAGAGAATTTTTTATCGTAAATAATATGCAGAACGGACACTAATTGGGCCACGGTCAGTAATGGAGTCATTCACCTTACATGAGCTGGTGCGATTGCGATATTTGCCATCGGCTCGTGGCACTCGTCAGAAAAGTTTTATCGCTCTAGTATCTTTAAATAATATTATTTTCACTTATTCCAAAGGTAGAAACTACGAGCAGGGTAAAACAGGTTCTTTCATGTGCAGGCAAAAAGCATGTTTTTCTGTCTATTGTCAACAGGGTGGGATCGTTAGTGGCTGATTCTTAACCGAAAATAAAATATAAAGCTTGTTTTGAAACGAGATAAGCCTTTTTGGCCATTTTTTTACGGTTAAGTGATGTCCGATGCATGACGTCGAGAGATCCTCGAATTCGTCCAAAAATTCGGGCCATGGTGCGTCAGCAGAAAATCTCGTGCGTGCATGACTACAACTTTAATGGTTGTCAGGATTTCAAGTGCCACGCGTGGATCTCTAGAGATGTGAGAGTGTAGTGAACTCTCGAGTGGTGTTTTTTTTAGTGTTTTTAGCCGTCGGTACTTCCCAAACAAGAAATGTAATAAATACAAAACTGCAAACGCCCTTGGAAGTAAATTTTATTCTGACTGATGGAGATGCTGCAAAATGAAACTATTTAAATAATCCGGTGAAATTGGAATATGATAAAAATGATTTTTATCCGTTTGTCGTGGTCATTTTAAAAAAGCCTGAAATTAAGCCGCGGTTATGCAAATTGTGTCCCCTTATAAAATATGAACGAAAAAATCGTCCCAAGCCAAAAAATTGTTGAACTATACAAAAAAAAAAAAACACCCTAAAAATTAAACTAGAGGACAAGTTTGTTGTTTCATATCTGTTCCATTCTAGTCATTATTCAAACTCATTAAAAATTGAACGGTGTTAAGGAAATATCCATCAAAATTATTAATTTAACAGGGCCTAATTCATATGAATTTAACTGCACATTACGAAAGAAAAAGTGGCACTTAATAATAAAAATAAAATGTATCGCCCTCGATTCGAAAAAATATAATTTCCCCTACAATTTGTTGTATTCTGACCTGCCAATTTTTTTCGTGCATTTCATACTATTCTCAACAATCAAGTATAGCAGATTTTTTACATAATTTTTTTTGGCTATTTTAAAAAATCGAGAATGCAAACATCGATCTTAGTAGTAGTAGTAGTAAAATGTATTTATTGACACTCACTCCAAGTACTGTACAATCTTTCTTAAATAATAATAATGACAAAGTGCGGTTTAATGTGGGTGTTGGTGCCAATTGGCCATCGACCGAAGTCCTTCAGCCCTCGATCTTATTTTATTGGGCCAAAATATGTTATAAATAGTAAGAATGTACGTGAATTTTTAAAGATTTTTCATACAATTATTTGAAATAGTGAGATTGTACAAATAAAAACTAATGTCAATTAAAAAAATACGTTTTTTGGCAGCCCGCAATTATGTTTTTTTTTCAGTGTAAAATTTGTTCACTGGTTTGATCGGAAAGCAGCGACACGTTAAATATTAATTTTTTTCCTCACACCATCTTAATGCACTGTATGTCCTTACAAAATTTCAGAATCATGTTTGTTATGCACTCAATTAGAGGTTTTAATGTAAAATTTTTCAAAAGAAGAGTACCATTTAGAGATTCATTTTTCTGGTGCCTTTTTTTAGGTGACTCAGGCCCGTTAAACAAGATTTATATAATTTGTAAATAATTACATTTTAACTCAATTGTGAATCACGATAAAACGAGCATTAGTTATGAGGTCATAAACTTGTTTCGCTCTTAAAACATTTCGTTTTTAACACGAAGCAATAAAAACTCAATTGCAACTACTTTGCATTTTACCGTCCAGGTTTTACCTCTTTGTGTTACTATAGGCTACCCAACCTTGACAGTGTTCTTATAAGATAAAACTCCCGAATTCAGACCGCGAACTTTCCGTCCCTAAAATTGAGTCACGCAAGGCGACGTCGTATTTGAGTTTGCTAAACCTGTTCTCGTTACCTCGACGACACAATGCAATGGCCTAAATGAAAATTAAGAGGACCACTTGCAGTTAATGCACCAAGATAAAAAGTTTTCATTGATTCCAAGGAAATTGTGATATTGAATTTTTTCATCTTATTGATTATATTGATTTATAAAAAGACTGACTAAAAAGAAAAATAAATAGTCGGGTATAAAGGTGTTTGAATTAGTGAATGATTTAGAATTATTCTTACGACCTTTTTTGGTATGGAACTTTTTTTCATCCGAAAATAATATTTATACAATATTTTTTATATTTATAAAATTATATCTACTATTTTTTTTTTTTTGGTATCTCAATGACGACTTTCGTTAAATCAATGAAAAACGATGACTCAATTTTATTGCATCTTAAACGATGTGATTACTTTTTATTGAATTTAAGCTTATCCGAAGACAATATTAATTAAATTAATTAAAATAAATATTTTAGCGACAAAAAAAAGTTCTGTAAGCTAAAATTAATTGTTTTTAACACGTGGTCACTCACGAGTTTCGATATGAATAAATGTTCATGGGAACTGTAGCTAATGAGTTCGAAGAAAGTACCTTGTCGCTTCGTTTCTCAAGTACAAGTACCTCCTCTAATTGCGGGTATGGATCTTGTGAAAGAAGTGGTAGGTAAACGAAATGCAAATTACACTTTTTGCTGATAAACGTTTGAATACCCAGAAATATTGCTAAAGATTTTTGGCATAAATTGACATTGCGGTCCGCTTTTAAAAGCAGTCGACTATTATCATTAGCTGTAAATGAAGCTGATATCTCAATTACCGACCAACTTACCAAGAATTATCAGCGTATGTTTTGACTGTACCGAAATCTAAATTCATAAATCAACATCGAAAGTGTAAAATTAAAATTATTCTTACAATATGACGCAAAAGTTCTTGTTGACGATGCTGATTTATAATTTATGTCTTAATAACGTGGTGAAAACTTTAAATGAAATCAAATTAGTTTATCAACATTTTCTGTCGCTGTGGCAACTTTTTGGAAATAAAAATCAATATCGATCTCTTACATTATTTAATTTACTGTTACGAAATATTTAATTAGATAAAGATAAAATATTATAGAAATTTATATTTTTCATCTTTGGCTTGTATTTTAACACACAAAACTGGCCGCAACTTTAGACACGTATTTTATAAAATTTCACATATCAATTTTGGTAAACAATGTCAATATCATTACACCCTAAAACCTATGAATAAAGATATGATTTCTGATCTTAAAACCGACGCCATTTTGATGTTTTTGAACCTTCCATTTTCTTTTTCTGACAATCGTCCAGTTTACATTATTTAGTTTGCAAAACACTACTATAAATCTTGTTATTTCAAACCTCTTTGATTAGTCCCATAATAGAACACAATTTAGTACCGGTTGAAAGTACTCTCTCCTAATTGTTGGAGATTTTTAAATCCAATATTTCGAAAAATGGAATCGTTCTTTGAAATCAATATATCTTGAAAAATTTCAATCATCGAAAAAAATTGTTACAACATAAAAGTTGTAGTTTCATGTGAACTTTTCACTGAAAATTTTCAGATAATTTCGCGACCCGGAAATAGTAATTTTTCGCTTGAAAACGTAAAGATTTTTTTTAACGAAAAAAAATATGTTATTTAGGCTGAAAAGAAAATTACAAAAACTTTGAGCCTGTTTATCAATATCGTAAAAAAATTGCCAGAGTGGGATCGACCAGAGTTTCGGAATTAAAAAATAATTTGTACTAAGTAAAAAAAATGATGTCCGGATAACATTTTTCAGTAGTCTATAATGGACCAACTATTTTATTTATTGAACATCGCATAAACGAAAAATTGCAAATAAAAGTTGTTTTCTCGACAACATTTTTTTACTTTGAATAAATTATTTTGTTACATCGGAACTTTGATCCATCCCACTTTAACCATTGTTTATGTTATCAATACATAGGCGCGAAGAATCTGTAATTTCTTCAACAAAAAAAAAGTAGCTTTTTTTGGTTAAAAAAATTATCTTCATATTTTTTAGCGGAAAAGTAATATTATCGGGTTTGAAAATTATCTGAAAAATTTCATTGAAAAGTTCACATGGAACTACAGCTTTTATGTTGGAACAATTTTTTTCTGTGACTTTAATTTTTCAAGATACATTGACTTTGAAGAAATACCCCATTTTCCGTAATATTGGATATAAAAACCTGTAAAAATTAGGAGAGATTACTTTGAGGGGGACACATTTTGCCGAAAAATTATTTCGCCAACTCGTCGATTTGCCGAAAGATCATTTCGCCGAACGCCATTTCTCCGAATCGTCATATTGCCAAACCGCGGTTTTTCCGAAACGTCAGATCTTCGAATCTGCGTCTCTCGAAATTGACGCGAGCCACTATCCTAGACTATAACTAGAACCTGTTAATTTTTCATAATTCATTTATTTATTTTTTATACCGTGCTCGTGCATTTTCTCGAGTACACGTAGGAATAACGGCAACACATTTTTCAAACTATAACATTTTTAAAATAATGTCAAGAAATTCCTTAAATGCAATAAAATAAAGATTTGAAAAATGCCATCCGGCAAAATAACAATTCGACAAAAAAAACATTCGGCTTCTTAAAGAGTCGGTGATCTGACAATTCGGAAAAATGACGATTCGGCTAAATGACATTCAGCATTATAATTGGTCGGCAAAGAAACGATTCGGCAATATGGCTTTCGGCGAAACCACGACTCGGAATAATGAGACTTCAGCAAAATGATGTGGCCCCAGAACCCTCTATAACTTTTAATCATCTTGCACAAAGGATCAATTTATATTCAGAAATGTATCGATATTTCCAATGGTTTTCGAGTTATAGGGACTTTAATAATCAAATTGTTAACAATATGTTCTACCGAGTAAAAAAAAATAACCAACATTTGTGAATTCACAAGAAAAAATATTTCAAGGACCAGCTAGGTATTCGAATGGACCTTTCATTGCATACAGAAGGTATGTGAACACCAGGGCAATAATGCCCGCCCCGACCAGCAAAAACCTCGGCTTCACCTCGGTTTTGCAAAAGTCGGGCGGGCCTCCACCTTGCCGATAAAAACCTCGGCTTCACCTCGGAATGCGTTACACTTAACGAGATGACGAAGAGGGTGTGCCGACGCAGGCCATGGTTAAAAGACTATATACATGGCCGTTGTTTCATATGTAACAATTAATGATCTGAGGTTTTTTCGGCTGGGGATTTAAAAAAATAGTACAGTAGAGCCTCGATTATATCCGAACCTCGATCATCCGAACCATCAATTACCCGAACGATGTCTAAGTTTATCCGAATACTCAATTATCCGAACGTCAGCGTGTCAGATACATTGTTTCTCGCTGCTACCGTCGTAAGCAACAATGTATTTTTGCGAGAACCGCGCGTATTCAATGACGCATATCGAGCGCGTTAAAGCGCGCTTCGTTTCTTCGAGCGTTTAGTCCATTTGCGAAGATTCCTTGCGCAGGTTTAATACACTTTTTACACCGTGCGGAAATCAAAGTAAATGTCGAATCATTCCTTTTCCATTATAATTTCGTTTGCTATTTAACTCGTGCCATGGCTTCAACGTCAAGTTCTCCGACTTCCAAGCGAGAAAGCGTCAATGCACTGAAAAAGACTTCGCATTCTCCTTCTCAAACGGCTGCGCGACTTGGCCGCTTCAAAGTGCATGACAGTCAATTTCGTTCGTCAATTGGGTTATTGAAAAAAAAAAATTAATGTTTTTTTAAAATACAAATGGTGCATTAATGTTAACAAAACGCGAAAGTACTAATAGATTATTTTTTATGCAAGCCTGTCCATTATTATACTTAATTTTATTATCGTAAAAATTCGAATTTGTCACGTGATCGAGAAACGGTACGCGATTGACGCACAGCGTCGTGACGTCACGATGTTACATTGAGTTCGCGCGGAAGCTAGAAACTGTGTATTGCCGTACGACTACGAGCATAGATCGATTGCAAACGACCGATTTTTGCATTTTGTGCAAATCAACGTATTAGCATGTATGATATAGGATTCATGAAACGAAATTCAAGCAATTTGCCAACAATAGATATGTTTATGGTGTTTGAATTCCTCCGTTCTGATGATCGTTTCTATGCTTCTGAAATACGTTGTGCCAAAGCTGCATTGTAAGTAAAATAATAATTTTTTTGTAACACATGCATGAAATGTGCCGCTTTATGTGCCTCGAAAATGTTGCAGAAATTGCGCATTATAGCAGGCCATAATATAAAAATGCCGATCGCACTTCACGCACGCAAATTTACTTCACGCACACTTTCCCCGTGCATAATTCACTTCACGCACACTTTCGACGCGCCACCTCGTCGGACGAAACGCGAATTAGTGTCGCTAGCGCCCGAGTCCCGCGAACATCGCAACAGAAGCGCGCCGCATCGAGACGATGGAGGAGGATAACCTCCAAATGGCCGATCGCGAGAATCGCGACGACACATTATATTGTGATATTAAGATAAAATTAAAATAACTAGTTGCTTCCAATATATTTATGAATTTGTTAATTCATTAAGAAATTTGTTTTTTTGCAGTCGGGGGGCTCCGCCCCCCGAACCCCCCACCGGGGCTTCGCCCCTGGCCCCCACCAGGGCTTCGCCCCTGGACCCCATCATGGCTTCGCCCTGGACCCAAAGCTCCTTCTCTCCACTTTTGAATTGCATTGGTTTCACATTTCATGCATTTGTTACAAAAAATAGTATGTGACACTCGGGCGTGATGATGAAATCTATACGAAGAGTGAAGTCGGCCGCACGTCGCACTCGTACCACAGACGGCACTCGCCTTCGGCTCGTGCCGCTGTGGTACTCGTGGCTCGTGCGGCCAACTTCACACTCTTCGTATAAAGTTCATCATCACGCCCTTGTATCACAATGTACTATTGTATCAATAACTACTCGTTATCAAATGGCCACGAAATGAAATAAAAACATAAAATTTGTTCACTAATTATTTTAAGGGCCTGTCGTGAGAGCTACGGAGATGCGGCTATAGGTTATGTTCAACTGAAACACGAAGGAGACCTCTGCACCCTGAAATGTCGGGTTTGTCCCGAACATCGGGTTCGAAGCATAACATGACTTTCCATATCTTCTCGCAGCAGTAGCTAAAAAATATTAATAATAGAGGCACGAAGATAGATTACACGTTATTAACGATAAAACAGGCTGCGAAAATCTTTACTTACGTCAAAAAGGTCTTCACACCAAAAAAAGTTCGATTTACTGTTTTTGAGGTTATCTCTCTGAACGGCATTAAACCATTTATGCGAATTTTTCTTCTTCTTCTTGTGAGACTGTCGCGAAAACGTTACCCGGTGCACTTTTTGTTGTGTTAGTACACAGAGGGACAAAACACGTTCTGTACGTCGTTATTTTCGCCATTTCGGCTATTATTAATCAAACGTCACGTTAATTCTATACGTCGTGTAAAATCGTGACGTCACAATTGACTCGGGCAACTTTGGGTGATTGCGGCGCGTCGTCGCTCAAATTTAAATCATCATTTTTGTAATGCTTATATCTTTGTCGATATTAAACAACAAAAAAAAACAATTTTGAACATTTTTATTTAAAACATGCATATAAACATTAAAAATAACAATAAAAAATTACGTATAAAAACCTTTAAAAAATTGACGATTTTATACAGAAGATATAAAAGAAACATCCGATTTTTTCCACATGTTTACAATAGATCCATATTTTAACGTCAATATATATGTCAAATCTTAATATATATCTACTGTTTTTATGTAAACAAGTGTCGTTTATGAACCCGTCCCCAAAAACACCACGTTTCGATTATCCGAACTAGTCCCGGTCACAATTAGCTCGGATAATCGAAGGTCTACTGTATACGATCCACGGCCAGAATTTTTGATGCCCTGGCGTATGTGATATAAATGCCGAGGCGAAGTCGAAGAACTTAACCTCAAACAAATGCCAGGAACTCCGACTTCCTGGTCTAGAGTCGTAATATACTATTTTTTTGGAAATTAATATACCGGTATATGAAGCTTCGATGCATAAACCATATATTAATTTGTAGATACATTCGCACGGAAAAAAATTAGTTAGAAAAACCATTCATACACATATATAGTATTCCAGTAAACACAAAAATCGGTTTCGTTGCTGCTCTATCATAATTTCCCACTCAGCAATGTAACTGACATGTAACAACAGTGTTATGTAACAGTTACATTAGCACAGCAAATTAGATGCAGCAACTAACTCGATCTGTGAACTGATGTATTCGCAATTGGTTATGAATAAATAGTACATAAGACCAACAAGTTGGTTCCTGTAACTAATCGCAGGGTTGTCGTTACTAACATGTCAGAGGACATTTTGGCAATGGAACGATCTGTATCAAGAAATAAAATCCTGTTTCATTTCTTGATACCTTTTTGGCCTTGTGTCTTCTTGTTTCTCTTCAGGAAAGTTGTATTTTGTGTTTTATAAAATGTAGATCAGTGGAGCTGACGAGCGCTGCACATATTTTTATTTTTAACCGGCTTCTCCGGTTGCAACTATACATAATAATATATCGCAGCTCCATTCTTAGGTTTACTGAGTTATTCAGGAACAGTAAATAACACTGATATTTGGATTGCAAGTGTTTTGTTACAATTTTCACTTATATACAATGTAGTGTCTCGCCTAATAGAATAATAATAAGTGTGTCTAATTACTAGAGTCGAAGAAAACGACAAAGAAAGAGCCAAGAATGGCGTAACAGTTATTTGGGTCAGGCTGTCTTATGTAGATCTATTATGACATGCCTGTTCAGTGATTATGCAATTTCTTCACAACACCGAACGCCGGGATTATCGAATAACCTGAGATGCACAATTTTAACGAGTCTCCAATTTTAAAGCCTCGTGAAAACCATGCCTCGCCCCATGTATCCATTCCAAATTACACAACAGCTGTTTTTATTATATCGTTGTCTATCAAGATTCGAGATTCACGGTTCACGTTCATTAAACCGGTTTTTATGTAAAATAAATATATAGGAAGACGGGTTAAGGGATCGCCTAAAGGTTTCAAATCAGATAAGATCTCGTTTTGAAGAAAAACTTCTTCTCTATTTTAATTTATTGTCTTATTCGATGATACCGTTGCAAATTCTCCAAATAACCACGGAGGAATAATTTTCATGGATAGGCCGACTGACGAGAAAAAAAATCATCGTTAAGGCGCCAATAATCGTAAACTTTTCCAATCATGAAAACCGCCAATTTTTTGCAGACATTAAAGCGTCCTGCAGTTTCATTCTCATAAGTTTTTACTGAATAAATCGCTTCGGAAATCGTCATCACTTTGAATAAAAAGAGCTGGAACTGAGATTGTAATTGCTAGGCATTTTTGCCGATCTCATACGAGATTCAAAATAGCGGTCAGATCATAGAAGATTTTTTTTAAACACGTGCCTAGATCGCGGTCGGAAAAAAAAGAATTTTCATATATTTTTAAATGAAACAACGTCTGCAGGTTTTCTATTTTTTTTGGTTAATTATATGCTTAGTATAATTATGATTAAATACTCAAAAGTAAGAAGCTAAATTGATTGACTAAACTGAGTAGAAGTCATAGCTATTTAATCGGAGCAAAGAAACGAAAAGTGTTATTATGTCAACACAAATATGTTACAGCACATGTCTGAAGAATTTCAATTTCTTAACTTTCCATTTCTGGTTATCTCCGAGAACATAATCGGTACATCTTATAATTAATTGTAAATATATCTCAATAAGAATAACATGGCAGCATCGTAAGAATTTAATCAAGTACGTCCTTATACCCCTATAAAAAAAAGTATACTCGGAAAAATATCGGGAAGAATATTTTTATTATACCAAGTATAATTTGGACGAAAAATTGGATACACCAGATATAACTTGTTGTATACTTACAAAGTATATACGGTGGAACACCAGTTCATATATGTTTTTGGTGAATCAAATATATACTTTCGATATTTTTTATATAATCCTCAATGAATATTTCATATAATCGGGAATATATGTATATATATATTTTTTCTGTAGAACTTACATATGCATTTATGTAAGAAAATGGTGAACACTTCAATTAGTTCATAGAACATTTGACCAAATTATTTAGATATTCTTCTCGATTCTTTCTCGATATAAGAAATCTAGGTGGTCGAATTATTGTTTTTTTTTATTTTACGAGTTAATGTTTTTTTTTTTTTATGTACTACTAATAAACAAAAAAAATACTTTACGTATATTCTATAGATACACGAACGGATATAGAAATGTCAGCAGATATAGAAATAAATATATTTTACGTATATTCGCCAAATGTACGTTGGACAAAATGTTCAATACTGCAAAATATATAAGGAATATACCACGTAAATTATTTATATATCTTTCGATATATCAAATAATACACTTTTTCAGCATACTTGTTTCCATGGAGGCACTACTATAGTATATATGAAACTGAACCAATCCAAATGACCAAAAGAAATTAAAGGAAAAAAATCACATAAAAAGAGGCGAAAGAAATTTTTTTTAAAATGATATGCTTCTTACGAAAAATGTTGCAATCTACCTCATTAAAAAAATATCAAACATTAAAATTTTGAAATTTTTCAAAGTTGTACAGTGCTCAAGAAATGAGTGAGGTCAAAGCGATTCTCGATGCAATGAAAATTATGTTTACTGTTACCAATTGTTTAGCGATTTTTTAATAGAGAAAGGTTTATTCACATATTTAAAATCATAGCTTTTTCATAAACACTCAAAATAAAAATTCCTATTCTCTTCTTCTCTATTCTTCCTAAAACTCTTCAACAGATAAAGTGAGACATCGAACACGCAAAATTTGTTTACTTACTTAATTTGAAAGTTACAACGAGTTTTACTTTGTATCACACACTATTTTGGTGCACTGTACACGATTCTAAAAGTATAATTTTTATTATGTATTTTATAAGATTTCAATTTAAGATTTATCAGAAGGAATGTATCCCTTACAAAATTTTTTTGCTGACTTTTTTCAAGTAACGTTATCCCTTTAAAAAACCAGAGCATAAAAAAAAGTACCTGAGAAAAAATGTATTTATATTGTCACGTATTTATTATTGTGATGTTTTCATTATTGTCACGTTACACATTTACAAAGTTTAAATAAATGATTTGGTAACTTCAGTTGTTTAATCTCCCAAAGTCAAAAATAATTAATGTAGCTTGCCGGTTTCCTGGCTATCATACCAAAAATGTACTAGTTATTATTAGATTAAAAACAAACAAAAGTACATCGTCCAGAAAAAGGACTTAACCTAAAGAAGATGACACCACATGACCAGGAAATCCGACAACCGAGATTATGAGAAAATAATAATTTATCTAATATATAATGAAATTACTATATATATAATTAAATTATATAATATATAATATATAATTATAATTAATATTTATTATATATATATATATTAAATATTAATTATAATTAATATTTAATTATATAATATATAATTAAATTAAGAGGACCCTGATCAGGGCCAAAACGTGTAAGAAAAGGAGAAGATCTCCCAAAATTCATTGGTCGTCAATAGCCCCTCATCACTTCATATACTTGCGGCCACAGCATCAACAACAAAAAATGTTGAATGCAGATATGACTCCATCCTAATAGCCATTTGTTGTATTTGCGAAGACAAGGGTCACTGAAACTGCTCCCGTGGTCTCTTTAACGTTCATGTTTTTTTTTTTTTTTTCAAGACACAAACCATAAATCAGCCGAGTATCAAGACAGGTGATTCACCGGTATTCATCAAGTTTATTACGTGTGAAAGGAAGCCTTGACAAATAATCCAAGACCCTTCGCTGTCTTCACCATCTCTGTGCATTTATCTATCTAATTTCATGTCGCAAACTTGCTTGTACATTATATATCAAAGTTGGTTGGACTTGTTACGAAATAGATATGCACCGTGCCATAAGAATGGAATAATGACAAGGCCTGAGGTGAATTACAAGCAAGAAGAGTTAACGATCAAAGGACACGAGAGAGCAGCAGGTGCAGCGGCCAGAGTGCAAATCTCGCGGATGCAGGTCATGTCATTTCACAATTTCCATAAGAGCGTTAATTACAATACATTTTTTGAGGCCACGCCATGTAACTCACTTTTTTTTTTCTTTCTCATTTCCTTAAAGTGAGCCAAAATATGGAAATGTGGTTGGATGGTACACTCGGATTCCCGAGCAGATGCGGAACCCACGTGAACATTCATATTTATGAAGTCTTCGAATGTGATGGCATTCGATGGCACGTCAAACGTTACAGTGGCTCGATTACCATTTTATAGACCTTCAAAGTAATTTCCGTGTGTATCTATGACGCGCGGTGTTATTTATAGTTTTCACCCAGTGAAATCGGTTTGTTCAGTTTATTTGAATCAAATATGGTATCTATTCAAAATTAATATGATTTCATTTGGATCTAATAAATCTTATTCGAAATTAATACGATTTGATCGTATTCAATAACATCTATTTTATTGGAATAAAATCCTAGTAGATCGGCCATTAAATAAATTTTAGTTCCAAATGCTGGCATAATTGGAATTCAAGTTCGATCGACTAGAATTTGTTCTATTCGAAAAAATTCTTTTGATTAAAAGAAAGCTTTATTTATTCAGAATGAAAGTTTAATGCGGGGTATTTTTTGTAGATTACACACAGAGAAATCGGTCTGATGAGTTTATTTTAATCAAATATAAGATCTATGCAAAGTATATATAATTTTATTCAGGTCTAATACATTTTGTTTGACATTATTACGATTTAATCGTATGCAATAAAATTGTATTTTATTGGAATAAGATAAATACGTCGATAAGTACGACGGCCATTAAATAAATTATTTCTTTAAATGCTGACATAATTGAATTTTAGTTCAGTCAAATAGATTTTGTTTCATTTAAAGAAATGCTATTGATTTTTTTAAAAAGCTTCATTTATTCATAATGAAATCTTATTTATTTTAGATGGTCTTTCTATTCATTACAAATAAGCCCATGCAATTGATTTCTCTGGGTGTAACGATTCTTCAGACAAACTTCTTATGAATAAATTATGATTATTTATGTATTTCTTTCCACCCGGACTTTCCTTTAAACGCGCTGTATATTCGGGTTATTTACATGACCTACTGCCTAACAACTTCTTAACACAATTTTCACTTCTTACTTTGATGGATGGAAAACGGCAAAACATTAAAATTCGAAGACAATTGATGGAAAACTCGTTTTCCAAAAATTCAAAGTCAATAATGACCGAAATATAAAATAAGACACAAAAAAATAATCCGACAATTTTCAGATCATTGCAGAAGCCAAGTTGTAAAAACAAATTAAACAAAAGGAAACCCATCCGCAAATTTCGATTTTTTCCTTCACCAATTTTTTTTGCGTGTTTACAACAGAATTTAGAAGATAATTACGCCTGAACTTTGCAAATTGCTTTCTTATTATTTTTGTTTTTTCTTACAAAGATACCTCTATGAGGAAGTATGCCAATTGGTTTTGGTTTTCTCATAGAGGAAGCTTTGTAAGAAAAACCAGAAATAATGAGGAACTAATTTGCTAAGTTCAACTTTACAGCTGCATTTTTTATCAATTTTAAAGTTCTGAAAAATTTGAATCACATAACAAATTATGACGAAACTGTGTACCTATTTTTCCTAAACAGTACTGATTTAATGTCTGAAGTTTTCCTTCGCTTTCTTATGTTTTACGAATATATGTACTAATTATTAAAGTTTTACGAATATATGGACGAAAATATGTTCTATATTATACTATACTATACTAATTATCGCTAGGTAGTAACAATTTCATGTATAAAATGCGACTTTGTTGTTTCATGTTTTGCCAAAGTTAGGTCAAAATCGTGATTTTTTTCGGAAATTCCAAAACTCTATAAAATCCGAACGACATTTCCAATTTTGGTCAAATTTGATACTAAACATCATTAAGAGTACCTGCACTTATGAATCATTATTTAGGAAAATATCATTAATCTTACGAAAGCTAAAGCGCGCACGTCTTTTTTTGAAATTTTTTTAAAAAACCATAAAATGAACATTTTGTAATACAGTTCGTAAAAAAATGTACCAATTAAAGACGAACCGCTGCTTCAATCGTGTGCTAAATCTTGGCTCAATCGGTTGAACGGTTATTGAGTTACAGGTGATTGAAATTTTGAAACCCTGCACTCACACATACATATGGACACTTTTTCTAAGCCACTTTTCCCGATGTTTTAGACAATTTTGAGTGTTCTGATATGAGAAGTTCGGAGATTGTTTTTTTTTTTTTCATGAGAACAAAGCTTTCTCTATGAGGAAGCAAAACTAACATTACCCATTCTGAAAAAAAACTATTCAACTTTTTATTGTTTTTCGAATGAAAAGTTAGAGAACAAAAACAAATAATCGTGGTGTCACCGTATTAAAAAATTAAAATTTGCACATTGCTTCTTCATATAAAAGAGATTTCAATATCACAGAGATATGTTCTAAAAAAATTATGCAAAGTTGAACTTTGCACATTGCTTCCTCATATAAAATTTGAAGACAGCTGTGAAGAGGATATTTAGAAATTTCAATTTTTAACAAATCTACCTGTATGAGGATGTCATTTATTATTTTTTATTTTGGCTTCCTCATAGAGGAAGCTTTGTTAAAAATACACACACACACACACACACACACACACACACACACACACACACACACACACACACACACACACACACACACACACACACACACACACACACACACACACACACACACACACACACACACACACACACACACACACACACGCACGCACGCACGCACGCACGCACGCACACACACACACACACACACACACACACACACACACACACACACACACACACACACACACGCACGCACGCACGCACGCACGCACGCACACACACGTACACGCACGCACACGCACACACACAACCACATATATGTCTGTATGTACATACATACATACATTTTCTAGACCACTTTTCTCGACGTTTTAGGTGATTCTGAGTGAGTTAGGTGAAAACAAAGCTTCCTCTATGACGAAGCAAAAAAAGTTCCTTAATCTCGGAGGGGTTATCGCTTTAAGGCAAACATTCATAGATTTATAATCCCTATCGCTGATTCGGCATTTCAGACAAATTTTGGTTCGTGCAGATTCTTGGGTTGGTGCTGAACCCACATGGACATTCATATTTATGAAGTATAAATATGATGACGCCCGATAGTGCGTCAAATGTTTCTGTCGCTCGATTACCATTTCATAGACTTTCAAAGTAATTTCTCTATGTGACGCTCGCATCTACACACGTGGGTACGAAGATCAAAAAGTATGTCACAGGCGAGACAACGAGTCACTGTAGTATTGATAAAATTTAAACCAAATGAACTCAATCGTTTTCATGAAAAATTGCAGTTTGGCAGGAGGAAACATTTCTGCGCCGTAAGGCTTAAAAAAAGAGTTAAAAAATGTCTACTTCGACCCATAACCTGTTTTTGACACTTGACCACAAGTTTCACCCATAACTTATATACTTTGTCTAATTTTCTCGACGAGATATAGTAGAAAGAATTTTAAGGAACACCTCTTTTACCTACTTTAATAAGTCGGAGCTGACGGCGACAGAGTCAGAACTCGTATTTCATTCGTTGATGGTACGAAAACGAAATGACAGAATAACCCGAAATTCACGACGTCATCGATAAATTTTATATTAATGAATTGAGCATTGAAATATTTGATAAATCGATTGTCAGAACCTACCTCATCCGGCACATCGTGGAAAGGATTTTTAGAGGTTGCCGACCTTTGCCGAAGGTAGAAAGCATAAATGAGGGTCCAAAGATCGTCCTATTGATCCTGAACGTCATTCGACAATAGAAGTTTTTTGCGCACTCGCGATGATCGATAAAAGACATCTTGTCAAGATGTACAACATTCCATTTTAAGGCGGCTTTGACTACACATTCGAATTATACGAGGTAAAAAATAATTATGCAAATTATTATGTAACAAAATATGATTTGATTTGAAAAAAATGGATTTATTGATGAATTAATGCAAAAATCCACAGCAACTGGCAAAAGTTTCGAAATAAGTAAAAAATTTGTCTGATTAGAAATTTCCCGTTTGTTAAGATAACGATTAAAAAATAGTAGATATTTCGTGGAATCGGTTTATAGTTCGGTATTAAAATTTAAAAATGAATAAAAGGAACAATTTTTGCCATTGCATCTCATTAATTTGACTACAGACTAATATATATTAGATCATAAAATAAAAATGTTTTTTATACAAATAAACGGAATTCGAATATGCTATTATAGTTAATACAAATAAATCATTTCTCTGGGTGCAATTCTAAATCTAAATAGCAGAGCAGCTTCCGCGGTGTTAGGCAATAGCCATTTGTCTTCTAATAAGAAAACAAATCACAATTTGACAACACTCAGTAAGAAATAATGTCTGGAAGAACGATATGATTTAATTGAATTCCATACATTTAGTTTCACTAAATCGGTTTTTGGAAACATAAAATATGTAGGAAAGGGAACCAATTATTTGTTTGAATAAACTCATGTTGTATTCTATTTGATAATTAATTCAATCAGTGAAATATTTTGGTCATTTCACTAATTTTTTTTATTTTATATTTTTTTCAAGAAACGAATTACTTTTGAATAATTTTTTTCTCAGTGCAAAATGCAGCTGGTCATGTGTTCATCGTACTGACCTATTATATCCCTGTAAAATCTATGAAATGCTAGAAGGTTCAAAAGTTTCACTTTCCATTCGCGAGCTGGAGACAAGTTCACGACCACACAGTTCAATAATACACACGGAATGTGTGGTCTACTGTAACAGGTCAATGGACTGGGAGTGTGCAGAATGATGCACTTTTCATTAATCGACCATTGTCCGAAAGGAGATCTGCCGTAACGATAAGATTGTCAAACCTGTTTGTCATAAAACGAGGAGCGAGCGTTCGAGACCAACCGATCGAGTCTCTGCATTGCGAAACATCAACATTACACGACTTTTCTAATCATAACACGCAATTTATCCAATGCGGTGTAGCATTTTACATAAGTAAATAAGTTTCAGTGATATTTATGTTAATTTCATGAAAATATATGGATATTGATGGAGTTCTGGTAAGTAGCGCAATTTGTGCGATCTCGAAAGGTCCCAACGAACGGTAGTTAGACACATATACGACTTTGCGGCAGCCAGATACGCAAGATGTCCTTCGAGACACTTTTATTTGTCTGCACCGAGAAAACTGTATCGCTCTGACAGCCAGATATCCAGTTACTAGAACTATAATTCGGATTGCTGGCACACCTGTTGGTCAGCTAGCACAGCAGAACATCAGAACTCTTATGATGCCCGATTCGTCATACCGCTGATGTAGTGCGGAGAACTATGGACTATATCCGTATAGCTAGCCAAACTAGACGGATGGCTCTTGTAGCTTCGCGTCTCATGAGCGAATTTCAATCCGGCTATGTATTGGCGCAGCATCGTTGCTGATATGTCGGTACTAGATTTTAATTCTGACACAATGCTGGTGCAACTCTGGAATTATAACGCCGGTCCAAAGTTTTTTTTTTAAATATTGGCTGTTTCAGTTACGCCCAGTACTTCGACGACTCTCGGCTCTGGCTGCCAGAATTGACACGGTATGGGATCAGTCGTTCAACAGTACTGCGAGAGTACTGCCTAAGAACCTTTCATAGCCGACCCGTTTGAGTACTGGGCTTGTTGGTAACTCCAGCAGTATACCACCCACAGTATACGAATAGTTCTCACAGCTATATAGATAGTTCCCATTGGTATACAACTAGTTCCCACAGGTATACGGAAAGTTCCCACAGATATACGGATAGTTCCCACAGGTATACAGATAGTTCCCACATATATGCGGACAGTTCCCACAGATATACGGATAGTTCCCACAGATACGTATAGTTCCCACAGATACGTATAGTTCCCACAGGTATACGTATAGTTCCCACAGGTATACGTATAGTTCCCACAGGTATACGGATAGTTACCACAGGTATACGGCTAGTTACCACAGGTATACGGCTAGTTACCACAGGTATACGGCTAGTTACCACAGGTATACGGCTAGTTACCACAGGTATACGGCTAGTTCCCACAAGTATACGGATAGTTCTCACAGCTATATGGATAGTTCCCACAGGTATACAACTACTTCCCACAGATATATGGAAAGTTCCCACAAATATACGGATAGTTCTCACATATATTCGGACAGTTCCTACATGTGGTCCTGGCAACAGGACCATAGGTAAAAAATGATCCAATTAAGTTACGAAACCGTTAAAACCACATTGATTATAAGAAATTAGGTATATACGGTTAGTTACCACAGATACGGTTAGTTCCCACACGTATACGGATAATTCCCACAGGTATACGGATAGTTCCCACAGCTATACGGATCGTTCCCACAGCTATACGGATAGCTCCCACTGATTACGGATAGAGTCCACAGCTATACGGATAGCTCTCAGTGATATACGGATACTGTCTATCGGTAACCCGATAGTTCCCACAGGTATCCGAATAGATCCCACAGCTTACGGATAGTTCTTACAGCCATACGGATAGCTTGTCTAGCCTTGCGTATAGTTCCCACAGCAAATAACACACGTCTAAGTAAACGGTATCGCTGCCATAGCTATTCGTAATGTTAATAAAACTATACCCAGTTCCTAGGGGTTAGTTTGCAGAGCTTATTGGATCGACGGTCACTTGTCCAGAGAAATCGGTGTGATGGGTTCATTTTAAGGTAACTATGTCGGTACGCCGGAGTCGCCCAGCAATTTCAACCACCACCGTTTTACCGTAAAAATGACCGGGTGATATTTTGCAAAAAAAGAAAACGAAAAGTCGGTCGTAACGATCGTAAAAACGAACGCCTTGAAAATTTTTATGTCGTCGTTTTTCTTTCGATTTAAAATGGAAATCGGAAAAACCACTTAATAACATTTTTATGGTGGTTATTTCACGGCTGTTACGACCGATTTTCGCTTACTTTTTTGCAAAAAAACCACCCGGTTGTTTCAAGGTGGTTTTTAGGGTGAATCAATTGGAAACGATGGTCGTGAAGATTGCAGAACGACAATTCTATAGATTAATAATCAATTCCATTTTTTAATTTCAGTTGTCCTCAAGAGCCGAAATCGGCAAGGTCAGCCACATCCCTTTTTTAAGGCATTCCTTTCGACCAATAACAACAATAAAACGTTGTAAAAATAAGTAAAAAAAAATGTATCGTTCAGATGTCAATAATAACAGTAACAGAAAAACAAAATCATTGAATTTTATTTTTTCACAAGAAAAAATTCTCGATAAAGACGTTAAGAAATTTTTAACCTGTCGTAGTTGCTAGATTATTCTAGGAAGGTGTAAGAACTTTTATGCAATCGCACTTCTCGCACTAGTGAAATAAATTGTATACGAAACTCGTGCGAGAAACGTTTTCTCAAGTCGTTTGATTGCAACACTCGCTTGCGGCTCGTGCTGCAAACTCACCCTCGTGAGAAAAAGTTTCATCGCACTCGTATCGTAATGTACAATTATTTAAGCCCATTTTGGTAAAGCCATAGATGTAAATGTGTGAATAATTTTATTAAATGATTTTGAATGTGTAAATGTTCCATTAAAAACTTAGCACATAGTTGGGAACGGTAAATTCAGTTTCCACTAGATCCACGATTACTACGCTCATCTTAGCACTTTTCGACTGATAAAATAAGTTTTCGAAAACTAAAATTTGTTTATCATTTTCATCTGGAAATTACGACAAATAAAAATTTTTACTTTTTATATCACACAATTCTGGTGCACAGTATATTTTTACAAAATTGCAAAATTTTAATGTTTGTTATGTATTTTATTAGGATTTAATTTAAGATTTTCCAATGAAAAAGTGCAAGATTTACAGAATTATTTTTCTTGTGACTTTTTTTAGGTTCCCTTAAAATGAAAAAATGCAATAATTCACAGTGCATCATTCAGACACCGGTGAATTTTATTCATGAAGCAAATGCAAGAGCATGGCAATCAAAACGAAATTCCAACGTCACTGAACCTTTCAGTTGACCGGGAGGAACTGGTTTTTATGCGCACTCGGGTCGAGGAATAACGGAAAAAAACAAAGCCCTTCAATAGCTGGGATTCCCCGAAGATAAGTCCTGTCGATGAATCGGTTTGTTGGTGTAAGAGAGATTTAATACTGCACCAAGAAAAAAAAAATTCAAACTAATAAACTTCTATTCACCGCAAATAAATTTCTTAATTTGTAAGTAATATACTTATTAACTAGTAGATATATTCAAAACGAATTAATATACATGTGATTGTGATATATCTCGATTAGTTTGCAAAAAAAAAATATATTCACTTGTATTTAATTGATGTAACTAGATCTTCTTGCCGAATTGAGAAAGTATTCAGTAGCAATTAATAGAATATTTTTTCAGTGTCCTCTACTCAGTGAAAGTTGCTGCAAGTAAAGAAACTCAAAAATTGAATGAGATACATATTTTTTTCAGGGAAAGCAAATTTTTGTTGACTTAAATAATTAAATATTAAACAAATAATTCAAGTTAATATTACACGGAGAAAACGGTTTTGCTATGCCAGTAAATCTTTTGTTAAAATAGTGATAACATTGCGTTATCTGCTAGGTTAACAATTTTGTTTGCTCGATTAACATATTTTTTTGCTAGGAAAACAAATTTTTTTGCTAGTTCCACAAAATTGTTTGCTAGGTTAGCAGATAACGCAATGTTGTCACTATTTCAACAAGTGATTTGCTGGCATAGCAAAAACGTTTTCCCCGTGTACTTTTCTTTTTTTACTGGGTGTTAAAAATATATCGAGTACCTCGTCGAGAAGACCCGATCCAGTCTCTTGACAAATACTCAATAATGATGGCCAGGTGGGTTATCTTGGTGGGGGAATGATGAGCACTCCGAATAAGAGTGGGTTTATTTCAAGACGCGGGTATTCCCTTAAAGATTTACATACTGCATTCAATCTAGTCACGGAAACGTGCGATTCTGGCCTTCTGGCGATATTTAAAGATGCCAAATGTGATGGGAATCTCTTTTTGGCCTTATTTCAAGGTTAATGATATTATCATCTGGCATAAAGATTTTTTTTCAATTCGATGAAGTAGTAAATAAATTAAAAATCACTGGAAAATAAAATTCAGAATGCTAAACAAGCGTGACTTTTTAAATGTGTTCTTGACACACTAAAAGAAGCTAATGATTGTATCATCTGACTTTAGGATTTTTTAATTTCTGCAGAGTAATAATAAATTAATTAAAAATTATTGAACAACGAAATAAAAAAAACGTTCAACATGCTAATTTGCTTAGATTTTATGTGTTTATGGCATGCAAAACGATGGCGCATTATTTGCATTTGACTCATTGATTTCAGTTTTGAGGATGTTATTTCATTTTTATATATTTTTGATCTGGCATCAAGATTATCTAAATTCGGTGAAATAATAAATTAATTGGAAATCACTGGAGAATAAAATACAGAATTCTCAACAAATGCATGATTTTGATGTGATCTTGACACACTAAAAGAGGATGATGATTGTATCATCTGACTTCGGGTTTTTTTTTATTCTAAAGAGTAATAATAAATTAATAGAAAATCACAAGGATAAAATCAAAAATGCTCAACGTGCTGAATGGCTGCAATTTTATGTGTTTATGGCACACCGAAAAATAGTGCCTTATTTGCATTTGATTCATTGATTTCAATGTTGGAATATATTATTTAACTTTCTGTCTAGGCTTGGCTCGAAGCAAATAACTTTCCTGACGGGTTTTATAACTTCTTTATTGTTTATTCATTTATTCCCTATTTTTTGCACAGGTTGAAACTTTTTTCGTATATATTTGTATACCTTGTACATTAGGGTGTGTCGAAAAAAATTCGACTTTTCTTTATTTTTTACATTTTTTCTTGATTTTTCTCCATTTTTAACATTATTTGTAAAATTTGTGACTCAGTCTAAAAAAATTTTCAGACGCTTCATAATGTTTTTTTTTTTCTTAAATTTTTTTATGTTTCGTTGCATTTTTTTCCCGATCTTTGGTCAAATTTAACAGTTGTATCAAACGTTTTGAACAAAGCCGATGAATTTTTTTATTTTTCTCTTAAATATTCGATCTAATTTATCATTTTTTCGTATTTACAAACAAATTCAAAACATCCGTTTAACAGTTGAATGAAATTTCACTTATAATTAAACTTCACGACAGACAATGGCTCCAGATTTTACCTTGAACTTGAAATTTCTATTGAAACTGATCTTACATGGCGGAGAGGGCGATATTCTGAGCTTCAAAAATTCATAACTAGAAAGCTATCGATTTAAACGGAAAATTTGTAAGCACTTTTTCTCTTCCCAATGATCTGAAGATCACGAAAAAAGATACGCGAACGTCAATATATCGGATCTATAATTTAGAGACATGAATTTATTGGGAGTCGCATTCATCTACGTGTTAATCAAATGGGAAATCTATAAATCGTTTGAGCTACCTCTAAAAAATTTTTTATCGCTCTAAAATTTTGACAAGAGTTGCTTAAAGGTACAAACTATAGATTAAAACGATGAAAAATGAAAAAAAATATATATATCGACTCACCCTATTGTACATGTAATAATTGGAATATCGATCCTACATAAAGTTACACTTGCATAAAGTCACGTAACGATGTTATGGGAAAACGGTGGAATTACGGTCACTGGGCAATACCGGTCACCTTAATTTTGTATAAACTAGTAATTATGTTGAAAATTTCCTTCCTCGGTCAGCTTACGTACATAATGATAAACAAATTTGATGATCTTTGCTAATTAAACCGAGATAAATAGAAAAATCAAATTATTTTTTAAGTAGAAACTCTTTTTTTCATGAAAAGCAGTTATTCGAAAAGGATTTGAGAAAAATATATCCGTTAAAAGTACAACCAACCGGTATTCAGGTCTTCGTCGGACTTTAGCTTTAATTTTCCGTTGTTACAATGTTGACTCCATAAATAAATGTTCAAAAATTCAATGGAATAAGAATCAAAGTATTGAAATATGTACATAGAAAACATGTTTATTTTGATTGCGATTCCGGTGGTGGCATGAAGCTAGAATTTCTGAGGTTGGAATTTAAATTTTTCCATAGACCATAGATTGAAATTTGTTCGTGCAATTACAGAGGTCTCGCTCATAGTACAAAGTGACGCTATTGAGAGGAAATTAATCGTATGTTCCATTATAGGTTTGAAAGTTACCTCATAATTACCCAAAAGGCTATGGTAATTACCCGAATCGTCGGGCAATGGCAGTCAATAACAAATTTTTATAATTCATAAAAACCCGAATTATTTTGAATGGTTCTCGTGATTTTCATGCTATTACTTTTCCATCAATAGTTAATAAATATCCAACAACCATCCCTTTTTGGTAGAACAGTTGTTGATTTTACAGAAAATAGCGAATAATCCTTAGTAACTGCGATTCCCCCATTGTCCCCTTCTATTGAAGGTTTCTTTCTAGATATGGAGTAGTAAAAGAATGAAACTCATTTCTGAGCAAATGATTTATAATAGAAGTAAGACGATGATATTGGTCCAAACGAAAGATTCGATTTTATACTTGTTAATCAAATGGAAAATGAAAAAGCCGCTGCATCACCTTTGAAAGACGAAGAATCGACGCACAATAATAAGTGAAATATAAAAAAAGTCACGGAAAAATAATCCGACAACTTCCGGACCATTGCAGAAGCTAGGAAGTTTTTTTTGCTTTAAAAAAAAAATTTCACTTCCTGGCATCTGCGGGCGTCAATTCTCTACAAAAACTAAAAAATTCAGATTTTTTTTTTCCTTTCAAAAACCAGGTTTGAAAAAAATAATAAACATCCATTGTGAAGAATCAACTCACAATAATGAGCGAAACACAAAAAAAATCACGAAAAAATAATCCGGCAATGTTTAGACCATTGCAAAAGCCAAGAAGTACATTTAAAAAAAATTCTAACAAAAGGAACCAAACTCGCAAATATCTATTTTTTCTTTCGCCAATTTTTTCGCATGTTTACAATAAAATTTTTTAAATCATTATATTTGGGTTTCTCCATCCGTTCACAAAAAAAGAGCATTTTAAACTAACATTTTGGGTTTAAAAAAATTTATATTGACTTCTTATTGTCATGTTCGAATAAAAAGTTAAGCAACATGAAGAAATCGTGATGCTACCGTGGTAAAAAAATGACCCTTGACCTGTGGTGAGGGGGAATATCCCCCCCCCCCCTGCAATCATGTTAACAGTGTTTACATGGACCAGTTGTTACGTAGTGGTAATATGCAGGGCTACGAGAATTATTTTAGCATACTGTTTAACTTTCCCGTGTACGGGGATATAATCAAGGTTCTCAAGGTGAAAGGGTGTTGTTGGTGACCGTCAGGAACGGAAGAAAACCATTGAGACATAGCGGAGGGCAGGGTCGTGCCACTTATCCACGCGGCTGAGTAACTCTTCAGGGTCATTGTCAACAACATCATAGTGCTTTGCGCCAGCATCCTTATTGCAAAACACCGCTAGCTCTGGCTCTTCTCTCCCATCGCGTGTATCGATGAAACAACCCGCTCCAGTTTTGCCAGTCATTGGATCACCCGGGCGTCCTTCGCGTCCGCGTATTTCTTCAGCGATGCTACGTGTCAATCATGTGACTTAAATTCTAAGACCTCGAAAATGAATTATCAAACTGGTGCCCTAATAAGTAGGTCATATTTCTTATTTTTCCTTCAGTCAATCTACTTAGTAAAATGTCAATCGTGTCATTGTTGAGTAATCATTTGTGACTCTCGTCTGACCGCACGCAGATTTTTCTACTGCTCGGGACATTGGCAATCGTTCGCCAAAGAAATCGTAATCTATATTTTTATAGACTATTTTTGGTAGCTAATTTTTTTATACGCGCCGAATGTCCCGTTAAATACTCTGTAAAATTGACACTGCAATAAAAAGTGTATAGCATTGAGAGAGAAATTTACACTGAAACGAAAATTTCAGCGTTTTTTTCTGTTCAAATGACTTTTTTGGTGTTATAACAGTTTGAGACATTTTTAATCGAATAGTTGATGGAACAAAATACCTTTTTCTTTTTTCTACAAATTTTTTACCAGACTTTAGTTTTCTATGATATATGGACTTGAAAAAAAAATCATTGCCATAACGAGTTGATTAAAAAATCTGAATAAATTCACAGAGTACTTTACAGTATT
Organism: Tromatobia lineatoria; assembly: GCA_949699805.1. Classification (NCBI taxonomy): domain Eukaryota; kingdom Metazoa; phylum Arthropoda; class Insecta; order Hymenoptera; family Ichneumonidae; genus Tromatobia; species Tromatobia lineatoria. The sequence goes on along the minus strand of OX453050.1, from coordinate 3,052,667 downwards.
ACAAAAAAAAATTGAAAGAACTTTCAAAAAACCTGTGTTACATATAAAAATGTTGAATAGATTATTGTGCTCTGTTTTCATATTTTTAAGACTATAGTGAAAAAAATATTATTACATATTAATAAAAAAAGTAAGGGTCGGCTCATTTTGGCCCTAAGCATAAAAACTTTTATATATGATGCAGAAATTTTGAAAATTTTTGCAGATTTTGGTAAATTGTGCCTAACAATATTTTCATTCAGAAAAATTGTAATAAATTCAAATTTAAAAAAAAATGTCGAGCTCTTTTGATAGTTATGACAATGCCACGAAAAATTGTGGACAAATTCTAAGAGGTCGAGGGTCAGACCCAGGTCGAAACCATCAGCCGGAATCTCCCATATAAAGCATTCTGCTCCAACTCGGCCTGTAACTGTTTGATAATTGGCCATACATTGGTAATAGTTAAAAGTACTCTGTGAATTTTTTTTCAGACTTTTTGATCCACTCTTTTCGAAAATATATGGTTTTTTTTTCACGTCCATATATCATAAAAGACTAAAGCTCGGTAAAAAGAAATGTAGAAACGAAAAAGTTATGTTTTTCCAAGGACTATCTAATTCAAAATATGTTATATTCTTTATGACACCAAAAAACAACGTGGACATTTTTTTTTCTGTCAATGCGATAATTTTATTTACTTGCAAATTTTACCGGGTGTTTAATGGGATATTCGAAGCGTATAACAAAATGAGCATTGTGAAACTCAGAACATGTACACATGTATTAATACATGTGAATATTATACATGTATATACATATGTATTAATACATGTGAATATTATACATGTATGTACATATGTATTAATACATGTGAATATTATACATGTATATACATATGTATTAATACATGTGAATATTATACATGTATGTACATATGTATTAATACATGTGAATATTATACATGTACAAATGTATTAATACATTTTTTAATTATGGCATTCAATATATAATTTATCAAAAATATAAAAAGAAAATTTGCAGCGATAAAAAACATTCAAAAATTGCATTTGAAGGTGTAACGAATCCTACAAAAAATCAAGAGCTAAATCGCAGAGGTCGCGAATCAGACTCAGATCGAATTAGGATGGAATGCCCCATAAATATAAAAACAAACATATATTTTCTTTATACTGCAATTAGCAATATTTTCGCATTACGAAAAAAATAACATGAGCTGCAGGAATCGTCTATACCTTTATACCATCTCATGTCCATTTTGCCCCATTTTCAGTTTCCTCCCAACGCAATATCCTTGCAACAGCATTTTCACTTTTTTGTGTCTAGCTCATATTCCTCATCTGAGAATGACAGAAGATAAAAAGAATTATAAACAATTCTGATTTAGTCTCAAGAAATATTTCTTGGAGCGAAGAGGTCAATAGCATAATCGCGCAGGCGGAAAACAGAGAGCGGTATGTTCTCTCGCAATATATGGCAATAATCGTGTCTTCTTCATTCAGTGTTCTATTAGTTGAAAAATAATATCTCTCTCTTTCTCACATGACTATCAGCCCCAACGTTTCTGTCTTTTTTGCGTTAGACGTTTAACATCTTCTCAAATGAATTGACGTACCTAATTGCGTCTGAATATTTAATACCATCACCTGCATCATAACCCATCACTCGACATGTGAAATAACAGTTTTTCTCACAGCCTGATAATACATCTCGGAGGAGTGTGCGATCGTTTCGCAGTCATAAGAAACTTCACTTCAGAAATTCTTCAAGAATCTCGCGCACAGTGACAGAGCGCGTCCGCGGCGCAAAGTACGTCATTTCCCGACGGCAAAAAAAAATGCGGCGTCCGCAGGCAAACAGCATACGACACAGCGAGCTCAGTCTTCGGCCTCGATTATGTATGCCGCAAAAGTTGAAAACTTTTCGTGATGCTGCGCGACTCCTTCTCTCGTATTTTCGCTCTTCCTCTCTCTCGCTCTCTTTATTTCGTTCTCTTGCCTCGCACTTTACTTCGCCGAAGTGATAAATCCGCATGTACCTAAGAAAAATGAACTTTACATTTTCTCGCTGCGTTTCTTCGTATCACCTGGAAGTCACTATATAAATAATTGCATTTGCATATTGTTGCAAGCCTTTCCGTAGACACTAGATTAGACAGAACATGCGGGCTTGCAATCGACGATCTGTAATCAATAAAAGAAAAGTTTGGTACAGCCAAATAACTTCCGGTAGTTTTTTTTAACGAATTAATTATCTATGTGCAAACACATTTACCCAGTTATTTTCCTGACTCAGCAGGAATTGGAAGAATTGTAATTAGAAATTGATATTATTTTATTTCTCAATCAATCATGTATTTGCGAGAGAAATTTTTCAATTAATTGACTATTTGATTATCTGAATAATCAATTACTGATTACTTGACTAATCGGTAATTGGAATTTCTTATAAATCAATTCCTCGAGCAAATAGGGAGTTTTCATTGATTATCCGATTTACTGTCATCAATAATTAGAAATTGACTGATTAATCTATAAATCGGTGATCAGAAGTATACTTAATTACCTGATGTAAAGCTTATGAGAAACGGATTAAATTTTGGGTGCTCTTTTTTTCATGATTCGATTCACTAAACTGAAATAAACACAGAGCACAAATTTGAAATTTTTTACTCATCATTTCGAAAAAGAATCGCTTACTTTTGTTTAGAACTGAAAATTTCAATTACAGAATCTGATCAGGAAAATCCAAAGTACTTTTTTTTGTTAAAAATTTCCCCAATTTTCCGAAAAAAATATGTATATTCACATTCGACGACACTTTTAAGGTCGAAGAGGTGAAAAAATACGTAAAAACTCTTTTTCGATGCTTACCTCACGTTTTTCCCGAAATTTATTTATTTTTGAAAAGATTAGAAAATTCGCCTGAGAATACCCAATTTTTATCAACTTGTACTCCAATTTTTAACTTTTAACTGTTAACTCGAAAACTCCATTTCTAACGGCACAAAAACGTAAAATCCATGATTTTTCGAACTCCAAATGATCAAAATACTCAGAAAATTTGATTTGCAATCAAATAACTTAAAACCTCTACTAACGAATCAGCTATATTTACCACAGCATACACTTATTTTTTATTTATTTCATTATAAATTTTCCGTTTTATTATTGTCAGGGATTAAATTTTAGAGAGCAAAAGTTCAAAATTGAGTATTTTTAGGCAAACTTTCTAAACTTATCGAAAAAAATTTCGAAAAAAAACGTGGGGTAAGCATCGAAAAGGGGATTTCAAATGTTTTTCAACTTTTGTTCTTGGAAATGTCGTCGAGTGTGAACATAAATTTTTTTTTGTAAATTTGGAAAATTTCAGATGTGTGATTGCACATTAGATTTCCCCGATTGAATTCGGTAAGACGTTAAAGTTTTTAGTTAAAATTTTTTGTTGAAAACAAAAGTAGACGATTTCCTTTGGGAATAATAAGAGAAAAATCTAAAACTTGGGCTTCCTCTTTATTTTAATATAGTAAATCGAATAAAAAAGCACTAAACATTTTTAAGCCAGATCGTCGTCCGATATTTGGTAGAATGACCCATAAAAAAAAATCAAATTTTTGCTTTTGATCACTTACCTAAATAAATCCTGCACATGAGGCATTCTTCATCAATTCAGCCACTTTCATTTCGAACCTCACTGATAAGTCCTCTTTGATGTGTATAATTGGACACATTTTAGTACCACTTGAAAGTACTCTCTCCTATTATTCAGATTTTTATATCCGATAACACGAAAAGTACTTCTTTAAAGACAATATATTTTGAAAAATGAATATCGTAGAAAAAAATTGTTTCAACATAAAAGTTGTAGTTTCATGTCAACTTTTCAATGAAATTTTAAGATTTAAGATTTATTTGTTGAGCACAATACTTGTAGTACATCTTTTCTTTAAAGCCTATGTACATTGCGGTAATTTGTCTACATGTATCTAAAATCTTTATATCTATTTTACAAGTATTGCTTAAACGCCAGAGCGACTCGCAAAAGTGCACAAGGCACTTGTCCGCGACTCGGCTAAGCTTAACATCTACTTTATCCTAAAAACCACTGTTACACATCAGTGAGCGAGCGGTTTTTACTTTTTTTTTTTTGTATTTTTTTTCATATTATTTTTACTTTTATTTATCTATCTATTTATATCATTTATTTATTTAATTATTCACTTATACATATATATACATACATACATATATATATATTTTTCCGATTAGAAAATATTCAACCATTCTTCAACCGGTATTTTAACTACAGCCTCTTCTATGATTTTCCTTAGTTTTTTTGGAGAACAATTTAAGATTTTGTATCTATCAGCTGGCGTAAGTAGGTTTGCAGCACTTGATCCAATATATATATATATATATAGCAGTTTCTACCGATGTTTGTGGCATACCATGGGACTATTATATTGTTACACGTTATGCTTCTTGTGATCCTTGACTCTGGCAAAGTGTTAACAGTGTTTAGCTCCTTATTTGTAACACATCTATTAATCACCGAAATACAAAACTGTTGTCTCAGATTTCTAAGTTTTGACTCCTTATATAGCTGAGTTGCTGAGTATAGTCTATCTTTTTTGAACATTACTTTTAGCACCCGATTTTGAATCACTTGTAGCTTATTAATAATATTATCTTTTGCACATTTGTTCAAATAATTTTGTCGTTTCGATAACATTGCTTTTTCGTTAAAAAATTTAAAGATTATTTTTTAACAAAAAAGGCGACTATTTTGGCTGAAAAAAATACAGAATATTTGCGCCTATGTATGCATAACATTTAAAAAATTGCCAGAGTCGGACCGATTATAGTTCCGTAAAAAAATAATTTGTTCCAAGTAAAAATAAGATGATGTCCAGACAACATTTTAAAAAAGTCTACAACGGAACAACTATCTTATTTATTAACATCGAATAAACTTCCAGTTGTAAGTAACAGGGTTGTTAACATTGTTTTTACTATTTCTCGACAAACATTTATTTACTCTGAACCAATTATTCTTTTACTTCGGAACTTTGATCGGTTTCACTCTGTTGATTTTTGTGATTTATCAATACATAGGCGCAAATAATCTGTAATTTTTTCAGTCAAGAAAAAATGTCCTTTTTTCTTGAAAAAAAAAAAATTAATATTTTTTAGGCAAATGTATTTGCAAAATTTCACCGGAAGTTCACATAAAACTACAACTTTTATGTTGAAACAATTTTTTTCTATGACTTCAATTTTACAAGAAATATTGACCTTAAAAAAATATCCCATTTTCCATAATATCTGATTTAAAAATGTGAAAAAATTAAGATAACTTTCTAGTTGTGCTAAAATATGTCCAATTATGGGACTAATCAGAGAGGTTTAAAAAAAAGAGGCTGAAATAACGAAAAATTTCTCACATACGCAAAAAAAATTGACTATACGATCATTTTTAACTTTTGAATATTTGATTTGTTAATTTTGCCAAAATGCGTGTTCTCGTTGCTGAAGCAAAGTCCACTTTGTTAATAGAATCCGCATATAAACTGCATCTGGGAATCTCGGTTAGTCCATCTTACGCAAATTGTGTCAGTCGCTTAGCATATAAGAAAACACATTCGTTTCCCAGAATTCCGGGGCCGCAGGATCGCGATAAGGAACGAAGCAAATTTTGTTCTCCTTTGTATTTCACACGTGGAACTGGCGGAGAATGTAAGCTGGTCTACCGCGTCGTTAATTTATTATTATTTCATCTGGCAGATAGAGGAAGATGTTCATGTGGGCGTGAATGCAAAGAAATAAAATGGTTTTTACCACTGGGTGATGCTACTCATTACTAGTGACGGTTTGAACTCTCAGCGAAGACGTCATAAAAATAAAATACTCAGCTATAACCAGTTAATAAAAGGAACATAGGCTCAATGTACACAAACAACTCTCGAGGCGCAAAAATCGTTGACAATGAGCGTAGACGGATCAAAAACATCCTATTACTCACAGTTTACCATTTTGTTATTCAAAATCCTCGGGATTTTTTTGCTTCCGGCAATTATACAACTTTTCAATTTATCCAACGCTTTTTGTGGAATCGCGCGATGTTGCATCGAACAATATGCAGTGTTATGCATCTATTATGTTTTTCCTATTATTCGTAATATGTATGTAAGCGATTTGTTGTCTCGGATAATATTACAATGACATTGACGACGAAGAAATGATTGAACTAATTATCATGCAATTCTCTATAATGCATTAAGTACACGTCGGTTGGTATCCCTGACCTCAATGTCGTCAAAACGCTATAATAATGTATAACGATATACATATAATGCATGTCGCGATAGAATAGCCTTCCAATATGGACTCCATACATTTTCATAGATTCAATTATCATTTTTTCAATAATTATTTTTTTCGTCAATAAAATACTTCCATCGAAATGGGCATTGAATTCAACGAAAGGTTTGATTTTCTTTTTTTGATGTCCATTAATGTGTTTGTTGATCAACCGATAATTTTGTTTCATAGATTCAATTATCATTTTTTCAATAATTATTCTTTTCGTCAATAAAATACTTCCATCGAAATGGGCATTGAATTCAACGAAAGGTTTGATTTTCTTTTTTTGATGTCCATTAATGTGTTTGTTGATCAACCGATAATTTTGTTTCCTTATTGAAATAGAAGGATATCGAATTTGTGTGCTTACGCAAGAATGTTTTTTTTATAATTACTTGGATATTACAATCAGATCGCGACCAGAACATAATTCATATCGTAATGGCGTAGCCTTCCCCATCTGAACTCTATACATTTTAATACGCAGGAATATTATCATTTTTTTTTAGCATTTTTTCAATATTGCATAAAAAAATAGCATTGGAAGATATTGTCATTGAATTGATCGAAAGGTCGAGGCTTGATTTTGTTTCATGTTTATTAATGTGTTTTTTTATGTCAATGAAGTTTGGAACGTTTAAAAAAAATCGACTTACTTTTTACAATTGAGACGAGATAAAAAATCATCGACCAGATCCGCGGTTGAAGATCGGATCCAGGTTGAATTGGTGTGGAATGCCCCATACATAGTTTTTAAGCTCTTAATTTTGAGCTACGAATGTTCAATCGATTCGATATCTTCGTTTACTGACAAAATTTCCGGAATTCAACTACCAAAATTTTTCCTCATTCAAAAAAAATCCCGTAAGTTGAGCTTTGTTATTGTAACAACTTCACCAAATTTCAATACCATTAAACAGGAATCTGACGAGATATTGGAATTGTTTAATTTTTCCTTCAAGCGAATTCAAATCTTTGGACAGTTTCATCGTACATACATTTTTTTGAATGTAAATTTGTGGAATTATGTCGGTTATAACAAAAAAATTAATACAAATTTATATGGGATTCTTCAGCTCAAAATAACCCAAATTTTTTGGAAAAAATTTATTGGCAAAAAATTTTGTATATGAAAAACGAATTTCAAAGATTTTTGAGAAATGGGATTCGGAGTTATTCGCGTTTTTGAAGACAAATCTTTTTTTTCCGCAAACTTCGCTATATTCGAGCGAAATTGATTCCCTCGAATTATGTATATGAATAACGAATGTTACAAATAATTTTTTAAATGTGTGAATTATTCTAATTCAATCATGATTCCATAGTTGATTTTGAATAACATTTCTGCGGGAAATGACTCTATCTTTCAAACGATTTGTAATCTCACACTGTAAAAAATATTTGGAAAATTCGTATACTGTAAGCAATTTATATTAAGCCTGTGTAAAGTGTTTTTAGTAAACACGTGCATTAAATTCCATTTGTTTTACCAAATAAAATGGGAATTCAATATACGTGTAATAAAATTTATTTAACGTATATTAAAAATATGACTTTATTAACGAATTCAGGGGACTGTAACTAAAACGACTTTTCGAACCAATTGAGGAGAATCATACATCAACTTTACGTTATACTCGTGTAGTAAATTTCGTTTACCCATTTTTGTAAACGAGCTTTCCACACTGTGTGTATAATTTAACCTACATTTTGTCGAACAGTGCTTCACAAGAATCATTCTTAACATTCGTTATTTACATACATAATTCGAAGGAATCAATTCAGGTCAAATATAGCGAGGTTTTCGCAAGAAAAATATTTTTTTTTAAATGGTTTTCGGCCTCAAAAATGGCCAGCAGCTGCGAATCCCATTCTGAAAAAAAACTTCTAAATTCGTTATTCATATAAACAAATATAAGAAAATTTAATCGGCTAAAAAGTAGCGATAATACCTTCGGTGAAAAAAAAGGGAATTGATAATTTTTCCGAAAATTTAAATTAATTTGAGCTAAAGTGTCCCGTATAAATATATATTAATTTTTGTCTTGTAGGCCATAAAAATTCCCCACATTTCCATTTTTCAGAAACGTACGATACAACTGTTCCAAAATACAGCCGTTTGAATGAGAAATTAAAAAATTGTAATATCTCCTCAGATTTCTATTTTATCGCATTGAAGTTTGGTGAAGTCTTGCAATAACATAACCGGATTTTTTGTACATTTTTAAAGAAAAAACAAAAATTGGGTATGGCTGAATTTTGGTGGAATTTTTCCTATGAGATTTCTCTGCGTGCTCACAGATCGATAACGAAACGCGCACTATTTGATTCTTATTCATATGTTTTGCCGACCAATTTGTATACATGTCTGCTTGTGCTTAACTTGTAAGTGAACATTTTTTCAAACAAAAAAACAGTGTTTTTATCAATCAAACCGACACTACACGTTACACCATTTGACGATATTTGCCGTAACCTGTACAGAAAACCGTATAACAACTCCGCCATCTTTAAAGTGTCCAAAACAAAAGAAAGCATTCTTTTGTTTAGGTTTTGTTTTGGGAAGGTATCAGTTAACAGTCTTAACTTTGAGAAATCAATATTTCGAAAATGTCAAACAAATCTTTCCTTTTAAGGTGATATGTTACACTGAGCGAATCGCCGTGAGTGCAAAGGAAAAAACGCTATTGGTAGTTACAGTGGAGCGAGAGAGCACGAGAAAGCCCAAGGTGGCGGGGGGGGGGGGGGGGGATTGTGGCGGAAGTTAGCTATTCAAAATAATCGAATAAAAAATCTGAAAGAATTCACGTAGATACAGATACTTTTCTTACACTGTGCAACATATGTTGAATCGATAAAAGAACATCGAATTTCGAGAACTGTCGTTTTTTTAGAGCTACCAAAAAAAACATTATGTAATAAAGGTCAGAATATTAAAAATTGGAAGAAGCGATACATTCTTTTGAATTGAAGGCTACACATTTATTTTATTTCAAAATGCCACTATCGTTTTTTTTAATACGCAGTCAAATAAATACAAAATTAAGTCCTGTAATATTGATATTTTTGATGGATATTTCCAGAGATATGATTTTTCGAAGCCCTCGATTTGAAAAAATGTATCTTCTACTACAATTTTTAAACGTCCAGCATAGTCGTTTTCTTAATTAGCTACCGCAAAACGACGTCAAAAGCGACCATCCAGAAGAATCGTAAGCACGGGTCGCTTTTCGGGTGGTTCTGCGGTCGCTAATTAAGAAAACGACTATACTGATCGCTTTGAGGTCGTTAGGTACATTTTTCTGGCACAAAACGACCGGTCGTTTTTCAAGGTGACAATACAGTCGTTCAATCAGCTAGAGTTTCATTTAGAACCATTTTCATGTACACATAATTTGAAGACAAACATATCGTTAAAATTCCTAAACATTCAATGCAGTACTTTTCATTCAAAATAAATTCCGAAAAATCACCTTTTTTTAGGCTCGCCTCTTGAAACACGTCTTCACTAAAATCCCATAATCCCCGATCGAGTTCCCGGTCATCGAGCCATCGAAATCTCCGCCCCAGTGTCTCAACTTTATATTTCCACCGCAAGATGGCCTCAAAACGATTACAACCATTGCGTGGGTGGCTGATAATGACACATCCCCGCGCGCAGCCCAGCGAATCGCAGCTGGAGTCGTTCCATAACCTAAGCGCACTACAGCCTCCGGATTGATCATCCAGGCCAAGTGACGTTTGTATTTATTTACACAATATTCAATTCCGTAAATCAGTCTTCGGATTTAGTGAGAAGATCCTTAGCTTATAAACCATGAAGGGATAAAAAAAAAACACCCGTTATTCGAATCAGCATCAGTGAATCATTCTAAACCCCAAATTCCGTATATGGACCGTTTTTTTCTATAGTATCCTTTTATCACCCATTTGTACGTGCGATGTTTACTCCGTCAGTGACGCAGTGATTAGTGCGGTTAGCGCGATACAACGATTAAGATGAACGGTACAGCGAATCTTTAGAATTTGTCGATCAACGGATTAAAGAGGAAGATTTATCCTAAGAAGTAGGTGAGTCACGGAAATTTGAGACGATCGTTCATAATTCGCAATTTCCACATAGCGTTATCACGTCTCGTCGCGTCTTCGCTCTGCCGCCCACTTAAAATTTCATAAAGCTTTCCATACGTGCGTCGTCACGAGTTTTCTACGATTCTGTCACGGAAATCTATTAATAGCCAACTGATGCACCTTGCTGAAAATTCTTGTATTGATTTTTGTTTATTGCTTACGAAAATCGCGAATTAATTATTTATTACATCGAATTTGAATGTGTTTTTAAATGTAGATCAATTGATATAGCGTAGAAGTCTTAAACAAAAAAGGAGCAACGATGATGGAGCTCAGCCACAGTTTGACCCTCAACGAGGATGCCCTTAATCAAATTCCGGAGACTAAACGACCGATCTTTGTTTTTGAATGGCTGCGCTTCCTTGAAAAAGTTCTGGTCGCTGCTCAGAAGGTTTCTATATTTTCTTGGTTTGTTTCGAGCTTAATTATCGAGGGACACAAGAATTAACTGATTGGGTTTGTTTAGAGCGACATCAAAGGATGCCAACAAAAATTGGTAGAACAGTTAACGCGACACATGCAAGGCGCTCCGGGTCCTCCAACACGAAGACTTATTGCACGATGCCTGGCCACACTCTTCAGCGTTGGCGATACATTCCTTCTATTTGACACTGTTAACAAATGCAATGATATCTTGAAGAATAAGGATGATTCTCCGAGCTTTCTTCCTACCAAATTGTGAGCTTAACAACAGACTGTTTGTTTGGATTGTTTTTCTTATTCTTATCCATCCGATTCAATTTCAGAGCCGCTATATGCTGTGTTGGCTGTATGTATGAGAAACTGGGCAGAATGATGGGCAGATCCTATGAAGAGACTGTGCAGATACTGATAAAGTCCTTGCGCTCTGCTGAATCGCAGACTCGCATTGAAATCATGCATACGTTAGAAAAGGTAATTGTGAAAGCTTGGAATAATTTACAGAATGTTTTTTATTTTAGCATTTTTATACTTTTTTAAGGATAATTAGATGATCTTATTTTTGTTTGTTTGTGTATTCATAAATAATTTTCATGATAATTGACTGGAGTATTACCAAAAGATGTTAAAACTTTTAGATAGAAATAACGGACATTCTTTTTTGACTTAATTTTATGAAAAATTGGGAGCGTAAGTGGAGGTATATTGAAATATACTATTTTAAAAACATTTAGTGTCATGTTTCATTTCAGTAATTAGCACATAAGATACACATATGTTCATTATGGATGAAAGAAAATGTTTTGTTATACATGAAACGATCTCGTTATCAACTTGCAATATAAAATCCTTTACACTTATAATTTTATTACACAAAAATTCAAACGAGAATGCCATTTCTAAAGTATCAAACTCAGCTCCAGTTTTTATACTTTCATCTACATAATGATAAAGCCAATAAAACTTCAAAAATATGTATCAATTACAACCTCATAATTTGTCTGCAAGATTTTCTGAATCTGTAACTACTTAAGCTCAACAATTTCATCGTCTGTGCTTAGGTATGTGCGGGAATGGGATCAGCGGTGACGAACGTGCATAAAGAAATTTACAAAGTATGTAGACACTGTCTTACTGACAGAGTAATGGCAGTCAGATGTGCTGCAGCAAAGGTAAAGATAATTTTGTACGCGAGGGATAAACCACTTTCGAAAACTGGTGCACATGGTCTAAAGAAATCTGAGAAATCATAGAAATCGTGCAAAATCCTTGAATCTAATGAAATCCGATGAAATCTCATGTAAAACCCTCAAGCAATCCAAGAACTCTCAAAATCAATTGAAAGAAATAAATGTAAGAAAAATCGTGTGAAGTCTTAAGAAATCTCATGAAATCTTTATAATTCCCTAGGATCTTCCGAGATTACAAAGAAATACCGCAATGTTTGAAATCTCGGAATCTGGTGTACGCTTGTTTTACTTTGTGGTTGACCTTTCGATTGTAAACTAATTCCCGCAATCGCTCTGAAACTTATGGAGTTTCATTAAATCAAATTACAGTGTCTTCTCGAAATGTTAAATCACGCACCGTTTCTCTATACAACCGAAATTGAGAGCGTAGCGACTCTGTGCTTCCGCGCGTTCGAGGGTTCGAATTACGAAGTTCGTTGTTCAGTTGCCAAACTTTTAGGTACATTAGTAGCGATGACGCAACTTCCCGCACCGAAAGGAAAGAATCCCACAGGTATTCGTCGAATCTTAGCGCTTTTATCGAGCTTCCGCAGAGCGTTGAATTACAAGAATCATGAATCATCTGGTTTGTATTTTTAGCGAGTCAAGGCAAGGCGGTGAAACCGATTTCCCTGGAGGAAGTATTAAATATCCTGATGTCAGGATTCTTGCGAGGAGGTGTCGGATTTCTTAAAGGCACAGGGGAAATAATAAAGGGCAGTTCGGGCGTCAACAGGGAAGTTCGCGTGGGAGTTACACACGTGAGTTATCGCAGCATTGACGGACTTCTTTTAATTCATCTTTGAAAGAAGATTATGCTTTACACAAACGGGTTATATTCCAGGCTTATGTCGTCTTCGTTCAAATGCTCGGTGGCACGTGGCTCGAGCGTAACATCGGCACACTCGTTGCTCACGTGCTCGATCTCGTAGCTAATCCTAAAGCCGCAAGTTCTCATGTAGACGCGGTTTACTCCAGAAAATGCATTAACTTTATACTTCGAGGTACTATCGGGAAGCTTCTTGGGGAGGGAGCTCAAGCCGCAGCCTGCAAGGAGATTGCGCATGTAATTCTCAAACAGATGAATTCGATAGGTAAGGAGTTTGAGTCTAATCAATAATTTACAGAATAATCTCAAACTAATTTTTGTGGTTTAAAAAAAAAATATACCTGATTACTAACCACTACGATATTTAATTAATATATGGGTTATTCCACCTTTTTATTACGATATTTAATAAATATATGGGTTATTTCACTTTTTTATTACGATATTCAATAAATATATGGGTTATTCCACCAAATATCGGACGAAAATCTGAACTTCAAATTTTTTGTGCCTTTTTCTCATGATTCAATTTGATACTAAAATAAGAAAAAAGCCCAAATTTGATATTTTTTGCATATTCTACCTAAAAAAATCGTCTACTTTAGTTTTTGAATGAAAATTCCGATATTAAATTTCAATGTCTTACTGAAGTCGACCAGAAAAATTCAAAGTAATATTTTTCGTTAGAAATTCTTCGAAAAAAAATAGATGTGAAAACTCAATTTTTAACTAATGCTCTCCAAAATTCAATCCCGGACAATAAGAAAATAAAAAAAATCCATCATAAAGGAAATAAAGTATAAGTGGTAAATATGGTAAATATAATTAATTCGTTTGTAGAGGTTTTGCGTCATTTAACTGCCAATAAAATTCTCTGAGTATTTTAATCATTTGAAATTCGAAAAATGATGAATTTAACCTTCGAAAATTTCGGAAAATTTCGTACAAAAAATAGTATTTTAGATGATCGTAATTTAAAGTTTGAATTTTCAGTTGAATACTAAAGTAGGAAACTTCCTTCGGGAGTGATGAGCAAAAACGCTAATGGTCGTAAAATATCAATATGACAACCAAATTGAATTTGGTTTTATTTGTTATCAATGAAAAAAAACGATATAAAACTAATCACATCTCATACTTCATAAGAGGTCACACGTTTTTAAAAATAATATTCAAAGACCTTCAGCTGCTATTGGATACCGATAACTTCCCCTGAAATAATCTACATTTTTAATACTTTAGTGTCGTAAAAACATGATAAATCAGATAATTCTTTGACAATGTGGACAAAAACCCTACTCCAAAATTATAAAACTTCAAGTGTCGTCTGAATTTTCCTTGCCTGGCTGGAGTTTTCATAAGTTCAATATCAAACCAGAAAAAATAAATTTCAATTGCCTTTAAAAACAGAGACAATGAAAACCTCCACAATAAAATGTATTCCAAACCCTTTCATCTCTAGATTTCAGTCCCGAAAATGCCAAAGACTGCAACCAAGAGACGCTCTTCAGTCAGCACCTGTTAGTTTGTGCGCTCCAAGAGATGGGCAATTTGATCCTAGGATTGGGTACAACAGCGACGAATCTTCTTTCGGATCAATCTTTGAGTGAGTTGCTATCCCCGAGGGATTAACTCGCCTTATCTTCATCCCACCCTAACATTGATATTTAAACCGAATTTTTTTGTCAGGCTTAATCGATACAACGATGACAGTATTGGTGCATCCGTGCCAAGCGGCGAGACTCGCCGCCGCCTGGTGTCTCCGATGCATATGCGTTGCAGTTCCAAGCCAAATAACACCGCTGATCGATCGTTGCGTCGAGGGCATCGAGAACATGAGAAGTTCGCCCGAAGCGATTGCGGGTTATAGCAGCGCTCTCGCTGCAGTTTTGGGCAGCGTTCGTCTTTCTCCCCTCGGCGTTCCCCACACGAAGGGAAAGATAATCTTCAATACAGCCGAAGAATTGCTTCGCAGCGCGAGCCAAAACAGTCGCTTGTCCTTAAACCGTACTCACGCAGGTTGGCTTCTGATAGGAGCGATAATGACACTGGGAACAGCAGTCGTAAAAGGACTTTTGCCGAGAATGCTTTTACTCTGGCGAAATTCGTTCCCACGATCGAACAAAGAACTCGAGAGCGAAAAAGCACGCGGCGATGCTTTCACGTGGCAGGTCACGCTCGAAGGTCGCGCCGGTGCCCTTTCCGCTATGCACAGCTTCCTCCTCCATTGTCCCGAACTATTGAACGACGACATCACCCGGCGACTTCTCACACCGATCGAATCTGCTCTCGCGATGCTCACGAAGTATACTTTTCATCTGGACTAGAAATAATGTTTTTGGGGTCGAGTTCATTGTCGTGCTTTTATATTCAAGCTCCAGTTTAACCCTTTAATGTAGGTTTAATTGTAGGTTTTCTACACAGGAATTATTTCTCAAAACGCAGTTTTTATTCTTTGCGAAGAATTGCTTTCAGATTTTGATTTAATTAACCCACAGCGACTACACGTCAGCCAGGCTACATAGCGGGAGGGGTAAATAGTTACCCCGTGTGGCCGCTAAGGATCAATTAAAAACCACATAAGAGGAACCATATTAATATGTGACCAATGAATCAGTTACTCCCACGTGCTTTTAGTACTAGTGAAAAGTACTCTATGAATTTTTCAGATTTTTTTATCCACTCGTTCCGGAAATGCGTCTTTTTTTCAAATTTGTATATCATAGAAGATTAAAGTCCAGCAAAAAAATGTAGAGACATAAGAGTCATGTTGTTCCAGGAACTCCAGGAATCTAGTTCAATATATGTTGTATTTTTAATGAAACCGAAAAAGCTATTTTCACCCCAAAAAAATTACAAATTTTTTTCTCTCTCTTAATGCGACACTCTTTATTTAGCAGTAGGTTTTATAGAGTATTTGGCACGATATTTATAATTGAACCGGCATCGTAGGAATCGGAAATCTTGACAGTAAAAAAAAAAATTCTCGAGTACTGAATTAATTAATGTGTTTATAAAATATGTAATTATGTACATGTATTCCGTTATTAATTCGTACAAGTAGTAATTAATCAGTGTATAAAAAATATTTTCCAGAGAATTTGACCAATTAATACATGGATAAGACATATATAAATGAATCCAATTCTCTGGAAAATATGTATTTAACTGTCAAGACACCCGACACGATGCCAATTTTTTTATACGCTTTGAATGTCCTGCTAAATACTCTCTAAAATCGCCATCGAAATAAGAAGTGTCGCATTGAGCGAAAAATATATTTCCCACTTCTTTCGGGTGAAATTGGCTTCTTTGGGGCCAAAAAAACAACATATTTGGAATTAAATAGTTCATGGAAAAACATAACTTTCGTTACTACATTTTCTGTGCCAGACTTTAATTTTCTATGATACATGGATTCAAAATAAAAAAGCTCATTTGAAATCTGAAAAAATTCACAGAGTACTTTAGCGTAGTACTAATATATGGCCAATAATCAAACGATCCAAGAGGATCGAGAAAAAAGTGGCCGAAATTGTGGAAAATGCCACATAGTAACCTCAATAATATAACAATTGATTTTTCACTATTCTGATTCGGACGAGTCACATCTAAAATATTTTTTCAACCAGAAAGATACTTGAACGTTGAAGAATTATTGATTTAATCAAGTTCAAATTTTCGATCATATAATTGATAACTCTTGGCATTCTTGGGTATTTTAAGTTCAAAGTGAAAACGATTGTATTTTTTTTTTTTACAATTACTCGATAATTCGGTATACCCGTTAATTTCCATGCTGAACGGGAAGTGATGAAAGCTAAACTTATTTAAACTGACTGTCATTCTCCGTCAGTACAGCCACGTTTTTTTACTAATTATATTTTTTCACTCAGTTAAACTCGTTCCATTTTGCTCTTGATTTTATATAATCCCGCATACGTAAAAATATAAAGTTTTAATTTAAGTTTAAAATCACGACCATAAATTCCACCCTCACAGTGGATTCAATGGTACTGAATAATAAATCCCCCTTTTTTTATAGCTTGTCCACAGTATTAAAGAACTACGGTCAACAATTGAAAGCTCCAGCCGCGATGGTGAGGCTACGTTTGTACGAAACTTTGCTTCTCCTGCCGCCTCAAACTTTCGAAGGCTCTTACACGCATCTGCTCCGAATGCTCGTGTCAGAATTCACGCTTACCGAAAATCCGGGCAACACAACAACTTCGCTTCTTCGCGTTGTCTGCCACGCGAACGATTCTGTGATTCTTGGCACGTGGCTGCAGGAAACAGACCATCGCACCATAGAAGATCAGGTTTGTATTTTTTAAATTTATTCCACGCACAATTTTTCCACCTGTGTAAGATTTAGAAGGAAACGTCTTAAATTGTATTGATTCCTGGAATCCGAGCTATAATTATCAGCGAAACGCGATTAATTCTATATTATTACTCACGTTCGTGTGTAGATGGAACCAAATCGAAGGGCGGATGTGGAACACGTGAGTAATGCGTCAGGAGTAGAGTGCCTAGACAACGCTGGTTATTTGGTTCTTTTTGTTGTCTTTTTTTACTTCTTTTTACAGCTGTATCGCCAAAACACTCGTCCTGTTACGTTTTAGAGCATTTTTTACTTTTTCTCTCACTCGTATCGCTTGTACATACATTTAGCGCTAGAATTATTCTGTGTAAACAAATTTTATAACTCGATGATGTCGTTTAGTTGCAGCCTAACAGCGCCGCTGGTTCTGGAGCTTTGGAGCACAATTCGTGCTGTTTGTATAGGCCAGTACCTGCCGTAAGTCATTCTATTATTCAATAACTTGATAAGATGTAGAATGTTACATAAAAAATAAAATCCAGTCTTGAATTAGTCGGAAAATGAATATAATACGATTGAATACTATAAAAAGTGTTGGTCAAGACTGATTTGTACTTTGAATTTTATTAAATACCAGCACTTTTATGGCATATTTTTATGATGTTACTGGATCATCGTGCAATTATGATCTGAAAATTCATATTTAATATAAGTAGATATTTACAAAGCATGATTTTTTCAGAACGAAATAATACCGGGACCTCTGCCGCTTGGAGTTGCAGTCATAGATTTGTCAGTCTCACTCTTTGGGCAGATATTCCCTCGCGTTGCGAACAAGCATCGTTTGCAGATGTTGGATCACTTCAGCGAGTGTATAAAGCACGCAAAATCCGGCAGACAGGAAGCGATACAGATGAACGTGTTTACGGCTGTGTTAAGCGGTTTGAAGGGTCTCAACGAAGCAAAAACGGGTTTCGGTCAAGAAGACGTCAAGAAATCAGCGACGAATCTCATAATCGTAAGTGAAAAATCACCTGAAATGTGAGGAATTTCTTGATTTACAGATTTTATCATTAATTTCGATATCGAATGGCAGAGCACTTTGGTGAGCAGCAACTCCATATTACGCTGGGCTGCTGGTGAAGCTGTAGGACGAATGGCTCAAGTTATATCGGACCCTAAATTTACTGCCGAATTGGCGCAAACGAGCTTCGATCGATTGAAATCCGCTCGCGATGTTGCAAGCAGAACGGGACACTCTCTTGCGCTGGGTTGTCTTCACAGATACGTGGGAGGAATGGGCTCGAGTCAACATCTCAATACGAGCGTCAGCATCTTACTCGCACTGGCTCAAGATAATTCATCTCCCGTCGTGCAGGTAAATAAATATGAGGAAGTATGGTAATCGATTTTGGCTTACTCATACAGGAAGCTTTGTACAAATAACAAAAAAAAATGAAGAAGCAATTTGCAAAGATCTGCTTTGCAGCTTTATTCGTTGTCAAAGTAAAATTTCTAAGTAATTTAAACTACATAACAAAAAATTCCGAAACTTGTACATTAAATTTCAAGTGAATTCTATTTTCAATGTGTATATTAATTCAACATCGCTTCAATCTATTAAAATCACGAAATAAGATTATTTTGCATGATTTGAAGCAAACTTTACATTGGATATGGATGCTTAAAACCTAATTGTTCGATAAATTATGTTCAAAGCCATTTGCACTATTTGTAGCCATCACTAGCATTTACATGCAATAGGTATGACACAAATGGATTAAATTGATGGCCACAAACGGTACTTCTATCCTAAAGGAGATTACAAAAATTTTTAAACGTAGATGTACCACTTAATTGTTACAGGTATGGGCTCTGCATGCATTGGCCCTTATCGCAGACTCGGGCGGTCCAATGTTCCGTGGCTACGTCGAGCCGACACTTTCTCTGGTTCTTACGCTTCTTCTAAATGTCTCACATTCCTACATCGATGTGCATCAGTGCATCGGCAAAGTTCTGTCGGCTCTGATTACAACAATAGGGCCAGAATTGCAAGGTACGTCAAAAACAAGTATTCATCTCAGTAGCGAATTAAGTAATAATCATACATTGCAATTTTACGTTATGCGTATAATTTGGCAAATACCAGATTTTTTTGGGCAAATACCGACTGCTGCTTGTTGAATCATTAAATGATTATTAGCAGTAGTAATCTTGATTCATAAACGATATACATAATAATAATTTTGTCTGTACATTATAAATTAAAATACCTTATTTTATATATTATACATTGAAAATTAACCCTCGATCGCAGTCCTTCAGTCTACATTAAGGATGTAGGAACGCGATGGGGTGCTCAACTTCCTGAAAAGTGAGAATTCAGAGAGAAATTCGAACACTCCCCGATGGAATAAAAATCTGAAAAAAATCAAGCATACAAAATGTGTGGAAAAGATGAATTTTCAATATTAATAATTGCGAAATGTTATTAACAAATAGGTGAAAAAAAAAATTGTTCAACAAATTTTTTCAATTTTTTGTCTAATGTTTGAAAATTGCGATTTTTCCTTCTTGTATGAGCTGTATTCGCGAATCTATTTGATAAATCGTTTAGAAACTTCTTAGGTGTAATGGGTGGTTTTGTGAGAAACACATATGAAAAATTCGCAAATTAACATCCATTTTTTCAGAAAAAGAAATTCAAAAAAAACTAAATTTCGATGATTAGAATAAATTCTGAAATAATTCGTACGTATTTAGAAAAATTGATGAATCATTTTCATTCGAAAAAAAAGTTAGGTTGACGGATAATTTGCTGAACAATTTGTTTTTTTAATCTATTCGTGAATAACATTTTGCAATTATTAATATGCAAAATTAATCTCTGCCGCACCTTTTGTATGCTTTATTTTTTTAAGATTTTTTTTCCATCGGGAAGTGTTTGAATTTTCTCTCTGAACTCACTTTTGAGCGCATTGAGCACCCCGCCGCGCTCCTGCATCGTTAAATTCATGAACTACATCCTATATAAATTAATAAAACGGTTGGTTACGTTACCATATTGATGAACCTTTTTAGGCAATACATCGACCATCTGTATGGCACGTTCCTCGTTTCTGTGTGCCTGTGCAATAATGCAGGATCATCAGGATCCTCTCGTGCAGGCCGAAGCCACTGGATGTCTTCAGCAGTTGCATTTATTCGCTCCACGACACGTTAATTTGTCTTCCCTCGTTCCGACTCTTTGTGTAAGTTTTGTTTCGATTTTCCTTCGCCTTAAATATAAAATGGACTTTTTAGATCCAGTAATTAATGCTTTATTTTCATGATCTTCCTCAGCGGACTTTATCCAGCAATCATCTGCTTCTACGAAAAGCCGCGATATCTTGCCTACGTCAATTGGCTCAACGCGAAGCAAAGGAAGTTTGCGAACACGCGATGACCCTCGCCAACGAAAGCCGTGACACAAATGTCGTCGAGGGATTGACGATAACGGAAACTGGGCTTCCAGGCGTTTTATTCAGCATGCTGGACACTGAAACAGATAGCAGACTCATCAAAGATATTCACGACACCCTCACGAGTATGCTCCAGATTTTGGCTGCTGACAATTTATCTCAGTGGTTGTCACTCTGCAAAGATGTTCTTACCGTCGCTTCAGGTAAAAACACGCAATTTTAGATTAATACATTTTTTAAATTCTATATTCTGAAGTATACTTTATATTTTGTTAAATGGCATTCCAATTTTCTGTATTCGAAACTCGGTTTTTTAAATGATTAAAACTTTGTTGTGACAAATCAATCGCACCCGATTTTCAACCCTTGTTTTTACACCGCGATGAAAATATAACACGCATTAGAGCCTAAAATCAGCGTAAAAACCATAGAAAAATCACCCTTTTCAACACATGTGTTAATCTTTTGATAATTTATCAAAAAAAGTATCGACTATACCGGAAGAAAGTATACAAGAACAGGTAATTTCAGGTTAACTAAATTTTGTTTACTTCATTTCGAAATGTATTCTATATTTTGAAAAATGGCCCTCCAATTTTTAATACTTGAAAATGGAGTTTTTTCTTGCCTGATTAAATCTTCGTTATGACAAATCAATCGCACTCGATTTTCAATCCATTTTTTACACCCTGAAAAATATAAAATCCATTGCAGCCTAAACTCAGTGTAAAAAGCACAGAAAAATGACGCTATTGGAAATTTCTTTCAAACTGTGGATAATTTATCAAAAATAGAATCGAGTACACCGGAAGAACCGGCCGCAGTTGCGGTTGAGGACAGCACAGCTGACAACGAGAGCGTTGACGGCGAGGGTGACGATGACCAAGCGGAATTTCACGCAGACGAGTCGAAGCAAAGACCAACTGTGTCACCGCGTTGGCCGACGAGAGTTTTTGCAGCTCAATGCATTCGTCGTATAGTCGCTACTTGCATCAACAACAAACAGGCTCATTTCGATCTTTCTCTGGCAAAGGAACTGCAGCTTGTAAAAGGAAGAGGTGAGTGATTATCTGACCTTCTGAAAAAGATTGAAAAATTTCTAATAAACAGGTTTACACTTTATTAAATGAAAACGAAAATTGGAATAGTTTTCTGCTCGAAATAGTATATTACACTACAAGGGCAGAAAGTTTGACATTCTTGCACTGCGCGTCATGATATCGCGCAGTCCAGGGCTGTCAAACTTCTGCCCGTGTGGTGTATATTATTTTTCTCTATAGCCGGTCGAAAGTACGAGAAAAAAAATTGTATGTACCCGCGTAATGATGCTTGCCCCGACATTTAGACATGCAGGCATCATATAAAGAAGAAAAAAATATATAATCATAGTTACACATATATATTTATTCAAATTTATTGCCATTTTCAAAATTCTTGGTTATAGATTTATTACCATTTTCAAAATTCTTGGTTATAGATTTATTACCATTTTCAAAATTCTTGGTTATAGATTTATTACCATTTTCAAAATTCTTGGTTATAGATTTATTACCATTTTCAAAATTCTTGGTTATAGATGTATGAACATCATCGTTTATTTATTTAGTAGACGAGTTTATACCGATCGGCCGACTTCTTGGGTAAAGTTTCCGATTCAATAATTGATTTCGCCTCTGTATCAAAATCTCTTAATATTTCTTCCTCGTCCATTGATTCATCGGTTGAAATCATTTTGATACGAGGATTTGTGTCTCCAAAATAAATAAAAATATCACGTAAGCCGCTTGGTGGTTAGGTTAAATGATATACGTGCGCGCGTAAATATAATCCAGTGACTGACGGCAGCGGGAGCGAAAATTTTTTCACCATACCTGCGCGGAAAGTTCGAATTCCCGTCCTAGGGGTTTTACGTAATTCGAACTTTCCGCTGCAGATATGGTGAAAAATAGTATACGCCACAAAAATAGTTTACCACCCTCGCCTTCGGCTCGGGTCATAATCTTATACGCGGTTGGACATAGTCTACTTCTGCTGCCTAGTGGCGTAATGTACTATTTTGCTCGCGCTGATGCAGAGAGCGTGCGTGTATTTCAACCAATGCACGAATCTTGGACTTTCTGCATCGAAATTGATGCCGAAAGTACGTACTTTCGACCGAGGTAGAATAGAAAAGATTTAAAAGCATTTATCTCAGGACGTTTTTCCATGATAAAAATTATTCAAAGCGCAATTATAACCTTTGTCCATGTATAAAAACTGAAATTTTAATTCAACGATGTTTAAACTCTGAAAACCGATGCCCTAATAAAATATTTTTTGTTTTACTTGAATTTTAAGAATTTGCTCGTCCTAAAACAGGCGACTACCTCGTGTTGCATCTCTCGGACCTCGTGCGCATGGCATTTATGGCAGCAACGAGTGATTGCGATCCGCTGCGTCTGGAGGGTCTCCAAACGCTCCAAGAGATAATCGACAAGT
Source organism: Tromatobia lineatoria (assembly GCA_949699805.1). Taxonomy (NCBI): domain Eukaryota; kingdom Metazoa; phylum Arthropoda; class Insecta; order Hymenoptera; family Ichneumonidae; genus Tromatobia; species Tromatobia lineatoria. The sequence goes on along the minus strand of OX453050.1, from coordinate 3,029,433 downwards.
TCGCCAAAGTACCAGAACCCGAATTTCCGGGTCACTTGTTACTCGAGCAATTTCAGGCTCAGGTCGGCGCAGCATTGCGTCCAGCCTTTTCCACGGAAACGGCGTCGCACGTAACAGCAGCAGCATGCGAGGCTTGCAGCGCGTGGATCGGCAGCGGAGTAGCGAGAGACCTGAACGATCTTCGTCGCGTGCATCAATTGCTCGTTTCCTCCTTAGAAAAATTGCGAGAAGGTCACACACGGCCTCAACTCTACAACGAGAGTCTCTCGACGCTCGAGCGCCTCGCGATATTGAAAGCCTGGGCCGAAGTCTACGTAGTTGCTATGATAAACGACGGATCAGCGCCCGATACTCGCGAAGTTACACTGCGAAACGCTAACCAAATAGACGACAACGATGAGGAAGGTTTCGGTGAATTTGAGTTCCAAAACGAGAGCTTACTCAGTCTCGTTCAGCCGGAACTTCTCAGTCTCAGTCAGCATTGGCTCGCGGCTCTTCGTGATCACGCATTACTTTCCTTACCCCCGGAATTTTCCAGCCAATTGCCACACGATGGCGGAGCTTTTTACACGACCGACACGATGGAATCTGCAAGACCGTATTACTCGAAATCCTGGGCACCGATTCTTCACGCTGCGGCGCTGTGGCTGAATGCTCGAGGCTTCGAGATCGAAGAGACGACAAACGCCGCTTCTAAAATGTCTTCCGGGCCGAATAACAACAACAACGTTGCCTCGAAGACGGATTCTAACGTAGATAGATTCCATTTGCTGTTTGGCATTTGTATGGAAGCTCTTTGCAGCTCTCGATCCTCGGAATCTGTGCAAAATATCGAGACTTGTCTTAGCGCACTTTACACACTTTTGGATTCGATTTGGGCCAGAAAGGTTCTTATAACTGACTGCTCTTTGCCAATTGAACTGTGCAATGTTCTTCATAGATTGTTGCTCACCAGAGAGAGCTACGCTATCCAAATGATGGCGATGGAGGTTCTCAAACAGATAATGAAAGCCACTCAGGAGGATATCGCCGATCGGAAGAAACTTAAGCTGAAAGAACTCGTTCCGGCGAATCAGGAGGCCAGGGAAATTATGGAACTCGACTTTTTGGGCGAGGGCGGAGAGACCGGAGAATTAATACCTGGAAAATCACTCGTTTTTGCCATGTTGGAAGTTTGCCTGTGTTTATTGGTGAGACAAATTCCGGCGCTTAATCCGAATCCTGAAGGTGCTACTGCTATTCTCTCGCATCGGGGATACACGCCCTCTGAAGAAAACGGAAAACTTATCGCGGCTGCTCTCAATGTTATGGAATCTCTGCCCACGCTGTGCTCTCCGCAAGGTACGTGGAATTTAACAAATTGAATATCAGGGTTTTGCTGAAGTTAGTTACAAAATATTCAATTCGAAAAGGAGCCGCTGTGGATTTAAGAAAATCTATTTTCTGCGGATAATTATAATAGAGATTTTATTTAACTTCGTTACATTTTTTTAAAGCGATATTTCGTATTTAGTTTATTGCCGTATTGTGTATTGCTGGATATTGATTTTTCAACTCATATTTAAAATGTGGTTCTACAGTTCATTAATGATTTTTTTTAAAATGGACTATTAAGAGCTAAGCTCGCCTATAAAATTGAGAAAGGGTCAAAGATTACCCAGGAATGAAGAAATATTCGTGCCTCCATTTAATGTTGCTTTGCTATATTTTTTTAAGATTTTAATTGGCGCGTTTCATAAATTTGGCCTTTAGATTTTCCCTGCGGGTTAAATTGGAGGTCTCCATTCTAATAGATCGAGATCGAGATTATTTTCTGTTTTTGGTTTTTTGTTAACTACCTGATACACAAAGTTTTCGCCTAATGACTAAATTATAATGTATAATCTTCAGATACCAATTTTATGAAGGGACAGACTAACATTCTGTTCTAAATTGTAATTGGGCTTTACCTGTATCTATAAATCAAATCAAATCGAAAGTGACATTTCGTTGTCAATTATTTCGCGAATATTTATCATACCTTAGCAACATATTTGCCATGTATATTCAAAAACGGAATGTTCTTCGCCTTTTTACATTATTTTTAATATTTAACTTTGTGCTTAATCCACAAAGCTGAATCTCTTGAACATTTAAATATATTGCTGCAAAAATGTATGTGTAGTATTGCTAAATTTTGTCATATTACTTGAGAACTGATATTTAATTACTAATTATCCTACGGAGGTTAAATATTTTTGCCAAAGCCACTGAATAAATAGAGAATTAATCAATTTAGGTGCTGTGGCGATACTTCCAACTCTGCTCTATCTAACCACTGGCGTGATACGAGAGACGGCAATACGTGCGGACAACGAAGTAGCACGAACAGGATCAGAAGCTCCCGTTCACGCTGCGCTTCATTGCCTAAAGAGCCTGATCGTCGACAAATACTCTAGAGACCAGAGAAGCCAGGAACAGTGGACTATATTGCTGCAAAGTGCACTAGCCAAAGTCATCGACCTCGCAAAGACCGGAAGCAATGAAACCAAAATGGATGAAGTTACGATGATGCTTGGCATCGCGGTTTTCGTTCTTCACGCGCTGCCGGACGTAGTCAGCGCGCCAAATCTCCAATTTCCTTGCATCAATCACTTCCGACAAACTATGCAGTCAGATAAGATGCTGGTAAGTTGTTTTCTACTAATAAACTAAAAATAGAATGGTTTTGTATGGTTTGTTTCATATTTTAACGAAAAAAAAATTAGATATATATTCAATTCATATTATTCAAATTAGATATATATTCAATTCATATTATTCAAATTAGATATATATTCAATTCATATATATTCCGCAATTTTCCTGTTATGATAGTTAAAGTGATATAAAAAATGGAGATAACGATAATTCATAAAGTCCTTTTTTCAGGACTTTATTAATCGACCTGAAATTACACTCGCAGATAGAATGATTACGACTGTTTTCGGTATTTGAAAAAATCGTGGTTTATTTCATACCACTTTAAATTTTGACTTACCATTAATGAAGCGCTTTCTAATTTTTGCAAAGTTTTCCCTGTGAGAAAGTCTCATTTAGTCATTGTACTCGTAGCGATATCTCCAAAAATGACAAATATGCGAAGATCGAGTTAGAAATATTGTTCATAAAGAATGCGGAATTTCAACGAATATTTTCTGCAGGTAAAATTGAAATGCGTCCAAACCCTGAAGACGATATTCATACATCCAGAAAGAAGCATCAGCACACCGTACATTCACGCTCTCGCCCCCAGAATAGTCGAATACTTGTACAGTGACAAAAGCAAGCAAGTAACCAATGAACTTGAACTTTCCTTCACACTCGAATGCATCAGCACCATCGAGGCCCTCATAGCACTCGCTGAACCCACAAATCGTAAGTCAATACCATTAATTAATGTGTATGTTGTGATCTACTTGAATAGAATACTGATAAATATGTGAATTCCACGCAATTCTTAAGGGGACCTGATGCAAGGTACGAGACGACAAATAGAACTAATGTGCACCATTTTTCGTCTCTGATTTTTTGTGGCTTTTGCATTATAATTTGCCACTAAGACTTAATAAAATTTATTCGATAATATGACTCGAAGACGCAAAAGATATGCAATTCGACTTATTATTTTTCGCCAAAACGGCGAAAAAGCGAGTCTGTTAAAAAGGCATTCGATGCATTCTAATATTATTTCCAGAAATTTATTTTCATTAGTACGCTTGATATCGCTTCTTTTGATCTATATATTTGATTATAAATGTGCATTATAACTACAATAATGTTATTTCTTTAATGTTATTGCTCAAAAATACAAACCGTTTGCCGTCGGATTCGTCAATTCAAAGATTTTTTTTCGTCTCTAATAAATAGCAAAACGTACCTTAGCCATTGACAAAAGTGAAGGTTGTGGCAGCGAATCGGTTTAAAAGCATTCTAATATTATTTCGTCGACACGCTACAGCTTTTATTCCGCCATATTTTCAATTTCAAACTGCAAATATTCGCATAGATGCTGCTGACGTTTTTCGAAATCGATGCTTAACATTTCATACATATTTTAGAATCTCTTCGATGACAATTGTTTTTTTTCTCTTAGGTATCCAAATGCTGACTCTACTCGTGCCAATTCTAATAAACTATTTGCTGGAGGGTGAAAAGTTGCAATATGGAACGCGATTCCAATCGAGTCTTCATCAACAGAGTTTCCAGTGGTTGAACAAAATTGGTCCAAAATATCCCCAGGTAATAAAATCTTTTATTTTTTCCGTTTATCTTTGGGCTCGGAGAATCTATTTCAGAGTACGTAATAAATTCGTTATCATTAGTGTTAAAATTTAGTTAAACTAACGTTTTTATGTAATTATTTGCAGGAATTCAAGACACTAATGTCACAATCGACTGAACTGAAAACTAAACTTGAGAACGCCGTGCGTTCATCGCACCAGCAAGCTCAGCGGCCCGCAAGGCAAATCGGGACCACAAAACAGCAGATGAAAGCGCCTGCTCCGTCAATAAAGCTGAAAACCGATTTTTCGAATTTCAGTTAAATTCATATGACGCGTGGGAGATTTAAAAACGTCCTACCGATAAATCCGTAAAAAAAATGTTAGCTGTGACTTTAGTGATACGAGTATTATTTCCAACGGGCGTATTCTTTGATCTACAACTTTAGGTATTTCAGTAACTGATTCGGGGTCAAACTGAAACGATAAAATATTTATTCCCCTTATATTTGTACAGACGAAGTAGTATTTATCGTTAGATTCGATCGAATTTCTACCAAGACTTATGAAAGAGGCTTCTCGTCTCTTGGCGAAGATAGGATTTTACAATCGTGGATATAGACGACAAGAACTTAGCTGCATATTTCTCGCACTGAAAGTATATAATTATATTTCGTGATTCACGATGAGAAAAAAAACAAGTCGAAGGAGGCTTTGTAGTTGGCGCGTTTGGTATTTAAAAAACAAAAATTGTATTTTTTTAATTTGTAAAGTGTGTGCACAAATCGCAATTAACGACAGATAACTCTATTTATTGATATTAGATCAGTGGTATCCCACTTAAGTGAAGCTTTTGTTCTTCTAGTTATCCTGATTTAGTACATGCTAAGTTAAGAAACGAATTAGAACTTATAGGTTCCTAGAATTCTGATTAGTTGAAGGTAGAGAAAGGTCTGCAAAGCTGACGAATATCCACAATCGATGTTTATTCATGTGACACTACTCATTACAAAAAGAATAGGAACAAAAACGTGTTTAGAGTGAAGACAGACACTTCTCGCTACTTTTATATCGACTTTCGCGTTGCATTTAATCGAAAAATAATTTAGTAGCAGTTATAAATCCCTTTTATTGAGCAATCATTATTTAAAAGGTTCACCCTCCTTAAAGGCTTTCAAAAAATGAATTTTATTCTTGACTACATTGTATGAAAAAAATCTTATACTTGAACACCACGGAATGCACATTTCCTGAACTTGCTTCAAATGAACTTTCACAGAGTTGCGAAATTTGCTTCAAATTTACTTCTACAGAATTCTAGAATTTTCTCGAGATTTACTTTTACAGAATTCTAGAATTTGCTCGAAGATTACTTTTACAGAATTCCTGAATTTGCTTCAAATTTACTTTTGCAGAATTCCCAAATTTGCTTCAAATTTATTTTTACAGAATTTCTGAATTCGCTGTAAATTTATTTTTACAGAATTCCTGAATTTGCTGTAAATTTACTTTTACAGAATTCTTGAATTTCCTTCAAATTTACTCATACAGAATTCCCGAATTTGCTTGAAATTTAATTTTGCAGCATGCCTGAATTTGCTCTACATTCAATTTTACAGAATTCTTGTTTTTACTTCAAATTTACATTTACACAATTCCTGAATTTGCTATACGAATCCTTCTTTCGGCAAGTTCTTCCCCTTAAATAAATAGTGAATTCGAATAAAAATAGCGAAAAGGGCCGGTCTATGATTAAGCGTCCCAGAAAACAAGTAAATCATATTCCACCGAAATTAAAGTATCAACAGTAAATATATGTGTACATGCATGATGATAGATTGACTTGTTTGTGCCATATTTAGTGGCAATCGAGTCAATAGCCGATTCTTCCGATAAATATTGTCAAAGGGTGCACGATAGACTATTACAGTAGCAGACTGTCGCCCGCAGTGACCTTTATATGCGTAGTTATTCCTAAAAATTAACTGAAATAACTAAGAAGAGTGAAAAAATGTGAATGTTTAAAGATGAATATCTTAGATCAAAAATAGTATCATCAATATTACTTCGTGACTTTCGTACGAATTGTCTAAGAACATATTGTTCTATTTAACACCCTACTAGTTCGTAAAGATGTGTAATTCTGAAGATGCGAAAACAAGAACTCGGTTCTTCGCGGACAACCGAGCATTTTCCGCAATCCAACTTGTAATAGCAGGTCTAGGACCGAAGATGTTAGAGAAAGAGGGAGAGAATCTAGCCATGGAACAGAAAATTCAAACTATTTTTTATATTATAATTTTAAGCGACTGTGACCATTATACACTGTGTATGTGCATGAATTACTGTACAGGTTTGTATCTGAGCGATGGAAAAAATTTCATTTCCTTTAATATTTTACCATTTATTTTGACATCAGGGTTCTTTGCATAATATTGTTTTATTTCTATACAACTTATACATTTTGATGCTTCAGAATAAAGACGAATAGATAGACTACATGTTGATTAATTCTTTCTGTTCCATTCTCGTAAGCTAATCAACTTCGTTCCCATTTCCTACAATCGGCAAGAAGTGCTTCAATCATAGAGTCGAAACCCCATAAGTGAGATGCAATTTTAGCATAAGTGTTCTACGCACTATATGTTTTTGTTCATTTGAATAATCATATAATATTTATTATTGAAAAAGCGTGTACTAAATGGTTACCAAATATTTGTATTGTTCTTTTTTGATTTGCTCCTTTTTTTCAGACCCATTTTTTATTTTTCTCGCGTTAAAGAAAAAATATAGTTAATGTAATGACAATGATGATGTTGTCTTTTATGTAATATTTGTTAACGTACATCCCTCCAACAAATAAGTTCTTACGATTACAAAATGCATATAAAAAAATTAACTCATAAATATAATGCACCGTATGTGCTGAAATAAACGAGACTATAGCTTTTTTAGGATAATTCATGCAGGCAATTTGATTTCCACTGTAGTGTACAGTCGAAGCTCTACACCTTATTGAGGAACTTAGAATATAGAAGTTCAAGCTGTGGAAAGGGCGAATCACCTTCGACAATCAGCGGCTTTCCTTGGCTTTTCCATTGAAAGCATTCGAAACATCCCCACCAATTTCCTTTGCGCGCTACGTGAACGTAAGATGTGGGAGCTGCGACTGTATATAAGGGGCATTCCATACCAACGAGTCCTGGGTCTGACCCTCGACCGCTTGGAGTTCATCCCCGATTTGCTATGTCATTCTTCTATTTCTAAGCAGCAGCCACAGTTTTTATTAGATTTTTCTTCTAACAACCTATAAACTTATGATTGTTTATAACGAAAATATAAGAATCAATTCATAGAAAATCTGACAAAACTAAAAAAAGTTAGACGCGTAAGAATCCTTTTACTGCAAACTATCGTTCTAACATTCACATATACATATGTCAGGTCATCGGAGAATTTTTTTCGATTTTCTAAAGCGATTTTTTTATCAAAGTAAAACAAATTAATTGACAGGAATGCTTTCAAAACGATAACAAACTTTTTTTACATAGAAGACATATCACGGCCACGACCAAATATATGACTTCAAATTCATCATTTTAAATGCACGATTTTTCGGAATTTTATTAGTCAATCAAATTATGGCTTTCAATTTGTTCGTTATCAATAATAATACGTTTTAAAGTTCAAAATTTTACAAAATTATTCAACAAAAATCTCTCTGGAAAAATCTAAAAAAATGCTCTGAAGTCTGTGGTAGATAGAAATAATTAAGCGACAGTCTGCAGTGGAAAGATATTTACTTTTTTTTCTCTCCTAAGCTCCTAACTTTTTTTTTTTTTCATCTTGATAAAAATTTGCAAAAAATATAAGCGAGGTCCGGCCTACTCTAAGCCTAAGCTTAAAAAGATCGTGTCTCATCCAGGATTTATGAGAATTTTGTGAGATTTTTTCAACAACAGCGTTCATCATTTTCGTTATAATTAATCATAAGTGTTAAAACGAAGAATTAAATAAGAATAAAAACGAGAATCGTTCTCAAAAAAAATTAAAAATTCTCCGAAGTCTGAGGTAGATATAGAAATGTTCTAGTTATAGCTTGCGTTAAAAGGATTTTTGGGCACCTAACTTTCTTCAATTTTCGTTCTCAGAAAAATTCGTAAAAAATAGAGGCAAGGTTCGATTTCGGGCCTATGCGTAAAAATATTGACGTCTGATTTAGAATTTATGAGAATTCTTTCAGATTCTTTGAAAATGGTCTTCAATATTTTAGTTATAAATAATCATAGGTATAAAAAATGTTTTTACAAAATCAGATTAAAATTGTGATTGCTGTTTGAAGGTAGAACAATAACAAAAATGCGAGAGGTTGAGGGTCTGACCCAGGTCGAGTTGATACGGAATACCCCATAGATAGTTTCATCATAATAACACGAAGCGTTGCAGTGCGACGTATGCACGTACATAGAGGTTATGGCGAAATATCTTGTTATCGGCTCAGAATCGTCCGTCAGTTGCCGGTTTCATGCTCGAGGCTACTGATCACAGCTGTTGAGGTGGTAAAATTTTATATTGTTATCAATGATCACGTTAAACCAAAAACAATTTATCACAAAAATTTTATTATTGCGATTCAAAACGAGTTTCCTCTTAAATAGTGAAGTGTAAAGAGTGTTCAAGTGCTTTGTATTAAAACTTCGAGTTATTTGATGAATATCGATTATTTTTACAGGTGTTTTGACCTCATATTGTCAAAAGCATGGCGTCTGATAAAAAAATAATTTTAGTCACTGGTGGATCAGGTCTCGTTGGAAAAGCCATACAAACTGTTGTATCCGCTGACTGTCGACCGGATGAGGAATGGATTTTTGTTGGTTCTAAAGATGCAGATTTATGGTAAGATTTTTCTATTGTTGGCAACTAATTTTCCAATTAATATTGTCTGTTATTTTTTTGGTTTTTGTTCTCAGTGACAAAGTAAGCACGGTTAAACTTTTTGAAAAATATAAGCCGACTCATGTAATCCACTTAGCAGCGATGGTCGGTGGATTGTTTCATAACATGGCTCACAATTTGGACTTTTTGGTAAAATTCAATTACAAAAATAATTTTTTTTTAATCAATATATATTGATTGTGATGATGAATTATGTTTTTCTTTTACAGAGAAACAATTTACACATGAATGATAATGTACTGCAAACAGCGCATGAAACAAATGTGATAAAAGTAGTATCTTGTCTATCTACTTGTATTTTTCCTGACAAAACAACATATCCTATTGATGAAACTATGGTAAGTCAAATAGTACAGAATACATGAATTCATAAATTATTTTCTTTCAATAATATATAAATATCAAGTGTATGGAATATTCAAACAAAAAGGCCTTTCAAACACTTTTTAGTTGGAATAACTGCATAAATTTTAGCTGCAACTGATAATGGGATTTTCAAGATTGATTACCTCTAATTGAATGATTCCTTTAAGTTTTTTTTTTATTGCTCACTTTTGATTAGTATCCTCATTATTATTTTTTCAGTAATGTATTAGGACTGAAGTACATGAAATATTTAAAAAAAAAATGCATCTACAACAGTTTTCAGTTAAAATAACTGAATAAATCTTATCAGCACCAGATTATAAGGTTTTGAAGATTAATTATCTCTGATCAAATACTTTTTTTGATGTTTTTTTTTTAATGCGCAGCGCTTATTAGTCTCTTTGCAGTTATCTTTTCATGTATCTTTGCCAAATGTTGGTTCTGCCTGATTGCTGAGTATAATTCAGGTTCACAATGGTCCACCTCATCCCTCCAACTATGGCTACAGTTATGCGAAACGGTTAATAGACATTGCAAATCGCGGCTACCACGAGCAACACAACAGAACTTACACAAGCGTTATTCCCTGCAACGTATTCGGGCCTTACGACAATTTTCATCCAAGCGCCAGTCACGTTATTCCCGGATTAATGAGGAAACTTTATGACTTGATAAAAGATGGTAAACCTAATGAAAAAAAAATAATAATCACTTATATAGTCGATGGGTAATTAGAAAAAGAAGAATTTTGAGACGCATTTAGTTGATTGTTACAGGTAATACAGAGGACAAAGTATTTACTGTGCTAGGATCAGGAAAACCACTCCGACAATTTATCTACAGTCTGGACTTAGCGAAATTGTTCATTTGGGTTCTTCGAGACTATAACTCGGTTGAACCGATTATTTTGTCTGGTAAATTTCAACTGCTAATTATCCTTTTTCACTTTCGCGATTGCTAGCAAAGTAGTGACGATGTCTTAATTATTGCAGTCGACGAAACTCAAGAAGTAACGATAGCTCAAGTGGCCGAAGCTCTTGCAAAAGCTTACGACTTCAAGGGAAAAATTGCCTTTGATACTTCAGCGGCCGATGGACAATACAAGAAAACTGCAAGCAACGCGAAGCTCAGAAGTCTTCTGCCGGACTTTAAATTCACGCCTTTCGATCAAGCGATTCGCGAGACCGTTGATTGGTACCGCGAGAATTACGATAAAGCAAGAAACTAAAATATTGGAAAACAGTTTATAGCTTTTAGCGTATTGTATTTTCGATTACGTGCACTATTTCTGTACGTTGTACAAATAAAAATACATTTATTTTCCACTTAGTATGGAGTTTTCGATTTAATGACCCTGAAACTTTACAAAATTTTTTTTTTCTATTACTATGACCATAATGAAAACTTAAAAATTTTGAGTTCTCGCTACTTTTCGATACATTAGGTGGTATTTAAGATTAAATATACATTCAAATAAACAAAAATACTTCTTTTATAAACAACGATTTTTCAACTTTTTTTTTTCCGGATAGTATTTTAATTTCAACGAAAAAAGTATTGTATTTATTTCAAAGAATTTATTAATGACTGCAACTTTGAATTTGAACCTCATTGGTGTACAAGCACAAAAGTCATTCTTGTTTCTTTTCTTCGTATTCTTCACGGCGGACAATAACCTTCATATGTACATACTTATCGCATGTACAATGTGATGACGACGAGTAAACAGGACGACGCGAGTGTCATTCTTGTCGCAGAGCCTGCACATTCCGATGAAGCTAACAATCAACAAGATGAGCTGCATACCAATAAAAATATCATTACATGTTTCTGCAAATAGTTTCAACTTATAATTACCGAGAAAAAAAAATCGTATTTTCAGAGTCCAGTTTTTCTTGTCCTTGAAATGACTTGATTTTTGCAATTGTTTTTTGATTTTTTGTAATAAGGAAATTTAGAAAATTTAATATAAAAACTTGTTTTTCTACTCGTCGTAAGTTTTATACATCAGCTAACTAATAAAATTTTCGTTAATGTTAATTTGTAAACATTTCAAGTGTATATTTATTTAATTATTTAACAACCCGAGCAGATATCCCACCCAAAAATTATATAGCGATCTGAATATACTGAACACCGGACAAACATACTGCTTTAATGTACTCAGACACCTTACAAAAATAAAGACTGGAAGCCCATAATGCACAGAAGACAAACTGGAGCACAAATTGAAATTATTCTCAACTCACATGCAAGGAATTATTGTAATACTACATAGAAGCAAAGAAGCCGGAAGAAGATGCTCCGATTATATAGCAGTCAAAATCAACAATAAACTACCGAACTCAATAAGAACAGAGTTAATCATTAACAACGTTGTTAATGAAGCCAGAGAAAAGAACGCGATTCTAAAAATCAAGCAATGAATTGGCGCTGAGAGCTGAAAAAAACTCAACGAAATCGCGTCATTCGGTTAGGATTAAATAAAAGCGGCAAAAAAATGTCTAGTGTTACAACTCTTACAGGCCAAAAGTCGTATATATATTAGAGATTGTCTAAAAAGAATGTTGCTTTTTTTTCACTGGCCACATAAAAAAAACTATAGCTTGGATACTAATATGGAACCTTGTGAAACGAAAGCTTCATGCGATTTCATTTCAGGATGTAGGAGCGCGATGGGCCGCTCAACGCGCTCAAAAGTGAGAATTCAGAGAGAAATTCGAACACCTTCCGACGGAAGAAAAACCTGAAAAAAATCAAGCATACAAAAGGTGCGGAAAAGATTAGTTTTGCATATTAACAATCGCAAAATGTTATTAACAAATAGATGAAAAAAAAATTGTTTAAAAAATTATCCGTCAACCTAACTTTTATTTGGAATGAAAATCATTCATTAATTTTTCTGAATACGCACGAATTTATTTTAGCATCCATTCTAATCACCGAAATTCCGTTTTTTTGGACTCTCTGTTTTTTTTTTTAAATGTATGTTAAGACCCAAATCTTTCATATGTGCATGTCACAAAACCACCCACTATACACCCAGGAAGTTTCCAAACGATTGATCAAATAGATTTGCGAATGCAGCTCATACAAGAAAAAAAACCACGATTTTCAAACATTAGACAAAATTCGATCTTTCAATTTGGCAAGTAAAAAAGAGAAAAAGTTTTTCTTTTAAGCACATCCTAATATATATATATATATATATATATATATATATATGGGGCATTCCATGTCGAATCAGCAGACTATGACCCTCTCTCTCATCGATATTGTTCATTTTTTTTTAAATGTCGCAAATGCATGTCTCAATACACTATCGCTTGGATTGCGAAATGCATTTGCGAAATTTTTTTGTTCGATATCAATGGTTTTTGGGCATTCTGGTAATTCTACCATCTTCAGAGAAATAGAGATCCATTGATATTTAAAAAAGTTATCCTGGTTAAAAAAATAAAAAATGAAATTGCGACCTAAAAAATAAAGAAAAAATGTGGAAAAAATATTAAATATTGAGATCACATTATGGCATGGCGCTCAAAAATCATATTTTAAATCATAGAATCAGTGTGAATTTTTTCAGATTCTTAAAAACGGCGTTTTCAAAATTGGTTTTTCTCGAGGATTTAAAAATTTTACTGGTGGTAAAGACATCTGAAAAAAATTCCGAGGTCTTTATGGGTCGGTAATAACATCGTATTAAAAAATTAACAAAATCGATGAGGGTGAGGGTCATGGCCTGCTGATTTGACGTGTAATGCCCCGTATGTATATCATGTTGAACAAAATCAATTAAAATATTAAGCTTAATATAATTTTCTTATTTATCTGACAGTTAAAATTATTTTACATCATTATTATTATTATTTTTTCAATTTTATAAAACCACTGTATATACACCTACAGGCACATTACGGGTCATCGTAAATGCGTAGAGTAGCCAATGGTACAATGGTAAATTGTATCCACATACCTAATCCAATAATTGCGCGGAATATCGAAGAAAAAAGTACAGTCTATTCTGGCCGTGCCTCTCAATTACCGGAAGAAAAATTAAAGGAGATTCCGTTCGGTCAGAATAGCTCAACATTTGATTATCGATTTACGTCGAGGCATCACAGAGCTTAGAAGTAATATTGGAGAATCCATTCAGGTGGTCGTCGAGCTCTTATTCCAACGAGCGGCACGACCCGTATTTCCTCTTATATATTTTCAAATAGGAATTCAGTCCCAAGGCGAAGAATATGGAGAAGTTAGGCACTATATATGTGTGAACGAGGCAGAGACGGTGCGACCCGAATCGTGAGCGCGTTTATTATCCTCTTCGTTCGAGCCAATAAATTATTCGGTAATTTCTCCGCGAGCTCTCATGTATTTTCGTACATCGGAGAAATAGCATCGGGAATAAGCGTATAGCTGCACATCGGTTGAAAATAAGTCCTCTGAGCTGCTGCTCGCCTTAAGACGATCTTTAGATCCAATTTAACAAGCTTCTTGACAAGTTAAGTACTTATACTTGTCCGATAGCTTTATTTTTATTGATGCGACTTATCCCGGAATTTCGGTAAATCTCTACACTGAGAGAAAGTCATGGTATTAGTTAATATAATGTGACAAGTACTTATTTTTAGTTGGTACAAATAATTTTTTTTATAATCGTTGCAAGTACATGATAGTTACCGTAACTATTATTAGAGTTGCAGTTACTATGCAAATAGTTGCATGGACTAAAAGCTAATAGTTGTTAATTTATAGTTGACCCTACTACTATTTTTCTGAGATTTTTTGTATTTGTAATGCGCATAATAAATTTTTCTATAAGTGCCACGACTACAAAATACCATAATTGTTTTCGAACTTACAGTAACTATGAAAATAATTGCATGGAGCAAAAATTGATGGTTGTCTCTGTATAGTTAACTCTACTACAATTTCTATCAGTTTTTTCGTATTTTTAGAACGTACAATTTCATTTTTCTATAGTTGCCATAATTCCAAAATACCATTACTATTTTCAGCGTTACAGTAACTATGAAAATTATTGCGTGGACCAAAATTGATATTCGTCATTGTATACTTGACTCTACTACAATTTCTATGAGTTTTTTTGTATTATTAGTACAAACAATTTCATTTTTCTATAGTTGACACAATACCAAAATACCGAAATTATTTTCAGTGTTACAGTAACTACGAAAATTATTGCATGGACCAAAAATTGATAGTCGTCACTGTATAGTTGATTCTACTAAAATTTCTCTGAGTTTACGTACTCTAGTTTGCCGTTGACTTGTCAAAGGCTCGCTTAGCGATATTTACACATGAAGCGCGGCACGTTCAACACTTTTTGGCTGCGAGGAACTCGACGAAAGGTCGATGTACCGGGAACAACACTGCTCTAAATATAATTGGCTGTGGCTGCTGACACTTGCCAGAGAAAAGATTTATTTATTTTACGACTTGAACAATGATTCATTCGTATTTACGGGTGCTTTAGCTTGTAATACGCGTTAAACTATTCGTCAAGAAATGTATGTACTTTGGGTTTGCCTCAAAATCTTACGGGGAGAAAAAATCTAAAAATATTTATGTCTGGCCAGAGAAATCATATCACCTGAAACTTTTTGTTTTCAATCGTTGGACATTGTAAAAATTGAGTTCTAATAAAGTTTACAAAACATTTGAAATTTCTCCCTTATTTCCATAATTTTCAGGGATGAGTCAAGAATTAACAGAAAAAATCGGTATTGTAGAACTTGAATATTTCGGCATTTATGAAAATAATTATTCTTCAAAAGTCAATTCCAGTTACGTTGGAGGAGCTTACATGAAAAAAGAAAATTTAACTCCGAAATTTTTTAAAGTTTCAGTTTCATTTAGAATAATTAGGGTTTCGTCCGTCTTACTGCAAATTCTGACAGAATTTGTAACATTTACCTAAGACCCAATGATTTGTGAATATGTAAAACCAATTATTGCTATCAAATGCTTCATTTTTCAAATCGAAAGTCAACCCTTTTTTCCACACCTTAACATTTTTTCAATTCCCAAAATTTCACAATTTCAGAAGTATCCGGTCATACGATAACGAATATTATAAACTATGCTCTGTCGGAATTTGAAGTAAATTGGACGAGTACTTTATTGGTTGGCACCGTGTTTAAATTATAATAACCTCATTACTTATTAATATTTTTAAAAAAGTCTAATACTCGTCAAGAACATGTATCTTTTATGTGTAAGATTCCAACCTCGTCACAAAAATTCTGAATGAAAAAAAAAATTTTAACGGACGAACTTATTCAAACCCCCTTAAGACCTTCAATTGAATAAGGTCAGCTCTCATGGCACCGACAGTTTTCCGCTTACGAATCGAACCGGATACATTAGCTATGCGTTCTTCACCTTTGATAGCATCTATAGAAAGCATTGTCTGTCAACTCAGCTACTTCATTTTTGATAAACTCATATCTGCCCCATAATTGATCATATCAAAGTACAAAAAAAAAATATTCTGTCATTCTTTGAGCAAAAAAAAATATCCGTTTATTTTTTTAATGATAATAATTGCCCCCTTTTTCGGTGAGAAAGCGCTCTTAACAGAATGTAAAAATTATTGTCAATGTCCCATTCAAAAGCTAACACAAAATTACGACTTTTATGTAGAGACATTTTTTTTCAGTAACTTCAAGTTTCCGAGATATGGTCATTTAAAAAACCTTGCAAATTGCTTCCTCATTATTTGTCGCTTTCTACAAAGTTACCTCTATGAGAAAGTATATTGATCAATTTTGGCTTCCTCATAGAGGAAGCTTTGTAGAAAGTGAAAAATAATGAGGAAGCAATTTGCAAGGTTCTACTTTGCAGGCTTGTTTATACTGGAAAGACATTTTTATAAAAATTCAAAATGACGTAAAATTTTTACCGCTCGACCGACTTGTGTAAAATTGGTACTCAAAAATTGGTTAATGATAGTTCATATGTAAACTAAATTGGAACCCGATACTTAGTAATTTGCATGAGTAAGCGCACGAACGAGATTTTTATAATAATTCAAAATGCCATAAAAATTGAACCACTCGACCCATTGGTGTCAAATTTGTACCAAATATCTTTTTAAATGGTCGTCTAAGTATGAAAAACATTAAAAATAAATCTGTGGAAAATTTCGAAAATTTTTTTTTTCTTGAATGCTTTTTTTCTTCTTTTTATTCACCAAAATCGAAATATTCTGACATTTCAACCGTTCATTAGATCAAAATCTTAATTGGAAATCAATAATCGCGCGTTCATATCGGCAATTGCAGCCGGATGCCTCAGAATTTGCATGAGTTATAGTATTTGCAGACATTTTTGAAAAAATTAGAATTGTAATGAAATCAGAACGGGTAATCCATTTATGTACAAAATTTCAGCTTGGTGCCTCTTTAATTGCGTAAGTTATAACGTGAAAACGATTTTTGCAAAATTCAAAAAATGCTGTAAGAAGGAAATCTGCACACACACACACACACACACACACACACACACACACACACACACACACACACACACACACACACACACACACACACACGCGCGCGCGCGCGCGCGCGCGCACTTATACAGACATTTCGTAAAAACCATTTTTCTCGATGTTTTAAACCATTTTAAGTATCCTGACATGAAAATCCCGACATCGAATATCCCGACAATGAAAAAATTTTTTTTCACGAAAACAAAGCTTCCTCTATGAGGACGCAGAAATAACCGTGTTATTTTTAATATTGCATTAAAGAAACTGAAAAAAAAGTCGAATGCCTTTTGGCATTCTATGTGATTTTACGGTGGGACTTTGATTTGATCAATTATGGGGCTGATTTGAAATGGTCTTAAAGAAAAAGTAGCTGAATTGACAGAAAAATTTATAATTGAGAATGTTCGGACTTTTCAGACGACGCTGGAAAGGTCAATCTATTTCCAAAGACGAACGTCTCGAAGCACAAGGTGTAACACGTGTCATGTTTCAGCAATAACTGAGCGGAAAGCCTCACCCTTGAACGGAATCGCTCTGACCGAAGAAATACGACATTCCTCCTACGGTTTCTCTATAAATGTCTGAGAATTATCGTTGTATATCACTGTGGGTCCAATAAAGTTCATAATTTTCCAGACACTCCTATGTTACATAAAATGCTTCGATAATCTAAGTTTATAGACGTTCGCCAATTTTCTCATATTACCAAAGATCATTGAATAGATGTTATGATGCTTCGACGATGACCGCCTTTAATGTTTTTATTTTTGATGGAAGTTTGGCAAATCGTAACTCGGGTCTGAGTCGCACGATGCCGGAGATTCCGTTGTTATCGATCTTCCTGTATAGGAAAATCAAACATTTGGAATCTATTTATTTTTGTCCCTTCAAATTACCAAAGATCATCTTCCCGCATTTACACGCACAAGTTTCACAAATTAAACTTCAGTTATCCATTTCTCGCTTTCTTTCTAAAAGTAGTCGTTTGACGTTACAAGAATTTGTTATATCCTACTCTAAAAATCTGCAAAAAACAACCTATAGAATTGCAGCAATTTTCTGATTTTAACAAAGATTGAAAATATAAAGTCTATGGAAAAATTACTGCGAATGAAGGACCGCAAAACAAAATCGAGAAACTAAAAAGAATCTTGTTAATAATAAAAATAGGATAACAGCTGAAGAAAATAGAATTTGAAAAAGAATAGAATAGAAGAAGAATCCATGGTGAAATAAAGAGCTAAGTATTCGAATAATAATTTATAACATACACAAAAAGGATATCGACATACATAGAAAAACATTTTTATCTATTAAGGGAACAAAAAATTTAAATAAATAATTTATAAGAATTTTTTCTAAGGACTTTAGAATCTATGAAATATTTTTTTATGTACGGAATTTGCAAAGCATACTAAATCATTTCGCTCATTTAAGGATGTATGATAGGTACAGTCTCGCCAAAAGTGAGTTTCAGATAGAATTTCGATCACTTCCCGATTCGATAAAAATCGGAAAAAAATAATGCACATAAATCGTGCTGAAAAGATTGATTTCGCATAATAATAATCCCAAAATGTTATTAACAAAGTGGTGCAAAAAACAATTGTTCAACAAATAAACAGTCAACCTAACTTTTTTTTTTGAAAATTATATGTTAATTGTTTTGAATGCGTATAAGGTTTTAAACAAAAAAATTCTTTATTTTAATTTTGATTTTATTTATTTTGAAAAATGCGCAGAATATAACAAATTTGGATATGCGTTTTGCAAAAAAATCTTGAGTGTAGTAGATAGTTTTATGCCGAACACATATTCAAAATTCGTTATTTCGAGCACATTTTTGAAAATAAAAAAAACATCAAAATCAAAATAAAGAAAAAAATCTGAAAAAATGCATACGCATTAAAAAAAATTAATATATCATTTTCATAAAAAAAAATTAGGTTGACTGATTGTTTGTTGAACAATTGTTTTTTTTCAGAAATTTGTTAGAAGAAATAACAATCAGAATTGAATTTGAGCGAAATCCATAAATCGGTTCTGATTTTATGGAATTTCAAATTTTTGATCAATGTTTGTTATTGTTCTAATTGAGGTTCAATAATTGAAACTTTTGCAAGGTTAAATTAATATCCAGTTGTAGTTGATATTGAATTTGGTGAAGATCTAATGTTATAAGAGAGTGAATTTTTCAAAAAATGACTGGATGTTCTCTAACTGCCACAATTTTTTAACTATTAATTTAAAACTGGGGATTCAAATAAATCAAAGAAATGCTACATTTAAAATTGAATTAGGGCCTAATCGGTACAGCGGCATGGTTTTTATGAGATTTTAAAATCTCCGAAAATTTTTGTTTTGCTTTAATTCAAGTGAAAATTCAACAAATCGAATGAATTTCTTTACGCAGGAAAAATAACACTCAGTCCTGCTACATAACAAATTTTCTAAACGCTTCCTCTATGAGGAAATCAAAAATAGAATAAATGAACTTCCTTATAGAGGCGGCTATACGAAAGATAAAAGTTAATGAAGAAGCAATGTGCAAATTGCTACTTTGCATCCTATTTGTTGTTATGTACTGAATTAAGTATTGAGCGAATTTCCAGAAGTCGGGAAAAAAATGGTTTGAGAATTTGCTGCTTAGGCTTAAAATGTTCACATTTCTGAGAGGTATTGTAAAAAAAATCTACTTGAAATCCAGTGTACTTTTACAGGAAGTTTTCATTCATAAACGAGTATATGTAATTTAGTGTACAAGTGTAATGTAAAATTAATGTATGCTGCAGCATATTCAATAATTTACCTTAATTTTACAGGAAAAGTACTTGAATTTTAATGATTTGCTTTAATTTTACTGAAAAAGTACCCGAATTCTATACCACAATTGTTTATTAAATTTCGATGACGAGTTTATGAATAAAAACTTCCAATCTTTTCTAACAGTGAATTAGTATACCGGCGTAAATTCTCTATAAGTATACCAAAAGTTATATCTGATATATCCTACTTTTCGACCAGAGAATATACTTTTAATATAGCAAGTACATATAAAAATATACTTTTAGATATTTTCCCAAGTATACTTTTTTTCATGGGGGTATTTCTGCCGACATGGTAAAATTTATCTCTAATAGTAGAAGTTGCACACCAAAACTTTTTGGTGGTTCATATTCCCCAAGTTTACCCTATATTTGGTACATGTTTTCCGCTTTTCCTCAAGCATAATGCATTCAACCTTCACATGCATCTAGTTACTTGATAGGCTTGCAGGCACTTGCATCATCAATATCGTTATACGTATCGTGTCTACAAGTCATAATAACAAGCGAAACCCATGCATGTATTGCCTGAACTTCATTCACCTTGTCTGCCATCTCTTGACGGCGCAGAGGGGCTTATTTCCACTAACGCATTTGCCCACAAGAGCGTGGAGAAGCTTTATAACCCGATACTCGCTACTCGCCTCTTGCTCCGGTAAAGCTTACATCGATGCGTTTAACTCCGTGAGGAGAATACTTCCTCCGGAAAGATGCCTGCAATTTATCTTTCTCCCATTAATTACAAATTTTAGTGGTGTACCGAAAATCCTTTAGACTTTATTTTCTGTCAACTAGAAAGCAACTTTTTTTATTCACGTTACCCTGAAATATTGTAAAGGCATGATTTTTGTTATAAACAATGTGGAACATTTTTCCTACATTTAGAATGTGTAGAAAGTATTCCTATCTGATAGAAAACTATGTAAATTATGCTCTGTCCGAATTTCGAGGGAATTGGACGAACAGATAATTTGGCGACACTTTGTTCATATAATAATAACTTTATTGTTTGTGAGTATTCTGGGATTGAAAAAATATGTGAAATTTAGCAATAAACTGTGTCATTTGTGAAGAAAATTCGAGCTCGTCATCAGAATACTTGGATTTTTTGAAAAATATAGAAAATTGCCCTCTTTTTCGGCTGTAAATTTATACAAAAGACATGATTTTTGTTTTAAACAACACGGAGAAATTTTGTCATATCTAAAATGTGTAAAGGGAATTGTTATACGATAGAAAATGATGTGAATTATGCTCTGTCCGAATTTGGAGGTAATTGGACAAACAGATTCTTTGGTGACACTTTTTTTTGTATAATAATAATTTTATTGTTCGTCAATATTTGTCAATTTAAAAAATAAACGAAATTTGGCAATAAAGTGTATTAATTGTGTGTAAAATTCCGGACTTGTCATCCTAACATTTTAATTTTAAAAAAAATTTACCTGTTTTTCGGGCTTCAAGTTTATGCAAAAGACATAATTTTCGTTTTAAACAATATGGAAAATTGTTACTACATCTAAAATGTGTAAAGAGAATTTTCCCACAATAGAAAATGATGTAAACTATGCTCTGTCCGAATTTGCAGAGAATTGGATGGGCAGATTATTTGACGACACTTTGTTTGTATAATAATAATTTTATTGTTTCTCTATTTTTGTCAATTTTAAGAATAACTTAAATTTTGCAATAAAGTGCGTTAGTTGTGTGGGAAATTCCCACTTGTCATGTCCATATTTTGATTAGAAGAAAAATTGATAATCGACCTGTTTTTTTCAGCTCTAAGCTTGTACAGGCCCCTTAATATTCTGCTCCTCACGGACCTGAGACAATGTCGAGGATAAGCCGAAACAACGAGTTGCAAAGTGCAAAGATTTTATGTTCATTAGACTCATGAACGACTTTATCCAAGATGTTATATAGTCAACTTCGTGATGGTCGCTTTTGTATCGTGCATACATTGACTTCGGCAACACTAGCTAACGTAGGTTAAAGGTCGCGCTCTCCGCATAAAAGCCACTGGAGACAAAGGATATTCTCTTGGCTCATAATGAAAAGAAAAACGGAAAAAATTACTCGTTGAATTCTCAAAACGTTATTTGACACATAAAACGAGTTGTCGCTCTTCAAGAACAAATTACAATTACAAGTATGACTTTCTCAAAATTGCGTGTAATGAGCCCTCCCGAGTCGAAATTTTAACCCTTCTTGTAACCTAAAATAGTGGAGATCAACGAGTGTAGTTTCGAGTGTACAAGATGGCAGTCTGTAGGGCACAGGAAGGGCGTCGCGAATAAATTTACATTTGAATTTTACCCTACCAGACTCCTGAAATGGCAGAAAGTAGACATCTCGACTTAACGGAGGGTCACGGAGGGTAATGCAGACCCTAGAAAACCTCCGTAGAACCGATCATAGGACCTCCCGACCCTCCGTTTAGTATATCGCAGAGCCTCCTGACCCTCCGTTTAGTCTATCGCTTTATGAGTTTTTATTAAGACGCCTTTTTTTTCTATGTTTATATTGCTTAAATAGGGTTATCGGGATTTTAATAGGTTACATAGGTTCAACGGGGATTATATGTCTCATTTAGGGTGAGTAGGTCGTAGGGAGGTCTATGGCTAGGGCGTGTAGGCCGGAGGAGGCTCTACACGGAGTGAGGAAGACTCTACGGAGGGTGTCAAATAACGATTGAACCTCCAAACAGGGTCACTGTCGATTGTACGGAGGGTGAAACCGGCGTCGGCGTTTGCCTCGTCAAAGGATTTGGGATTCTCGGAGGGCTAACCGAGGGTTAAAATTTCGACTCGGGCTGTTAATTATAAAGTTCAGCTGACTGATTTTTCTGTACATTAAGATCTTTTTAATTCGGATGCACCATTATTTGCCCTATATTTGCTTTGAGAAAATGTATAAGCATTTGTTTGAAATTTTGAAACGTGATAAACAATCAAAAAATTATAGTGTACCGTCTTACGCATTTTGCCTATTCTATAAACAACTCGACTGAAAAAAACTCCTGGTACATTTTTCGAAAAAATATTTCGCAGTACATTGATAACACTTCTCACAGCAAATTGCTCGAGTCGAATTGTTTATAGAATAGGCAAAATGCGTAAGACGGTACACTATAATTTTTTGATTGTTTATCACGTTTGTCGATTAAATCGGAAATTTTCTTGCTCCGTCAGCTTACGTACATGATGATAAACTAATTTAATGATCCGTGCTGCTTGAACCAAGATAACGTTGAAAAATGCGTAATTGAAAGATCGAATGATTTTTCAATTACCCACAAATTACACACAAAAATCATTCGATTTTTCAATTACAAGTGTGTACACACTTTTTCTCTTATGAGAAAAGCCGTTGTTTGAATAAGGTTTTGCGAAAAATATCGTCATTGAAATTACATCCAACCGGTCTTCATGTCTTTAATAGTTCTTTAGCTTCATTTTTCCGATGTTAAAATGTTCACTCCATATATAAATGCATTAAAATTCAAGATAACATATCTTCGTGGTCGTCAGGATAACAATGGTCACGAACACGGGGCAATGGTAGTCGCATTTATAATAGGTATTTAATTAATATAATTACTCAGAATGGAATAAGAATTATAGTATTGAAAGATATATATAGAAAATATGTTCATGTTGATTGAGATTCCGGTGGTGGCACAGAGCTAGAATATCTGAGGTTGGAATTTAAATTTTTCCATAAACCATAGATTAAAATTGGTACGTATTCAGATTCAGAACGTAATTGCAGTTGTCTCGCTGATAGTATAAAGTTGCGCTTTTGAGAGGAAATCAATCGTATATTCCGTTACATTCGAAACTTATCTCATAATTACCCAAAAGGCGATTGTAATTACCCGAATCGTCGGGCAATGACAGCCAATGAACAGATTTTCATAATAGATAAAAAACCGAATTACTTGATTGTTTTTATGATTTCTATACTATCACTTTTCATCGATAGTTAATAAAGTATCTAACAACCATCCCTTTTTGGTATAACAGACATTTCATTTATATAAAATAGTAAATAATCCTCAGAGACTGTGACCATTTTCCCCTATAGTTCCTTAAAATCCCAAACTATTTCATTCAATTATTTAGAATTCAAATAAATGATTTCGTTAATTCAACGGTTTTTGCTTGCCTCATAGAGAAAGCCTTGTTTTCGTGAAATTTTTTTTTTCGAGATTTTCATGTCAGTACACTCAGAATGGTCCAAACGTCGAGAAAAGTGGTCTGTGCGAAATATGTGTGCGTGCGCGCGCGCGCGCGCGTGTGTGTGTGTGTGTGTTTGTCTGTTTGTTTACACGATAACTGTCGCAATTTTCGATGAATATTTTTTATGCAAGTGGGCTCATAGAACACAATTTGGGATTGTATTTGAAGCGAATCGGTTGAAATTTTTTTTTTCTACGCCATTTTTGAAATAAAAAAAAAATCGTTTTCACGCTATAACTTTTGCAATTGAAGAGGCACCGGGCTGAAATTTTGTACATGAATGGACTACCCGTGAAACATTATGTGTAACAAATTTTGCGACAATCTGTTGAGCTTTTCTGATTTTATTACAATTTTCATTTTTTTTTTAATGTCTGTAAATACTATAACTCATGCGAATTCTGAGATATCCGGCTGCAATTGCCGATATGATTTCACGAATATTGATCTCCAATTAAGATTTCGGTCTAATTAACTGTTGACATATCAGAAAATTTCGATTTTGGTGAACAAAAAGCAAAAAAAGCTTTTACGAAAAAAAAAAATGTTCGAAATTTTCCACAGATTTATCTTAATTTTTCTTCACACTTAGACGAACATTTAAAAAGATATTTGATGCAAATTTGACACCAATCGATCGGGTGGTTTAAATTTTATGGCATTTTGAATGAAAAATCTCATTCGAGCGCTTGCTCATGCAAATTACTAAGTATCAGATTCCAATTTAGCTACATATGGACTATCATTACACAATTTTTTAGTAACCCGCGCAAAAAAAAAAGTATTAAAAGAGTATTTAAAAAGTATTTTAAAAAAGTATCAAGAGTATTGGACTTTTTAATACTCAATTTAATACTTTTTTTTCGAGACTTCAGTATTAAAATAGTACATTACGATACTAGTGCGATGAAACTTTTTCGCCACGAGTGTGAGTTTGCAGCACGAGATGAAGGCGAGTGTTGTAATCACACGAGATCAGGAAAAGTTTCTCGCATGAGTATCGTATACAATTTTATGCCACTATTGCGAGAAGTGCCTGTTTCACGCACGCAAGCGAAGCGAAGTGGTATAAAAAGTACTAAATGGTATTAAGTATATCAAAAAAAATATTAAATCGCATTTTTGGAAAAGAATTTAATACTCATTTGATACTTTTTTAAATACTTAAATCTCTGACAGAAACTATCAACTGACTATTAAATACTTTTCCAAAAATACGATTCAATACTTTTATTTTCACTTAATACGATACGGTAAAAGTTTTACGTCACTTTGAATTTTTATAAAAATATCTTCCGAGTATAAACAAGCCCGCAAAGTACAACTTTGCAAATTGCTTTCTCATTATTTTTTGCTTCCTACAAATCTTCCTCTATGAAGAAGCCAAAATTGATCAACATACTTCCTCATAAAGGTCGCTTTAAAGCAAGCAAAAAATAATGAGGAAGCTATTTGCAAGGTTCTTTCTCAATGTGCATAGATAACACTCCTCACGGCGATTTGCCAAAAATGTTGTCAAAAAATATTAATCAATCAGTGGTAAGTGCAGCATCTGTGCATAATGTTGGCCCTTCTTATAGGCATAGCCATGGAAGAGGGTCGTAGTGGTTGATCGGCCGGGGGGCAGGGGGTCAGGGGGCGTAGGCAGTGGGAATAGGGTAAGCGAGAGCTCTCCGCCGTTACCGCCGGTGCGTTATAATGTACACACTCTGTGTACGCGTGTGCCACGGAGGGTTACTAGTAGCTTCTCCCCCCGAGTCGGTAGCAGCTAGTTTTCGCGGGGGAGGAAGCGGCCGTCGGTGGGCACAGACCGTTGTGCTGCGGCGATGCTGTCACGTATAAGCGTCGAGTTATTCGCGGGTGGGAGTCCTTCTCGCAAATACGCAGGCGCCGTGACGCCGACGGTCTTCCCTCGTCTGCACGTCAGTGTGCTCGAGGTGGCTTCCCTCGACGGACGTGAACCTCGACCTATCCATAGAATCGTTGTATAAACACCCGCCTGCACGCTGCACTATGCAAGCCGGCTAAATTCCTCCCTATAAATCCATAAATACATACATAATACTCTCATCAATACCTATACATACAAAAAAACAACATAACCAACAAAAAAGCGATCCGAAATCTCGGCCATGGCAACGTCAATTGCACGTGGCTCGTCGACGATGATGCCCGACGTCGTCCGCAAACACGCGTCTCGTGACTTCATTAATCGCTTCTGACATCGGGCTCATTAAAAAAAATTATAGTTATACGAATCTCTTAGAAAACAGATAAATAAATCAAAGCCGAGAAAAAAAGAAAAAAATCGAGTAAATAATTCGGTTAAATTGAGTTTAATTGGAGGCTCGACGAGGTCAAAGAAGAAGATGTCATTGTCAGTCGTCGTCATCAGCCCGCATTCTTTCGATCCGAGTCGGTTGCCCCCCTTGAACTTGAAGAGAGTCTCGACGTCTTCGTGTTTTCGATAATACTCGCGTTATTACGTATTGAGAACCGAGACGTAACCGCGCGCGTGATTCTAAGGGTCGGATATTTTTTGACTAACCCGTCGCTAGAAGTGATAAGAATATCTCGAGGTTAACGCTATATAAAAATAAGTCTACACGCTGGACACTGCGAATCTTATCTCACCGAGGTGCACAACTCGACGCTGCGGAATCGATAATTAACGCGTCGTTGGTGCGTCGAACGCGTGTGAGAATCCTATGCTGTGTCACACGGTTTTATAACACGAGAAGCTCGTAGTACACGAGGAAACGGAAGGGAAGACGATACCGCTTTCATATACTATATTTATATGTATATAGTGTATCGGTATATTTTCTGTAGTCAACCTCGACGCTGTACAACACACACAGGAGTTTCACGAGAGCGCGTGCGGAAAACACAAGGAATCCCGGCGACGGTGGCGGCAACAGCGACGACTGCTAGTCCCCCGGAAAACTCCCCCAGGGATAACACGGCTTGAATCCCCCGCAGCGAGCTCAACGCGCGCGGACCGTCGAAACGACGAAAGTCCTCTCGCTCTCTCGAAATTCGTCAATTTTTGTCGCTTCGTCCCCTTCGCTTCCATCCATCGTCGTTGGTATAAAAATATATATATTAGAACCGGCTTCCCTTTAATAGGAGGGGGAAGGGGGTCAGTGTGATAAAATAATAATGCAACAGTAAAGATACGAATAATAACAAAAAGGTATTTGATGAATTCAGTGATGAAGAAGAGTCTCAATAAAGAAGATATGAAGGAAATTGAATGAAACTAGATGAACTATATGTGGGTATGTTTATTTATCGGCGAAAATTTCGTCCACATCGGTGGCGGATTAGCACGTGCTAAAGAAATTCTCTTATTGGTGCATAAAATGAGTATAAGGAAAGGAATATTGAAATAAGAGAGGAAGATAGCACTTATCTGGCTCTTACGTAGGACGCTGAACTGCCGGATACAGATAAACACGCTTTGGGACGAATCTACGTAGAATATAATAAACAAAAAACGTGTTTTGACTGCGGACAGTCTGGAGGAGTAACGAAAAGAGTCGAGCGAAACGACGACGCTCTTTCTGGCTGAGCTCTCGCGATGTGTTTTGATTTTGAGGGTTTTCGGCGCTTTGCGCTCTGTGCGGTGCTTTATGCAACGAGGTTTACTAGACGAAAGTGATGAGATGCTGAAGAGTTGGGATTAGGAGTTTTTATAGTGAGTGCGTGCGCGAGTGGTTTTTTGTGAAGTGGAAATTGTTTACGTGCAGTGGAGAAATCCGTGGCAAAAAAAATTTTGTAGAGTAAAATCGAATGGAGAAACGTCACGACCGTAATTCAAAATTTTGAAGTGAAACTTATTTATGTTTACTGAACATGAAGTTACTTTTTTTTGCGCAATGCGCTGTTGTGGAATTACCGTCACTTTTTTTTCGGTAAATATACTGTTATTTATATGTTATTATGAAATACTGTATTCAAAGATAATTGATTATTTATTTATTGCTTGGTTATCGAATACGTTTGTTATCGTTCTGTCACAGATTTATCGAAAAGTAATTGTATTTAGAGGCTTTCTACACGCGACAGAATTCTGAAATTTTTAAACACCATGCATGACCGTATGATTTTGTGACCGATGTGGGCATTTTGGAAGCGGTTACGTAACGTATTTTTACGGTAAAAATACTGATTAAGTACCGGTCATATTTAACGCTCACATCTCTACACAAAATATCTGGTAGAGTGAAATCGGCTGGTGCGTAACAAAAAAGCGTCATGCTCAGAATATATGGACCATTCCACCGAAATTCCGCAACCAATATTTTTATTTTTTTCCAAAAATCCCAAAAAGTCGAATGTTACTGTCAAAGCTTCATAAAATTTCAATACAATCAGAAAGAAATCTGAGGGGATATAAGTTTCATTAAATTTTTCATTCAAACAACTCAATCGTGGGACAGTTTCGTCTCGTACATACATTTCTGAAAAATGGAAATACGTGGAATGCTAGTGCACTACACAAAATAAAGTTGATACTGACTCGTACGGGACATTTTAGCTGAAATTATTTTAAATTTTCCGAAAAAATTATCAATAATATTTTTTGTTTCACCGAAGATACCGCTACTTTTTAGCCGAATAAATTCTCTTAAGTTCTATATGTGAATGACGAATTTTTAAGATTTAAGAAAAAAATGGGATTCGGA
This sequence comes from Tromatobia lineatoria, assembly GCA_949699805.1. NCBI lineage: Eukaryota > Metazoa > Arthropoda > Insecta > Hymenoptera > Ichneumonidae > Tromatobia > Tromatobia lineatoria. The sequence continues at coordinate 3,000,594 of OX453050.1, read as the reverse complement.
GTTTCTAGCCATTTTTAAAGCGAAATCATTTTGTTTTTATTTTTTTGTGAAAAACTCGCTATATTCAAACGAAATTAAGTCCCTCGAATTATGTATGAAAAAATCTTAAAAATTTGTTATTCGTGTATAGAACTTGAGAAAATCAAGTTGGCCAAAAAGTGGCGGTACTTTCGATGAAATAAAAATTATTGATAATTTTTTCAGAAATTTTTAGTTGATTTGAGCTAAAATGTCCCATATAAATCTGTGTCCATTTTCACCACACATTTCTCTTTCTCAGAAATGTATGTACGATATAACTGCCGCAAGATAGAGCCGTTTGAATAAAAATAAAAAATGTTGATATTTCATCACATTTCTATTGTATCGTATTGAAAATTGGTGGGTCTTTTGCAGTACTAAAACCCGATGTTTCGGAATTTTTTTTACGATAAAAAAAATGTTGGTTGCTGAATTTCGGCGGAATCGCTAATATATATCGACCTCAGAAGAAGTTTCACTTCTATCGCGTGGTCTTAAACACACACTCGTTTTTGTCTTTTTAAGGTGTTGATTACGTGATCCGTGCTCGATACTTAACAAATTACTATTGCAACGCTAAGCGCGAGTGGGCGAAATGTGTAAATTGAGTTACTGTGGTGCATCGACGCGTCTACTGTGCGGTCTACTCAATATATGCTTCGGTAACACTGTATTTAGTGGCCACAAGACGTCGCCGCAATAACAAAGAAATTCGTATGATGTTACGTGGAACACACGAAGCGCATCGGATTTGATAATAAGCGAAAGTCGATGGTATCTTTTTTTTCGCGAAAGTAACGAGTATTAATGTTTTAGAAGGATTCCGAGGAACCCGATCGTTAATAACGGGTACGATATAGTTTCAAAGATTTTTCTTTCAATTCAGTCGCTGATTAAATCGACCGAACGTCGATCGTTAGTCACGACGAAAAGGCTGCAATAAAAAGCGAAAGGACGAAAAGTGAAATGGTCGGTGAACGCGACGACGCGAAAAGTCGATTGGCCGTGTGAATAAGGCAGGACAATTTTTTTTTACGATTTTTTTTAAATCCTTTGTTCGAATATAAAAGGGATCGACGTTTTAGTCGCTGGAGAAATGGCAACGAGCGATAAATGTGGTCTCGTCGTGATTCCTGACGTATCGAGACACACGAGGTGCGAACAAATGGAAATAACGACGTCTATTGCTGCTGATTCATCGACGGCCAACGACCAATGGGACGAGCTGACTATTATGTCGGGATTCGTTGAAATACACGATATAATGATGAAGAGGAAAATTAGGAACCGTCTTGTTAGAACATACATTTTGTGATTCGGTGCTAATTCATAAATATATATATATATTGTATTATCAGTTGTACTGTTGATAACGCGTATCGGATATACAGTGTATAGTTATATCTGAGGAATACGAAAAGAACACAGTGTAGAAAAGAGACGATGCCTGGAATCGTCGTTTTTCGCAGACGCTGGAGCGTCGGCAGCGACGACCTCGTTGTCCCCGGCGCTTTTCTCTTCAGTCTTCATCTCATATGGTGAGTTTGAGAAACTTATTACTACATTATTTCGCTCTTGATCCGGGCGAAAGTTTAATTCGATTATAAATTAAGCCAGGTTTTTATGAACTCTGGTTGAATAATTTCATACTTTGGATAGAGGACGTGAAGCGATAATTATTTTTCCAATTCTGATGAATTTCATTGTTATATACGTCATGGCTTTAATATATTTTATTATTTTTGTGGAAAAGACGCAGCGAAAGAAAATTGATTTTTTTGTTTCTACGTTTTTTAATAGATTGTAGCGCCGCAGCACAAAAAAAAGTAGATGGAAGAACCATCTTCAGCATATGCTGTGCAGCAAATTAATTGCAGCAACTACAGCTTCTGTGAACTGATGTATTCGCAAGTGGTTATGGATTAATAGTACGTAGGACCATCGAGTTGGTTCCTGTAACCAATCGCAGGGTTGTTGCTATTAACTGACTTTAGATAGCGCAAGCAACCAGCGGTTTGCATGACCAACGGTTAGTTTCGACAGCCAATGACTAGTGTCTATACCCAACGAGTAGTTGTCATAACCCACACTGTAAAAAAATTTGCTTGAAATTCAATGCACAGGTACTGGAAGTTTTTATGCATAAACTGGAAGACTAAAATTTATGTACATGTGTGATCTAAAATTAATGTATGGTATAGTCATTTTCATAGTTTATTGAAATTTTAATGCGAAAGTCCTTTAATCCTCATGATTTGCTTTAATTTTACTTCAAAAGTGAATTAATTGTATATTGAAATTGTCAATTACATTTTATACACCAGTTTGTGCATAAAAACTTCCAATCTTTTTTAACAGTGCACTGAGTAGTTGACGTTATATTAACTCCTTCGAGTGGTTGTCAGAACCCATTTATTGGTTTTCCTAACTACTTTTGAATTAAATAATTAAATATATTTTTTGTTAACAATTAATATAAATTTCATTCACGGGAATTACATTATAATGGTTTGCGATTTATAAAGTCCACATTTGTTAATTGTTGACAAGGATCGACCAGCTTAATCCGCCCCCGGAGTAAAACTTTGAATATATATATATATTAGGGTGTCCCAAAAAAAAAATTCTCGGCTGTTGATGGAAAAATTGAAATCTATGCAGAAATACGTTTTGGTGGAAGAGCAGCTCTGTAACTAATTTTTTAGAGGTCGCTCATGCGAGATTCATTTTAATTTTAAGAAAAGTTAGGTTGACGGATAAATTATTAAACAATATTTTTTTTCATCAAATTGTTAATAATATCTTGGAATTATTATTATACCAAATTAATTTTTTCAGCACCTTCCATATGCTTGGTTTTTTTGAAATTTTTAACGCATGGAGAGGTGTTTAAAATTTACTCTGAATCTCACGTTTAGGCGGACTGTAACGCTCGTACATCTAAATATAAAATATGGGCAGCAACCCACTATGATCAATGGTGAGGCTTATTAAATAAATTTTTCAAAAATGAATACTATTCTGTAAATTTAATACATTCTTTACGTTTTAATAGAAACTAAAATACAAATTTCGCGTGAGCGACCTCTAAAAAATTAGCTACAGAGCCTCTCCTCCAGAGAGATGTATTTCTGCATGCATGGGGTGGGGGTCAAAATAGCGAATGACCAAAATAGCGAATAGCTGAAATAGCGAATTTAAAAATAAGGAACGTCTAAATGTAAAATGTCCATAATTATGGAATTCGCTTTTCAGCCATTCGCCATTTTTATCTTTCGCTATTTTGAATGCATTTCAATAAGATGGAGGTCAAAATAGCGAATGGCTGAAATAGTGAATTTTATAATGATGACCATTCTAGATTCAGACGTTCCTAATTTTGAAATTCGCAATTTTAACCATTCACTATTTTGGCTATTCGCTATTTTGACCCCCACCCCATGCATGTTAACTTTTAAATCAACAGCCGAGAGATTTATAAAAGAAATTTTTTTTTGGGACACCCTAATATATATATATCGCGACTCGACCACGCTTGTCGACTCACCGAGCAATTATGCTTCATAAATTTATTAAATCTAGTGCTCAAAGCACAGCGCAGTGCTACAGAAATTTGAAAATGCAGGATATCGCACATCTCCGATGTGTGCAGCGCCCTGCTAATTTCCGTGAGAATGCTGAGCGAAGACAAAAATTCTGTAGCGAGAAACGCTACTGGGTGTTACAAACGTAGTAAGATTATTAATTCAGAACAATGAAGATTTCAAAGAATTCTATTTTTTATTCATTGATTTACTTGTTAATTAATGTTTGGAATAATTTATTTATTTGTTGAAGAATATGTTTTTAATAATCAAAAATATGCCCGGACATAACATCGTACATCGTATTACACTGTATTATTCCTGTGATAAAATTTTGTATTATCCCTGAATTTTTAAAAAAATTTTGATTAAAATATTATTCATCGTCAGGCGAATCTCAAATTTTCAAGATCTTAACGTAGTTTTGCCGCTCGATGTTAATTCCGCATAACTTCGAGAAAAATGAGAGAAAATTGCATAAACTTTACGATGATATACAAATCTTTGAAAATTTATGCATATATGCAAGGTACTGGAAAAAAATCATTTTGCTCAATAACAATTTAAAAATGTTTTCGACGGATGGATGAAAAAATTAATTAATTCACCGATTCGTCGGAAACCCAACTTTTCTTATTTATAAAAATGATGGGCTCATTTTTTTTAATACGTATGAATTTCTTCAGATTTTTTTTGCTCCGTTTTTTTTCATAGAATAAATGTGTAGAAAAACACAAAATTCAAAGCGAATTAGAGAATCTGCAAAAATTCATGGGTATTAAAAAAAGTAAACGAATCAATTTCGTAATGAAAAAATTAGGCTGTCGAGTAATTTGTTAACTAATTGATTTTTTTCTGAATCAGTTAATAATATTTTGAATTTATTATTATACAAAATGATTCCTTTCAGTACCTTTAACATGTATGAATTTTCAACAATTTATATATAATCGTGAAATTCATGCAATTTTCTCTCATTTTTCTCGAACTCATGCGAAATGAACATCAAGCGACAGATTTACCTTTTCAATAAATTAATAATAACCTATAAACTTTTTAATTAATTACACTAATGTTATTCCTACATAATTATAAATATGAGATAATATTTATGAAATTTTATTTATCAAACACTCTATGAAGATTTAGTTGGACTAACAACTATTTATTAACAAGAATTTCTTAAATTTGTACAAACTCTCTCCATCGATGCTGCAATCCGTTCCTATAATTCGTTATGTGGACTATGAATTAACGATCGACGATTTTCTGAATAGATAATATGATAAAACACTATCGCTAGACAATATTTGATAAAACAATTGAGATAAATAATTTATCAAGATATGTTAAGAGTCTTTTATTCCACGAAAGCACGAGACAAACTGTGATAATGAGTACGAAGAAATCATGAGTTATAAATAAATCATTGAAGAATTTAATCTTCAATCGCATTCAATCGGAAGCACGAGACAAACTGTGATAATGAGTACGAAGAAAGCATGAGTTATAAATAAATCATTGAAGATTTAAAATCTTCAATCGCATTCAATCGAAAGCACAAGACAAACTGTGATAATGAGTACGAAGAAATCATGAGTTATAAATAAACCACTGAAGATTTTTAATCGTGGTATATCATCAGCCACTTCCGGCGACCAGAGTTTCGCGCATATGCGATAAGAAATAGCATTATTTTAGTTCTACTAACTTTTAGAGCCCAACGAATCTTCGAAAGATATTATTCAGGTCATTAATAATAAAAATAGCAGAAATTCAAAATCTTATTTATCAAAGGTTTGTAAAATTTTTACTACATCGTGGATGACTTCATCGATTTTATTTTTGGCTCCCTCATAGAGAAAGCTTTTCGAAAGATAACATTTATTAACCAAACAATGTTCAAAGTTCTACTTTGCATCTGTTTTTTTTGCTTACTCTCTGATGTTTTGCAAAATTCAGAGCGGCCCCAATAAATGTATCCACTATACCGATCATCATCATCACATTTAGTACGTAGCAAGGCTAAATGTTATTTTTCCTGTGTAGAAAATTTCAGTTGATTTGTTAAAATTTTACATGAATCAGAACAAAACGAAAATATTTCGAAAAATTCACAATCATATAAAATCTGATAGACTTTACCGATCATCACCGAATTTGGCACGTAACACGCCTGAATGTTTGTTTTCCTTGTGTAAAATATTTCAGTCTGTTTGTTGAAATTTTACTTGAATTAGAGTAAACCGAAATTTTTTCGAAAAGTCCGAAATCTCATAAAAATAAAACCGCTTTACCGATTTGGCCCAAATTCAATACCAAAGATTGGACCGCTTCCATAAATTTCAATACAAAGTTTTAGTTCGGTAGCTAAAAATTCGTTGAAGCTAGAGCGTTTAGGTACTTTTTTTTAAATTTGAGAATCTTATCAAAACAAATTGCGATAAGCGATTTTTATCAAATTTATACCAATTGAAGATTAGCCAGTTGTGTATATATCGAGCCAGTTTCGTGCATATGCGACAAGAATTGGCGTTATTTCAGCTCTACTCATTTCCAGAGCCCTACAAATCTTCAAGAGTTATTATTGAGTTCATAAAAAATGAAAATAGGGAAAATTAAAAATCTCGTTTACCAAAGCTCGTAGGTCAAGGTTGTAAAAATGTTACGATATCCTCGACGACTTTATCGTTCACAATACACGAATTACAATCACCATTGGTAAAACGATCGTTTCATGTTTTCTATTCTATTTTACGAACAAAACGTATTTCCCATAATGAGGCGTATAATTATGCTTATCATCGTAGTTGTGGTTCTTATGCGTCTCTGTTTTGCACAGCCATAACGATAAGCCCGGTTTATAGTCATCGGTACCATAGTTTCATTTTATTCGCCGCATCGCTTTATCAAAAACATCGTTGAGCTATTTTGTAATGAGTTATTAACTGCTGTACGCGTGATATTAGGTAGTACGGCAAACCACTAGTAAAATGAGGCCGTACAAATAAACAGGAAGTTATTGTATATAAAAACCGAACATTCCCGGAAAACATTACATTACATTTTCAAGCAAAACAATTAAAAATGTTTCCAGAGCACAAAAATGTAACCATCCTGTAAAACATTACATTTTCGTGCAAAATAATTTTTTTAAAATTCCAGAGCACAAAAATGTAATCATCCTGTAAAACATTCCATTTTCGTCCGAAATAATTTTTAAAAAATTCCAGAGCACAAAAATGTAATCATCCTGTAAAACATTACATTTTCGTGCAAAATAATTTTTAAAAAATTCCAGAGCACAAAAATGTAATCATCCTGTAAAAAGTTACATTTCCAAGCAAGCGAAAAATTTTGGTCTCAAGAGCAAAAATGCTAATGAATCCTTTGTAGAAATAAATACATTTTGGTAGAAGAATTTTTATCAAAACCCTTTCTTCGATGGTTTAATCACGTAATAGTGCATTCACGACAGTGTATGAACGGGAGCCAGTTAATGGACACTGTCCATAAGAGCACGTGCGTAAAAAGCGTTCATTCACTGGGATTTTTTTTGTTTGCTTAACTCTCCATTCGCCGGTCGGTTTGCCCTATAATTTAGTTGAAAGTAGATTTAAAAAAAATTAGAGCCTCTTATACTGCGGCTATTGATAACAATAATTTAGGATAATTATCAAATTACTTAACACTATGTATATGTCAAAGCGATTTTTTTCAATTTCATTGCATCGATTTCCAAAAATTGAAACTTCAACAGCATTAAATTCCTCAAAATATTTAACCCTCCGTTGCCACATGGGGTCAGAATGACCCCTTTTTACGTGTTACAACCAAAACACGTGATCACGGAGGCTTGAAGGACAGAAGCACGTTGAAAATTAGATAAAGCTGACTGCTGTAGCCCGAAAGTTTTTTTCAAATTATTACAATTATATGTGAAAGCCAAATATTGCGTACGTAAATTATAAATAATTTATATCTGAATCATATATTTGTAATGACATAAACTTTCAATGAATTTTTTTTCTATAGGATTCTAGTTATTCCTTCAGTAAAAAAAACAAAGTGAATAAATTTGTGGACATCAACAAGTATAAAAGCATTATTATTATTATCATCATTATTAATAATATAATGACTGGAGGAAGCAATTTTGACGGGCATGTGGGCCACTTTGAAACAAAAGGGGGCCAAAAACAATCGGATAAATTCGGCAACCGAAAAATTGGATAGGTACCAAACAGCAGGAGCAATTAATAAACGGGGGCCAAAGTTCCCCTCCAATCACGAAACTAAAGAGGAACAAAAGTCCGTAGTACTGTGTTGAGAATGCGTTTTAATATTCGGTGCGGAGCAGCCTCGATTGTCCCAACTGAACTTAGTATATATATTTCTTTGTCTCTTCTCTTCGTATTCCCGCTTCTTGGCTCTGTTATGTATATATATTCACCGGCTCGGAAGTCTCGAATCTGGCATGTCGATTCACTCACGGCTGTTAGCATTTGATTCTCGTATTAATGAACTCTGCAGACGGGAACGGAACTCTAGTTAACTCGATATATTATATAGACTGTTTGACACAGAGCTTCACTCTGCACATTATAAATACATACCAACTATCGACGAGTTCTAAAACTAACAACTGACAATTTATCGTCCAACAAACAGAATTGCGTATTTTGAGATTTTATAAGCTCTATAGTAATTATCGTACACTTTATCGTATTATCAGAAGTGAAACAAATTCTGCGTGTCTGAGTACCATTGACAATCCTGAAAAAAGTATCGTTAAGAAAGCTGCAAAGTTTAAATTTGCAAATTGCTTCCTTATTTTTTTTGGTTTCCCATAAAAAGCTCCCTGTATGAGGAAGTTAATCGATTTTGGCATTCTCAAAAAAAAAATAAGGAAGCAATTCGCAAAGTTCAACTTTGCAGCTTTATTTTTCATCAAAGTTAATTATCTGAAAAATTGGTATTCCATAACAAATTATAATGTGTACATACGAATTTTTTCAGATTTTTTCTTTATTTTGATGTTGATTTTATTTTGTTTTTTTTAAATGTGCGCGAAATAACGAATTTTGGATATGTGTTCGGCATAAAATCATCTACTACACTCAAGATTTTTTTGCAAAACGCATATCCAAAATTTGTTATACTCGGCGCATTTTTCATAATAAAAAAAATCAAAATCAAAATAAAGAAAACAATTTGAAAAAATTTGTATGCATTCAAAACAATTAGCATATAATTTTCCAAAAAAGTTATGTTGACTGTTTATTTGTTGAACAATTTTTTTTACCAATTTGTTAATAACATTTTGGGATTATTATTATCTCAAATTAATCTTTACAGTCCGTTTTATATGCATTATTTTTTTCCGATTTTTATCCCATCGGGAAGTGATCGAAATTGTCTCTGAAATTCACTTTTGGCGGAACTGTACGTATCATACATCCTTAATAAAATTTTTGTAAATAAACTTTCAGTTTTCGCCAATTACAAAATTAGAATTCTTTTATAACTGCGAGAATTTCTGAACTGAAACTGGTATTTCCGTGTAGCGTATACCGCTAATAGAGCCGTGTACACAATACGCTATATTCAACAGTAGAATGCGTGTTTCAGTTTCAGCAGTTTATAATGGAGGACACGGTTTCGCACTTCCCAATGATAAATACGTTATAAACCCTTCCGATGTAGGTGTTGGTCATCATTCTCCCTGTTTATACGAGGCTATAGATCCTCCTCGAATATACAAATTATGTACCGTAATATACAGCGTCGTTTGACCGTAGCCTCACGACAGAAACCACGAGACATTTATCGAGCGTGCAATAAGTGTCACGGTTATTCTACACGTCCTTCCTGCTGTAGTTATACTTTCACCTAAGCTCTCATAGTTTATCAACAAATCTTGAACGCATTCATAAAATGATTATCAACAAAAAAATGAATCATCTTCCCGTGTGGAAAGCTGTTTCGGATAAACTGGTTTGAATCTAGGGTCTAGCTAGTTTTTTAAATTAGGTTATCTGATGAAAAAATGAACATAATCGATGTAGCATATGGTAGAAGTACCGTATGTGGCCACAACTTGATCTATTTGTGGCCATATCTATTGCATGTAAATGACGGTGCTGGCCACAAATGGTGTAAACGGCTCTGAATCCCGTGTGGAAATTCAAACTCGCCAATAGCTAGAAAACGACAAGTTTTCATATTTGCTGTACAAGATCTAGGTGAGAAAACTAGATAGATCCGATCGCTACATGTAATTTCTCGCTGTCCAGCTCTTATATAAGAAAACTATCTAGAATCTGGATAAGAATCTACTAATACATCTAGTAAACTTGGCTACTGATTAGCCAGCACGGAAATAGCCCAACTCTATAGAATAAAACTGTCTAAGGAATATCTCAGGATTAATAAAAACAGAATTAATATACGTTCTTTTAGTGTGACTAATGACGTTTATTTCGATTAATGACACATAACAGGGAAAATATACTACGAACAATCGCTTTTTTTTTTTTAAGAAAAGGAATTCTTGCCATTAGGGAGTCTTTATGAATAAAAACATTCAAACAAAAATAGGTAATAATGTTAATAAAATAAAATAGTCATTTTCGCTTCGTTCACATTTATGAGTGAATGCGCAATCTCGCCATGAAGAACACCGCGGAACTTGATATAAAACATAAATTTTCCCATTCGGCATTTAAAATGAATTTGTATTAAGAGGTCTGGCCACCCTGGCCGCTAGAAAAATGTTTTTTTTTTTCAGTTTTTACATGACCGAGTAACAGGTGAGGAACGACCGCGAGTACCGCCTCCTCGGAAATGTGCATAAAAATTTGCCCTCATTTTTTTTAATTTTAAAGGGAAATTTGTTCACGGTATTCTTAAAGTCCTTTTTGACATCTGAATAGGTAAAAAAAAGACTAACTTACGTTTTAATATTGGAAGATATAGTGGAAAAATAGAACAAATAATTAATGCATTATTTTCTTAATGCATTCAATTTTTCTTTAATGTTTTTTCACTATTTCTTCCAATATTAAAGCGAAAATTATTATTTTTCTCAGCTATTCAAACGTTTACACTCTATTTTATAATCACTACACATTATTATTATATCACAATTAAAAAACAAATTGTACTGCAAACTATATCCCATGAATTAATGGGGATTGACAACTCTGATTTTATTCAAGCAAAACTGGTTCAACTCTAGATGACCATATACGTATATGGTAAACAGATTATGTCTAGTTTCTCGTCAGATAACTTGCGCCATGAAAGCTAGATAAATCCAAGACAGCCGCGTCATTTATACGTGTATGCTAGATAGATTATGTCTAGTTTCTCGTCAAATAACCGGCGCCATGAAAACTAGATAGAATCTAGATAGCCGTGCCATCTATAAGTGTATTCTAGCTAGATTATATCTAGTCCCTTTACAGAAAACCTTAATAAGAGAAACTAGCTAGACGCTAGGTTCAAACCAGTTTATCCCAAACAGATTTCCACACGGGATATAATTTATTAAACAATAAGGCATTTTAAGCATTGAATATGCAACGTTAAGTGTGCTTTTATTAGTGTAGAATAAAGTCATTTAGTAATTTCTATAGATTATAGTAATACTGAATTGATCTATACATTTTTTGGGTGGCCATACAATGGTACAGTGGTCAGAAATGGTACATCTACCCTGTACGTAACTTGGTCGTCTAGAGTCGAGCTTGTTTTGCTTGAATAATATTGTTTAGCGCTACTTTATTTAGTTACCTGTCCCGACCTACGGAGGTGCGTGTGAATTTCTGATATAAATTATTGAATATTATAATGATACAAATCATTAACAGCGTTTCCGCTAATGACAGGGATTAATACATTAATATACAAATTCATTAGCGATGCCGAATGAGGACTTTTTTGGTTTACATCAAACTCCTCGACCTTCTTCTTGTCGAGATTGCGTATTTGTTAATAAATATGAACTAAGCTGAAATTGCAAATTAATCAATTTATTTTATTGTGGTTCGCGACATTATTACCTGTGTTTGTCGAAAATATCGGCAACGGAAATAATGGACAATTATTCATTAAAAGAAGTTATCGCCGTCCAACGGCAACGGAATTTAAATTTAGACAATATTGAGTAAAATCCGCAATTGTAAGTTATTGTCGCCGATAAAATTGATTTCCTGCAGTAATGCAACATATTCAGAAAAACGTATGTATTATCACAGTATTATTTTATGTATTTATTCTCTCATAGGGGGAGCTTTTGGAAAGATACAAATTATTGACGAAGCGATGTGCAAAGTTGCACTTTGCACATTGCAACTTGCACATTGCACTTATATCTTTATTTTAACAAATTCAAAATCACGTAAAATTTAAACCAGTTCACCGATCATCACCAAATTTGATAAATCGCAAGGTTGAATGTTATTTCAGTCGATTTCTTATAAATTTTACCTGTATTAGAACAAAATAAAGAAATTCCGAAAATTTTTAAATCTCATTAAACTCAAATCACTATATTATTTTGGCACAAATTCAATACCAAAAACCACATCACTTTATTCAACTTTAATACGAAGTTTCAGTAAGATAGCTAAAAAAAATTCGAGCTACAGCGTTTACGTACTTTTTTTCAAAATTTTGAAATTTTTATAAAAATGAAATTGCGTCAAGCGAATTTTGTTAAATTTATACCAACCGAAGGTTTCAACGTTTCAGGCCATTCTGAGTATTGTGACATGAAAACAAAATCAAGAATTTAATTACAGAGTCAAAAAATAATATAAAAAAACGATCTATCGAAAGATTACGTATTAATATTGCAGAATTACTTCCGTATATTAAGTTCGGTACTTTGATCGGTGTCTAGGCGAAAATCTCTGTAGTGCATGCTAACGCGCGTCATCATACTACTATTCTAAAAATAACTAATGAACATCGCCCGAGAAGGAAGAGTCGCGTGCTGCATTCACGCAATCACGTTTTTCCCATGCCTCACTGCAGCCTGCAGCGTCAGCAGAGTAGATACTCGGCAGGCATCTCTGCGCCACTCGTTCTTCATTCCACACTATTCCACTCTGCTTCATTCACGTATACCGTCTGTGTCGTGCTCGCCTCTATATCTGCTGCACACGTACACAGTACACAAATACAGATCACATAATCGAACCGGAATCTCCAGACATCCGTGCACGATTCAGTCTTTCCGTGACTGTCGTCTGCTACGTTCGTACTTGAAATTCCAACAGTGTACGCTATTAAAGTATTCCTAATGCGCGAGCCGCACAGCAAGCGATTTTTGTTACTAATTGATACAATCGAAAGTAACATGATTAAAGTGGTATCAGAGTGAGACCGATAAAGTTCCGAAGTAAAAAAAACAATTAGTTCAAAGTAGAAAAATTTTCGTCGAGAAAAAAAAGTTAACAATGCTTTTACTCGAAACTTGTAGTTTATGCGATGATAAATAAATGAAATAGTTGGTTCATTATAGACTTTTAAAATGTTATCTGGTCATCTTGTTTTTTTTACTTAAAAACATTATTTTTTTGCTCCGGAACTATCGTCGGTCCCACTCTGGCAATTTTTTCATGTTATTGATACATAGGCGCAAAGATTCTGTAATTTTTTCAGCTAAAAAAAGTAGCCTTTTTTGCCGGACGGGAATCTCCAGGAATCCGTGCACGATTCAGTCTTTCCGTGACTGTCGTCTGCTACGTTTTTACTTGAAACTCCAACAGTTTACGCTGTTAAAGTATTCCTAATGCGCGAGCCGCACAGCAAGCGATTTTTGTCACTAATTGATACAATCGAAAGTAACATGATTAAAGTGGGATCAGAGTGAGACTAATAAGGTTCCGAAGTAAAAAAAACAATTTGTTCAAAGTAGAAAGTTTTTGTCGCGAGAAAAAAATGTTAACAATGCTTTTACTCGAAACGTGTAGTTTATGCGATGATAAATAAATAAAATAGATGGTCTATTATAGACTTTTAAAATGTTATCTGGACATCTTTTTTTTTTACTTAGAACAAATTTTTGTTTTCACTCCAGAAATATGGTCGGTCGCACTTTGGCGATTTTTTGATGTATCGATAGATAGGAGTAAAGATTCGGTAACTTTTTAAGCCTGAAAAGTGGTTTTGTTTGGTTAAAAAATTATCTTTATATTTTTCAGCGAAAAAGCAATGGCATCGGGCCGACAAAATTATTCGAACAAATTTCATTCAAAGGTTCACATGCAACTCCAACTCTTATGTTGAAACAATTTTTTTTCTACAGCCTCAATGTTTCAAAATATATTGTCTTTGAAGAAATATCTCATTTTCCGTAATATCGGAATTGAACATCTGCATAAATTCGAAGAGAGTACTTTGAAGTGGTTACCAAAATGTGTCCAATTATGAACTTATCGAAAGTTCGAAAAAAAGTGGCTAAATTGATGAAGAATGCCTCTTATAAGGAAGCAAAGATGGCCAAAAACAAGTCTTTATTTAACTAATATAAAAACTAGAAGCCACCGTAAAAAATTTCCAAAGTAATCTCAGTGTATCTAAAGTTACTTCATCACAACCTGCTGTAGTATCTTACAGTCGTCAGTAGCAGCCACAAGAGCCGCGCTTCCAGCGTTACTTCCGACTATTACGACACTTGTACACTCTATGTTATGTATTATCTTACACATCGTAATAAAAATGTACAAAGCTGTACCCTCGTATAACCAGTAGCCAGAAAGGTTAGGCATATAGAATGATAATAGTCCGAGAGACGGAAAAGTCTTGTCAACAGTCAACTCAGTTAGTCACTGGCATCGGGACGAACCGGACGCGCACAGAGCTCTCATTATATTCTCGTTCATTCACTCGTCGATAGTTGCCGGCTCGATATACGACGCGCGCCACTTATAGATTGCGTCGGAAGCACCGAGAACCCAGTGTGTATACACGCTTCTACCGCCACGTGGTCTTATTGTTAGCAGGGAAGCCCGTGATTCGTGAAAAATAATAAAAGAACCCTGCGGCGTTTGGGACAAGCACGTGCGCTCCATGATCGTTGCGGAAAGCAGCGGCGGTAGTGCGAGTGACTGTAAGCAGAGGCCGCTGCACGCTTTTACCACCAGTTTAGTGCCCCTGTATAACTGTGTTTGTGTTTCTGTTCGCTGCGTTTGTATTTCCGTGTATCTGTGCCTGTGTTCTTAGCTGTGTGCTGTGCTTGTGTGTGTAAAGTGCACTTTTACAAGGCATGCCCAGCCTTGTTGCGTTTGGCAGACGATGGCGAGTAGGAAGCGACGATTTCGTGATTCCCGGCCTCGTTCTCGGCTGCGTTCACGGAATTGAGTGAGTTGGAATGACCTTGAATAATGAACATTCTTTACCCAGTATGTAATAGCCAACCCTACTACTCTTCTGGCGCTTTCGATCTAGTTCAATGCGCTCGTGCTATCTGCGAGACGAGTTCGTGAACCTTGACCGCGAGTAAACACACTTTTGTTCAACAAGGTCGGTCATCGTAATTGTAACGTGGCTTTTGGAGAAAATTAATTATGACGAACCGGCGGAGAGATATTTAACGGAATTTTATAGGACAACTGCGGCTTGTGATGCATTCATTTTTGGATTCGTCTTTTTATTTGCGGTTTTTAAATCAACTGGTTTAGCTTTCCTAGCAATTACGATAACGTTTATCTTTCCCTAAAAACAACTGTCGATGTGAACATAAAAATAACTTTGAGGAGAAGTTATTTTTCGCACAGCAAAGGCTTTCGAAAATGGTCGAAATACCAAACAAACAAAAATTCCTTTTCCGTTGTGAGAACCAATAACTTGCGTTCACGGATTTGGGTGAGTTGAAATGATCTTGAACAACGAACATTCTTTCCTCACTATGTAATAGGCATCCCTACCACTCTTTTAGCGCTTTCGGTCTCGTTCAATGCGCTCGCGTAATCTGCGACACGAGTTCGTGAACTTTGACCGAGAGGGAGTTGATTTTTTTAACAGGGTCGGTCATCGTAATTGTAATTTTTCGGGGAAAATAAATTATGATGAACCGGCGGAGAGATTTTTAATAACAGAACGTTATAGAACAATTGCGGTTTATGATGCATTCATTTGTGGATTTGGATTTTTTGTTTGTTTCTTGAATCAGATGGTTTGCTGTATGTAATTTTTTATGTGCGTTCGGAATAACGTATTGCTATTGTCATTAAAAAATAATGTCCGAATTTTTCTTTGGGCATTAGAATTTTCGTATGGTTCGAAACGAGGACTTCGAGCAACTTGTAAAGCGATTCAATATGTTTATTATTTTTTTTTTTTTAAAAGGATGTTTAAAAATATAAGAAGCTGACATGCGATCGAGAAAACATTGTTCGATTTCATCAACAAATCAATAGAAAACAATGATCTTAAACCTTTCTGCATCGGAAAAAAAATCTTTGGCAATTACAAGCGCTTTAATAATCAGCTAAGGGCAAAAATCTCTAAGACTTTTTTATTCCTCTTATAATGCTCTACAAAGGGATTCAAATTTATTCATTTTTATTACAGAAGGCTGACTACGGTGTCAAAGCATGAAATTTGCAGAAACAGGCTCTCAATAAGCTCTGAACAAAGTACCTTCAAATTCCACTTGTAAAGCATTAAGAAAGGAATGAAAAAAAGTCCTCACAGATTTTTATCCTCAGCCGATTTTGAAATCGCTACTACTTGCCAATTTTTTTTTTGCGATATAGAAATTTCGAAGGTCATTTACAAACAACAGTTTCATGTTCATCTATCAGAAATTAAAAAAAAAATCAATTACATAAAAATATTCGTCAACGTTATATTCATCACCGTGTTAAAAATCTGAAAAAAAAAGCATTTCTATTCTGGTACATAAATCACTGTTGCAAGTCAGTAGATACAAAGTCGTCATCAGCGGTCGGTTTATCAGTGAGCCAACTGGTATAACAATTTTTTGTCGATAACTGTGACTCAGCAAAATAATAATAATTGTAAATCAGCTTCAATCATATGTCCGAAATTCTTGCGCCCTTATCAGTCGTCCAACATTACGTATATCTAATCGATAAGGACCAGACTATACGATAACGTTGCGTTATCATCAATAACCACATGTAGATTATAATACTAATCACGATCGTTATCGATATTATCGACGTATTCCACAGCCTCGTAATTGCGATATCGGTTACATTATAATATATCTGTATAAAGATAAACATATACATGTATATATATGGGACATTCCATACCGATTCGACTTGGTTCGGACCCTCGATCTTGGATTTGGTCGAACATTTTTATATGATTGGACCAACTCCAAAAAGTACTGGAAAATTTCCTCAAATTTTTTTTATTTTAATTTTTTTTTTGCGATTTTTCAAAGTTAACGTATCGTGAGCCCAAATTTGAAAATCGGAAAAATTTTCAAAAATTCTGCATGAAATAGTGTATTGAGGTCAGAATACATACTTTCGCTGTAAAAAAATAAAAAACAAAAATTATGTTTTTTTAACACACCCTAATATCTATGGGTGTGCATTTCGTGAAAGGCCGTTAACACCAAAACGGTCTTAAATTTTCAGCAATCTAGCCGAAATTTGGAACACTTCTCGAATCTCGAATGATCACTAAAGTAGATTGCTATTGAAATTGGCCTCAATCGATTAATAGGAAAATAAGCTATCAAATTTGAACTTTTTCTCTCTGAAATCGAAAAAAAAATGGAAGCAAAACCCGGCCCACTTTGGTTTCAGGCTAAAAAATGTTATTTCATGCAGAATTTTCGAGAATTTTTTCAGACATTTAAATTTGGACTAACGATATATTATCTTTGAAAAATCGCAAAAAAAAATTGAACTAAGAAAAATCTGAAAAAAATGTCCAGTACTTTTTGTAATTGGTCCAATCATATAAAAAAATTTCGACCAAATCCGAGAGGTCGAGGGTTTGACCCAGGTCAAATCGGTATAGAATGCCCCATATATATATATATATATACATATACATATATAGCAGTCTACACGATGTACGAAAGATTTATTCAGTATCCAATCCGTTAGTAATGATCAACTATGGACGAGCGGGATAATAGAACACAGCTGTGCTGGTTATTTCGCGGTACCAAGATCATTCTACCGATTTTAACGGTTAACAAGAGTGGATGAGCTGCGTATACGCGTAACCCTGGATTTTGGAGATATAGCCGTAACTATTGTGTACGGGTCACGGAATATCTCGTCCCTCTGACGAGTACTGGAATATATCCCATCGCTCTGCCACGCATTCTCTACCTAAAATCCCTTAATTGGCCAAGTTAAATTTCCGGTAAATTGATCCGCCGCTTAAAATCGCGGATTCGAGGTGCTCTGGATTAAACTAAACGTGGGCTATGCGCTCAGCGGTGTTAGTAGTTATATACGGACGAGTTGGTAGCACACGAGCGTAGTGCGTTGCCTGACAAGGCGTATAAGCATCAGTGCCAAACGGACGAACAGAGAATTCTATACTCTCACGCGTCACGTAATTAGGATTTGCGGGGACACGACTATGCGACATGAAGCGTGGAATCTAGTTACAGCGCGTTCGGCGTCAATGTCCCAGTTGTTGACCGCTTAGCGCAGTGATTTTCCGGAAAATAGGAACGGAATTATACACATTACGTGAATGTAATCTTCTTACATTCCTTATTATTTGACTTTTGGTCTATTATACGCTTTATAATGAACAATCTTTATGTGTTCTTATTTTATGATTCAAAATTATTTTATGTAATTTAGCTGAACTAAATTGATCGCTTCCAATCTTCAAAATTCCCGAATATATATTATAAATAAAATGACAAACGACGCGCAAATAAAACTGGAGATATATTCAACATTTTATACACATAACTAAAAATATATACACTCACACAATGTACGATCGATATATATAGTTTTAATGAAAAAAATAGTAATAATATAATCCCATTGACGGGTTAGAAATCTGATGTACGTTACTTTCTCTCCCTCTCATATAGAAATAAGATAATGTAAAGAAAATTCTCGCGCGAAATACAAACAAAATAATTACAGTACAAGATAGCAGACTTCTGTCAATTCTTACAGCTTCACTTAAAATTCTTTGATAGGGTATGCAATAGAATTTTTAGTTGGATATTGTGAATTGGATACTTTTAACGTTGAAAGGAGTTCAGACAGCGTTTATACAATAAAACTAATACGATAAAATAAATAATTGGGGCAAATAAAAAGCTCGTCTTTTAGTACCAACCAGTAAGACATTCGAGTAGAAATGTATATTTATAAAAAAGTAAATAAATACTCTAAGTTGTAACGAACAAAGTTGTAAACATTCCGCTACTTTCCAGCAAATACTGAAAGTTGTAAAAAACGAGGCCGTGAATATTCCGGCACTTTCTAATTTATTCTATTTGTTCAGTTATTTATGAAATAATTTATTCAGAATATCCTAGCATATTGAGAAAATGTATAATCATTTTATGGAAAAAGAAAAAAAGGTTCTCAATATTTATTGAGCCGCTCGATATCTCATAAGTATCAAAGTGAAAAAAAAACGTACAGAGAATTCCATACTCGCATCCGTTAATTAATTAGGATTTCCTTACGATGCGGTATGAAGTGCGGAGTCTAGTCACAGTGCATTTGGCGTTATTGGCCCAGTTGGTGACCGGTTAGTGCACTGATTATTCGGCAAATGGGAATACAATTATACGCATGACTGTAATCTTCGTACATCCGTTAATATTTGACTTTCGGTCCATTATATGCTTCACTTGGAATTCCTTGATAGCATATGGAATGGAATTTTCGGTTGTCAAATGTGAATTGGATGCTTTTAACGTTAAAAGGGTTTCAGATACATATAAAGTGAATTTCTTTACTCTGAAAATGATTGAAAAGCGTGCATATTGGTTTTATATATTCGGACCCAATCATTGGCAGTCACATTTTGAAACATTTTTTCGAATATGAAAGTCAAACTTTCCTGTGGATGTTGATGAAGACTTATTCCGAGGGCATAAAATAATGGAAAATAAATGGCTTATTCTTTTGATAAATAATTTAGGTAAATAAATGGCTTATTCTTTTGATAAATAATTTAGGTAAATAAAAAGTTTATCTTTTAATACCAACTAGTAAGACATTCAATTAAAAGTGGATATGTGTAATTTATAGAAGCAACGAAATACTGTTCGTTGTAAAAAAACAAGTTGTTAACATTACGCTACTTCCCAATAAATACTGTAAGCCGTAAAAAACAAAGTTGTTAACATTTCGGTACTTTCCAATTTATTCTATTTGTTCAGTAGTTTATCTAATTAATTCCTTCAGAATATTCTAGCTATTAAGGAAATGTATAAAGATTTTGTGGGATACAAAAAAACGGTCTCGATATTCATTACGCTGCTCGATATCTTGCAAGCATCAGAGCGAAACGAACGAGCAGAGAATTCTATACTCCTACGCATCAAGTAATTAGGATTTGCAGAGACCTAGCGATGCAAATTGGAGAGTGTGATCTAGTTACAGTCCATTCGGCGTTACTGTCCCAGTTGTTGATCGCGTAGGGCTGTGATTCCTCGGCTAATACGAATATAATTGTACGGATGACTGTAATACGTTTCTCTTGAAATTCTCTGGTAGCATATGAAATGGAATTTTCAGTTGACTATTTCTAATTAGATGCTTTTAACGTAAAATGATTTCAGATAGTGTATAAAATTAATTCTTCTGTTCTGATAATATCATAGAGGTTTTTTTCATATATTTCATTTTTTACCTTCAATGCGCTCAAATGGTTATAGATTTTTTATTAATTTTGCAAGTGTTGACAAAATTAACGTGGAATAACCAAATCAAAACCGTAAATTTTAAATGAAAAAATTATTACGTTCATTCATTCGCAAAATAGTTTTTCAAGATTTTCTATCATATCGATTAAATGTATAAACATTTTATTGGAAACGAAAAGAAGGCTTTTACAGTTTATTGTTTGTATTACATTGTATACTCTCTTCATATTTTTGTGCAAACCCTCTTTTTGACCCCTTTCTATTTTTTCCGGGCCTGAATAACCATCAACGGTGCTGTTCTGCTCATGCCTCAGCCGAACGTCAGCGCAGTGGAGCAAAATATTTTTATATGAGATGGATTTTTGCCTGCGCTGATGCAATAACTATAGGTGCACGGTGACAGTATACTGTAGACCTTGATGTGAACATCGCGATTCCACGGTAACGGCCCCGAAGTGGCCCTTGCTTTTCGTCCTGGTAATACCGTGGTGAAACTGTGACAGTATGACGTGCGCTTTAATGCTCGCGATGACAATACTGTGTTGACCTAGTGCCGGAATACACTGAGAGATAAATGTGGTAATTTAAAAAATAATATAGTTGGACTGACGATAATCTAACCATAAACTATAATTCCCAGGAGGAACGTCTATATTTTATGGTTATGGAAAATATAAGAAAATAGTTGGATCAACCACTAATATAATTCCCAGGAAGAACGTCTATATTTTATGGTTATAGCAAATATAATTATAGCAATCATCAAAATGATAATAGTTTCAAAAACTATTCTAATAGTTTCAAATATGCCGTTTTGTTGCATATACGATTTCAACGTTCGTTTCCAATAACCTCACAAGTATCGTTTATTAAACCATATTATCATCGCTTCAACCATAAAACATTGCAAGCCTTACTATATTCGTTTTACCATGTGAAATCGTTGAATAAACGATATGCTTTTCTCTCAGTGTAGTATTTCCGGAGTTACCTCTTAAGGGAGAAATACTTTTGGCCGAGGAATAAGTAATCGATATTCATAATTTTTTTAAAAACGGATCACTTGTTTCAACATTTTGGAATTCGGCGTTTTTCAAATTGTAATTTCTGGTTATTACACAGGAATTTATCATCTTTACTAGCAACAAACATGCTCACTTCGCTCGCACTCTTTTCCCTTCATTTGTCTTTTTTTATGGCTAAACATTATCTTTGCATTATTACGTGACTCTTATTCTGCTTCGGTGGTTCGATATAATCGACTTTCGACGTGCCATGACTTTTTTTTTTTGAGGAAAAATGAAAGAAAGAAAAAAGAATCTGTTTTAAGAAGAAAAATGCATTATATTTCACAACTGGGAAAAAATAATAAAAAAATCGTGCCATACATAAATTTGCAACGATTATAGCATTCTGAAGTTGGCTTCGGGTCAAAGCCATCGACAACCAATCAGAATGCTAGAAAGGTGGTTTCAGTTTTCGATATTTCGACTATCAATGTGAGATGTCTTTTTTTGAGAGAGGAATTAAATAAAGTAATAATTTGGAATTTTGTTTTAATCTTCAAAAATGGCGGGGTTTTGGTATATTCTTATATAGGTTGTGTCGAAAGTTATCAGATGAGAGTAATGTGATGACCCAGTGCCCAGTGCAGTTGAGAATAATATGTTGATCATCAGATGATAATAATATATTTCCCAAGCCGTCACTTAAAGGAGAGATACTTTTGGGTGAGAAAATAATCGATTTTCATCTTTTTTTAAAAAAAAGGTAAAGTTTCTCCAATATTTTGGAAACCGAGATTATTTGAAATTATAATTCGTGGTCATTACACTGGAATTTATAATTTTTATAAACATTGATAATAATTTGTAATTATTATAAATATTGATTCATAATTTGGAATTTTAATAAATATTGATTCATAATTTGGAATTTTAGTAAATATTGATTCATAATTTGTAATTATTTTAACGTCTGGAAATAGCGATGCAGTGATCCATTCTTCTCTAGGTTGCATCAAAAGTCATCAGACGGTATAAAATACAGCGAGGGCTAGAAAAAAAAAACCAACGTATTATTTTTTGTTTTTCATTCAAAATCATGATTCATATGCAGAATATGAACTAAATAAAAAAGTAAAAAATGATCGAAATATATAAAATGGTACGGCTTAAGACCAAAAGGTTATTTCCAGACCAATTGCAATCAGTTGTAATAATTTGCAATAAAAAAATACTTTTTTCAATTATTAAAAAAATCTTTTTATTCAATCCATTAAATCATTTATGTGTAAAACTACGTAAAGTTCGGTTATGTGAATGAGCTGAAGCGTTTCTCTCAGGCTAACGAGGACACAGGAAATTTGCAAGAAATTCGGCTAACATAATTAGCTCTGCTTTACTGTTTTACTCCGCTCGACTGTTGACGCATAAAAAAAAATCTCACGGTGATATTAGAGAAGGTAATGAGGTGTCTTTCTGCTCATTAACCAATATTAATCTTTTACCTCTTTATGGCATTTTCAAACATATCAATGAACATTTTTTATTTTTTAATCATTGTTATAATTTCTCATAAGGTAATTACCCATTTTTTATCATGATGGTAAAATTTATGTGATATTCACGATAAGAAATATTAAACCGTTAATTAAAATAAACACGCAAACTGCGTAATTTCGAAAGCAATGAGGTGATTACAATTCCATTTTAGAGTAATGGGACTTCACAAGTTGCCTTACAGATGCGAGCTCGCAGCTGCGTCTCTTTTACTGACAGAAATTTCGTTGCTCCAGCCTCGAACAGAATTATTTGTCACCTATATTCCGGGAAAATTGTGTTAGCAGCAAATAATACATAGTTGACGAAGCATTCACACTCGATCAACAAACATACAATTTATGTACACAATTCCACATGTACGAACGTCTGGTCCTCTCGTCTATCAGCTTTTGTCGCTTCAGCGAAGAACTTGCGCTCGACAAACCCTGGAATTGCAGACGGACACGAAATAATCTCGTTTTGTGGTCCTATATACAACCGGAGTAACATCACATGTACTGGCGAGGGCAAAATAAAGGTCTGTATATAAGGTATTTCCTGTGCAGTCGATAAATATTTGATCTTGACCCCTCTCAATCTTTTCCATTCTTTTTGAGGCCGTTCCACTTATTCGGAAAAATACTCAACATTTATTTATCATTCAAAATTCGTTGATCATTTTCTGAGCAATCAAAAATATTGTTGCATTGTAAAAGTCTGGAAAAATTCTTAACATTTTTTTATGCATCGAAGCTTTATATACCGATATATTAATTTTCAAACAAAGATTTTTACAGTGCAGCACTTGCTACCATTAAATATATATTTTCAATAAATCAAGAAGACGGTTTCATGAAATCGATGAAAGCTTATCCTTGAAAAAATGAAATTATTTTTTAATTATATGCTCACTAAGTAAATGTTTCTTCAGAAGCAATGAAATGTTCCCTTTAAAATTTAAGTGCACTACACTGTTAGAAAAGATTGGAAGTTTCTATGCATAAACTTGTCATCGAAATTTAATAAACAATTGTGGTATAGAATTCTTGTACTTGTCCAGTAAAATTAAAACAAATTATTAAAATTCAAGTACTTTTACTGTCAAATTAAAGTAAATTATTGAATGTGCTGTACCATACATCCATTTTACATTACACTTGTATACTAAATATCATATTCCAGTTTATGAATAAAAACTTTCAGTAAAAGTACACTAAATTTCAAGTAGATTTTTTTACAGTGTAGAGCCAGCAGTGGACGGAGTCATTTACTGACAAATAATGCACTATTTATAGTTTTTGTATCTTCTATTCAAGTATGATAAAGCTTGAGTTGAAGATAAATACAACTACTTTTCCATTGAGTACTATACTAAAAACGTCGATTTTTAGAATTCAATTTCTTTTTCTAGTGGTCAGTAAGGCGCACTGATTTTTCAGGAACGTAAAGTTCAATATTCAAACTAAAACATACTGCAGAATCATGTTTTTGATAGTGAATTCCTTCGCAACATAACTACCTTAAGGTAGTCCTTGCGATAGTCAATTGACGCACTATTCCGAAAATTCTGTACATGCTAACATTTTTATATATCTACACAGTCAATCAATCACAGTGAGAATAAAAACGTATTTGTAGATGCTTCGTAAACTTAAAAGACATAAATTGTATTAACTAAAATATCTCATCAAAGTCTCGTTTGAACGCGTAGTTGTATTGTATCATCATGCGGTCAGAGCTAAATTTGGTCGTTTTAATGGTAAATTTGTGACACGAAAAAAAAAGTACACAGAAAATCTCATTTTTGTGCCACGACTACAACCGCTACAAAAAATCGGGTCGCTAAAACCAAGGTCGAAACGGCACCGGTTGACACTGGAGGTTATGTTGATTTCTGTCATCGTCTCCGCTACATCCGGTTATCCGTAACTTCTGAGTGGCGATGATGTGTTTGACGTTAGAATCATATCCAAAAGCTTTGATAACGTCCCTTTTTTAATGTTTTATACGTAATCGTGACACTCTAAGGAATTCATAGCACATTAGATATTGTATAAAAGTTCAGTTTATAAATCTTAATTTTCGTTCCGAAGTACGAAATTGGTTAGTTTCCCATAAGAGCCCGTGCATATGAATTCTTTTTTAAATATTTATTTTCTCGGTAATTCAGTCGATAACCCAGCTTGAAACTTTGCAATCGCATTTCGAAGGGATTCAACTATCATATAAAAAAATATTAAGTCTTGAAGTTCAGAAAGGTTAATGCGCAAGGACTAACTCAACCAAGTTCTCCTTCGCAACAAACGTTTGACGATGTACCGATGAGCATCACTTGCAGGATCTTTAGACGAAGAGTATTGCTACTTCCACTCATAATTCAAACTGACAATGAACATCCTCGTCCTCCGATTTCAAATATCATCGAAGTCGACAATTTTTATTGAAATATCCTTCAACCTTCTGGCATTTCGTATTGAGGAGGAAAATTTCGTAACGTTGCTTGGATCTTCGGTGAAAAAGACTGTACATATTGCGGTTGAAGAGCGTGACGCTCGTTGCCAGTCTGACAATAGTGGGGTAAGCACCACTTGCCATCGCGGAAGAAACGTTGCGCCACAATAGTGACGCAATATATAACTATACACACACACACTGATGTATATAGTCCAACTAAAGCGTGTCGTGCTCTTGAAAGAGCTTCAGAGTCGTAAAATAAATTATTTTCCCTCGTGTATAGAGAGACACGTACATCTTTCATGAAAAGAATCTCGCGAATACACAAGGACAGGATATCTTCCTTACACGTAGCACAGTACATCTCTATGGCTTTCACAGCCAAGTCGAAAAACTAGATTCCAAGAGTACAAGTGCCAGTGGCTCGAAAGCCTCGAGCAAAATAATGTTATCCGACTTTCACGCTACCGGAATACGAATAAATGGCAGAAATAGACGATTCTCCTCGGTTATTTTTTTTTTATGTCCGTTCATGAACGGATTCAATGCTGGGCAAAGTGAAGTGGGTTGAATAAATCGTTGTAATTCCGGATGCTATTAAATGGCAATTATTTAGGGTTCTATAGACGTTTATGTGACTGGTTTACTTCCTCATTGAGAAAGCTCTACTTTCATGCGATTTTCTTCTGTCGGGACTTTCAGAATCATTCGAGGCTTCGAGAAAGGTTTGGAAAAAAATTCGGTTTGTATTTTTTCGTGTGGGCGGGGCTTCGAATTTAAAATCATTTATAAATAAAAAAACCGGTTATCCGAATGAGCTAGAATATGACACATAAGTGGAAATGGAGAGTGGCTTTGATTCTTGAAATTTGAGAAAAAGTGTACGCGGAAATGTTAGTTTTGAGGGTTTTTGAGGTTTTTTTTTCAAAAAGAGGCGTGATTACGGTAATTTTTGTGAAATTAGCGACATTTTGTTGGATAGTTCACGATAATTGCAGCTATATTGAATGTTTTTGATTGAATTTAGATACAATCGGAATGGCTTCACATTTTAGGAGAGGCTTGAATTTTTTTTAAATGGACGTCGCTCCATGAACTTTTGCAAAATATGATCCACCGAGATAAAATTTTGTAGGAAAATGGAATAATATTCAGTGATGCTAGATGTACAATTTACTGAAAATTGGGTCAAAAAGTTCGGATTACACGGGAGTTTCAATTTCCCGATAAAATTTTTTGACGACAAACATTTTTTTAAACTCCAGTTTTTTACGTTTACTCAAGCAAGGATAAAAAGTAGAAACTTGCACATCGCTTTCTCGGCACTTTCAAATTTTCACAAAGCTTTTTCGAGGAAGCCAAAATTTATGAACATATTTCCTCATGGAATTTCAAAGTAAGGATGCAAAGTATAACTTTGCACATTGCTTGCTCATTAATTTTCATCTTCTATGGGAAATTGAAACTAATAAATAAAATAAATAATTCCCCATATGAAAGTAAAAATGAAAATTATGAACGAAACAATGTGCAAAGTTCTACTTTGCATCTTTATTTTAAATACTCTTGACAGGCTCGAATTTATAAAAATTTGAGTCATCAATAACTAAAATTTGATAACACATTGTAAAAAACGATATTTTTTCGAAAAAATCAAACTTACGTTAAACCCGAACGGCTTTACCGATAATTACCAAACATAATACATAGCAGGGCTTATAGTTATTGTTCTTGTGCATAACATTTTAGTCTATTTGTTTAATTTTGCCTGAATTACAGCAAAACTAATTTTTTCCGAGAATTCCCTCCCCTCATAAAAAAACTGAATCACCATACCGATTTGACTCGAATTTGCCGCCATCGAAGTATGTAAAAATATTTTTTTCGGCACATTGGAAAATATATGTCAAACATACTCAAAATCATATTATATATAAGTCATACACGGAAAGAAAAGTAGTCAGAAGAAACATTTTCAGCATATGCTGTACAGCAATTTAGTTGCAGTAACTAACTCGACCCGTGAACTGATGTATTCGCGAGTGGTTATGGATGAATAGTACGTAGGACCAACGAATTGGTCCTGTAACCAATAGCGGGGTTGCTGTTACTAAAGGCCATTAGATAGCGCAACCAACCAGCGGTTCGCATGACCAACGGTTAGTTTCGACTAGTTTCTATAACCAACGAGTAGGTGTCAGAACCCACCGCGTAGTTGACGCTATATCAACTCCTTCAAGTGGTTGTTACAACCCATTTATTGGTCTTTCCAAATACTTTTTTTTCTCAGTGTATATGCCATACATTCAAAGGATACAAACAAATACCTAACTTTTCGGAGTATCCGTAAGTTATATATATTTCTATACCTGTATATATACGCACGCACGCGCGCGCGCACATCGGATGTTGTAGACTGTACCTCCTCGTGGTACATCTTGGATAATGCTAAAATAGTCAAAACGTTCTTCTAAAAAATTAAATGAAAAATGGACTTTATCGAAAAAAAGTGTCCCACAAAAGTTGTTAGTTTTCACATGGCGAACATTTTTCTCGAAAAAGAAGTCATAGTCCCATTTTTTAAAAACATGTCGGCCATCGTAACTCTGCCATCTTTAATGGTGGATCATATTTCTATTTTTTTTTAATGTCCCATTTTGAACCCCGACAGTTTTATGATACTTAAAATTTGATCAGGTTAGTATTTTTCGAGATAAATCAGGTGGAAGATTAAAATGGGACACCCTGTATATCTTGAAATGTACTTTATGTACATACGCACACGGCAAAGAAGTATAATCGCATGTATACTTTTCGATATACCTATTACATATGGAAATTATATATGAAAAATCAATAATTACAATATAATGGAAGGCACTAGTGGAATTCGGTTTATCTAGGACTTCCAACTCAACATTCGGAGTTGTATAGTAACTTGGTACATGTCAATCGCTGAAAAATGAAATGTACATTTTTTTGCTGTGGATGGGAATCGAAAGTGGATTAAATTTTTATTGTCTGTATGAAGTACAGTGAAAATACAAAAAAGTCAAGTCTATATTTATTTATCCGATTGAGACCGAAATATTCAAAATGCAAATACCGTAGGCCGGTCGTCCATAAGGCTCGAAATGTATTGACCCTTAAGGGACATTGGAAAATTTATCCGAGGGGCGGACGCGCTTTAAAATCGAGTGAAGTTTTATTTTTAGTTTGATAGTAATTATCTATGGTATTTGCAGCTATTTATCGTCTATTCTTGCTTAAGGGGCCCAATGCGCCCTATATTTTCCTAGGGTGACAAAAACATACTTCCAATATACTTGAAATATATTCTGAAGTATACAAAATAATCTATATAAAAACGACAATTTTTCGACCCAAGTATATTCGCTGTGTAAATAGTATACTTTTGAATATACTTTTGTATATACTTTATTTCCATGGGGGTAATACCAAAGGTCATATCACTTTGCTAAATTTTAATACGAAGTTTCACTCCGATAGCTTAAAATTGTTCTGAGCTAGAACGTTTACATACTTGTTTCAAAATTTCAGAACTCTTATTGAACTGAAATGCAGTGAGCGATTTTTATTAAATTTATACCAATTGAAGATTAGCCAATTCTGTGCGTGTTGTTTAAATTTTAGCTGATTCGGTCGAATAGTTTCCAAGTTACACTTGTATGAGTCTTTGGCCTTTCATCACAAGCACACACAGACATACATCCAGACAATTTTTCTAAACTACTTTACTCGACATTTTAGACAATTCTGAGGGTTTCGACATAAAAATCTTGAATCTAATTCTTTTCATGAAATCAATGCTTACTTTGAGAGGAAGCAAAAGTTGAAAATGTTGAGAAGTTGACCTAGCAAAAGAGTTAGTCGAACGCAAGTACCTTAAGTGCTACTTTACAAATTTTATCTCGTGAGCATCCTGTACTATTACTATGCGAATTAAAAATTTTCCATCTACAAAGGCTGCAAATTGTGTTTTTGGTTAGCGTGTCTTTGAAAATAGCTTGAAAAATATTCCTTAAGTCTCTCTACTTTTCCTGGTCTTCCGTACTATCCGCACGGTGATGGTACGATGCTGACAAAGGTTGAACGCCCACCCAATCCTCTACATAACACAGCATCTACATTATAGGGTAATTCCAAATGAGATGACATTATATATTTTTTTTTGCCAACCCGACGTTATAACGACGGTATCTTGGCGCATTTGAGTTTTTTTTTTATCATGGCTGAGAAGTTTGAGCGTGTGGAGAGAAGGCTCAAGTAAAAGTACTTTGGAAAATGCAAATGAGACTTTGCATACCTAAAACTACTTTCATTCGCTTCTTTAAGGCTCGGTACTGAAAGTTCGAGTCAATTTTACTAAACAGTAGGTAAAAGTGGTGCACACGAGTCTCTTAAGTGTTTAATTTATCGTCAAAGTAGCAGCGCTTAATACGAGCTGAATGTAAAGCAAGAAACTTATTTACTCGGAATGTCCAGTATATAAGTAGTCACTTTTAGTGAGGCTTCAGCAAATGGCACGTTCGACATCACGCAATTTATATATGCTTTAGTCAAATCAATATTTATCGAAATAAATGTCAACATAATTAATGATATTTGATATAGATTTGGAAAAATATTAAAATCCGGCTTTTTTATCACAGTCTCTTTTGGAAAATTCGGCCACTCGGTTTATGTGGTCTCAGTTATTCAGTCTAGAATATTTTGAAAAAATATTGGAGGGTCTTATAAGGAAATGTATTTTTTAATTTTCTAAGCCCAACCATAAACTAAACCAACCATAAAGAAACTATTTTAAACATGTACTGAGAGAAAAGCATATCGTTTATTTAACGATTTCACATGATAAAACGAATATAGGAAGGCTTGCAATGTTTTATGGTTGAAGCGATGATAATATGATTCAATAAACGATAATTGCAAGGTTATTGGAAACAAACATTGAAATCGTATATGCAACAAAACGGCATATTTAAAACTATCAGAATAGTTAATTAAACTATTATCATTTTTTAATAGATATTAATAGAATAAATAACCATAACATATGGACGTTCCTCCTGGGAATTATAGTTTATAGTTAGATTATCGTCAGTCCAACTATAATATTTTCAAAAAAACCAGATTTTTATCTCAATGTGTGAATAACGCTTCGTATTCGTAGAGAAGAAATATATTGGTGACTGTAAACAGTAGATTAGAAGAGATACAATATTTTCCTGCAGTATTTAAACAAAAGACTTACAGAATTATCAATAATGTTCCCTGAATAATCGCCAGGAATTTTCTTTCGGAATAACGTAACTTACACGTCAAGCTTTTATAGAATAAAATGGCCATCTTTCTCCGAATTACCCTAATGCATCCACATATTCGTGATAAAAGTGGCTCGAATAGTCGTCGCTGTATTATAATGTTCAGCTAGCGAGGGTTCGTCAGCGCATATATATGCATATATATACATATGTATATATGTATATGCATATATACTATAGATACTCGTACTGTAGTCGAGTATACGAAGAGGCTACCGTGTCACTTGGTTCTATCGATCGTCCTCTTCGCGTCGCCGGTCGTCTGTTGTATGCCACTGACGAGCGCGACCTTTTCCACTTGGTCCTTTTTTCTTCTTATTCCGAGCGCGCCATAGCGAAAAAGGAACCATAAAGTCAGAGAGTTGGCCGGTGATATTATCGAGAGAAATAGGTATGCGTAATGTGGTCAAGGGAAGGTCAATTGGAAAAGTTCGGGTGGGGATTAAAATAGCGAATGGCTAAGATAGTGAAATTCAAAACAATGAACATCTGAATCTAGAATAGCCATCATTATAAAATTCGCTATTTTAGCCATTCACTATTTTATTTTAATTTTAATAGGATGAGGTTTAAAATAGTGAGTGGCTGAAATACCGCATTTTGCGGTGATGGCTATTCTAGCTTGAGACTTTCATTATTTTGTAATTCGCTGTTTTAGCCATTCGCTATTTTGATATACACAAGCCCTTTTATTCCTTATCCGGTATGCATATTTATTGTTATCATTTTTTAAGAGAAAATGCTGAGAAAATTGACCTTTGATTAAGGGAAGGGGAAGGGGTGAGATCGCGGTGACAGTAAGCTGTTGGAAATAATTGATAAAAAATCTGGAAAAATTCACCAGGATGTAAGAAAAATTCGTATTCTGTACAACATATTTTGGACCGAAAAAAGAATATCGATTTTGAGCACTGTCGATTTTTTGGAATAGCAAAAAAAAATTATATAAAATATCCGACATGCTTGATTTATGAGAATAGTATGCAAAGCACGGAAAAAAATTGGCAGGTCAGAATATTATAAATTGTAAAAGATACATATGTGCTAATTGAGGGCGATAAATTTATTTTTATTTTCAAGTGTCACTATTTGTATTCGTAACGTGCAGTTAAATTGATACAAATTAAGTCCTGTAATATTAATCGATAGGTTAGGATATTTGCAGAGGTATGATTTTTTGAAAATGTATTTAGTATTATTTAGAAATTTCAACGTACGAAGTGTCTAATCAAGTTACGAAAATGAGGGGGTCATACAGAGCGGGTGAATTCTGATTATTTCGTAAGTTTTGTTTATATTTTTAGTATATAGGCTTATTAACTAAATATTAAATAGATGTTATGATGCTTATTAACTAAACCCTAGGTGACTATAATAAATTTTCAAAAAATCGTATCTCTGGAAATATTATTTAAAACTATTCATATTATAAGACCTAATTGGTATCAATTTAATTCCACCGTACAAAAAACCAAAAAATGGCACTTAAAAATGACAAAAAGCTACCGCCGTCGATTCGAAAAAATGTATTTTCTCCCACAATTTTTAATATTCTGACCTGCCAATTATTTTCGTTATTTTTTCGGTCTAAAATATGTTATAAAAAGTAACAAAAAGCATGTAGGTCAATTTTTTCAGATTTTTTATACAATTATTTCTACTAATTTGGTCCCTCTTTTAGCGACCAAATCACCTTAAATAGGCCATAAAAAAAAGTCTAAAAAAAATTATTCCTTTAAAAAAATATTGCACTTGTACCATGTTGTACATAAACATTATAATTCTGCAATTATGTAAATACGTACAATGCACAAAAAAGATGCGAGGTGGAAAGCAAAATAACTATTTTTTGGAAAAGTGGAAAACATCTGTTGACACAGAATTGAATGTCTCGGTAACTATGCGAGCTAAAATATTTTCCGATATCCGAAATTAAAGTTAATTCTCCACGCTATCAAATACTCCCATTTATAGCATCGTCCACCCTGTAAAACATTTTAAAAAATCAGTTCAAACACAAGACTTGTTTTTCTACATGTCAATCAAATGGGAAATAAAAAGAGCCGCTGCTCCACTCCTAAAAAAAAATCGTATGAACCTTTCCTTCCACGAGGTTTATTATTAAAATACAGGCAAATAAAATGAAAAAAAAATTAAAAGTTTTTTTTTGAAGTCGTCTACTCGAGCCTCTCTAATTCATTGGGATGTCTTCCGACCGATTCGACGTCGTTATAATTGGAAATGAAGATCGGACGTGCAAAAGGCCATTCATCATGAAATATGGCGTGAAAAGCTTCTGAGTCAAAGGTTCGGACTGAGAGATGAAAGTGAAAAAGGATACATTGGAACCTACTATCGAGATGAAAGCAAATTCAAGATTCACCACGAAAGACTCTCTTCTACTGCAGCGGAGTTCGTTCGTTCGGATATCGTCTGCTCCGTCGAGCGAGCACAGAGCAGACTCAACAACACACACTCGAAAGCTCGTCACAGAACTTTGACAGAGCTCAAAGCTCGAAGACTCGTCGACCTCGCGAATTGTCCTTGCACGTCTCGTCACCGACACACGACTAAGTTGTCGAAGTCTAATTAGGACAAACTACCTCTTGAGCCCAGCATTCCTATGTATACCATTTTCACAAGCTTATTCGAATGATGTTAAACTAATTTCCGGCTGTTAATTGTCAGACAAAAGAGCCTGATTTGCGAGGGACTAATTGATGAAGGGTTGTTGATAAAATCTCTTGGGTAAACTCTCTCGCGCGTTACATTTGCATTAATGGTAACTTTTGACAATGGTGACGTTCATTTGCATGGCAAGTTATTATCGTTTTATTAAAGAAATGGAATGAGATATTTTGGCGCAGAGATTGGGTATGAAAAGGTATTTCATATACTTTTTCGATAGGATTATCATGGGTTAATAAATCTATTTTGTAGTTTTTATTGGAAAGGAATCATTAAATTATTCGTGATAAGGGCAAAATTTTGATTTTTTTTGTGCTCGAATTGTGTGCTTGATTAGTTTTTTACACGAATCATTTTTTGGCTGTACATCTTCTTTTGCTTGTTTAAATCTAAATTTATTTTTCACAAAACATTGAAAAATGTTAAAGTTCTCGGAGGAAAGAATTTTACTCTTGTCTGTAATTGAGTCACGAGTTGAAATTTCATATCATTTTGGTGAATAGATTTCTTAATGGAGTTAACGTGGGACATTTCAATTAATAGTGAACTGCGTCGCTAGATTTCTTTTTTAAGCCTCGTCACCTGACTAAATCGGCTTAGCTACTCACCTTATCATTGGTATGCAGATTTTTTAAACGAAGTGGAAAACGCAGCTATAAATAAATGGAAATACCGGCCTGTCTCATGGCATATCAAAAGATTCCGTTCTTTTTATGTGAAGGCTTTTTTCACATCAATTTAAAAAAATAACGTAAAGTGGTACATACACAGCCAAAGCTAAATCGAAGTTTCTGTACTTTTATTAGAAATTTTCTGTTCTCACATGTGCACAGAAAATTGACATTAACCTCAATGGAAACTGATATAAATAATGTGGTTCAATTCTGCATTTTTATTTTACGAAATATCTTTTGTCATTTTCACAAGAATAAAAAAAGTTCACACTGCTTTGATACAATTATCTCTGACCAAAGTAACATATGTCCTAATTTTCTCGTAAAAATGTATGTCTTTTTTTTTCAAAAAAGCGTAATTTCTCAAAACTCCTTTTGTTACTTTAAAAAATTTCACACAAAATGCAAATTTACGAAAATTTCGTAATATTGACACAAGTCTGTTAAGGATACTTTTACGCAACTATTTTTCACTATCTGCACTAAGAAAAATATTTAATTGAATCAACTCAATCAGCCAAATGAACTATTTATTTAGACTTTTCAAGTAAACCATTTACGTAAATCAATTATATATTTCATTAATCATTTTGTTCAATGAATTCAATATTTAATTCCTTTTAACCAAATATTGTGTTGATTCAATGGAACTGTCCAATGAAAAACGCCAGACAAAATACTTATACATATCATATCGTGTTATATGGTCAATCCTACCAACCTCATTTATCGTTGGATAAGAACAATATTTGTTGCAATGTGGACAATATTTATTTGAACCCTGTTGATATTTAATTGCTTTATTTAAGTGGATTTTCAAATAAAACATATACCAGATTTATTTTTAAGCGACTAAGTCAATGAATTTTTTTTACTAACTGCAGATAACAATATGAATCCATTGAATCTTCAGTCATCGTTTTGAATTATATTATTAAATGCACTTGAGGAAATGCGTTTCCGTTGCCACAAAACATTTAATCCCCTTAAACAACATAATTTTAATCGATCCAATTCTATTTATGGAAACAGTTCCGCATGTATATAATTTTAATTAAATAATTCTATTGATTCGAATATTTACATACTAAATACATCCAATCCGTTACTGAATGAACACAACGAAATATATAATTGCTTCAATTATACTGATTCCTTTGACTCAATAAAATCGACTGTTTTTATACAATTCACTTAACGAAATATATTGCTATTTTTACCATACGTCCATTCCCAAATACCGAGTTATTCGAGCCAATTATATATGATTCAAATAAATGATTTGGTGCCTTCAACAATTTTCGTTTTTTCAGTGTATGCAAAATGGAGGCTGCAAAAAAAAAATTCGATAAGAATTGTGACAAAAAATGGCGTTTCTGCGTGGCGCAAAAATAAAATAGGGGTCAAGTATTCTTATAAGCCGAGAGGCTGGGAATGGGACAATAAGAGCTTTGCGGACAAGCAGCTCAGAAGACCCTCTTGAAAAGCATTAAGCTTGTTAGCCGAAACAGCGTAGAGCGAAAGAACTTGAGAAAGGGTTGAAAAGCTAAGATACACCAGAATTGGAAGGCTACAGGACGGTTGGCATTTCTTCTGTTCCACTCAGCTCCGCCAGGTTATAAATTAGATTGCCGTTTCTCGTGATGCCGCAAGGAGGCTTTCGTGAGCTTGGGGCTTTCTCGAGACGCCTTCGTTGCGGAAGCTCGAGCCCTTTCCTTTCCCTTTCCTCATCTTCCCCACCGCCTTCATGCTTACCAACCGAGCTTTGGGCAAGGTTATTTCGCTTTAATTACAACGAGCCATCCAACGGGTACTAACGACCCCCCGTTGCAGCATCTTCCTCTACGACGTTGAGAGACGTAAGCTGGATGGCTCAGCCGCTCCATCGTATATATAAAGCCTATATTCTCTGGCAATTCAGTCACTTTTTTTTCGACCCACAAATCGGCCCCATAATTAAATATCGAGGGACCACTAAAAAGCACTCTGTAAATTTTTCCAGATTTTTAAATCCAATATTTAAGGAACCTGAGGCATCTCACACAGAATCCTGCAAACACAGGCCTGGCACTGAAGAGCTACTCCGCGGGATTCAACACGGCCGAGGGAAGAGGTCCGACGTTGGATACAGGCGTCGCGAAGAATCTACGATGATAACTCCACTGCAGTCGCGTAACAGGAAACCTACATAACTCTACACTGTCGATGAGGACGTCGAGCTCAGTGAAGGGGGGTCTGTGACGGCCCTACATTGCATATAAGAAGACGATTCGAATGAGAGAAAAGCATAGGTGACATTAGCGCAGTGGTTAGCGCTCTTATTCAGTACCAGAATAATCCGGGTTCGAATCCCGGTGATCACCATATCTTTTCTCTCTTCGATACTTCGTCAATCCATCAGCAATGCCAATATCCACACTTCCCCAAACTCTCCACTCAGTCATTACATCCCGAAAAAAAATTTGCCACGAGAACAAACCTTTCTCTATGAGAAAGCAAAAATTCGGAAAAAAATCTTACAGAATGTCTTTTAGTGGTATTATGGAATGACCAATTATGGGTCAGATTTGAAAGTATAAAAAATGGTGCTAAATGACGGAGAATGCTTCGTACATATTAGGAGCAACTAAAGCGTAGCTTTTGCTCTCCTTACCCTTCCGCCCCTTTGTCTGTCTCTCCATCTCTCTTTGATGCCCTCACACGAACGCTACATAAGGGCTCAACGCTTACGGAGTGTTAAATTGACGCTTGAAAGCGGATAAGCCGATGCGGAACTCTGCAGCGTGCAAAGGAGATGCATTCGAGCATGGCAATAGTGCAGCAATAGTTGAACCAAGCAGAACCTCTTGGGTTGCTATAAGGAAACTCCGGAATTATGGATTGCCGTGTCTGGAGATATTAAAGTTCCTATCGATTCCTCCTTTCCGATATGAAATTTCGTCATCGTATTTTCGCAGACCTCGTAGCGTTCGATTTATGAACATAACTTTGTTTCCCTGTTCCTTGGCGTGGGTTTGGGGTCGATCTCTGCGTGAAGCTATGTGTCCATAAATAAATATGCTATTCATGTTAGGGTCACGACATGAAGAGCTTTATTATATTTGGACTTTATTCCCCGCACGTTTTTAGACGTCGGGGTTAAATTTGCACGGAAAATAGGTTGTCACAAAGAGAAATTTTGAATTTAGGGGGAAATTGTCAAGTCGTGGTAATGTCTTGCATTTTCCATGTTCGCTGAATGACATCTTGGGTCCTGAAAAAGTCAGTTCGTGAAAATCGTCAGACTAAAATTGTCTTCTACAAAATTTAATTAGCCTTCATACATTTTCGAAATAGAATTCCACAGATTTTGAACTAAGCGTTGTCATTTGGAGGTCCATCTCGGTAGGAGTAAAAAATCATTGAACATGATTGTTTGCTAATTATTCTTATACCTCAACAAAATGTATATGCGGCAATTCACCACAGTTTTTATATCATTCGATCTTATTCCTTTTTACTCTATTCCCGGACAAAAAAAAATAGTATGAAAAGAGTATTAGAACAGTATACTAATTTCATACGTAATACTCAAATATCTGTACGTACACCAATTTCATACTTATACTCAAATATCTTTTGGTAAACTAATTTCGTACTTCATACTCGAATATCTCTTTGTATACTAAATTTATCCTCAATACTCGAATATCTTCGTTTATTAATTTCATACTTCATACTCGAATATCTTTTCGGATACTCATATCATACTTGATATTCGAATAACTCTTCGTATACTTATTTCATACTTTATACTGGGATTGGTTTTCGTCTACTAAATTCATACTTAATACTCAAATATTTTGCGTATACTAATTTCGTATTTGATCCTCGAATAACTCTTCGTTAACTAATTTCGTACTTCATACTCGAACATCTCTTCGTATACTAAATTCATACTTAATACTCGAATACCTTTTTTTTAAGTATCTCATTGTATACTTATGTCATACTTAATATTTGAATATGAGTATAATTAGAGTATGATTTCGTCCAATACGACATACTCCTCATGCTTTCCATTTTAATACTACTCCAATACTCTTTTCATACTATTTTCTTTGCGTATTTGTGTACCAATTGGTACACAAATGTATTATTTCAAAAATTTATATCTCTCAAACATGAGAAATCCCACATCTACACATAATCGAAAGGTTCGTTATTCCCTTAGACTGTAATTTACAGGAATTAATGACAACAACTCAGATTGAAAATCGAATATCGTACACTTTACATATTATCGTTACCCATATTAATAATAATATTTTTATTTGCCCCTGGCAGCTTGAAAGAGACGTCACACAAAACCAAAGCTTTTGTTCTGGAAAATAAACAGGAAGCTCGCCGGAGAAAAAGGAAAAAGGAAAAAGGAAGTAAAGGAAGCCCGAGTAACCGAGACTTGTATACACGTGTCACGCCCACGAATTGCTACAAAATAATGCCGCAGGAAGCGTGTTCGAGAGCGAGCAGAAGAGGAGCAGAAAAAAAAAGTACTGAGACTATAGCTGCGCTTGATGTTGAGCAACTTTTCCCGTTGTGGATCGATACGTCACGTCATACTACAACGTGTGTAACATTTTGCCTGTGAATGGACTCTGCTGCTCTGCACCCCTCGCGATGCCCGGCTGGCCTGCTGCCTCCACTCTCCCTTTCTCGTGCTCTCTCCCACGCCGTGTCACGATGTTCCCGGCTCTCTTGGCTTCGAGCTATGAATCATTTAAGGGTGACCCCCTACTCTACAGGCGTCCACACCGAATGAGCTCAGTCACCCCGCATAGGCTCCGAGAGCATACCCCTGACCTCCTACTGTGGGCTGCATGCCGAGGTTTCGAGTCAATATAGCGTCATCGTAATCGCAGCCCAGCTTTGTACTATGTATGAGCACTATGTGCCAACGGACAAAGGCTATCCTTTTCTCAGTTGCTTGAACAACAACCAGAAACTGTGCTAACACCTGTTTCCGGGCTTTGTGCACACATTTATTATTTGTATGACAGATTCTAGTTCAAACATCTACAGCCAATTGGAATTTAGGGTACATTAGAAAAGAATTATCGGAGAATGGTTATAGGCACATGCCTGAATCATAATTATAAAAGAATTGTTATAGGCGCATGCTTAAATCAAAATGATAAAAGAACGGTTTTAGGCGCATGCCTAAATCAAAATGATAAAAGAATGGTTATATACGCATGCCTAAATAAAAGTTATAAAAGAATGGTTATAGGCGAATGCCTAAATGAAAATTATGAAACTAATGGTTATAGGCATATGCCTAAATCGAAATTATAACAGAGTGGCTATAAGCTATCCGAGAAATTGTGGTAATCGTAGCTTAATTTAAGGTGCAATCATTCATTGAGACTTTCACACTCAAAGCATTTATTCATGTAATTGCAATAGGTTGTGAAGCTGTGAAGATAATTTTATAGGCTCATAATTTTCATTTGGCAGCTAAATATCTCAATTCTCATGTCAAAGTGGTTGGAAATCAGTGGAAGAAGATTTGCAAAGGGTGACGTACTTCGGACTGCATGCCGAGGTTTCGAGTCAATATAGCGTCATCGTAATCGCAGCCCAGCTTTGTACTATGTATGAGCACTATGTGCCAACGTACAAAGGCTATCCTTTTCTCAGTTGCTTGAACAACAACCAGAAACCGTGCTAACACCTGTTTCCGGGCTTTGTGCACACATTTATTATTTGTATGACAGATTCTAGTTCAAACATCTATAGCGAATTGGAATTTAGGGTACATTAGAAAAAAATTATTGGAGAATGGTTATAGGCACATGCCTGAATCATAATTATAAAAGAATTGTTATAGGGGCATGCCTAAATCAAAATGATAAAAGAATGGTTTTAGGCGCATGCCTAAATCAAAATGATAAAAGAATGGTTATATGCGCATGCCTAAATAAAAGCTATAAAAGAATGGTTATAGGCGAATGCCTAAATGAAAATTATGAAACCAATGGTTATAGGCGCATGCCTAAATCAAAAGTATAATAGAATGGTTATATGCGCATGCCTAAATGAAAATTATAAAAGAATCGTTATAGGTGCATGCCTAAATGAAAATTATGAAAGAATGGTTATAGGCTTATGCCTAAATGAAAATTATAAAAGAATCGTTGTAAGTGCATGCCTAAATCAAAATTATCAAAGAATCGTTATAGGCGCATGCCTAAATCAAAATTCTAAAAGAATGGTTATAAGCACTTCGAGAAATTGTGGTAATCGTAGCTTATTTGAAGTTTCAATCATTCATTGAGGCTTTCACACTCAAAGCATTTATTCATGTAATTGCAATAGGTTGTGAAGCTGTGAAGATAATTTTAGAGGCTCATAATTTTCATTTGGCAGCTAAATATCTCAATTCTCATATCAAAGTGGTTGGAAATCAGTGGAAGAAGATTTGCAAAGGATAAGCTACTTCGGACTGCATGCCGAAATCTTGAGTCAATATAGCATCATCGTAATTGTAACACAGCTTTGCACTATGTATGAGCACTATATGCTCATATATAGTGCCAAGGCTATCCTTATCTCAGTTGTTTAAACAACAACCAGAAACTGAGCTAACACCTGTTTCCAGGCTTTAAGCACACATTAATTATTTGTATGTCAGATTCTAGTTCAAACATCGGGTGTTTGCCCACAGCATATTAGTATTTTGGGGCAAATTAGAGAGAATGGTTCTAAACACATGCCTAAACAAAATTATAAAAAAATGTTTATAGACGCATGCCTAAATCAAAATGGGAAAACAACGCTTATATAAACTACAAAAAATTGTGGTCATCTTAGCTTATCCCGAGTTGTAATTATTCATCAAGGCTTTCACACTCAAAGTATGTATTTGTGTTATCGCAATAGGTAGTGAAACTGTGAAAATCGTTTTATAATTTAATAATTTTTAATTAAAAGTTGGATATCTGTACTCTTATATTAGAAAGGTTAATAATCAATCTAAGGAGACTTGAAAAGAGTGTTTTCTGACCTTCTACTGCGGGATGCATGTCGAGGTTTTGAGTCAATATAGCGTCATCGTAATCGCAGCCCAGCTTTGTACTAGGTATGAGCACTAAGTGCCAGCGGACAAAGGCTATCCTATTCTCGGTTGCTTACACAACAACTAGAAACTGAGCTAACACCTGCTTCCGGGCTTTCTACACACATTAATTATTGGTATGACAGATTTTAGCTTCAACATCGGGCGTTTCTCTAAAGGAAATTTGAAATTCGGGGTATATTAGAATAAATGGTTCATGCCTAAATCAAAATTAGTGATCAATGGTTATTAGGGTGTGTCAAAAATATATATATTTTTTTCTCTGTTTTTTTAAGGCGAAACTATGTATTTTGACCTCAATACACACCTCCCATGCAGAAAACGCGCCTAAATATATATCTATATATATATTTATTTTAATCGACATTTCATGTGATAAAAAGACGTCAATTGAAGCACCTCTAAACATCATTTGCCAGTAAATTCCTTCGGTACACTCGATTGTTAGGTCAACTCTTCAAGTTTAAGCTCTGAAGACCGAAGAAAAGTGGGATAATTAGTAGTAAGAATCAGCAAAAGAAAAAAATCGGTATTTCTCTTGTTATCGAAGAAAAGTAAAAAAAATCCGAATATTATCGCACTTTTCTTTGGTCTTCATGGCTTGAACGCGAGAGGTTGACCTAACAATCGAGTGTGCCAAAGGTTTTTGCTGACAAATAATGTTTAGATGTGCCTCAATCGAGGTCTTTTTATTTAAGAAATTTCAAATAAATAAAAATATATATTTAGGCGCGTTTTCTGCATGGGAGGTGTGTATTGAGATTAGAATACATACTTTTGCCGTAAAAAAACAAAAAACAAAAATTATGATTGCCTAAATCAAAACTAGCAAATAATAGTTATACAAATATGCCTGTATTGAAAATAGTTAAAAAATGGTTATAGACACATGCCTAAATTGAAATTAGAAAAAAATGGTTATATGTTCTCCGAGAAATTGTGGTAACCTTAGATTATTTCAAGTTGCAATTATTGATTAAAGTTTCGATACTCATAGTATCAATTTATGTAATTTCAATGGGCAGTAAAACTGTGAGAATAGTTTTATGGGTTCATATTTTTTTACCAGAGTTGGATATCTGAATTTT
This sequence comes from Tromatobia lineatoria, assembly GCA_949699805.1. NCBI lineage: Eukaryota > Metazoa > Arthropoda > Insecta > Hymenoptera > Ichneumonidae > Tromatobia > Tromatobia lineatoria. The sequence goes on along the minus strand of OX453050.1, from coordinate 2,958,219 downwards.
CATATCACAAAGGCCGGAAATTACTGTAAAAAGATTTTTAAAGGGTCTTTTCTCACTTCCAACGTTTTGAGTCACTTTAGCGTCATCATATTTCAGAGCGCTAGTGAAATTCAATTAGAGGAAAAAATATCATGGTGTCGTCATCGGAATTATCCGATTCAAAGTCGGATCTTTGAATGCTGACAATAATAACAAAAAATACATTTCTTTTGAAACAGCAAAAACTTTAAAAACAGGAGTTCCCGTTTGTATAATATACGCCTAAAAAACAACGTTCAAGTTGAAAGTCAATACACGATGTCCACTGTCCAAACTTATAATCACATATTACAAATAATGATACAGAATATGATTAAAGCGTCCGGTTCTTCCAGTAATAATAAACTTTGCTTATAAAACATGAAACTGTTTATAAAATCTATCGTCCGCAGAATTTAAAAACCCAGAAAAGAAAAATTAACGTCATAGTCGAACGAGTTTTTATATTTATACCCCAATATATTAAAGCTTCGGTTCCCGCATTGATTCGACGATAAAATAAAATTTACAAGGCATGATTAATAGAGCACATCTGCAGACGTAACGTAGAAAGTTACATAACCATAGTTAATGGGTATAGAGGGTCTTACGCGTTAGCGATCGTGTATAGGAGCAAGCGTCTGTGCTACATGTTATAAATTCGTCTGTCGCGTTTGGGGCACGAGCAAAATATCCGTAGTGTGGAAATGTGTGACTCGAATTTCACGTCCGCATTATAAGTTATGAATAGATACGAATGCGGGAAAGCATGTATAGTGAGCTTCGAATGCAGCGGTGCATTCGAAGTCGCGCCGAGAGTTTCCCGACTCGAATGAAGCGTACACAGCAGGGAACGGCCCTCGAATATCATACATATAGAGCTCGAAACGGCGAAACGTAAAGCACACTTGAATCTTTTGCTCTGCTTTCTCTAGCACTCGACCATTGCTCTCATTAATTGCTCGTGACATTCTCGGCCACTATCTCGTTTGCATTTAACGCCGACGGCTTTATTTATTGGACCAGTGAATTTATAACGAGGAGTTTGTGCGGAAGAGTAGAGAAAAGCAGAATGAGTATCGCTCTTGAGCTTTCTTCGCCTCGTTCAATTCTTATTTCGCCACTCTTCTCTCTTCCCGTTATTCGACTATTTTTCCGCGTCTCTTCCAATTATCATATTTTTTCCTCCATTATTTTCGTCGAGATTTTCCTGAAGACAAGAGCCTTTTTCCCACCCTCGTATATCTGACAGACGAAAGTCACTGCACAGAATGAAATGTTTAGTTTTGACAACTACGTTTCCAATTTGCTGTACACAATCTCTCAAAAATTCGTCGCCTCAACCGTATCGAATGGTAACCTCAACTATCCACGATTAGTCCTCGCGAGGTTAGTGAGGTTAAACAATCAAATCGTTGCTACTACCACTCGAATTATTGAGACTACCATTCGAATCGTCTTTATTACCATTCGAACCGTTGGCACTATCATTTGAGTTGTAAGGGAAATAAAATAATCGATTGGTTGTGTCAACTTATTTTTTGTACATGGTAACTAATCTTTCCTTTCCGTTTAGAACATGATAATCAAAGTAAGAAAATCATATGAAGATTGTATAAAATTCATATATATATATATAGATCAACATAGAAGCTGTATACGAAAGTGGACATATACATTTTCTATCTGTTGTATACAATACATATGAATATTCTATAAAAATTATATAAACTGCAATATAATTCATGTAAATTTAATATAACCTTTCTACAAAAATCATTTTATGCAATCTGCAGACTATATATAAATTTTATATAAATAAAATACAGTGTATACTTATTCTATATGTCCATTTTCTCATACAGACTATATATATTAACTTATGTATTATTTTTTCACGTTGGTACTATTATTATTATTAAAGATGATTCCGAGTAAATTGATTAGTCATCCATGCGGACGAAGCGCAGAGATAGAAAGCCGGATCCTCTTTGACGACGCTGATTAATTTATCAGTATATTACTATAAAGTGTTTCGAATAATCGAGAGAGAGAGAGAGAGATTGTTGATGAACCTCCGTCTGAACCATTGCGGTGATCATTGCCGAGGTGACCTCAGTACGGACATTATCGTTTGTTGGCAAAGACCTATACAATGGTATCGTATTTGGTGTTATGCTATGGATTGCAAAATTCTTTTTATTCAAAAAAGCGAATGGTTACGTCTGCTAGGGATTTGGTTGAAATGGTTCCGTATTTGCATCTGTTACGTCGCTGGAAGTACAATAATACTGTAAGCACTTAGTTGATCGGTTTCAGATCGATTATTGAATATAAGTATGAAGGCAGAAGGCGGAATTGCATAATCGGCACATATCGATTTAGAAGACTGTAACGCTTTTATGTAGATATGCACTGAACAAAGACGCAACTCGACAAATCGAACTTTACACAAAAGTATAACACACACGAACAACCTGATAGGGCAAAACTCTACTGTGGCGCAATTGCACACCACAAAAGACTTCCGAGAGTTGAAGGCTGGCTGGATGATTGGTAAACTAGTTTTGGGACAACACAATCCCAACTGGCCATGTTCCATATTGGATTCGCATGCTCTAGTCCATATTGGACATTCGTTGCGTAGGGCAGTGTAAGTGATCTCAATATGGTGGATGTACAATTGGTTATGTGGTCGCAACTAAGTCATGGGATTGTTTCTCTGTTCTGAGTTTGGATTGTGTTATATGTGACTTTGTACCCTGCGGGAACTACGTCAAAAGAGACTTGGACCTCGAAAGATACGGAAGCGACGTTCTGGAACCTCGGAATGTCGCCGGTCACCACCCACTTCAAGAAATCCACGTTGAAAGTTACCTAGAAGTTCGAAACTACGACGATGCTCGACCGGATCAAAGAACATGTACTTGAGGAAACTGTAAAGTTGAATATTGATTATAATATTGTATGTGTAAGTCCATTATGAATGGAGTTGAACAGCGAAAGTGCAAAAGTTTTTCTGGTACTTTGGCGCGACGTAACATGTATGAGAAATACTCCGGCACTAATCTCCATCTAGCGGACGCTCCGCAAACTACAGTTTTGGTCGCACAACCCCATTGTCTCGCTTATTCCAAAACTCGGCCGAGTGGAGTAAAATGAACGAAATGGAGAATTTGACGAAACGAACCTTATATGGCTTTTCGAACCATTTTCGTGTGCTTCTATGTAGAGAAAGCTTCGTTGGACCACTGCACAATAGTATATTGTGCAACAAGGGTCGAAAGTTCGCGATCGCGACGAGATCACATAAGTCGCAATTGCTAATTTCGGCTCATATTACACAATATGTTTTTTGTAACGACTGCATGAATGATGGTGCTTTGAATGGTAGTTTTGAAGGAAGAACAGTGGAAAGTGAGGTTCCAAATTTTTTTGACACACCGAAGGACAAAAGTGAAAGAAACGAGAGTTATACTCGCGTTTATCGATTGTTTTAACACTGCCATGAAACTAGCCACTTTCGGCCCGAAAAACTGCCATCGAAAGCACCATTTTTCATGCACGTGTTACAAAAAATAGTGTATTACGCCACTAGGGAGGGAAAGTAGACTATGTTCAACCGCGTGTAAGATTACCATCCGAGCCGGAGGCGAGGGTGGTAAACACGTAGTTAAGGATAGTCTACTTCCGCTCTCGAGTGGAGTATACTACTTTTCACCATATCTGCAGCGGAAAGTCCGAATTACGTAAAGCCCGTAGGGCGGGAAGTCGAACTTCCCGCGCAGGTATGGTGAAAATATACTTTTTCATATTGCGTACGCACAAAACCGATTCCATCTTTGTCGTTCCTTAATGAATCTTCTGAGCAGATTATATATTATCCGTTTAGATAAATTTCAAATAAATTTATAAGTTTCGATGGACGAATAATCGTATATTATTCCTTCAGACACATTTCCGATAAATTAATTATTACCAAATATTAATCTTCCTGATAGTTTTTATAACAGAGTTGACTCTGGCATGTTTATGGACTCAGTTCAATATCATTAATTACCAAAAAATTCGCCTCTGCTAACGAAATCAAACAATACGAAAACAGACAAATGGATATCCAGACAAACTTTATTCCCAAGATATTATATACCCCAGTCACACAAATCTGCCCGAAAGTTTGCTATTATAGCAGTTCATAAAGTAAATAAACCTTCGTGACTTTTCGCGTCGACGAGCGGACATCGCGCTTGTATCCAAATCAAATAATTCAGGAAGTTATAATAACAAACATGAAACTTCAGGTCTATAGTCGGTGTCCGAGCCGAGCGATCTTCGGCGAAACTCCCGAAGTCTGGATCCCTCTCTGAAGTTAATTCCGTCGGTCTTTCACTCCTGATGGCGAGTATCCCAATAGTTTATCGCGATCGTGATAACGCCCTTGTTTCCTGAACAGCGTATACACACATTTTACCCGTATATCCATTCGCTATGTGCTATTGTAGTAGCTACGTATCCATAGAATTATGGGTACATCACTGACAAGGCGTCCGCATTTACGACGTAACGTCACGGAAAATCGGGGGCTGATATTCCGCAGAATTTATCGCCTACGCCTTTCTAACGCGATTGTATGAGAATCCGCAGCCTGAGAGAAGTATGTGCATTGTGTTGCTTCCCCCACGTGTTATACGACTCCGGCCCTCGTATACATTGTACCAACACCGTCCATTCATTTTTCTACATTTTTTCTTGTTGGGCACCCAGGCCTCGTGATATTCTGGCGGCTGAAATATAATACAACGAAGAAGTAGACAAAAAGCCTCGGGTTGTAAAAACAAAAATATTTTCAACAGCAATTTTGTACTCTGCTGTATGTGGGGCATTATATGCCAACTTGACCTGGCTCCCATGGAAAAAATTATACTTTTCGATGTATCGGAAAATATACAAATAATGTACCTGGTATATTTTTTATATACTTTTTATATACTTCGCAATATCCAATATTTCGTCAAATATCCGCAATATTCGCAATATTCACCAAACGTACATTTGGCGAATATACGCAAAATATATTTATTTTTATATCCCTACGTGTATCTAGTAAGTATACTTAAAGTATAATTTCTTTATACCTCGGTCGAACGTACGTACTTTCGGCATTACTTTCGATGCAAAAAGGGGAAGTCTCCACTTCTCGAATTATATCTCCGATTTTTTGTGTTATTGTTCCATCTACAAAAAGCAATCACATAGTTTTTATTAGATTTTTCAAAATTCATATACTGATAATTAAATATACTTATAATAAATAACATTTGACAAAATTCTCATTCATTCTGTATCAGATATCAATATTTTTGAACTTGGACGTAAATTGTTCCGGACCACGTTTTTATTTTTTTGAGGTTTTTTCACACATCGAAAATTACTTCAACTTAAATGAGTAAAAATTTCGCTCTAAGCTATTGCTACATACGTCAGGACGCTGGAGAATTTTTTCAGATGTTTTCAAAGAAATTTCTTTTCATACATTAAAATATTTTTTTTTATTTTTCAAGCTGGTATGGAATGCCCCATATGGAAACATTCATGCGAAGCTACATGAGCTCGAGAGAGGTTTTTAATGAAAAGATTCTAGGTTTTTTATTTCTTCAAGCGTCAGGTGTGCCTTTAGTTAGTTTTACAGTGCACTCTCTCGTATTTGTCTTTTGAATGCACTGAAAAAAATAATTATGTTCGAGCTAACTTAATTTGGTCGAGAGAATACTTTTTTTTTTGTTGATAACGGTTTTTGCTTCAGGAAAAGCTGTTTGAATTTCCCTAATTGAATTTTTTTTGCACCATTTTAACACAAAAATTTGCCTGCCCAAAACAATAATTTTTCTCGTGCCCATCGCACCAAATGAATATATTTTTGTATCTAAACTAAAAGCTTTAACAGATTTGCTTCCAGCATTTCCGGAAGAAGAAGAAGACGTTTTAAAGAATCTAAAAAATAGTCATCAGCATTGTTTCATTCCTTAGTCTTTTTAAAATATTTTTTAGCCTAGTTATAAAACGTGTTAGTCTAATAAAATTACTTGTTAAACAAACAAGTGAAAATAAGGCAAATCCATCACTACTTTAACAAAAGATTGTTGAAAAAATGGCCCAGCAAAAAATTTGTTTTTCCTGCCCAATGAATAGTTGAGATTAACTCATTTGGTTCTACTCTTAAAAAATCTATCAAATGTCCTCTTATCCAACGGACAAAGCCAGAGAAAAAAATTCCTTTTACTCCTCGGACAACTAGCATTCAGTAGAGGTGACAAAACAGAGTGTCGACTCGACTGCCTGTATCGAAATTGCCTTGTGAGCCCTTTAGGCAGAGAGAAGGTCGTTGCTCTCCCAACCCAAATAGGTACGAGTGTCCTGTATTGTTACCTCCATTTCCTCTGAGCATTGGATGCATCAAAAGCTGGTGGATTCGCCACCAGCATCGTTCAATTGATTAGTCTATGTTTACATTTTTTAAAATATTTTTTAAATTGGCTAAGAAAATATGGCGGTCTAAAATAATTAGTGCTATGTTACGTTCGGGCATATTTTTCTTATAAAAAAACCAATAAGCAAAATATATAAATAAAATTCAATTTAAAAAAAATTACAAAAAATAATAAATTACTGTGTTCTTGAACTAAATTACTTTTGTTTGAATAATAACAAATTTAATATTTCGTTTATTTTTCTTGCACCCAATAGCGTTTCGCGCTGTGCATTTTTTTTATCATGAAGAGTCTTACACTGTTTTACAATAAATATTTTCTCGCAAAGTAGTTGCATTTCTGAGCCGAGGACTGCTTTCGCTGCTTTATCAACGGAACGTCAAATTTTCACCTTAAATTGTATTAATGCACTGTGTCTGCAACACCACTTTTTAATTTCATAAGTCAGTTCAATTCCGAGGACCGACTTCGACGGTCGGCCCACAAAACTTTCAATTGCGCTATTTTTTTAATGAAAATAATTTGTGCTTAACTTTCACTGGAATGAAAAGGTTATAATGCTATTGTGTGTTTGAATCGCAGTGTTGTGAATTTATTTATTTCAATCGATTTTATATAACAATCACCGATCGATCTTCGAACCGGAGATGGCACATCCACTTCAAAACGAAGGACATAAATAAATTAGTCTCGTTGCGACGTAAGATAAAAACCCATGACATAACAGACAACCAAACTGTTACGTCATGGATTCTATGATTTTCCATGGGCGCATAGAATTGAGTTTTGCCTTTTTTTAGGCGGGAATGCGCTGGCCAGGAAACGAAGCAGGTGTCGGCTGATTTTTGTTAAATGAATGAAAATATTACTCATTCAACATAGTTGATCAAGACACTCAAAAATATCGTCTTATGATTGGACGGAAACACAACTATTTTTTTAACAGGACAAAAAATTTTGGAATTGTTTTTCTGAAAATAGCGTGAGAATGCTGATTAAACTAAAACGTTTGCATCCAGTAGCGAAAAGCGCTACGAGGTTTAAAATTTTTTTTTTGAGTTTATTGTTATCATTATACTTTATTTTAACTTCGTAAAATAATAATCATAATTTTAGAAATATTGTTATAATATTCAATTATTTGTTTCTTAAATTTTCATTATAAAAAAAAGCCCGGACGTAACACAAACAAATGAGAATAAGGCGATGCTACCACTATTCTAACAAAACATTGTTATTTTAACAAAACATTGTTATTTTAACAAAACATTGTTATTTTAACAAAACATCGTTATTTTAACAAAACATTGTTATTTTAACAAAACATTGTTATTTTAACGAAACATTGTTATTTTAACAAAACATTGTTAAAGTAGTGGTAGCCTTTCCAGCAAACTAGTTGGCTTGAACTAATTTAGTTCTAGTAGTTGAACATTTTCAAAAATCTCACGAAAGTTTTCTTATTCATTGGACGAAGCAAGTGAAAAAGATTCCCCCCACCCATCTGACAACTAGCATGAATGCATAGTGAACTAGGGGGGGCAAAATACAGTGTCGACTTGACTCTGCGTCGAAGTTGCCTTGTAAGCTCTTAAGGATGTATGATACGTACAGTCCCGCCAAAAGTGAGTTTCAGAGGTAATTTCGATCACTTCCCGATGGGATACAAATCGGAATAAAATAATGCATATAAAACGTTCTAAAAAGATTGATTTCGCATAATAATAATCCCAAGATGTTACTAACAAATTGGTGAAAAAAACAATTGTTCAACAAACATTCAGTCAACCTAACTTTTTTTCTAATGAAAATGATATGTTAATTCATTTGAATGCATACGAATTTTTTTTCGATTTTCTTCTTTATTTTGATTTAGATTTTTTTTTTAAATCCGCGGAATATAACAAATTTTGGATATGTGTTTTGCAAAAAAATCTTGAGTGTAGTAGATGATTTTATGCCGAACACATATCCAATTCGTTATTTCGCGCACATTTTTGAGAATAAAAAATATCAAAATCACAATAAAGAAATAAATCTGAAAAAATTCGTATGCATTCAAATAAATTAATATGTCATTTTCATTAGAAAAAAAGTTAGGTTGACTGATTGTTCGTCGAACAATTGTATTTTTCACCAATTTGTTAATAACATTTTGGGATTATTATTATGCGAAATCAATATTTTCAGCACGTTTGAGTTGCATTATTTTTTTTTTCGATTCTAATCTCATCGGGAAGTGATTGAAATTGTCTCTGAAACTCACTTTTGGCGGGACTGTACGTATCATACATCCTCAAGGTACAAAATACGTCATTGCTCTCGTACCCAGCACATCAAATAGGTGCGAGTGTACTGTATTGTTATCCCTATTTCTTCTGAGCATTGGATGCATCAAAAACTTGTGGGACCTTCATCGGCATTCTCCAGCATTTCCAGCGCCGTGCAGCTGGAGCTTTTGTATATTTTCCGAGTAAACGAAAGCGGTAGGAAATTTTCTAACAGTGCAACAACACCATTGTCGAGCGATACAAAAATAGATGTGACTACTTTTCTCCTATTTTACACTTTGGGTTCAGTGCTTCGTGGGTGATGTAAAAAAAATTTCGTTTACGTCGAGGGATCCGTAAAAAAAATGGACAAACGCCCTTCGGGTTTTATCCACCACGCTGATACCGAGGAATAAGCTTTCCAAGTTTTTCTAGCCAAGTGGAGAAGCAGCTGACTGAAAGAATCGCATCTGTATTGAGATGGAACGGCATCGAATTACATTCGACTCAGCCACGTTTTATCTTCACCAATCACATATAACTAATAGCACGGTGATTAGGGCTTAGCCCTTTGGGTCACGGATTTATTCTATTCCCCAAAACATATGCTCAGAGGAATATATACGGCTAATGGATTTATTAGATTGATCAGATTGATCCCGGATTAAATGAAATTAACATTCATTGGAAATCGAATGAAATCCTTTTATCCTGACATTTGAAGAAATAACTTCATTTGTATGGCAATATTTTCTCAATGGCTGCGGCCATTGAAAGAACTCTGCTCAGTCCACATTCAATTTGATTTATTTAATTTAAATTACTGGAATTACATTTTCTTTCATAAAATGCCATTACGTCAGCTCTAAAATCATTCGTACGAAGCTTTTTTATTCACAAGGCTTAATATTTGGATTTAACCTATAATTCTTTTATGTCACTAGTACAAATAATATATTTCAACACGAGGGAATATTTTTTATAGTCGACGAAACTTTTCAGTACGATGCTTAGAAAGTTATGAGGAATAATGGTTACAAGAAGGAAGAAATGGAAGTGGCAGTTGACTTTATAAGGTATTCTAATTTAATAATGATGACATTGTGGAGTTTCAATGATTATACTGTAGAAAATGTCTGTATCTTTTCAACGATTTTTAATCCCATTCCAAAAACAATCTTTAAAATTCGTCATTCATAGACAGAATTTTTTTAAAATGCATTCGGCTAAAAAGTAGCTGTACTTTCTGAAAAAGTATCATTAATAATTTTTTTCCAGAAATTTAGGTAAATTTTAGCTAAAATGTCGGATCTAAATCTGCATTTATTTTTGTGTTATATGCCATAAAATTTCACACATTCCCATTGTTAAAATGAATTACCGATGAAACTGTTCTACAATAAAAACGTTTGAATCAAAAACTAAAAAATTCTAATTTCTCATCAGATTTCCATTTTATCGTATTGGAATTTCCTGAAATTTTTACAATAACAAAACCCTGTTTTTTTCGAATATTTTTAAGAAAAAAAAAAGTTTTAATGGCTGAATTTTGGTGGAATCGCTTATATGCAGTAAACTTGTACCAATATATCTGAACAAACATTCCATATGTGAAGTGAACACGTCCAGCGACAGGACTAAAAAAGAATGTCAACAGAAAGTACGCCGATGAGTAGACAGAAATCAATAGCAGGACAAATAATCGATTATTGCTACATTGTGCCTCTCTTTGTGAAGCATTTTTCTTGCGCCACTCGTTACGACTGTCTAATCCCTCTTCTATTTTTTTGCTTCGTATAACTTTACTCAATTTTTTTTTGCCGCTGGACTGTCCACAGTTAGTGGCCATGAGAAACTCTCGTTAAGATATGTTATCGCACATTACTTAAGAGATTGCTTTGGACTAGTCTGACTATAATACTATAGTACAACCATAATCCTCGTGCGCTATGTATAACAGCGACGAAGAACGAGGGACGAAAAGAGAGGTAAGAGTGAATAGCTGCAACTGGCCTTCCGTAATAACGACGACGGAAACTCGCTTCTCCGCGATGACAGATAATAAAGGAAAGTGGCCGTCTCTTCGTCGTTTTCCTTCTCGATCTATTCTCTTATGGTCTGATTACTTTTCCCGCTGTTCGAGTAACTCGAATGAAATCAAGGAATCAAACAGAAGGAAGTGCTCTCGTTAAATGGCACTGTCTGCAAAAATGTCAAAGTGTTAGCTAAATCAATCGCAAAAATGGCTACGAATAATCGATTCAGCTTTCCGGAAATTACTACTTAGTGAAGGCTTTTTTACCAGTGAAATTTAAATGCCGCATCAGCAGAAACAATTTCATTTAAATTCGAGGATAAATGATTGAATTAAGAAATGTTTTTTTTTTTTTTGGGTTTCTGATTTAAAATTCCGAACCCGCGTTGGAAATGTTTTCATAACCCGAATGTAAAGTAAAAGCCAACGAATTTGAGTTAGAATAAGTTGTTACTTTATAAGTACTGCGTTCATTAATTAATTTTTTAATCATCTTACATATTAAGAATACAATGCTGCAACTTTGAATCTCGCTTCTCATATTCTATTTTTCACAAAAAAAACCTTTATGAAGAAGAACAGTGTGTAACAATTTTAATATCAAGTTTGAAGTAGAACGATTGAAGGCGATTTCGAATGTTCCACTCAATCGATCAAAGTACAAATTTTCATTCACTCATTTTACTCACTTCCATTTTCATTTTACCTGATGATAAAAATTATATTATATATTTTGATCCACAATTGCATCACTCTTGGTCTCAAGAGTTTAGACTAAGACTTAAGACTTTATTATAGGCAACGATACATTAATTATACAATGTATAAACGAAAAATAAAAATTTTAATCTCATTCATACTCATTTTTAATACAAACCTTCGACAGTAACGTTCTCAAAAGTGTCATAGTATAAATGGTACATCAGGAGAAATCTATCGATTTCGCCCACGTTGTGACGTTTTTCAATTTTTTTTCAGAAGTGATATACGTTATCGCGCCTAGGAAGCTTCTTTAGATTTATTGAATGGTATAAGCATTCATATTGACAGAAGCTATACCTGCGGTAAAGCCATAAAGCCAAAGAGCTGTCGATATGTCGAGACACATCGATTCGTGGGATGCGCGACGAGTTCAGCAGACCGTTTGTTTCATCACGTGCCCCCGCACGTTCCAATTCTATTATATGTGTTGCAGCTAGGCGTACGCGAGTTTCGCACGATCGAAGGAACTCATCACTCGGTCATATCTCGCAGCCAACAATGCGTGGGATATCCTTCGCTTGTCAGGCGAACTGCACATGACTATTGAGAGACTCTCCGATTTTGTACAAGTGCAATTTCGAAATGTCATCATAGTTCTACAGTTTAACCGTTATTGCCAGTCCAAGCAAAATATAATCTATCTGTATGCCCGTTTAATCGTTGCAAGCTTGACGAGTTGACTACAATTGCTTTATATCGTTGTTGGTCATTGACAGATTGACTAGTTTGTCCGCTGATATCATCGAAAAAAATATATTCTTTGAAGCTCGGGGTACAAAAATATAAATATGTTTTTTTGTCCAGCGATTAATATGTACTATCATGTAGAGAAAGGCGTAATACCTGATTGAAAATATATAATTGATCGATTGAGTAAGGACAAATTAATATTTTTCATTTGATTTTTCAATTATTTTAGGAGGGACTTAATAGAGCAGCCCTTACATACATTGTAAAAAATGCAAGTGAATTCAATATACAAAGGGATATGAGATTTACGAATCAGGTATATGAATTCCAGGTTAATATACTTTTATTGTAAATTTGATAATCGTATATGAATTCTACGATACCGGTATTTGAAAATTACAGTACGTGTGCATCGATTGAACTGTTAATAGACCCGTGAAAATTAATATACAGTTTAGGACACTTTATAACCAAGCTAAAATTTAATGCGTATTTGCATAGTAAATCTAGAACTCCGATTCTTGAAATTTTCTGACCTTCGTTTGAAAGAAAATACACCAGTGCTTCTGAAAAATATTCATAAACATAATTTCCCCAAGTATAGAAAAATTTTTAATCCTGTAGATTGATTAGGAAATAATATACGCCGAGTGGTAAATTCACCGGCAGGTATAGGAAATTAAAAAGTAGACCCCTTCTTTTCTGCCACGGGGAACCCAGCTCAACTCCGCTAGATGGCGAACTACCCGCAACGTTTCTCGCAAGTGATTGTTCCGTGTATGAGTACGGTCTGTCGTAAGTCACCAGCCGTCCATGTACTGACGTGGGATTTTCGTACTGTTGTTCATGAGGGGCTCATGAGTAACTTAGTAAAAATAAAGCCACCTGTATCAGCTAGGATTACCAAAGTTACCTTGTGCCTTCATGCAAATGCAATACAGTGCTGTATTTTATCATGAGTGGCTGCGGACAACATTCTCAATAGTCTCTATGAAAGAAAGAAATGAGGGACAGAGTAAAAGCCTGAATAAGACGTACTCAGGAAGTTTGCAATGAAAAAATTAATATAAAGTAAAACTTCAATTGTACTACATCGAGATTATACAATCCAGCGCAGGTACAGTAAGTTTTAAGTATTAAGTCCATTAATTCCTAAGCACACCGCTTGATATTTTACGGGAGAGCTTGGAAAATCAAAAACCAAGTGGTTCATAATATTCTATACCGATTGCTTATTTTCACTATACCATTATTGTATTTGGCAAAGACGAATGTATCTGTAAATTAATATACAATTGCAATCAACTTTTTTTCACAGTGTAGGCCCTAACTAGGCAACCTATAAAGGCCCCGAACTTTGAAGCGTGTCCGCTCAGTGTGGCTGTGATGAAATTTCCATTCTGGGCCCCTGATAGAATTAGGGCAAATCAGCAAGGGCCAAGTTGGAGCCCCAACAAATTTTCTGCACGGGTCCTAATATAAATCTGCAAACTTTTTAAAGACTATGTTAAATAAATATGAGCACCAGAGAGACAAAAATGGCATTCACCACTGAGTGAGCAAAGGAGTATTAAGCATACTTATCAGATTATTATAAGAAATATGAGTTTTTTATTAAATTTCATTGATATGAATGCCGGATATATAGTTCTTTCAACTTGATAGGTCAACCTTCAACATTTATGCACCGTTTGGAGTTGCATCTTCTTTTCAACTTCAATTGATTATCACTAGGAGCGATAGGATCAAAAAAGAAGAACAAGAAAAAGGAGGAGCGATATTCAAGCGTGGCTTTAATTTTATCAGGACTAGAGTGGCTGAAGTGGCTCATATATCTATACGATATGGCGTAGCTATATGCGGCGCTGACTAAATCCATGAGGGTATTATAGTAGTTCAGTGGGATGGCCTATCGATCGTCCACTAAATCACCTTGCCACCAGGGGGTGGATATACCAGGTTCACTCCATCCTCCCCTGTGGCTCATTATCTCTGCTTACTCGAGGCGTTAATTAGATTTACACAGTTGGTTTCGCCAGCCTAAAGGTCCGACAATGACGATGACGACGGTGACTGCTGAAGAAGGATGACCACATGGTCAACGGTGACCCTGAGAAACCACAACGTCGCACTCTCCTGTTCCAAATCAATAACAATACCATTTAATCAACTTCGATGGCTTTTTTTGGAGACGTTTTACTTAACCCCTTAAGAGTGGTGCCCTAGTAATCTGGACAACCGTTTTTTTACTGATTTACCGTAAAAACCACCGTCGAACCATCGGGTGATTTTTTTGCAAAAATAAAACCTAAAATTGTTTATAACGAAATAAGGTACTGCGAATTGCGAAATTATTCGCAAATTTTTAGTTCCGTGAATTCATTTTTGGAAAAATGAATTCACGGGACACATATTAAAGTGCCGATTCCGGGCCAGATGACGTTATCTAATCTACCTGTCATCCGATTTTCAAGATGTCGTCGTAAAAACGAAGTTAAACTCGTACTGAGAAAATAATTCACTTGCGAATAATTGTGTTAACCTGATGGCAACAATGGTCACACATTTTCGATTATTTTTTATAGTCCATTGTCACAGTCAAAATGCATTATATATAATACCATTTAGATGTCATATATAGATGCTGCTGTCTATAACTCCGGCGTACTAACCTTACCGTATCTTCAGAGAAATTGAGATCCATTAATATTTAAAAAAAGTTATCCTGATTTAAAGTATAAAAAAACAAATTGCCACATGAAAAAAAAAGTAAAAATTCGGAAAAAATAGTCAATATTGAGATCACATTATCGCGTAGCGCCCAAAAATCATATTTTAAATCATAGAATCATGGTGAATTTTTTCAGATTTTTAAAAACGACGTTTTCGAAATTGGTTTTTTTCGAGTATTTCAAAATGGTACTGGTGGTAAAAAAATCTGAAAAAAATTCCGAGCACTTTATGGTTCGGTAATAACATCATATTAAAAAAATGAAGAAAATCGATGAGAGTGAGGGTCATGGCCTGTTGATTTGACGTGGATGCCCCGTTTTTATATGTCACGTCTAAGTGTAGGATAAATCTCAATTCCAAAAGTTAAAAAAAGAGGCCATTCTTCGCAGCGATTACTGCATGTCCGTTGTTCGATCAGCATTTCCGTTGCGAATGAAAGAAAACGACGCGTCAATGTTCCGTTGTCATAACGTCGTAACTGAGCGCTCGTGGGCAAGTAAAACCTGCGTCAAAAATAGATAAGCGTCAGATAGAGTAAAAGGAGAGGAGCGCGGCTTCTCAGCGTTCTTTTTGGCTCGCCTCTTTTACGCCCTCGTAGACGATGCTCGACGCAAGAACACGGGCTCTTCTTTCACTTCCTAATGCTTCTGTCTCGGAGGCTGTTGGTTAAATATTTTTCCTTGGCTTCTTCTACAACTGCCAGACAGATTAAATAAACCCTGAAAAACAAAAAACAACAAGTTCATTTCAAACAACAATTTAACAGACTCTAATTAAATCTTTAGATAAAAAAGGATGGTGCAGTATTGCAATCATGAAAAGTTATCCATTGAAGCGGTACTTTTGTCTTGCAGACTGTGGATCTCTGCCATTCCTTTAAAATTTTTAATGAACTACATTGAGAAAACAGTAAAAAAACGCCCAATACTGGTTTTCTTTCACAAGTTCATTTTTTTATTGCTTTTACTGAGAGAAAATTATTATATCAGTATTTTGCAGACTGTGGATCTCTGCAATTCCTTTGAATTTTTTAATGAACTACATTGAGAAAACAGTAAAAAACGTACAATACTGGTTTTCTTTTATGAATTAATTTTTTTGGTTGCTTTTACTGGGAGAAGATTATGGTATCAGTATTTTCAAAGTGGTAAGTATTCATTTTCGGTTTATTCGACCATTTTTTAAATCATTGCTACAGGTGTCAAAAAGTTACTGTAACTATTTTCATAGTTATTCTAATTATGAAACTATATTTGCATCGACCAAGAATTAATAAACGTCCATTTATAGTTGACTGTACTACTAAACTTTTTCGGAGTGTTTATTCCGTTTCCGCTGATGAAACTGTCTGCGACGGAATGAGCTTCTCTAATGGATTTTTATTTTTAATCCGGATTGAAAATCTTCACTCTCAGTCGTATTTGTTTGAATCCTGTTTACAGCTTGTTTTTAGAGAACACGAAAAAGCCCTATAAGCGAGAGCGAACAGCTAAAAAGTAGGAAACCGTTATCGAAAGGGCGATTGAAGCCTCGAGTCGAGTGTACACGTCGCAGATAAATCTTTTTCCTTTCCGAGGAGGGAATTCGGAAGGAGATAAATATAATACCATCTTTACAAGCTTTGTCGCCCCTTATGGCGAGGAAACGTCAAATCGGCGGGTCTTGCACACATACACAGACTTTTATACGGTTTCAAGTGTTCTAGATAAAGTTTAGAAGATACTGAAATGAAATTTACAAGTAATTTAAAGATAATTTCGAAGACATTAAAATACAAATTTAAAGTCATAGAAGGAAAGTTGTAAAGTAACTTAGCGACAACTTCAAAGCCATTAGAATACAATTTTTAAGTCATTAAAATACAAATATTAAGTAATTAAAAAAAATAATTTCAAGAACATGATAATACAATTTTTAAGTCATTGAAATAATAGTACATTATGCTACAAGGGAGGTAAGCGCGCGATTATTCCCGAGTGCGAGGCTGCCCGAGCGAAGCGAGGTTTGCTGCCCGAGCGAAGCGAGGGCAGTATGAGCGCCGCGAGGGCAGCACGAGCACGAGGGAATAATCGTGCTACCTCCCGTGTGGCATACGATACTTTTTTTCCGACTAAGCTGAAATGACGTCACGCGACGCGCACGAGACGAAAAATGGTAAGGCGGCAAAATTTGAAACGACGGTCGTATACGAGCCCTGACTAAGACATCTCGATGGGGGTTCAGGGGCGAAGCCCCTGGTGGGGTCCAGGGGCGAAGCCCCGCCGGGGGGGTTGGGGGGGCGGAGCCCCCCCACTGCAAACAAAACAAATTTTTTAATGAAAAAAAAAGTCGGAAAAAAGCTGAAAAGGCGTTTATTCGTGGTTCAATTTTTGTAATTAAGATACTTATTATTTGTAATTAAGATACGATAAGATACTTATTTTACTCGTATATTATGTATCACAGGTATGATAAGTCTTTGGAATAGTATAACGAAAAAACCAGAGCATGACCAGAATCAATTTGAGAAATTTATCGTGATATTGGAGCAATTTCTCCAACAAGCACCCATACACGTGAAGCGAAAGATTCTCGCGCGCGATCTTCGCTCGACGGTGTCTCGCTTAGTCGTTGCGAGCGCTGCACGGCGGACCCGCTGGGAACCTCTAAGCGGGGAATAAAGTAGGGCAAGACGCCCTAGGGAGTCTTGGCGTACTTTATCTCCCGCTGCGCATGCGCACTGCTCGCGGTCAAGAAACGGCGACTTACCTCCCGCTTTTCAGGGGCAAAAACACGCCATTTCAGCGCAGTCGGGAAAAAAAATGTTAATTCGAAGATAATTTTAAAGACATTAAAATACGATTTTTGAGTCATTTAAATAACGTTTTTGAGGTACAACGGGATTCAAAATCAGAGACATAGGGTAAATCGACCAGTGAATAGACAGTTAAGTAGATGAAAAAACCCAGTGTATGGACGCTTTTTATGCACATGCTCTTATGGACAGTGTCCATTTACTGGACACCGTCCATCGTTCACCCTAAATAGCTGATCTCTGCGTTTCTTAAGTCATACCAAAACAAAAAATGTATGTTTTACAAATAGTTCAACTTAAGTATATTAACTATAAATGTACCTTAAATCATACATCAGTCGACAGTTCAACCTAAAAACTTTTTTTCGACACTTTAGCTTTAAAAACTTTTTTTCCTTCAACCGTCCAACATGAAGACTTTTCCTCAAAATATTCTCCACACAATTCGCTATTCAAATTCACGTGTATATAAGTGGTGCTGTTATTTATTGCTTTCAAAAGCTTGTAAACATGAAATAAATTTACAAATATATGGAAAAAATTACGCAAGTCAATTACACTTGGTCGTTTCGACTGTGTTTTAAATCGTAAAAATAATCGTTTGAGAATATCCGTCTTACATGTGTTTTTATAGAAGTGTGCAATGTATAATAATTTTTTTAATGTAGAAATAGCGCAAAATGGACGGATAATTTTATTATCGGTAAAAAATATGGCTTGAGAGTCGATGACATATATTTTCCATGTAACACCAGCAGCCAAAGAAATGTGATATGTGTCAATGGATATCGAATTTTCACCTGAGATTTTCCCCCTCTCCTTTTCCTCTTAATGGTGGAACACGATAATTTATTTTGTTAAACAATTTATTTTCGTCTATATAACAGTTAAATGTCGCACGTAATTAAGAAAATGATCTTATAATTGGCTCTTCGGGGCTTATTGCACAGAAACGTCATTACGACGCCAGCGAGCAATTTCATTTAGGTAAATTAATTGAGCGTCGTGTTCCCGCTGGACTACCACTTAATTTCTCTCCCTCTCTCTCTTCATCTATCTCTCTCTCTCTCCCTGATCCTTATAACTTCCGACTTTTCTCACTGATACACTTAAACGAATTCCCTTCTTCAGGTACATGTATATGGGGCATTCCATACCAATTTGACCTGGCTCTGACTCTCGACCTCCCGTATTTCATCCCCGATTTTTATTCGATATATGTTAGGACGAGAATTTTTTCAGATTTTTTGACAGCGATTTTTATGAATTCAATTCATCTATTTAAATAAAATAAAATCGTTTCTAACATATAGAAAGATCTAAGCAACATCTTGCAGTGAAATGATTTTTACGCATAAACATTCTACCAATTTTTTTTTAAAGATTGTAAAAAAATTGTAAAAAAAGCAATTGAGGTGTAAACTTGAAAACATTGATATCTGTTATCGGATTTATGAGATTTCGCCAGTTTTAAATCATGGACTTCAATATACTCGTTATAAATAATCGTAATTACTAAAATGAACAATAAAAGCGAAATTCAAATTATCAAGAATAGCTCTAAAATATTTTTTTTTCAATTCTTCAATGTCTAAGGTACATAGAAACGTTCAAGCGATAGCCTGCGATAAAAATATACGCATCTAACTTTTTTTGGATTTTCATTTTGAAAAAAATACTAAAAAAATACAATCGTTTCCGATCCACTTTGGGCCTAAGCTTGAAAATATTGAAATCTCTTTCAGGTTTTATTACGATTTCATAATCATAAGTATATAACCTCTTTTTAAAAAATTCAATAAAAATTGTCTTCGCCTATTAGAGATAAAATAATAACATAAAAAATCGTTTAAATTTGAGAGGTCGCGGGTCAGAACAAGAGTTGGTATAGAATGCCCCATACACCTCCCCCCCCCCCTCATCGCACAATATTTCTGGTATGTTGTATTTTTGCTTTATCTTCAACGAAATTTTCTTCAACATACGGTAGTTTCCTCACGATCGTTTGAATGTGTATGTGTGTGTGTGTGTGTTTGTGAACGACTTTTCCCGAGCTTATAGGAAAGTAGTAGACGCTCGGGAACATTTGTTCCTAGCTCCGATGGGACTTCTGTGCACGGTCGAGTTACCAACAACGTGACCGCTTGCTACGTTCATGCACATCCATAATGCTCATGCAGCATGCATCCACATTATCCCTTACCTCTGCAAACTTCACGAGAGTTCAGACTTCGATTTCGCGTAAATTCTGGCCACGTTGAGAGAGGAGGAGAGGAGACCTTTACTGGAGGACAAATGGAGAGATTATTTGAAACTCGCGCTGAGAGAAATGGTATACCAAATATTAATTGGCTGGTAGGTTAGTCAAATATTAATTGCTAGAATCACGTGACTATTTTTTAATTAAAATTAACTTTTTGTAAGTGGATCTACTCACCTAAATAAAGTCATAATAAAGAAATGTCTGTAAATAATACATTTTTTATAAAAAATCGTAATTTAAAAACTCATTGAATACATGGCAAGCATAATAATTTTGCAATTTTATAATAGTATATTACGATACGAGTGCGATGGAACTTTTTCTGACGACGGTGAGTTTGCAGCACGAGCCGAAAGCGAGTATTGCAATTGAACGAGTTGAGAAAAAGGTTCTCGCATGAGTTTCGTATACAATTTTATTTCACTAGTGCAAGAAGTGCGATTTCTCGCACGTGAAGCGAAACGGAGCCTGTGAGAAGTAAGCACTTCTCGCACGGAGTTGTATAAAGATATTTGTACAGTGCACCGGAATAGCGTAAAGTGAAAAGTAAACATTGTTATATGTCGTATCTTTTAGATCAAACCGATCAACAAATTTTAGTGATCGATATCTTATTGTATCTGTCGAAAAGTGAATTCTGAATTGTATATAGGAATTTGTATTTCAAATCTTTATGACAAAGTCGTGATTTTAAGTGTGTGAATAAATTCTTCTGTATTGAAAAATGACTAAAAAAAATTGGTTACAGTAAATCTAATTTCAACTTTATGAAGAATTGAGATATCCAATCTAGATTGCTCTCTTCGACAGATAAAATGAGACATCGAAAACTAAAATTAGTTCACCGGTTTTGAATGAACTTTTCTTGTGCACCGTACGTCTTGAAAAAATTTCAGAATTATAATGTTTGTTATGATTTTGAAGAGGCATAAGTGAAACATTTCTTTAAAAGAAGAGTATTATTTTAAAAAAAAATTGTTATGACTCTCTGCAGGCGATTTGGTGACTTTAAACAACTTATACATTTTCTTATCATTACATTCAAAACATTTTCCTGTCATTACCGAAGGTGACATTTTTTAAAATTAGGTATGAGAAAAAATCTCGTCTATACTACCGACTTTATATACAACAGGAAGCTATATTCAGTGCATGACGTAACTA
This sequence comes from Tromatobia lineatoria, assembly GCA_949699805.1. Taxonomy (NCBI): domain Eukaryota; kingdom Metazoa; phylum Arthropoda; class Insecta; order Hymenoptera; family Ichneumonidae; genus Tromatobia; species Tromatobia lineatoria. Next base: position 2,937,002 of record OX453050.1, on the reverse strand, counting down.
TATGCATTGGGTATTGGATATATATCTGAATAGTATGATATAGCATACTGGAAAAAAAGTATCACGAACGCAGTTAAGAATTAGAATTTATTCATACTCTGACACGAGAAACTCCCCAGAGTCGGTCTCCTGGGAAATTAGAATTGGTATGCAAAAACGAAAAAAAAAGTGTTATTATGTGAATTGAAGCGACATAGTAACATATCCGATTTTTTCCGATAAGCTGAAATAACGTACTGGAATATTTTTGCCGAATGGTGAACTAGATCGATGCAGACTATGCACGAATATATGATAAAAGTACTTGACAGTTGTCAAGAGATCATTCTTTAATTTATTGTCAAAGCAATTAATTATATTATTACATTACTTTGCAGCAACAGCTATTTTGCAAAATATGTTTTTCAACTTCCATCTACAAATTCTGAAATCATTTAGCGTATAACGAAATTGCACTGTAGGATTCCATTGCGAAATTCCAAATGGAGTTCAAAATTTTGGAAGAAAAACGCGTTCAAATCCACGAATAAAAAATGTCAATTTTTTAATAGTATCTTTTTCATTGATGAAAATATTGAACAGTTGATAAAATATTTTTGTTCGACGAGTAAAGGGTTTTGCCTTAACACGTTAATGTAAAAATCAACCACTTTAGTTTTTAAATATTTTTGTTCGACGAATAATGCTTGGCCTTTAAATGTTAACGTAAAAATCGAATACTTAATTTAGCTGTACAAATTCCTTAAAATTGGCAAATTTACTCACCACTTGCTGTTGTACGTACACGAGACCAAAGTGTAGACATCACAAATGTTTTCGTGAGTCGAATGCTCGAAACTTACTTCATATACGAACCTGTTCCGGTTGCACTATACTACACATGGAAGAAACAACAAACGCCCGCAATATCCCGAGGGAATGCGAAATTATGTGCACTTCGGCTCTCGGGTTATTGCGGCACTAAAGGTTAACATGTTAGCAGGCATATGTGCGGCAAGAGTGGAGCGTTTATACCACCAAGAGCTGCAGTGTGTGTCACTAGAAGCGGCAGCAGCAGAAACCTCGAATCGTAAAACTCATGAAAGTCTTTCGCGAACTTTTCGTCAACTCGTTGAGAACACTTATTTTCAAATTTGAGTACTTTGCATGGATACATCAAGATAAAATTATTGTATTAGTAACTATAAAGTGACAACTATTCATTTTTAGCTCGTACAACTAATTTTTTATAGCTATGACAACTACATACATAATCATTAGTATTACCGAATTGTTAGTACAATTACAGAAATAATTATTGTAACCACCAAAAAGCTACCACAATTAGACAGATTTCACAAGTATGAAAATAGTTGCGAGGACTGAAATTAACTAAAATAAAAAAATTTCATCGTTAGCACAACTACACAAATGGTTACCATAATCATTTTCGTAATGACCGTATAAAAATAGTTGCATGGGTTAAAAAGGAATAATTGTCACTTTATATTTGACTGCAACGACTATTACGACTACCTCAATTTTTCTGAGTGTACAACCAGAGGAATCGGTTTGATAGAATTATTCAAGCTAAATATGGGGATATGTTTTAAATAAATGAAATTTTATTTCGATCAAATGAAACTTACTAGAAAGCAATAAGAATTATTTTAATAAAATTAATTCTATTTGATAAAAATAAATTCTATTATGCTAGCATTTGATAAAAGAATTTATTAAACGATTGGCCAAATATGGTTTTATTTTTGTCAAATAGAACTTATTGCATACAAATAAATCGTATTGATTTTAAATAAAATTTTGTTCATTTTAACTAGATTTCACATTTAATTTGAATAAAATCGATTTGATAAAAATCAGACCGATTTCTCTCGGTGTACGATTATTAATCGTACAATAATATACGACATTACGACAAAGCATATGTTAAAATGAAGACGGATTGTCTGACTAACCGAAATGTGATAAATACCTCGTGAAATTATTGCGTAGCATTATATTTAACTGACCGTGTGTATACATACGTCCATCGCATGTTTAAGACTCGTGGGTATACACGCTGGATGAAAATAATTTTCTGGCAAGCTCGCCAAAGCAACAGCAGCGGTATAGGCTTGTCTATACAGCAAAGCTGGCGGTAAACGATAATCACCCTTCGCTGCCAGGTGAAATTCGAGACTTTCCTCGCTCTCTTCCATTCGCTTGTGCATATCCGCAGAGATTTCCCCAAAGAAAATATCGCGTGATACTCACGCGTTGGGATGTACGGACGACTGAAGCACGTCGTGTGAACGTGTATACAACAAGTAGTTAGCAGCTATCGACTTCGCGCCCGATAATTACAAGCCTTTGTGCCTCGTGCCATTCTTAACACCCTGTAATTTTCCCGAACATAGAGACGGTCGCTAGAGACGTACATAGCTGGAAAATCCTTATATATATTTATATATATATATTAAGGTGTTGCAAAAATAGCGATATTTTTTTTTCTCCGCTCTCCGCCTAGAATATCGTAGAATACGTCTTAAGAAAGATCCTGTCAAAAGCGGAGCTCATATTTTTTATTATTGGAGGGCTTAAATAACACAGAAAAGTGATTTTTCCCATACTTTCTCCCTGCAACCTAAGAAGAAATTTTTTTTCCATAAAATCAATGACTACATCTTATGAATCATCAAATTACGCAAAAAAATCTTATTGAGACGAATTTCTGTCTTTAGTATTTGATATTTTACAGAGCCTTGAAATTTTTAATGTTGTAAATTTACCGTTTTTTCACATTTTTTTAGCTGAACTATTGAAGTTAGGACAAAGTATATTTAATATTTCCAGTATATTTAATATTTTCTTGAAGCGTTGCACGTAATTCTTGTTGGGAAAACGGGTGCAGCTTTTTCTTTGGTACACTGGTAAAAACCACCGCCCCTTCCTATACATTTTCGAAAAAATTGAAATATTTAACAAAATTTTGAAAGACTTTTGATTTTTTCGAAAAATGTCTGTACGTTCTCCAGCTTACGCAATTTTTTAGCTAATGAGCCCCACAATTCTTGATAAATAGAGCAATTGAAAATTACAGTCAGTATTGAATTTGAGAAAAATCCATAGATCGGCTTAAATTTTTTAGAATTTGGATTTTTTGAGAAAATTTTTTTTTTTCGTTCTAATTGAAGTTAACTTCGCCCGAACCTGCTAATATCTTCTACAAGGTCGAATTAATATCCCGTTGTTGTAGTAGATATCGAATTTGGTAAAGATATCCGAATTGAAATATCCGTTCAAAAAAATATCCGAAATGAAAAAAAAATGCAAAGTGATTTGCATCATTACGCATTGATTCCATCTGAGGAAGCCAAAATCGATAGACATAGTTTCTAATTATCTTTGTAAAAAGGTTTACATAATAAGGAAGCAATGTGGAAGGTTCTAATACTTTTCATCTTTTTTTTTTTAAATAGTTGCTACAATTTTCAAATAGTTACTGTAAGTAGCAAACAGTTACCATAAATATTTTCATAGTTACCGTAACTATGAAAGTATTTACCAGTACCGAAAATGAATACTTATCACCTAATGGTTGACTCTATTACTATGATTTCTCTGAGTGTATGGAACGCCATGATGTAAACACTGGCCCTCTCGGGGAAAATTCGTTAGCCCAGCTTTCCTCGGGTGACGTTGTTAATTCCGTTAGCCCGGTGGAGAGATTTTGCGCTAAGCTCGTAGAACCAGGAACTGCATGACCAACGAAACACGGATTTCTCAGGGGCGCTAGCATAGAAAAGCTCTCGGTACTCCGAGCACGTTGAAAAGCTCTGGATTTAAGACCCAAAGAAAGGCTTCGTACCCAGTCACGTTGAAATTAAGTTTAAGATAAAAAAACAGCAAAGAAATTGCCACAAATCTTTTTTCCTACTGACTGCTCATTTAAATGTGTATTTAACTGCGCATTTAAATAAAAATTACGACTGCTCGTTCTCTATTCTGGACCAGCACGATGCAAAAACATGTTTTCACTTTCCCCGATATTTTAAATATAGCTCATATTAAATTAGTAAAATCAGAGACTGAGAAAAGAATATTTTTTTAGGTTGTTAATATTTATTGTATTAGGCGAAACGAGCGCTTAAGCGCCCGAGTCTCTTTACGTCAGTTTTGACAACTGACATAAACAAACAAATTCAATGCATGAACTTGGTCCTGATCTCAGTGTGTCTGACGACACCATCGACAAATCAGATTATGTTTTAACCGCTAACAATGAATTTCGCATTTATCTTCCATGAACTTTTTAATATAGGACTAGGAAGCAAATACACGCGCTTACGCGCGTGACCGGAGGTTAGGCAGCGATGCAGTGCTTATGTCAAATTGCGAAAGACTGTCAAATTCCGCACTATTAAACAACGACTGGCGATCGTCATGGTCAACGACCAATCACAGCGCGAATAGATCGACAACAAAGGTCGCGACTGGGTCGCGAATAGATGGACAATGTTGGCGCGAATTACGGACTTTTAAATATAGGACACTGAGATAAATCGTCATAGTACAGTTAACTATAAAGTGACAACTATTGATTTTTAGTCCTTTTATAGTTACGGTGACTATAAAAATAGTTGTGATAACTAATTAAGTGGTAAAAACTATGTTTGTACCAACTATAAATGAATAGTTGTCACTTTATGGTTGCTAATACCATAATTTTCTCTCAGTGTAGAGGCGTAAAAATTTGTACATCTACATATGAATTGGTAATAATCATTTGCATAAAAACGAACTATGTAATAATATACAAAACGTAAAGAGCTTTTTTCCGATTGTTCTTCTCATGCAAATAATTATGAATTATTGAATTTACTATATTTTAAAATACGATTTAAACAATCGGAATGTACAAGTCATTTTTCCAAAGTAAAACATTCGAATGAAAAACAATTGATACGCTACGTAAATTTTCCAGTGCTTTTTATTTCCATATGGATACGAAAGCGAGTCCGTGAAGTAAATCAAGGCTCTGACCATTTCAGGCTGCACTGGAGAAAACGTATGAAATAAATATTCCCGTACAGATGAACACTCAGTTCCATGCCAACGAAACTCACCGCACGAATAATAAATTCCCCATTATATCGTACGCATAAAAGAACTACGTAAGACCGAAATCTCCCTTTTAAAAATTTCGCTATTCAGCATGAAGAGAATATCGGAGAAAAATCATATTTAATAAAAATATTCGTGGTTGTCGGGTGCATGATAACCGCAGGAAAAGTATTCACAACTTGGGAAAATGAGCGTCGAAGTTTTAGACAATTTTTACAGAGCTGCATGTCTATAACTTTGCACCCTCTTTCTTGGGCAATGGCCGTTGTCTACCGAATTCGAAGATCCCTCTCAGACCTGCGATCATTTTCTCCACTGCAACATTCAGAGACGAAAGTTTTACTCCCTTTTTTCCAAGCTTTGCCACGAAGAAACTTTAAGGGCGAACTCTGCCTCAGACGACTTGAAAAAAATCTTATTTTCTAAGGTAAAAAAAACTTTCGTAGTAGTTCGTGATTCTTTTCTGAAGCGCAAAAAAAAACAAAAGAATTTCGAATTTTTATATATTTTTCTTCTGGCTGAACTGAGAACGTGGTTAAAACATATTTTTGGAATAAGTTTTACTGCATATTGAAGGAATTAAAAACCACATTGCAGATTCTGATGGAACTATGTACTATCGATGCTAAATAGTACCGATTTCATGTACACTATAAAAAAAAATCTACTTGAAATTTTGTGTACTTTTATTTCGTGAACAAGGATATGAAAATTAGTAAACAAGTGTAATGGAAAATTAATTTACGGTGTACCATATTCGATAATTTACTTTAATTTTACAGTGAAAGTACCTGAATCTTAATAATTTGCTTTAAGTTTACTGGAAAAGTACATAAATTCTATACCACAATTGTTTATTTAATTTTGATGAAGAGTTTATGAATAAAAACTTCCAATCTTTTCTAACGCACGCACGCACGCACGCACATCCACGCACACAAATTTGTTCTGAACGACCTTTCCCAGCATTCTGAATGTACTATTTTTTCCCTGAAAGCAAAGCTTCCTTTATGTGGAAGCAAAAAAGCCAATTTTTTTTAAATTGCAAATTCTTTCGGTTTTTTTAATCATCTAAAAATTACAAACAGTATCTTCAAAGAAAAAGTTTCATTGCTTTTTAGTTTACTGTATTTATTTGTTTAAAATTCTTCCTCCATTTAAAATATATAAGAAAATATACCCTGAAATTATGTTGGGACAAGCTGTTTTTTTTCCCTTGGACAAAAAAAAATTCTCGAAGAAAAGCTTTTTTTTGATCTTCTGAAGCAGGATCCCCCCTTAATGTGGCCCTTGGGGAGGTTTTCGTCGGCAAGCCACGCAAATCCCTCACGAAAGCTCGATGCAAATCCAAGTGGCGTCGACAGGGCGTCGTACTATTCGTCGTTGTCGCTGCACGACGTTCACTTCTCGTTCACTTCGAGCCACGTGTGCCTCCCCTTATTTTGGCCTTGTCTAGCCTCGTCCCATTCCATATTTTCAGAGCCACTTCTCCTTCTATAATACGCCTGCTGGTGAAACGCCGAGTACATAGCATTTCGCGGATCTCGTACACGGAAAGCTGTCGCTGAACCTACCCTTCCTGGCACCCCATCGAGATAAATGGTCCATTGTCTCTCATCTCTCTTCCTGCATCCCCAGTTTACGGTTTCAACGCAGTGAATCGTACGCTTTGCATATATTGTACATGCTTAGGGGAGTTTGGGTACAAACGACGAGTCTGAGGAGAGAAGGTCTGTTGGAATTATTTTATAGGCGGATAACAATTAACTCTTATCAGTAAAAAGCGCAACGGTGATGGAGGCTGCGAAAAAATCGAGTTAAAATTTTATGGTAAGGTACTAGAAATTTTTGCGCATTGTTTCAATGCATCACTGATAAATTAAATTTTATATACAAATGAATTGAATCTCATGCTGGGGCGAAATCGCCTTTTGTCAGACAGGTTCAGAAAGTTTTTGTGTATTACGGCGAAAAAATTGCGTTTAAATTTAAGAGGAAGGTACGAAATGTTGTTATGCAATGTCTTTATGTATCCTAAACTGTTAAAGGAAATTGAATATTCGAAGGTGATGTAAAATTAGTTTACGGTATTATAAAAAGGTTTAACTTTTATTTTGATTCCTTCTAGGAAAAGATTTGTTTGAACAATCAATCTACAATTATCAATGCCGTTAGAGTAGAAGTAATTAAATCTTTTAGTCAGATTTCGTAAGATTTAGAATTTTCTGAGAAAAAGTTTATACGTTCTTTAGCAACTGCTGCATTTTTCCATTAAGTAACTGAATACTTCTTACTAAATGAATTAATATAAAAAGACGGTCGGTTTTGGATATGACCTGAATATCAAGGATGGGTAATATTCGAATAAAATTGGAAACAGAATACATTTCAGTCTGACTAACTATGATTAATTGTCAAAATATTGTATGTGTATTTTTTTTTTTCTTAGATACCAAAAAGTAAACTTAATTAATTCATGATAAAAAATCGTTTGGTTCGTCTTAGTGACGAATTATTGATAATTATTCGAATGGAAAAGTATTCTGAAGGCAATATTACTCGAATATTGCCCATCCATGTTGAATATATATATTCGGATTTTATAGAATTGCGAATAATGGAAAAATTTATGTCGTGCCAATTAAATTTAATTTCGACAAATATGGTATTTCAGCACCATTTCATTTTCATGAATATTAGGTAACTAGGTACCCTTAATGTCCACACGATAGTTCATTTTGCCCCATTCCCCGGTCTACGTATACTGTAACAATATAAGTTGGTACACGTGCGTCGGGAGAACTGCTGATCCTCCGAATCATTAGAGTAAGCGATAGGGGTGCTTCAACACCACTATTTCCCCCTAATGTCCCGTACTTATTCCGTTAGTGCTTTGCTAACTTTCCCAGTGAGCACATTTATATGTATGACTTAGTGTGACGATTGAAAATTGCGTGGGGGACGTAGACTACCTCTTAAGGGGATACGCCTTAATTGACGGTCGAAGGGCAACGAATGTTTCTGCTATTTTTTGTGAGCTAACCTATAACGACTTTTTTTTGTTGTATTTCGAGGAGTATTTCATTCCTTATCTTTGTTACGTTCCGGCTCAGTTTTCCTATTATAAAGAAAAAACTTTTATACATAAATAAAACTCAATGTGAATTTTTCCAAAAATTATGTCTAACGGAAAATTATAAATAATAAAGGAAAAAATAGAATATAATATATATTCATTGTAGAAAGAATCTTTACTGTGAGTGCATTTTTGATTCATCAACAATCTCATATTGGTGCAAAATTATTTTTCATCAGGCATTAGGGTTAAATCATTAGTGAATGAACGTTTGAGCAGAACGGTTTGTTTATCATGAATTTTTAGGGAAAGAAATAATTCTAGACTTGTTAAAAATTTAACAGACGCCCAGAATATTGGATTATCTAATGCAACTAAAAGAACATCGTTGATTCATCGCAAAACATGAAGAAATTAATATTACATACAAAAAATACAAAAACACTGGTAAATGAACGGGAAAATTTGAACATTCTTTATTCGAATGTAGCTTTTTACGACACAATAATCGCGGTACATAATTAAAAAATCGTCAAAATAGATATCGAATGTTTAGTTAAATTGTCAAAATTCCTTATGAATTTTGAAGGAGCTGTTATTCATTCACTGATGACTGTTCAATTACTGGTGCAATGACTCTATCTCAAAATTATTTTCATCCTAGTCGAGTTGCGCAATTGAATCAAGTGTGAACCCTTGATTTAAACCCTAATAATTAACCCTAAATTTAAATTTCGAAGTAATTGGAAGTTTTAGACTCAGACATTTTGCTTCCCCGTAAGGAAAGCTTTGTTTTCGTTGACTTTTTTTTTTAATATTTTTATCTCAGGATGCTCAAAATGCTCTAAAACGTCGAGAAAAAATATTTATATGAAACGTTTGTATGTGTGTGTGTGCATTATGTTTGGATTCTTGTTACCACGATGGCGTACGCAATCCTCCAAAAAATTACAAGCCAAGTCGGAAAGGTCAAGGTCAAATCCTGGTCGAATTGGGGTAGATTGCGTCGTGTGGTTCCAAAATTATGACATTTGGAATTTTTCCCAAAATTACTCATCATGCTCTAACTTTTTTATTTTTCAAGATATTGAGCTCAAATTTAATTCACGAATGGACTATTGACTATATAACGAAATAATTGGTACCAAATTTTTTCAACATCGATTAAGAAATTTTAATTTTATAGGATTTATTTTTATTTTTTATTTTATTTTTCAAGTACAAAATATATTAATTTCATGAGCCGAAATACATTAAATTTCAAGTTTTTTTTAAAAGTGAAACTTATTGATGTATTAAAAAAATTATGTATCCATTCCGAACTCAGACTATTGTTGAGAGTTGATCCCATTTTTCACTTAACATTTCGTCCATGATACGTCGATAAAACTCCGGTTAATGTAATTGTATAATCAATTACATATAATGATCATTATATAAATATCTAATTATTTTTGCGCCTGTAGTCATCTTGACCCCTTGTGACCAAAAAAGGTGAACTTGCAAAATGCAATTGTGTGAATCATTTCCCCTCAGCTCATCCGACCTAACATATTCAATCACCTCCAATTCATTCATTATTTTTGTACGTCGCAAAGAGCTCTGTTATCATATAAATATTCATCACCGAATGAATTATTCGCTACATTTGTCTATAAATGTAAAATAATACAATCAACCAACACAACAATAATAAATGTTATATGATCAACGAATTATTAAAATGATTTCAGTTATGTGGAATGGTGGAAGGATGACACATTCAATGAAGTTGGTCAGGAATAAGTAATAAACGTAATTGATCACACAACAAACCTTCCCTTATAAATAAACCGAAAATAATAATCAAAAATAAGAAAATCAGAATTTTCATGACAGGACAAGAAATTAACAGTGAACAAACGCGACAATTCGAATTGTCAGCTTTTTTTAAAAAGTCTTCGTGACATGTAATTTAAATACTGCAAAATTTTTGTTTTTGCCTAAAAAATTTCTATTAGGTATAATTCCTCAAAATAGGATATTCCGCCATTATAATGTTACCTGTGTGCGTGTCTATTCGAGCAAGGGGCAATTTGTCGTCAAGCTGATTGGCCTCGTAATCTCTGATTACTCATCATCTGTTGGGACACGTGGAATATGGACGCAATATCAGTAACGTTTGTAGGCATTGGGACATCAGACCTTCTGATAGGACTCTGAGATATTCGACGCTGAATGCTATCGACGTTTGCGTTAGTCCTGACACTCGATTGCAGCACGTGTACGTTCGAGCTACGTACATGCGTAGAACCCTACCGGAAATTATTCCAGCGTCCATTGTGTGCCCATGGGGCACGAATGGTAATTCCGGGATTATTGGATTTCATTAAATTTGTCTTCAATAAAGTGCGCCGCCAATTCTCATTTAGGGTAGTGAAAAATAAAGAGGTTTAATGAATTGGAATGGTGAGATTAGAATATTTAAAAAAAGATGCACACTAGTAGTATTGAATAGTGGACTCCACTGAGATTTTTTAGTTACGCGAATAATGCAAATTTTCAGCATGAATCATTGAATTACCACAGCGGAATGTTTTCTTCGACATATTCATTCCTACTTTATTGCACAAATTGATGGAAGACATGACAAAAAGTAGTATTTTATTAACAATAAAGCTTATGTTTTCATTTTGTGAATGAAAAACATATAAACAGGTCGAAATTAATTGACTAAAGCTTTTGTTGGGTTTTTTTACAATCAATTCGAAATTTCACTTTTCAATTATTTACAGTTTATCATAAAGTTCGTGATAGTTCGCGGATTTCGCGTTTCTTTACAAAAATTCTAAAAGCCATAAAATCTAAGTTTCTCCATATATTTTCTAAAAATATGCTTGAATAAACGACAATCTGCTTCAGTTGCAGACCAAAGTCCAGCTCAATCGGTTAAACGGCTTACGAGTTATAGGTAATAAAAATTTCGAAGTACTTTTCACGACCATTGTGAGTGTCCTAACAAAAAATCTCGGAAAATGTCCATAAAAGCAAAGCTCTTCTATGAGGAGTGAAAGATATGTCATCCGCTCAACTGAGATATACAAAATTCGCTATAATTCATTTATTCATTGAGAATTCATGCCGTGTACGACGAACAAGATTTATGGCAATGTATGCTTAATCTAAGTTATCCTATCGTGTCTACAGTCCGATATAGCACGTTATTTATGCCTATAGAGGTTGCTGCAAGCTGCGGCTCATGCCCGTATAGCCAATGAGTGCATGACGTGTACACGGTACAAATTACGTGACTGCACTCCGCAGATATTCGCTTAAAACCTCGATTACACGCAAGCGTGTATTTCCCAAATGAAGTCACGTGATATATACCCTTAAACCACCAGTCGATCTACTTGACGTTGCGCCCACAGCGCCAATATATTCCTCTGAGTTATTTGAGCACATACATTCATCCGTGAGATGAATACTTGCATAAAGATCACAGTAAAAAATGTTGGTACATTGCATGGACGTGTTAAGGTCAAATTATCGTAATACAAAATTATAAAGTGACGACTATTAATTTTCAATTCGTACTACTGTCTTTTATAGTTACGGTAATTATGAAAATAGTTGCATTGAAGTCAATAAAAGAAAAATTGTTCGGGGTCAATACAACTGCTCAATTAGTTACTGTTACATCTAGGTTAAACGTCATATATATATATATATATTTGTTTACTAGGGTCTTATTGTGGCTCACGCGCTTCACGCGTTCGCAGAACCTCAGTTGAAAATTTTGAATATCTTGAGTATACTCAAAACGACTCACTCAAAATTCCAGGGCAAACTCGAAACTACTCGCGTAAAATTCCATGGCCAATTTAAAAATTTTGAAAATTTCGTATATTATAATTTTTTTGATAATTTCGTAATTTTTGAAAATTCTGTAAATTTTAAGAATTAATTTAGCGGGACAGAGCGAAAGCTTTGAATTTCATTTAATTCAAAATTACGAAAGATCCGAATCGCTGTTCCGATCATCACCATATTTCGTACGTATCATGGCTGAATGCTATTTTGTCTGTAGAAAAATTCTGTCGCTTGGTTAGAACTTCATCTGAATGAGCGCAAAACGATTTTGTAAAAACTCGATTTTTTTTTCATAAAAACAATGCTTTTTCTATGAGGAAACAAAGAAGATCATGACGTGTGTACGGTATAAATTACGTGACTGCACACCGTAGAAATTCGCTTAAAACTTCGATCACATGCAAGCAGCGTGTATTTCCCTAATGAAGTCACGTGATATATACCCTCAAACCACCAGTCGATCTACTTGACGTTGCGCCCAAAGCGCCAATATATTCCGAATAACGTACACGTTATTCGAGCATACATATGTACCCGGGGGATAAATACCTGCATAAAGATCGACACGTAAATGTACACGTCGATAAGCTACTGTGCTATATTAGTTTACCGACAGAGCATGCGGGATGGGCTTGTAAATTCGCGTGCAGCATAAGTGCAATCATACATATGCATGAGCCAATATGTAGTTCCACATTTATATCTATCTACTATATGTACAAGCTTTACATATATATATATATAGTTATAGTAGTATATCTCATATTTACGTTGTGGCGAGGCGCGAGAAATGCACAATTCATCTCTGTCAACTTATTCCAGAAATATATTTGGCTGGTTCTGGCTAAAAACGATGAGACAAAATACTAAAACAACTGCGGGGTACATCTACTGCAACTAATTCTTGTTCTGATTCATCAGGATCAATTTAACAGTTCTGTATCATTTATTTGTTTTGACTGATCAACAATATTTTTTTATACAGTCAGAAAAAATGGTTTTAGCGTTGACAACAGTTGAAGGAAGAAAGTCAGCCCAAAATTAGTGATACTTGGTGAGATACACAATGTAATGACTGCAATTATATCATACGATTATTGCAAGGTCAATAAAAGTGTAAAAGTAAACTAGTCGACTGAATGTTCTTGAATATTTTTTCTATGAACAATGTCTGAATTCATTATATATAAAATATTTTTATCTGTAGATGATTAATAATTAAATACATACATTTTTAAAGAATTCTAACTTTATCTTTTATCGTTGAACTGATATCGGATGCTATCATGTCATCCACAACTGAAAATTATCTGGACCAACAAAAAAAAAGAAATTATAGCCCTTTGCCTCTTTACTTAAGCGATTTTTGTCATAAAACGTTATGTAAAGAAATCTAATAATTCATTTTTAATTCCGAATCGAAAAATCGAAAAACTTTTTTATTAGCATTACAGTAAGAAACTATTTCAGTGAGACTGTCGTTGGACGGGTTGTTACGAGGTTTGCAAACTGTAACACGAACTGCAAATAGTTTGTCACTCTTATAGGTACCATTTTTTTTAACCAATTGGGATTCATTGGAAATCGATGTTGTCTATTTATGTAATGACATACTCGGTTACATCCTGCAGATATTTTCAAAGTCGCAGCAGTGAAGACAATGACAGTAGTAATTGGTCGATTCCAAATAGCTACTGCGAATTGGATCTGATAATGCTTGCGCGTCGAAACTTGAGCATTTGCTGCTATTCGAGAGGATACATCTAGAGAGTTGATGCTTTTGGAATTCGAGATCCAGTGGCAATGTTACTAGTAATAGTACAATCATCAATGTACCTACAGTTGAACCTGACCTAATCCATAAAAATGACCTAACCATAGAAATATATGCATATAATATATGTGGCATATATTTAATATTTTCCGGCAAAATATTTGATATCCGGTATGTACGTAATATGTATTTTGAGTATATGATATAAATATTCTTTACATTTGTAATAAATATGTATCATGAGTATATTATATAAAATCTACGTATATTAACTATATACATCATGGATAAATGTTCGATATATTTTCAGTATATGTTTCTTCATGTTTTAATCTATTTGGAATAACATTTTTATACAGTAAACGCATTCTTAAAAACTTGCTCTTGATAGTTTTTCGCGGTTTGCCAAAATCTATTTCGAATATTGTAATTTTTTTTTATTGTACAGGTTTTATATTTGTTAGTGACGAATGCATTTGAATATTGATATATCTTATATGTATGCGAGGTTTATATATCGATGTATAGAGCTCGGAATTTTTTTGTTACAATGTAGAGTGAATACCAGTGAATGAACGAAAGCTTTGTGAAAGATCATCAGGAGACATTGTCATCGATTTACAATTTGACTATATTTTAGCTAACTATGCCGATTATTTTGTCGCAGAAGTCTATTTTCGACCAAAAGTTAAGGTTAGATTGACCTGTTCGTTTATTGGTGTGTTTGGATTTCCGGTATGCAATATTTATTCTTATATACTTCGTAGTAAAAACACGATATTTTATAAGTTGCATCAGATAATTTGAAATTCTGGTTTTCCTTTGGATCTTTAAACGACAATCCGAGAAAATATTATATTTTATAGAAATCCACGATAAAAAAAAATCGTTATACTTAAATTAGTAATACGAACTAAAAATGAATAGTTATCACTTTATAGTTACTAAAACCACAATTTTTTCTTAGTGTAGTTTTCAATGAAATATTGTAATCATTACAAAAACGTATTCTTTTAATATCATTTTATTGAATATATTTTTTACAGCTCTAAAGCTTTTGGGTTTTCCATAAAAAACAATTTAAATAAAATTCACTGTATTTTAATTTCATTCCACTCAAATAAAAATATTTTTGATCCAAATAAGCAGAATAATTCTAATATACTGTTCTAGTTGAAACTAATAAATTATTTCTCTAGTTGTGATGGCTATAAACTAGGCAAGATTTGACTGTATACGGTGCAACTTTGCTACACCTTCTCCGGATATACTCGTAGTTTCGTATGGCCCTGATGTTGGTACCTAACATTCTCGTTCTCAGGATTCGATTTAACTTCGTGTGCTTCGACTATCAGCCTCTCACCAACAGCAATGCAATTGGTGGTTTAGGGCGGGAATTCCCGAATAGTAAATACTGCAATTATGCTGTTCTCAACGGATTTTCGCTTTCTCCAAATATACATATATATATACAGGGCATTCCATACCAACTCGACCTGATCGCTGATTTCTTTTTTTATTGTTCTACCTCTGAACTGCAACCACAATTTTTATACTTAAGATTATTTATAACGAAAATCTCGACGGCCATTTTTGAAAAATCTGACAACATTCTCATAAATCCTGAATCACATATCAATATTTTTACGTCTAGGCCCAAAGTCATTTTTTGCGTATTTTTTTTGAAACGAAAATTCAGAATAAGTTAGCCCAAGAATCCTTTCATTGAAAAAAAAAAAAAAATTCCGAGCGGTTTTTGAATTTGAATTTTGCTTCAGTTTTTCATTTGAATAGTTATGATTATTTATAACGAACATATTGAAGTCCATGATCAGAAAATCCGAACAAATTCGCAGAAAACGAGCATTTCAAACAGAGAATTTCGGCCATATTTGATAGTGGGCGTAATATGACTTCTATTTGAAAAAAAATCGTTAACATTTTAGAAGCATACGGTTAATTTAATTTTTTTTCACTTTGATAAAAAAACGGTCTTAAAAAAATCTAAAAAAATTCTCCGAATACCTAACATATATGAAAAAAAAGGATTCTTGGCCATCTAACTTTTTTCAATTCATAATTTCAAAAAAAATTCGTAAAATGTAGAAGCGAGGTCTTGCCAACTTTGGGCCTAAGCTTAAACATATTGATATTTGTTACAGGATTTTCGCACCGAAAGAAATAGATAAAGAAATATATACTACCCGATAGTAAAAATATACTATCGGATAGTATATTGGATGCTTCGTATATGGATCACTCTCTGGAGTGCAACAGTTAGTATAATAATAGTAATGGTTAATATCTGATTGTACCAAGTACATTCCGTATAATAACCCTTACAATACACATAATACACGGTACTATCCAAATACTACCCTATAGTATATATTATTTAATATATCGGATATTAAAAATCTTAGTATCTATTTCTTTCTGTGTGAGAATGTTTCAGATTTGTTCAAAATGGCCTTCAATATTTTCGTTATAAATAATCATAAGTCTATCAATTGTTTTACAAAAATCGAATAAAAATTCTGCTTGCTCTTCGGAGCTACAACAACATCATAAAAAATCGGGGAAGAAATCGAACAGGCTGAAAGTCAGACCCAGATCGAGTTGGTATGGAATGCCCCATATATATGTAGAGCCTCCACGTGGAGCTACGCTCCTCGTGTTCTTGTCACGAGACGAAAATTGCACATGTAGCATAATCGTAAATGTCACTTGCATCCAGAGAAACAATTGATTAGTTTTGACTAAAATAGCGTATGAGAATTCTATTTATTTGGATCAAAAACATATAATAAATAAAAATTTGAGAGGAAAAAATATTTACTAATTATTATATATGAGCATTATTAATTACAACTAAATTATTTTAGTTGTAATAATTCGAGTCAATTTACCTACATATCAAATAAACGATATTTAAATTTGATATTTGGGTTAAATATTTTTACAAATCAAATATTTATAATAATTCAATCTCGGATACGCATTGATTTAAAATATGTACTCATTTTCAATAAAATTCTAGTAGTCTCCCAAAGTAATAAGAAAATTTCGTTACTCTGATTAAACTTTATTGGAGTATAATAATTCATCAATCTTTTCTCTGCCTTTTTTAAATCCTCAATATATTGGTCATCTCGCTACGTGCACACTCGTCGATCACGTCATTTATGAAAGTTAATTGAACGACCAACTCAATTACTGCTGCAGTGCTCTCAAAATCAAATTTAATCGAGAAATAATTTTTTTTTATTGTGAATTTGATCTATTAGGGACTGCATTCTACATGTGTACACATGTACATACTGTGTCGTTACTTTGTTCAATAAAGCTTTGGCTTCTCCGCTAACGAACACTAATTGGAAATTTTAATCAAGGGCTATACTGAAGCTACGGTTTATCATTAACCGACTGATGGATTGCGAGATCAAAAATCGACAAAATTGGAGTTAAAAATTCATATCATTTTATTACTCCATAAATCAGTATTTAGGAGAGCTCTTCCGATTAATTGACTATTCAATGATCAAAATAATCTATTACTGATTACTTGACTAATCGGTAATTGGAGTTTCTCATGAATTAATTTCTCAATGAGTAATCCTTAGTGAATTCTCATTGCTTCCTCAATTTAATTTAATTGCTTTCCACAATCAATGAATTGCCAATAAAAATCAGAAATGAACTGATTACTCTATTATTTCTTATTCAGGATAGAATATTTCTTGATCACATGATGAATAGTTTATGAGAACCCGAAATTTTAAATTTTTTCTGTCAACGATTCTCTTAATAATCGAATACTTATTAGTTCTGATGAATGATTGACTTAATAAACGAACCTTTTTCAGTAATTATTGACCATTTGTTTTAAAATAATTCGAGCTAAAAATATTAATAAAGTATTGATCAATGTTGAATCCTGTGCGGAAAATCGATGCACGTATGACATCTCGTGCAGAATTGGTTTTTTCATCAATCTCCATTTGCGTGCGGCAGATTTGTTGGGTTATCTCACACTGTCTGACACTATACCCTTTTTCGCTGAGGTTGTGAAAACTACTCGGCTGCACCCACGATTCCTGAAAGTGGCGAAGCCTACACTGTAAAGTATTGCATGTACAGTCGAACTTCTCTACTCTGTTAGTATTTATAAAAAAAATTTTCGATATGTACTTTGAAAACTTGTTAATACTAATATTTTCTAGACATCCTTAAAGGTATGACTAGGTTGTTAGTAAAAAATGTAACAACCTCAAAACCGTCTTAACTCATGTCGTTTTTAGACTGTAAACAGAAAATTGATGAAGGTCTCATACATTGATGAATTCAAAAATTGATTCTTCTCATCTTGTTCACATGAATTGACAGAGAGATCCTTTTACTTATGATATTTTCCAAGAACTATTTGCAATTTTATTGTGAAATTTGATAAGAAGATTTGTTCTTAAGTACAAAGAATTCAATTTTATTCTTGGTGGGCATGGAATTCACTTTATAACTACGAGCCAAATACATACTTTTATTCATTTCGATGACTGCGCAAATTTCGACTGTGAGAATTTGGTAAAACTTCATATTGTAACTCATGCAACTTGATTAACGATCATTAATCATGGATAACACTGTTATTTTTTGACAATTGCGAAAGTTTCTACTGTATAAAAAATTGGATTTCCAAGATACACGAAGGCCTGCAGAATTTTTAAATTTTTAAAATAAAAGTTACAGAAAATTTCACTTTGTTTTTACTGTGCATGGAATTCACTGTATACTCATGACGTATAAACACATTCTCTCGTTTAAGAATCCGTTAAAACTTCATATTGCAACTTACGTAACTTTATTTACGATCAGTATACATAAAAAAAACTGTTTCCTTATTTTGACGATTACGAAAGTTTTTACTGTATAAATAATTGAATTACACCGACATCCGTGAGTCTGTAGGATTTTTAAAACAAAAGTTACAAAAAATGTTACTTCGTTTTTACTATGCATGGAATTCACTGTATACGTATGACATATGAACACATTTTCTCGTTTAAAAATCAGTTAAAACTTCATGTCGCACCTCACGTAACTTGATTTACGATAATCACGCATGAATATGTCTGTTTTTTTCATTTTAACGATTACGGAAGTTTTTACTGTATAAGTAATTGAATTACACCGACATTCGTGAGCCTGTAGCATTCTCTGAATAGAAGTTACAAAAAAATTCGTTACCTTTTACTGCGCATGGAAATTACTGTATACCCATGACATATGATTGATACTTGTATATAACACTGGTATAGTATAGAAATTGAAATAACACTAGTATAGTATAGAAATTGAAATAACACTAGTATAGTATAGTATAGAAATTGAAATAACACTAGTATAGTATAGAAATTGAAATAACACTAGTATAGTATAGAAATTAATATCGATCAATGATTGACTTTAATTGTTTTAAATTATAAACCTGTACGAAATTTGATTACTGACTAACTTTTAATTGCCTAAATGTGACTTTTCACTTATGATTGACCTTTGTTATTTTAAATTAACGACTTATAAGAAATTGATAATTGACTACATCTTGACTAAAATCTGAGTAGTGACAGTATTAGACTTTTAAAAATTTGACTTTTCACTTTGACTGATTTTGTTTATAAATTAATAACTGACTCCAGGTTTACTAAAAGTTCGAGCAACATCAAACTAATAGCAACTATAACTCATTTAATTAAATTGTCAATTAATAAAATACAGGTTGCATCAAACTACCTCTAACAAAAATTTAAATTGAATCTCTTCCATTAAATACACTTTAAAATTAGCACTAAGTTCCCGCCAGAAAAGTCGATATGAAATAGCGCTGAAATCGTTCATGTGGATTCCTGTCATGACCAAAGAAAACCTCGATAGTAATAAGTATTAATTTAGTTGTGTATCTTTATAGAAAAAATATATAAACTGAAGAGGACCCTGATGAGGGCCGAAACGTATTGAGAAAAAAAGAAGGTTTCTTCTTGATTTATTGGTCGTCAATAGCCGATGAAAATGAACCTACCTTTGTCACTGAGAGAAAAGATTTTATTGACGGCAAAGAAATTGGTGGTTTGATTCTTTTTTCATTAATTTCAACAAAATATCTATTTGATTTCAATAAGATAGTGCACTTAAATTTTAAAGAGAATATTTCTTTGCCTGTAAAGAACTAATTACTTAATGGGCATAAGATAAAGAAACAATTTCATTGTTTAAAAAAAAAGTTTCCATTGATTTAATGAAAACATATACTTGATGGCAGCAAGTGCTGGGAATTTCGTCGTCCAATGTTAACCGTCTATAGTCTATGGCTGTCTTTCTTGCACCTAACCTCACTTTTTGTTTTTCGGTTCTCCCAAACGAAAGGCTTCGAGTTTCAAGGAGCCAGTAGTTTAGCCAATTCCTGCCGTACTTCTGCACGTTCTCTCAAAATGTAATCTTTATTTGCTGAGTAGTTTAGGAAAAAAATAGGTTTTAACATTTTGAGCTGTGGCGGGGGAAGTGGGCGAAAAGAACAGAGACGATTTCTTGGTTTAAAGAAATGTTTCTTTGAATTAACATCACTTCGTTTCATTGAGTTTGAGTCATTCAATGAAAAGATAGTATTGAAACTCGAGTATTTCTTTTCATTGAGTTTGAGTCATTCAATGAAAAGATAGTATTGAAACTCGAGTATTTCTTTTCATTGAGTTTGAGTCATTCAATGAAAAGATAGTATTGAAACTCGAGTATTTCTTTTCATTGGCGCAGATTACCGTGAATCAATAAAATATATAAATAAATATTTTCATTTAGTATCGGCCGCAGCCTTGAAATTAAATCTAACACTATTTACTTATTTTGATGAATACGCAAGATTTGACTGTATAAATCGGTACGCCTATGACTAACGAGCGTTCTCCCTCAACCGCGGCTGACTCTCGTGCCGTTAATTGAATTAGCGCGATATACGTGAGCCTGTAGGAAGGCGGAGACCGACGAGAGAATCTAGACGACTCAACCGAGCGACGGTACTTTATATGGCTGCGCGACACACCTGCAAAAACCCTATATTCCACGTAGAGACGGAGAAACGGAATAGCAGATATGTGGGCGACACGAACTGCCGCATCCACGTATGCACTATTGCCGCCCGAGGTCGTCGACTTTTAAAGCTAATTGACTCGGTGCGACGATTGAATTGCACGTGATCGCGACGGCACGCGCTCGAATATATCACCAACACCGGAAAACCTCATCTGCCCTTTTACCTAGCCTTGCACTCGCCTACACTGCATTTTTCTCTCTCATCCAAACCGTTTGCCATTTAATTTCACGGCCTGACTGACGTTTATGGTATGTAATGACAGGTGGCATCGTTCTCTTGGGAAAAATAAAAGTAGGGACAAAAGTCAAATGGCGACGGTGAAGTGTGAAAATTAATTATCTTAAATATATTCTTCGGAATAATGTGAAATAATTTTTTTGCATCTTTCTGGATTGTTGAAAAATTTCGCTGCTGCCGTACGGGTAATAATCGAGTCATATTTTCGACGTTCCTCTTCAAGTGGATCAGATTTGCGGCCGGTTTTATGAAAAACAAAAGAAACTTTTATTTTTTTTTATGTAAAAAATACGGCATCATTTTTTATGTCAAATCGTAACACGGTTTTATTGTTGCGACATTTTTATAACTCAACTGAACGATGAATTTCGAAGGTCATTGGTGCGGTGCAAGGATTAAATTGAATACAAACCGTTTTTCTCTCTCATCTTGCCGTTTGCTATTTAATTTCACGGCCTGACTGACGTTTATGGTATGTAATGACAGGTGGCATCGTTCTCTTGGGAAAAATAAAAATAGGGACAAAAGTCAAATGGCGACGGTGAAGTGTGAAAATTAATTATCTTAAATATATTCTTCGGAATAATGTGAAATAATTTTTTTTAGTATCTTTCTGTATTGTTGAAAAATTTCGCTGCTGCCGTACGGGTAATAATTGAGTCATATTTTCGACGTTCCTTTTCAAGTGGCTCAGATTTTCGGCCGGTTTTAAGAAAAACAAGAAAAACTTTGATTTTTTATTATGTAAAAAATATGGCATCATTTTTTATGTCAAATCGTAACACGGTTTTATTGTTGCGACATTTTTATAACTCGACTCAACGATGAATTTCGAAGGTAATTGATGCGGTGCAAGGATTAAACTGAATAAAAAAAAATTTTCTCTCTCATCGTGCCGTTTGCCATTTAATTTCATGGCCTGACTGACGTTTATGGTATGTAACGACAGGTAGCATCGTTCTCTTGGGAAAAATAAAAGTAGGGACAAAAGTCAAATGGCAACGGCGAAGTGTGAAAATTAATTATCTTAAATATATTCTTCGGAATAATGTGAAATAATTTTTTTGTATCTTTCTGTATTGTTGAAAAATTTCGCTGCTGCCGTACGGGTAATAATTGAGTCATATTTTGGACGTTCCTTTTCAAGTAGATCAGATTTTTGGCCGGTTTTATGTGAAAAAACATTTTTATTTTTTTTTATGTAAAAAATATTCTTTAATTTTTCATGTAAAATCGTAACACGGTTTTATTGTTGCGACATTTTTATAACTCGACTCAACGATGAATTTCGAAGGTAATTGATGCGGTGCAAGGATTAAACTGAATAAAAAAAAAATTTCTCTCTCATCGTGCCGTTTGCCATTTAATTTCATGGTCTGACTGACGTTTATGGTATGTAACGACAGGTAGCATCGTTCTCTCGGGAAAAATAAAAGTAGGGACAAAAGTCAAATGGCAACGGCGAAGTGTGAAAATTAATTATCTTAAATATATTCTTCGGAATAATGTGAAATAATTTTTTTTAGTATCTTTCTGTATTATTAAAAAATTTCGCCGCTGGCGTACGGGTAATAATTGAGTCATATTTTCGACGTTCCTTTTCAAGTGGATCAGATTTTTGGTCGGTTTTCTGTGAAAAAACACTTCTATTTTTTTTTTATGTAAAAAATATTCTTTATCTTTTTCATGTAAAATCGTAACACGGTTTTATTGATGCGACATTTTTATAACTCGACTCAACGATGAATTTCGAAGGTAATTGATGCGGTGCAAGGATTAAACTGAATAAAAAATATTTTTCTCTCTCATCGTGCCGTTTGCCATTTAATTTCACGGCCTGACTGACGTTTATGGTATGTAACGATAGGTGGCATCGTTCTCTCGGGAAAAATAAAAGTAGGGACAAAAGTCAAATGGCAACGGCGAAGTGTGAAAATTAATTATCTTAAATATATTCTTCGGAATAATGTGAAATAATTTTTTTTAGTATCTTTCTGTATTATTAAAAAATTTCGCCGCTGGCCTACGGGTAATAATCGAGTCATATTTTGGACGGTCCTTTTCAAGTGGATCAGATTTTTGGCCGGTTTTATGTGAAAAAACATTTTTATTTTTTTTTATGTGAAAAAAAATTTCTATTTGTTTTTATGTCAAAAATATTCTTTAATTTTTCCATGTAAAATCGTAACACGGTTTTATTGTTGCGACATTTTTATAACTCGACTAAACGAGGAATTTCGAAGGTAATTGATACGGTGCAAGGATTAAACTGAATAAAAAATATTTTTCTCTCTCATCGTGCCGTTTGCCATTTAATTTCACGGCCTGACTGATGTTTATGGTATGTAACGATAGGTGGCATCGTTCTCTCGGGAAAAATAAAAGTAGGGACAAAAGTCAAATGACAACGACAGAGTGTCAAAATTAATTATCTAAAATTTAATCTTTGAAATTATCTGAAATGTTCATCTTTTTGTATCTCTCTTCATTATTGGAAAATATCGCGGTTTTTGCACTGTTAATAATCGAGTTAGATGTTTAGGACGTTTCAATTAAAGTTGAACGGAGATTTGTCCCGTTTTTATGGAAAAAAAACCTGCGTTTTATTTTTGCAATATTTTTATATATGACTCCATCAATATTCTTGTTTGTGGGCACTCTAGAAAAATCAATTAAGCGAGGCTTTGAAATTCACCTATTTTTGAAATGGAATTAAACCGTAGATTTTCATCAACGTTGCCGTAGGAAGCCACATTTTTTTAACGTTTTGTGTAAGATCTAACTGTGTAGAATTAATTAGACAGACGGTTGTGCACTTTATTTCTGTCAGCCGTTCACGTTGTCCAATTTCGCTTTCAATTTGCGCTTGAATGTCTTGTCTAGTAGCTTCAATATTTTCCTCGCTGAACTTAATTGCCAATTTGAGGTACTCGCGTCAGTCACTTGTGACATACACATGCTTTTGTACCACCACGATGCCACCAAGAGAAAAAGCAGAAAATGTTTATGCAATATTTCACTTAATTTTTTTTAAAAACGTTTAAGATATTTGCATGTGGGGCAATCCACCCCGTTTCGACCGGGATTTGTCCTCGACCGCTTCGATTTGGCTTGTAATGTTTCGTAACCTTAGTTGGACCCCAAATGCACCAGATTTCTATTTTTTTACACTGAGAAAGAAAAAACTGGTAATTTTGAAAATAATATAGTTGGACTGACGATAATCTAACTATAAACTATAATTCCCAGGAGGAACGTCTATATTTTATGGTTATAGCAAATATAATTATAGTAGCAATTACTAAAATGATAATAGTTTCAAGAATTATTCTAATATTTTTAAATATGCCGTTTCGTTGCATATACGATTTCAACGTTTGTTTCCAAAAACCTTGCAAGTATCGTTTATTGAACTATATTATCATCGCTTCAACCATAAATCATTGTAAGCCTTCCTACATTGGTTTAACCGTGTGAAACCGTTAAATAAACAAAATGCTTTTCTCTCAGAGTATGACATTTTTTAAAAAAATATTTTGAGTGGTATACCGAATGCCATAATTCAAACGTCTGAAAAAATTCTGCAAAACACTTTAATTAATATCAAATTTGTTTAGCTTATCGCAAAAGTGGGCAAGATTTTTTTTCTTATAATTTTTAAGCGTTTTTATCTAAAAATTATTAAAAAATAGAAAAACTAATAATCTACTTCAGGCTATTGAACAAATATTCATTCATTTGAAACCTGATTTTCAACAATTGTTTCAAATTTTTCCGAATGCTAATTTTAAAAAAATGTTTATTAAAAGTGCCATATCGAATGCCATTTTTTTCAAATCTGCAAAAATTCTTAAAAATACTTTGTCGAAGATAAAAAGTAGGCAAGATTTTTCTTCTCATGGTTCTTAAGATTTTTAAAATAAAAATAGCTTTAAAACTATAAGAAGAAAAATCTTGCCCACTTTGTCAATAAATTAAAAAAATAAAGAATGTTCTGATATTCAACGGAGTATTTTTCAGAATTTTTTGCAAGTTATTGAATTATAGCATTCGATAGACGACTTTTGAAAAATATTTTTAAAAAATGTGCATAGTTCGGAAAAATCTGAAAAATTCCAGTTTGCACTGTTAACATTCCAGTTTGCGTGTGTAGTAGATCAATCTATGTTTTTTTATGTTTTGATAATATTGTCAATAAAGAAATCTTGAAAACCATAAGAAAAAAAATCTTGCTCACTCTGGCTATAGCTATAAGCTTAAATTTTTTTATATCGAACAAAGTATTTTTCGACATTTTTCCAGATTTTCCAATGACAGCATTCGATATGTCAGTTCAAAAATATATTTAAAAAAAATGAACAACAGAAATAAAAAAATCTAGTATATACGCCTACAAATAATTACGAGCCATATCGGAGAGGTCGAGGTCAAATCCTGGTCGTTACGAAGTGGATTGCCCCATATAAAAGTCGAATCTCTATTCGAATCATAGCCGAAATGCCCCTTAATATTAAGAATTAATTCTGCTATGTGAGTAACATTTCCGTCCTTTTATTCAAACAGGTCAGAAATTATGAAAACGTTTTTAAAAATTCACCATTGATTTTAGTAGTTTTTCACTATTACATCAGCTACCTTAATGCAGGTGTCTACTGAACTCATTGACACGGAACCAAAACTTAAACCCGATCCATTTCACACGATACCGAGTCAGAAGGGAAAAGGGCCGAGCACAGGGAGGAAAAATAAAGAGCTAGTGACAGTGGCTCTTTTGTCGATCTTTAAAAACTCGTGCGGGACCCACTTCCGCTTAAGAGGACAATGAGAGGGTGAGAGGGTGCGCGAGTGAGCGACTGCGAGACGCTTCGGCACTTTTGCGGCCAAAGGGAGAATGTGTACGTGACACTGCGAGAGAAAGCAAGAGTGAGAGGACGGGATATATAAGCTTGGTCCACATCAGAGACAAATGTTAGGGCCCACGAGGGAACCTTCCTGCCGCTTCCCCCAACGTCAACTACACTACCCTTTGGTTATAGCTATACCGCAAAAGGGACAATCTGTTTCAGGACCTTGTATATTGTATTGCCTGTCGTACATATTTCACCGTTGAAGCAGTGCCCTTGGCATTCATGTAAGCTCTCGACATGCTTTCGCTAGCGCTTCATGGCTTACTTATACAGGGCGTTTCAGAAAGACACAATAATTCCTTGGGCTAATGAAGAAAAATTATTTTCTTATCACACTTTTTTTTGTCAATTTAGAAGTCGATCAGAATGGAAAGAATGAAACGGTTTGACGTTTTAATTTGAGATATATTTTCGGGACTTATTTTTTTTTTTTTTTGACATAGTGAAAACGGGTCATGATAACGTGTATGATATAAACACAGTTTGCACTGTTACGCGCATGGCGGCGACTTTTCTGCCTGCTGCAGCTGTTTTTGTTTTTGTGGAAATGATTTTCTTAAATTTAAGGCGTACTCTGTGGAAATGATTTCGTTAAATTTGAAAAGTATTTTGAAATGTTGATTTTGTTAAATTTGACATGTATTTTGAGGAAATGATTTCGTCAAATTTAAGAAGTATTTTGTGGAAATGATTTTGTTAAGTTTGAGGATTATTTTTTCATACCAACAGGCAACGTAGTGCCCCAAAGAGGCACGAGGGGGAGGAATTTTTTTTTTCTTATTCACTTTTGGTTCACAAATTGCAATTTAGTTATAGAGGGGCATTGACGGCACTTCGATTCGCCGTGCAGACCGAATGAAAAAAGTGGATTCAGACCGGAAAGTAGGCGAACGAAGTGGACGAAGTCGAGTAAGGGTAGTCGGGTAGTTGCGCGCTTATCGTAAATTAGATAACACGCGGGGGAGGCCGAGGACCAGTAAGCATGGCAGGGTTTCACGCTCCTCGACGATATACAGGAAATCGTTCGGATAAATCAGCTTTCCCTCTCCCCTCTCTTCCTCCCCCATTTCTTTGGCGTCTGTGGACGCCCGGAGTTCGAAGAACCTCTCCCTCCTCACCATTGCGCTTAACTTCGTTCTCTTTCCTGAGGAAACTCGCCGGCCTAGAAAAACGAAGAAAAAAAAATAGAGAGTGTGAGTCAAGTTAAAAGAACTCAACTTCTCAGCCAAAGTTCTTCTCTTTTTTGCGTTTCTCTTGGTGTATTTTTTTTACCTCTAGACTATAAACTTTTTATACCGTACATCAAAGTCCTTTTATTTCATTTATTTTCACGAATGCATTAGTACAAATGCATGATCTGCTCATTTTTTTAACAAAGTAAATTCGAATTTTATTGTTAATTTGGTTTTTCTTATTTATTACAAGTCAATGATATAAAAATACTTTCAGGAATTAAGAATTTACGTACTAGTATTTTAGCATGATAATTACATGTTCACTTTAATCGCGCTCGAATCTTTTCGAACATGTCAAATGTAGCTAAATATTTCTCATAAAATGCTACATAAATATAATACAATGTTTTTTACAAAATACTACACAAATTTGACATTATTTTCACAAAATACTACTGATATTTAACAAAACTAATTACATAAAATACTCCTGAAATGTTACAAAACTATTTTTACAAAATACTCGTCGAGTTAAACAAAATCATTTGCACAAAGTACTTATCAAATTTAACAAAATCATTTTCACAAAGTATTTCTCAAATTTAACAAAATCATTTCCACAAAGTACTTCTCAAACGTAACAAAATCATTTTCACAAAGTACTTTTCAAATTTAACAAAATCATTTCCACAAAGTACTTCTCAAATTTAACACAATCATTTCCACAAAGTGCTCCTTAAATTTAACCAAACCATTTCCATTGAATACTCCTAAAATTAAACAGAACCATTTCCATTAAATACTCCTATAATTTAACAGAACCATTTCCGCAAAATACTCCTCACATTCATCAAAATCATTGCCACAAGACTCAAATGTACCAATAATTCATTTGTCCAGCAATTTCAACGAACCTAATCCTCATTAAACAGTATACTAAAAATATCTTAAGTACCCAAAATGAATGTCCTCACCGTCGTTTTCCTAAAAAATTAAGCCCACTCTAGAACTCACTACCGTTTGCGTTAGTTTCATACTCACGGGACGCAAGAATGTTAATAACGTATCTACATCATTGTGGGAATTTTCTTTGTGTATATATTCGCGTCGCGGAATAACGACAGGACGAGCGACCGTTATCGACTGTGCTAACAACGTCGCACCAATAATTGTAAACATGCGATACTAGGGCACGTGTGTATGGAGTATAGTACACTACGTACTATACTCCACACGGGGATCATTGAAACAATGCAGCCCGCATGCACCTACGCATTCACAAGCTATGTAATACATGACCAACGCTCGGTGTAGGTACTCGAGTGGAGACTAGACCGTGTTCCATTATCAAGGAGTTATGGATTTGCTCGTGGTTGTGTTAGAGCTTTTCCCTGCACCGCGTTGTGTATCATCGAGGTTGTATATTGGCCTGTAGGAGGCACCGCATCGATGAACCCATCGCATAGACTCAATTTTCAGGAAATTCAAGTATCTCCGTTGCTTTCAATCGGCCCGCATCGATCTATCTACGTTAACATGTGTATTACAATGGAAAACAAATATTCTACGGATTAAAAAGGGCAGAGACGATTTGGATCGTTACTCCTTCTCTCAAACCATTATCTTCTATTCTTATACAAAAATCGCAACAACGTTCGCTCTTCTTCTTTCATTTGTCTCTTGTTATGGGTAAACAAGATATTTGCATGCTTATACCATTCGTCATTTTACGTGACTATTTCTGCTTCAGTGTTTCGATATAATCGACTTTCGAAGAGCTGTGTCTTTTTTTAACGAAGAAAAATGAAAGAAAAGAAGATCTGTTTCCGGAAGGAAAATGTGTTGCATTTCACAACTGTGATAAAAACAGCAATTTAAAAAGCGCGCCACGCGTGATTGTGCAGCGATTGTAACAGTCTGAAGTTGGCTTTATGACAAAGCCATTGACGACCAATGAGGATGCTAGAAAGGTGGCTTCAGTCTTCGATAGTTCGACTCTTAATATGTCATGACTTTTTCAAGAGAGGATGCAAACATCAGTGTGTTAGTGATTCTTGATTGCTTCTTCATAGAGGAAACGTCAAGAAAAGTGTGTATGTGTGCAAAGCTTCGACATTACAATCACTTATGAGTCCGGAATCGTTAAGCTGATTGAATTTGGGATACAAGTAAAGTAGCAAATCGTTTTGTATTGTTGCAATTTACTAGACAAAATGTATGCAGAAATTAAGATATATTTAAACTTTTTTATTTCCTTAAACGATAAGGATAAGCCTTTAATGGGCTACGTTAACATGTTTTACAAAGGAAAACAAATATTCTACCTATTAAAACGAGCAGACACGATTTAGTTCGTTACTTTTTGCCTCAAATCTTAATTTTTTATTTTTATACAATATTATAAACAACAGTGTGCTTGGATTGCTTGTACGCTCTTTTCCTTTTGTTTGTCTCTTTTTATGGCTAATCATGTTATTTGCATCATTATATTATTCGTAATTCTACGTGACTATATTTCTGCTTCCGTGTTTTGATATAATCGACTTTCGATATGCCATATCTTGTTTTAAAGAAGAAAAATGCAAATCTATTATTAGGAGAATAATGTATTCCATTTCACAACTGTGATAAAAACAGCAATTCAAAACGCGCGCTCGCGTGATCGTGCAGCGATTAGACCAGTCTGAAGTTGGCTTTATGTTAAGGCCATCGACGACCAATCAGGATGCAAAAAAGTTGGCTTTAGTCTTCGATATTTCGACGTTTGATGTGCCATGTCTTTTTCAAGAGAGGATGTAAATGTGAGGTTATCAGTGATTCTTCATTGCCTTTTTCATAGAGGAAAGTAAAAAGAATTCAGTGTGTATGTGTGCAAAGCTTCGAAATTACAATCACTTATAACCCTAGAATCGTTACACCGATTGAATTTGGAACACAAGTGAAAGAAAACGACTGCAGAAATTGGGATTTTTTTTACCTCTTAAAAAAAAATTCAAAAAAGGACGTAAACGCCGGACCTTTCATAAAATTTAGGAAATTTCGTTGAATAGTTCTTCATAAGTGCCGGTGCATTTAATGCTGTTTGATATTGATTTGGGCCGAAATCGAAGAAATGTTCCGTATTTCATTGGTTTCAAAATTTTTCAACAATTTACGTTATATACCATGAAACAGTGAGTCAAAATTGTTCACTTAAGCAAAATAATATCCAGTTATATTAGATACAGAATTCGGTCGCGATCGGGAGAAGGGTTCCGATTACATCGAAATTTGAATTTCTTTATTCAACTTCTTGACTTTTGAAAGTCCCCTCGACTCAAGTTTGTTCGATTGAAGCTAAAAGAAAAAAATTCTTAACTCTACAAAATTTATCCAGAGTTTCAGATTTTATAGCTTTTTAATTTCAGTTTAAAAAAAGGGCGTGAACGAACGAAAAATGTTATGGCTATAGCACGTTCTACAAACTAAGATAAAAAATAAGGAAGAGTGATCAGAAGGCGAGGAGGCAGAAGGGGAAGGTTAGTAAGCCGCTTAAAAGGGAAAGATTGGGACCCGGCGTGTATGTGAAAAATCAGGAAGTAAAATGTGAGTGTATAGAGGCCGGAAAGAGGATCGGTGTCTGCACGCTATCCGAACAGTCAAGTCATCCGTTTCGAGCTCTTCGTATCCTAGATTCAGTGCCAGTATGACCATCTATATATATATATATATATATATATATATATATATATATATATATATGTACTAAACGCGGTATGCCGTTACACTATCTACACAGCGAGAGATAAGGAAGCTTTTACCCCCAGCGAAGGCTTCGAGCCGCTCGGGGAAACATCGAGAAATAGGTTTACTGTATTTCCTTCTGTGACATGCGGTCGTATATGGAATACAGTGCGATCTAGGGTAAGGTGCACTATACACAAGGGTATATATGCCTAAACATAACCTGAACGACTTCTTCACTATCTTATTCGACCTACGATCTCTCTTTTCCTTTCATTTCCATCCATCTCTCTCTCTCTTTCTCTCTACGAAAATCAATATTGCCAAAGCATCTCCAATGAGTATATTTCTTCCGGGCTACATATGGTGCGTTCTCGATCAAGTCGACCTGCTTAGCAAAAAAATAGTGTCCAAAATCTTAGCGCCAGATTTGGGGAATAACAATTTTGTTGTGTTCATTCTGCAGACACGTTCACTGTAGAGATTATTCTGGCAATTTTTTTTTTCCTCATAGGGGAAACTTTGTTTTCATTGAGGTACTTTTAGCGCTAAGGTAGTTAGTAAATAAATGTATGATTTTTAAATATGTTGTTCCAGAAGCCCTATTTATAGCATCTCCAAAGTTTTAACGTATGTTAACGACCTTTTTTTGGAGAAATAGGAAGTTAAAAAATTGCATTTTAATATAGCTGGTATAGGAAATATGTGTCCATGTCAGTATTTTTCGATAATACATCACGAAAATAGTACTTTAATAAACAATTAAACGCTAATTTTTTTCACCAGATTGCAGGTTTTCAGATGATAAGTGAAAAATATAGGGTAAACGAACGTTAGAAAAAGATTTCTTGGATTATTGCAAGCGAAATTATATGAAATCGTCTGGTTGACACGTGACCGTTTCATTCAGTAGATAGGCCGAAAAACGTTGCATTTTTGTGCATGCACATCATAAACGTGAGAACACTTGTAGCACTTTACACGCAGGACACTCGCCAAACCTCTTATTATTTTGCTCTCCGTATATTGTAACGAAAATGGAACCTTACACGATGTACACCACAAATTTTTCGCGAGTGTTTCAAATTCTACGATGCGTCGTCCGTCATGCGCCGGGCGTTGAGCCGCCCTAATCGCCTTTTTCAAACTTCCTCGCTTAGCGATCGAATTTAGCAAATTCTGCCGAGCTTTTTCAATCTTTGCCGACACGAATTTACCTTTTCGTTTCCCATGAGTGGCATTAATATTATGCCTCGCCCTTATTAAAAAAACATGGGTCGAAAAAAAATACATTACCGGTTACGTCGGTTAGGAATCGTCAAAATATTGTATTTTCCGTCCCCACGACGCGACGGTCCCAAGTTTACAACGGTGATCTTCACGTAGTGAGTCAAATTCGAGACCGAAAATAAAAAGAAAATGTATAAAAACGAAATACGTACTACAATGGGCCCTAAATTCATTACCGGATAATATTCGAATATTTTCAATATGAATGTATGTTAATGCAATTCCTTTCAATAGTGACATCAGAATAGAGCTTCGCATGACAAGTTTGATGCTATAACTACGTTAAAAAAAAAATGTTGGAGATTTGTATGTCAGAACACACACTATGGTCAAAAACATCGAAAAAAGTGGTTTTGAAAAAATGTCGGTATGTACGTGTGTGTGCGCACGCAAAACAAGTGAAACAGCAGTTCGTCTTCAATTGTTGCAATTTCCTACGAAATGTATGTAGAAATTTGTATATTATGGCTTTTTGAAATTCGTCAAAAAAGGACGTGCGCGCTCTAGCTTTCATAAAATTGATGACATGTCCATAAATAATTCTTCATAATTGCAGGTACTCCCAGTGTTATTTGGTATTGAATTTCACCGAAATCGAGAAGTGGGTTCGGATTTATAGAGTTTTAAAATTTTCGGAAAAATCACGTTTTCGCCCTAACTTTGGCAAGAACGAGACAACGAACTCAAATTTCGTTCATGAAATCGATACTATATAACGATGATTAGTACATGCATAGTTTCGTTATAATATGGATGAATTTCAAGTTTTCGAAAAATTATGATATTGCATTAACCTCAACGAAACATGAGATAGCGAAGCCAAACTTTAGACATGAAATCAGCACTATTTAGCAATAATAGGTATACAATTCCGTCATATTTTTCAGAAATTTTCAAAAATTTTCAGAATTTTAACTTTGATAAAAAATAAAGCTACAAAGTTGAACATCGCAAATTGCTTCTTCATTATTTTTGGTTTCTCTTACAAAGCTTCCTCTACGAGGAAGCCACCATCGAATAACATACTTCCTGATAGGGGTAGCTTTGTGAGCAAAACTAAAAATAATAAGAAAGAAATTTGCTAAGTTCAACCTTGCAGCTCTTTTAAATTAAGCTTCACGGATTTCTTAAATTTTTCAAGTTTGTATATGGTAAATTGAGAGTGTCACAATGATTGTGTAAATATGGCGAATTGACGAAGAAAAATGGTAAATTGCTAAAAATATTCTCGTTTAAACAAAAGTGACAATAATTGTGTGAATTTTAGACATTTTTTTGTGTGCGAATAATACAAAATAATGTGTCAAGCTGAAATCACAAATTTTGCATGTGCAATCGCAATAATAACTAGGATCAATGAAAAGGCTCAAATTTTTAACACACCGATTCATATACTCGTGCGGCAAAACAAAAAAATTACAGAAAAATTGTGCTAAATTAATAGAAAGTTAATCATTTCATTTCGTAATAAACAAATATCTATTCGAATTTATTATTTGATTGATCAACAATCTCATTTATAACTATTAATATTATAGGACCTAATTGGTATCAATTCAACTCCACGACACGGAAAAAAATAGTAGCACTTAAAATTACAAAAAAATGTATCCCCCTTGAGTTGGAACAATTTTGATTTGAAAACCCTTCTACAATTGTTAATTTTCTGACCTGCCAATTTTTTTTCGTGCTTTGCATACTTTTAACAATCAAGCGTGACAGATTTTCCATATAATTTTTTTTGGCTATTCTAAAAAAATCGGTCATGCTTAAAAATCGATGTTATTTCTTCGGTCGTAAATATGTTATAAAGAGTAAGGAAAAGCATCTAAGTAAATCTTTTCAGATTTTTTTAACAATTATTGTTAATGTAACATTGTAGTTTTTTTATTCACCTTACGCCATTACTTCTGATGTAATGTTGCAGAATATTTAGAAGCTACTGGAATAATTTTTTAGGCATGCCGAAATTATAAAAAATTTGAATTTCCAGCTTCAATTAAATTAACCTGGAACGTTCTATATGCATGTACAGCAAAATATCCAACTCGTAAAGTATGGTTGGATGTTTCTTCCGGAAAGAGAATATTCCGAATATTTTGACACGGAGTTGCAAGCGAAACGAGGTCAAGGATTCCCCTCAGAACGAATCCTATCGGAGCTTTTTGGCGAGTTGCAGGAGACTTTCGGCAGCTTTTATGGAACGTCTGCACCCGACGTGGAGCCCACACGCGTAATATCGTACTTCACGAGACCGGATATAAAGCAGGATTTCGTTTCCCCCTTGGGTGAAGAGCTCCAAAGGGAGAGTTCGATCACAGTCCCGAAGCTTGCTCGTTCGAATTTTCGAGGGCCCTATATATCCCTCCAACATATATCCACGTTCATAGCTCCAATGAAAGCTGTAGTGGAATGGCCGGTGCAGTAGTTCTGTGACGATTCTACCATACAATATCTTCATCTCTCTAGCAGTTCGCGAACTACTCAGAGCCACTTCGACGAAGCTATAATTCCTCGATAAACTAAACTGTATTTTATATATATATATACAGTTTAGTTAAATATATAGATCGGGATCTATGTATATGTATATACATAGATCCCGATCAGTTTATAGTAGATTTGTATGTGAATCTAGGTAAAGGTGGGCAAAGTGGTCATTTGTGGTAAATTCACGTGGTAAATTGGAACAGTCGAACATTTTGTGAAAAACGCTTTTCTTCAAGACTATTTATCCAAAATGTAACAGTTTTATAAATTAAAATTCTTTTGAAAAATCAAAAACGGGACTAATTGGGATAACGACGTTGCGAAAAAAACGTCTCTACAGATCGTCGAAGGAGGAGATCGAAGTGATGTAACGAAATAATAATTTGGACAAATAGGAGGGGGAACGCTGGGGCAAAATGGAATATTCATTATACATAGATCTCGATCAGTTTATAGTAGATATGTATGCGAATCTAGGTAAAGGTGGGCAAAGTGGAACATTCATTTGTGGTAAATTGACATGGCAAATTGGAGCAGACGAAATTTGTTGTGAAAACGCGTTTCTACAAGACGATTCAATCGATTTATCCAAAATGTAACGGTTTTATAAAATGAAATTCTTTTGAAAAATCAAAAACGGGACCAATTGGGACAACGACATTGCGAAAAAAAAAGTCTCTACAGATCGATTTGAGGAGGAGATCGAAGTGATGTCACGAAATAATAATTTGGACGAATAGGAGGGGGAACGCTGGGGCAAAATGGAACATTCATTTGTGGCAAAATTTACGGGGGAAAGTAGAACACCCAAATATTATTGTAAAATGCATTTCTACAATACAATTCAATCGATTTATCCAAAATACAATGTTTTTTTAAACCATTTTATGTTATTTTGGCAAAAGTGGAATACTCCGACAATTAAAAAATAGCGTTATTACGAATCAATTTAAGAAGGAAATCATAGTAACGGCACAAAATAATAACTTGAACAAATAGAAAGTAGAACGCCGCGTCATTCGTGTCCAAATTTACAGGGCAAACTGTAACACTCTGCTAATCAAAAACATAATTGCCATCAAAATATAATAAGCATGATGACGTTTATTAGGAACCATTGAGAAGAATCATAGATTTGCAAATTTGGGAAAGTTTCATTTTGCTCCACCGCAATTTTATTTCACCGCCGCTTTGATTCCATTATTGGTATCGACTTTATGAGTGAATAGTAGTAAAAATACACTTTGCGCTTCGTGATGAAACGCTAAGCGCTTTTGCTTATGTGTTCCACTTTGCCCCACCTTCCGCTATATAAACATATATATATATATATATATATACATACACGTAGCACATGCAATGCACTCCGACTACGTAATAGTAGTGGCTTAGATACATATGTACTATATATCATGGCTCGATGAGGTATCTTCTGTTCCGTAATCCCAACGCTGACGATTCTCGATAAGCGAATAGATTAAAGAGTCGATGACCTCTTAAGGGTGTTGGCCACTCCCTAGACACAATATATCTGGCCATTTCGAGCAGAGAAATTGTTACGTAAAAACTATCTGTAGTTATTAACTAGTAGTAGTAAAAGTACATTTATTGACAATACATTCTTGATTAAATATTTACAAACAGATTTTCTGTGCGCCGAGTTAAATACATTTTTTAATCTGTATTGCTAAAGTCCTTCAGCCCCGGTTATTTATATGT
The DNA here is from genome assembly GCA_949699805.1 of Tromatobia lineatoria. Taxonomy (NCBI): domain Eukaryota; kingdom Metazoa; phylum Arthropoda; class Insecta; order Hymenoptera; family Ichneumonidae; genus Tromatobia; species Tromatobia lineatoria. The sequence goes on along the minus strand of OX453050.1, from coordinate 2,900,515 downwards.
TTTTGTATTATTTTATTATTTAACTTCTGTGTTGGTTGAAGACGAATCGAGACCGTTTAGTGTGTATGTGCAATATTTTAGATGTTAGTTACTAGATCCCACTTTTTTTCCCACAATTACCCACTACTAAGTATTAGTTGATATGTTATTAACTATTATATGTATTTAAAATAAACCTACAATCGAAATTGTTTTTAAAAAACTTTTTATCCTTTTTGAAATAAAAAAAGGCTGACAGTGGACGTAATGACCGTTACAGTTATTCCGGGTATTGATTAAAAAGACTAAAAGTGTCCTCAAAAAACGTTGAAACGAAAACAACGTGCAACAACCAAAGCTATTGCAAAAAATCGTCGCAGTTTTTCTATGATTTCAATAAAATGGCCAACGATAAAAATTCTCCCATCCTATAAGTCTTGAAAACATTTTTTTGCACAATTTTTCCATTTGAATACACCGTTTTTTCTTTTTTTTTAAATCAGAAATATTAAAGTATTTAGTCGAGGTGCACCAAAATGGTTTATATGGTCTTTAGAAGGTCAAGGGATTTCAAGTGAGAAAAACGAACGAGGCGCTGTGACGTTTATTTCCGAATGAAAATGAGTCTAGGATAAACTGCCTTCGCAGAAGGAAAGGAAACTGGCGGTTGCTGCAGTGATCTTGACTCTATTTCTTTTATGCTTTTAGCCCTGACATTCTCTTTTACTCCTATCACACGTAGTCTGATCCTTCCTCTCTTTTTCTCCTTTCGTTCTAGTTTTCATTACTTAGAGCGAATAGAAAGTAGAAGAAGGAGAGTCAGCGAGAGAGAGAGAGTAAGAAAGCAGAGCCCAAATTACACTTTTCATCCCTCTTTTAACCCCTGGTATTTCAGTCTCCTTCTCTTTTTCTCTTGCGACAATCTTCGGTCTTGTCAGAATGCCAAGTCGCTTCACCGACGCCTTCGTTACCATTCCCTCACGTAACGCTTCAATTCCGAATCGTTTCCACGACTTTTCCCCTTTCCTGTATATTTCTTGCATATTGCAGAGCTGTACAGAGGTTTGAAGCAATGAGCGATGAACAAACAGTGAATGCGAAATATTTAGAGAGCTTCGCAAGTTTTTTTTTGTAGCTTTGAAATACGGTTGTTTTGTAGCTTCGCAAAAGATTAAAAAACGAGATATTTCTCGATCTCTGCCTCACGATAAAAATAATTGATATTCTTTTTATCAAACGTTTAGGTGATTTTTAAATGCCTTCAGACGATACCAATTTTTCTGGTCACTTTATAATACTGTGATCCCTGAAAGTTGAGCTGTAGCAAATTGACCCTCAAAAAGAACAACAGAAGCAAAACAACAAAAAGTTTGACACAAATATAAAAAATCAGAAAATGTATGGCGCCCAATTTTACGGGATCAAGTTTCCTAAGGACTAAATTTTCGACGTAAATTTTGCCGGATCTAATTTTCTTAGGTTCAGTAAACTGAACACAATACTTTTTTCCTTTCCTATTGACATTGTTCAAAAATTTCAACACAAAATAATTTCCAGATATTAGTAGAAAACAAATTTGTTTATTTAACAAGGAAAGAGCTTTTTCACTTAAATAATTTGAATTATGATTATTAAGGAAGAAAATCATGCTAATGAATATTAGTCATAAAACAAAATTATGTCATTATAGTAATAATTAATTTTTATTTTTTTATTTTTATTAAAACCAAACGATGATACGAGATATGGAAGAACCAGGGCTGAAGAATTATAGCCGATAACCTAAATTAACAGTACCCTCTAAAACAAGAAGTGACATGTATCATGTACAAAAAAACCTTTTATTGTAAGTTTGATAATAGTATAAGAGTTCTATCATACCGGTATTTCAAAATGCAGTACGTGTGAATCGATTCAACTATTAATAGACCCGTGAACCAAACTTGATATGTAGGTTAGAACAATTTATAACCAAGTTAAAATGTAATGCATAGATGCATAGTTAATATAGGTTCCCAGTTCTTGGAATTTCCCGAATTTTGTTTGAAAGAAAATGCACCAGTGCCTTTTCAGTTAACCTGAAAAATGTTAACGAAAAGAATTTTCCGAAGTTTATCAAATTTAGAAACCCTGTAGTTAAATTAGAAAATAATATACGCTGAGTGGTAAATTCGCCGGCAGGTATACGAAACAAAAAAGTGAACCGCCCCCTTCTTCCTTGGCAATCCGACTTAGCTCCGCTAGATGGCGAACGCCCCGAAACGTTTCTCGTAAGCGATTGTCTGCCGTGTATAACTGCGGGCTATCGTAAGTCACCAAGGATCCATGTACTGACGTGGATCTTTTGTACTGTTGTCCGTAAGGGGCTCATTAGTAACTGATAAAGCCACCTATATCGACTAGGCTTACTGAAGTTACCTCGTTGTCCTCGTGCAAATGCAATAAAGTACTGCATTAGGGTGAGTGGCTGTGGACAACAGTCCAGACGGGTCGCTATGAAGAAAAGAGGTGGGGAAAGAAGGGCAACGTAAAAGCCTGAATAAGGCATACGCAGAAATATTCCAAAGAAACCATAAAAAAAAAAATTCTTAAATTCTACTTCACAGAGGTTATACAATCCATCAGGTAGAGTAAATCCCAAATACAACAATACATTACTTTCTATGCACACCAGTTCCGATTTTACGAAAAAGTTTGGCAAATTAAAAGCCAAGTAGTTCGTAATATTTAAAACCGACTGCCTATTTTTAATATATCAGTATTTTATTTCTCAATGACCCATGTATCTAAATATTAATATCCGATATATGCTTTATATACCGGTATATTAATTTGCAAACATTTTTTACAGTGCAATTATATATGAATTGAACATAAAAAACTGAACGTCTTAATATATTTATAAAACCAACACCAGCAAACAGCATTTTCTTCATGTATGTAGAGAGCGTCGCCCAAACGAGTGGGAGCGCCAAACAGTCAGACCGTCAAGCGAATCGAGTCTTTAATTATTTAAGAAGCTCTCACTCTCGAGAACCACCGCAACGCCTGGAGTAGGCACGTCCTTACATTTTTTATTGGGTTGCGAGCTAGAAGCACAAGCAAAAAAAATACAAAGTGGCTGCGCACGAGTCCGTTGCTCGTTTTCCCTTTCCGGGACAGGGTCGAAGGGGGGAGGGGGGGTCGAACGCTCCAAGGAACGCGCCAGTAGCGCCAGCATCCGGTAGATTCTCATCCCTCGTCGTTATACAGTCAGCTCGATTCGTTCTCCGACGGCTCGTGATACCATTGCAAGAAAAAAGGACAAGTTTCTTCAGGGAGCTCGGATAGAGAGAGGGACGCAATGAGATTGGCGGTCCTCTTCGTCGAGGACCCTTCACGGGCGGGAATAGCCGAGAATAGTCAAGCGATTCGCTTTCTCTATTTTTTTCCTTCTTCCTTCGTATTCAATCTCTTCGTATAATGTCACAGTACATGTATATATCTGTATATATGTTGTGCAATGAATAAAAACGCTTGGCTAGGCTCCTTGACAATTCTAGTCAGACACTTGGGCTGTTAATAATTCGACGCAACGACAATAATAATCGAGGCGTCCAAGTAAATATATAGAGTTGAATAAACATTGGATTTTTTATCGAAGAAGCCACATACCAAGTTTTATTACGGTATACAGATTTTTTCAAATGCTATTGCACTTTCGGAAATACAGACAGACAGACAGACAGACATACATACATACATACATACACAGACGGACGGACGGACGGACGGACAAACAGCAATGAGTGAATATGTTTTTTAACCCAGGAGTCGAATTTTTTTTAAATTGCAATACTTTTTCTTTTTACATACATTGCATGTGATGAGAAAGTAAAAATATTGTTCACAATTGGTGGAATGACCCATATTTAGTCACTTAGAACATCAGCAGATTTTCTCGAATTATTACTTGTTTGTAAATACGTGGATGGCTACACCGACGTGCAATGCGTCATTTTTATGATATAGGAGAACAGCTATTTTTTTTTTTTTTTAAGACAAAGAACGCCGAGGCCTGTCTGTCTGATCATACGCCGAGTATTTCCACTGGGTGCAGAGTACCGCACCCATGAAGCTAGACTCCGCCGTGAGTGAGTAACCGCGAGAGTAATGAACAAAAACGGTTCTCGTGTAGCAGATGTACGTACATTTTGCTGTACTTTACTTAAAGCGCATACAACGGACTCCACAGAAATCAAAGAGAGAGCTTTAAAGCCTTTCTCTTTCATTGTCTGTCCGTTTTTACTTTTTTTTTTAAAGCCAAGGTACGATGCACTCCAAGTGCACGAGCTTGCGAGATGTTTTCACCGTCAACATTCCTAAACGGTCGTTCCACCCGTGAAAACATCTGGATAAATGTACGGCGAATTCTTTGAGGTTTGCACTGGTCTTCATAAAAAAAAATTGCTGATGCAAGCAAATGTGCGTCAATACCAGTTTTATGGCATAAAATTCTCAGTTTCGTGTAAATAAATTTGACGTTTTGATTTAAAAGAATTTGAAAGCTTCTATAGGAATGATTCAAAAAGTTAGATACTCAAAAATAAAGTATCATCTATTAGTTTTTTAAAAGTAGTTCAGAAAATTCTAGGCAATGTCACAAATCAAAACAAAACCGTCAAAATGTCCCATTATTTTTATTATGCGTTTGGTATTCTTACATATATGCTGAATTTTGTGGACCACGAATCATAAGAATGGGACATCACTATGCAAGATTTATTTTGTAATTTTTTTTCGTTCAAAAAGCCATTTCTTCTGTCCTTTTTATAAACTTATGCCTAATTTTAATACGTTTAAGAATCATTGATATGAGATTTTTAAAAATCTCATGCAAAAAATATTTCGCAGAAAATACATTACAAAATTTGGTACCAATTTGTTGCCTATTAATTTTGGTGAAGCAAACCTGATTTGCTTATTTATTTATTACAAACGTTGACATTTACTTACAGACGACTGTGATATCAAATGAAAACGAAATTGTTAGAAGATATCAAGACAAGCTCATAATATTACAAATAATAATATTTTCTACAAATAAATTTATCATTCTCTTCCCATTAAATAACGTAAGCTCAGATTATCAAAAATAATTTAATCAATCATTCTACAAACAAAGTTGTTACTTTCTTTAAAAAAATTAATCAGTACCTCGTTCGAACATTTTTCCAGATCGTTACTCTTTTTTCTAATCCACTCCTATATAAAACTATAATTATTCTCAAGAGCATAGTAAAATTTTTACGACCCCTTTTTTCAAATGGAAACTGAGCCATTAAAATTATATTTCCATCTGAAATATATCTCGAGGCGCAGCTGCAAAGCAGCAACAGCACTTTCATTTCAATAAAAAAAAAGGGATCTGCATTGCACCAGAGAACGCAAATAAAAACGATACATTCGTGTATCGCTTAGTCGCAGCGATGCATCGAAATATTCCGCAAAGACTTCCCCCCTTCAGCTTTCCACACCTGCTCAGCACTTTTTTATACAGCCGAGCTTATATCCCTTCGGTCGATGAAACGCGAGAGCGTGCTACCTCAAGAGGAAAGAAAACCGCGGTTATCAAGCGGGGCAAGTATGGGTTTTACTCTAGAGAACGAAAATATAGCACACGTAGTGTCTACAGCCTCATCGTAAAAGTGCTGCTGCAGAAGGGAAGTGGAAACTTGCGGAAAATTGTGAAAACATAGTAAGAAGAATAAATAAAAAAAAAGAAAAGTGAAGAGATAGTCTTGATCGTTACCGTCGAAACGAGGAAAACGTGCGACGAGTGAACGAGACTGCACACCGAAAGAAATAGTGAGAGAAAGGAAGAAAGAAAGTGTATATCTGCGTAAAGGAGAAAGTCCAGAGTGAAACAAAGTGAGAAAACGCGCAAGCGGTAGAATACACAACGTAAATCGATACGCACCAGCCGAGACTTTGTCTTTCTCACTTGCTCACCATATCTATCCCTTTCCCTCGGCCCTTTCCACGGCCCTTCAACCATGGCCCTTGTTGGCCCTTTCCACGTCCCTTCTGATCCCTACTCTCCCTTCGCTCAAAGCTTATGCTCCTCTATCTCCCATTTCTCGGTCTTCCTGGACCTACCATCGCACGTATACGACTGTGGATTCGAGGTCGCAGTTTCTGTCCGGTCGTAAAGCATAGTGAGAATATCATGAAATGACAACCGGGTTTACAAGGATCACAGCGTTCATTCCTCTTTCGGGTTGCATATCTGGGCATGGTTTGACGACCGGAAGAAACCTAGACATGTTTTGCCTTTACGAGTTGCATCTCCTGTTGTTTTGTTGTCACTGCACTGCAACTGAAGATAGACAGATGTTGTGCATTACGGCATAACGGACTGTGGTATTAGATAAGGTTTATCCGCAATGCATGTGAAGGCAATTTTGATAGGTAAAGTTTTGCTCCCGATGGCTTCCAAAAAATAGAATGCTCGGAAACAATCAAGAAGTAATAAATGGATAGCTCCGAGTTAGATTTTAGACCCTCCTCAAAGCCTGAATGTATATTAGACATGCACGGTATACGAAGGTTCCTCCATTCCTTTGACATTGCTTAAATCTTCCGGAAATGGCTGATATTACCAATACCAATTAGAGTAAACGAAGATTACTGTGGACCGAAATTCTTGGACTTTTAAGACCGTTGCATAGACCTCCAAAAGTGGTATATTTTACAAATTTTCATTCAACCAAAGGTGTTTGAAAGGTATTAATTTTTATTCGCGGCTGCTGCGCTCAGTAAGCATTTTCGGTTAACTTGTATCAAGTCTCAAGACTTGTTTCCATTGATCTTTCTTTTGGTTAGTGAAGCGGCCTGTTTTACTCTGAAAACCGAAGTGCGTTGCAAGTGTGCTATTTCCTATCTTTTACATTGTTACCCTTTTTATACACGTCCAAGCGTATTGCAAATGTGTTATTTCTTATCCTTCTTACACTCAGAGAAAAATCTGGTAAATTTAAAAAAAATATTGTTAGACTGACGATAATCTAACTATAAAGTATAATTGCCAAAATATTATTATGGTAAATATAAGTTACCAGTTGAATCAACCATTAATATAATTCTCCGGAAGGACGTCTATATTTTATGGTGATAGCAAATATAATTATAGAAGCAATCATTGAAATCATAATAGTTTTAAACATGTCGTTTTGTTGCATATACTATTTCAACGTTTGTTTGCAATAACTTCGCGAGTATAGTTTATTGCACCATATTATCATTGCTTTAACCATACAACATTGCGAGCCTTCCTATATTCGTGTTATCATCTGAAATCGTTGATTCAACGATATGCTTTTCTCTCAGTGCATTTTCGCGCATTTTTACACACTCCTAAGCATGTTGCTTATCCGTGGTAATGATATGAAAATGGAACACGCTTGTAAGTGAGGCAAAAGTCTCATAATCTAAGAGATAGGTAAAAACACACTTGCAACACGTTTGGTTTTCTATAGTGTTGACATAGTTTTCTCTAGCGCTGTCAGTACGTTCAGTTCGAGTAAAACGATCTCCCTCCGTCGATTAAGAAAAGTAAGAATATCATTAACAGTCACCTCCATGAAAAAAAGTACATCCAAGGTATATTGAGAAATATATCTTAAGTATATGGCATATATCTTGCGAAGCGAAGTGTGCGTGAAGTAGCCACTTCACGAAATTAATTCTTTATTAATTAGAATAGTCAACCAGAGTGCTGACAGTCATTGAACCGGCGGCGCCAAGTGGAATATTTTGTTGAATTAGTTTGTCAAACAATATTTTGTGTCAACCCAGTTATCATTACATTCTATCAGTGCAGGTGACGATTTTTTACATTACCTGTCTCGTAGTAACGTTAACAGTGAATAGACTTAATGTGACTATGAAAATAGTCACTTGGACTAATAAGATCTACTTGTCAATGAATAGCGGGATCATGTCAATTCCTTCCAGTGCATTCACTCTAATTAGATAATATCTGCCATTATCGGAGATTTCGAACAGTGTCTAAAGAATGAAGAGGAACGTAAACTCCGTGAACCACGCGGGACCACAGACTTCCGGTTTTGAAGCGGGTCTAAATTTTGACTCGAGAAATGAGAATATCATAAAATACCACCAGGGAACACAATGATTGCAGCAATCCCTCTCCCTTCGTGACGCATATCCGGATCTCAACCGGAAATGCGAAACCCAGGCACATTCTCCCATCTCGAGTGGCATCCACATTTGTTGTATCTCTCACCACGTACTCATTGCACTGCAACTGATACTGTACACATATATTATGCATTCTCGAACAACAATTCCACGGTATTGGATTACGCTTATCATTGTAGAGAGCGAACAATGCATGACGAAGCAAATGCAATACTGTAAACTCAGTCTCTCGATCACTCGTGAAAAATATAATGCCAAAAGATACACAAAGAGGTGGCGTTGTCGTCACATCAGGAACACGAAGGACAATGAAGGGAAGATTAGAGAATCCCTGAGGCGCTTTGCAAGCACTTCCGGTCAATCGGGAGAAAGCATCCGTAAAATCCCTCATTACAAAGTGAAAGAACAAGTTGGACCTGTTAGTTTTTCGTTTGGGTATCTAATTCGCCTGCTTGATGACGTTTTTTGTAGAGCTGAGTACATTGTCAAACTTAAGCGAGCTTTGTAAAACTTTTGATGATTGGAAATCTGGAAAAAGCGTTCGTAACAGTTTTGCATTTCCTTTGTAACGTGGAGGAATATCGTAACAAGGAGATAAATAGCCTGCTGTCATCATTTACTGTCCGGTTTATAAATGTGCATTCTAATTCCTTCCCGTCAAACTATGTGAGTTGGTCAACTAACTGTAATCAGTTGGTTGGCTCGATAAACAGAGTTTGGTTAGGCGCGCAGTTTCTATGAACTCAGTAGTTAAGCCAATCAAGAAGTTGCTTGACTATCGATTAAATCAGTTTCGCGAGCCAATATGTTACTTTTGGTTAATTCTTTTTTATTCCAAGCGATCAAGTTGCTTGAGCTGGACTATTAGTTGTGGATCCAAACAACTGAATATCTTATCGTTGCAATAATTTAGTTTGCGAAATAACTATCTTTCTTGATTAACTATCTGTCAGTGTCTAATTGGCCGGGCCAATTAATCATTTTCTGGGCCAATCGAATAAAGTTCGGCAAATTCATCATCTGTTGATCTGACCAATTGATTAGTTTGGGTAATCCATCATTTTTTATCTTAATTGCTTTGCTCGATTAATCTAACAATTGTTTTACCAAATGTTCCATTCGGCCAATCAATCGCTTGTTTATTTTATACTTAGTACTTAGTATATACATACCGGACGAATTGGTTTCACTAATCAATTTTTAAGATGGCCGGACCAGTGGAATTTCGCGTTAGGTATAATTTAATATCTAAGATATGACATAATTTGGGTGCTGAACTTTGCTACTGTAAAATCTCACGCATCCTTACCGATCGTTTTTCAATAATCGAATCGAATCTCAACATAAGAATCAAGACTTTAACAGGGTCTCTTATTAGACTACGAGATATCTGACAAAAAATTCCAAAAATGAACACCGTTTACGGTGACAGATAACAGAAATAACAAAATCGTTACGCGTGCACTAGATTGTGAAAATACTAACGCGCTTATGGAAAAAAGGGCTCACTAAACATTTTATCTAATTATCTTAAATTAAAACGCAGATATGCAGCCTAAATGGACATTTTCGAAGACGACCCGTCTCCGATTCGTCTACGTTTGGCAACTGTCATAATGACAGCTGATCAAACCCGAATGTAATCAGCAACTTTTAATATCTATTATTCAATAAGTAATTCAAATTTAAATAATTTATGTATGCACTTCTCCAACTCGATTTGTATCATGAGCTTTCCAATGTTTACAACTTTCTAATTAATTCGTTTTGAGTCGTCAGTGAAGAGAGAGTCATTTGATCACGATGCAGCTGGTCGCCCACCTCAACGTAACCATCTTTGCATTTCGGCCGATCAATAAAGTCCTGATTGAAAAAACAGATTTGCTTGGACGATTAATAATTAGTTAAGAATTAATATTTCTAGTACAAAAATGCGATATAATTGACAGGTGGAATTGAGTGGAAACTGGAAAAACGAAGGTTGAGTTGCAACTGTTGAAATCTAGTTGATTTATGAAGCCATTCACACAATCAGTAACTCCCATCCCTGCAAAGTGAAAAGCTCCTATCCTATAGCTGTAACTCCGACTTGTTTTCTGTTCCTTATCTCGTCCCCGTTTTTGCCTCTTGCCGCATACAACGTGTTCAGCACTTTTCTCACACAGGATTTAGGACAGATATGGATACTGTGGAAAATACACTCACCCTATTTTCGCCACTCTGGGTTCTTTGTTTTCCGAAAGAGCGCTGAGCCGATATCCTCCTTTAGCTCCGATCTTATAGTATACGTTCACTATCGGCTAACACCCTCATTTCGATCTCGTTTAGCCACGCAGCATGAACTCCTGTTTTTCTGCCTATTTGCTCGAACAAGTACCTGTGAACCTTTCATGTCATATCGAAACCCTTCTCTTTTGCTTCCTCATGAAAGAAGCTTGGTTTTTCGACTTTTTTTTACACACAGAGAGCATATCGTTTGTTTAACGATTTCACATGGTAAAACGAATATAGGGAGGCTTGCAATGTTTTATGTTGAATCGATGATAATATGGTTGAATAAACGGTACTTGTAAGGTTATTGGAAACAAACGTTGAAATCGTATGTGCAACAAAACGGCATATTTGAAACTATTAGAATAGTTTTTTAAACTATTATCATTTTGATGATTGCTACTATAATTATATTTGCTATAACCATAAAATATAGACGTTCCTCCTGGGAATTATATTAGTGGTTGATCCAACTATTTTCTTATATTTGCCATAACCATAAAATATAGACGTTCCTCCTGGGAATTATAGTTTATGGTTAGATTATCGTCAGTCCAACTATATTATTTTTTAAATTACCAGATTTTTCTCTCAGTGCATTTGTATATCATTATTTTCAAAATTATTTGGAACGGTGGAAATAATGAGGAAACGATATGCTAAATGCTACTTTGCATCTTTGTTTTTTTCATTTTTATTGTCTCATTCATTCGTTCTTGTATTATTGTATCTTTCGACGTTTGAATTATTATTATTTTAGCTATACGCAGAATTCTACCTTGCATATGTATGTTCATTATATCTTTTTACATTCTAATTATGTCACTTGAGAATTTACTTTTAATGCATCAAATGACAAAGCGCGATATTTCATGAATAATATGAAAAAAAAAAATCTTATCTTACTTTTTTGTCAGTGCACTATTTTATAGTTGAGACGTTATCCTTGATCCTGCTGACGTAATATACTATATACTCGAGAATATGAAATGCAGAGAATGAGATCAAGACACGAGGGTGGAGAACAAATGACCGTGAGCCATAAACGACACCATATCATCCCGAGAGTGGAGCTTACTGCGATTGGACGCTCGATGCAGCCCAACACAACCCCTATAGTATTATTCTTTCTCGACCACCCTCGTGTTTTGCTGCAGCATTTCGACCAGACAGATCCAGACAATAATGACCACGTCTGTGCTGGGGAAACATACATCTCTATATATTATAAAAAGATCTCGCCGCCACAGCTACCGCCTCAAGAATTGTAATGAAAAAAAAAATATATATATGGGGCAATTCACCCCGATTCGACCAGGTTTTGACTTCAACCCTTCCCGATTTAGCTCATCATTTTTCTTAGGCTTAGTTGGACGCTTAACTACACAAACAAATTTTATTTTTATTTTTCTTACTGCAATTTTTTTTTAAATATATTTTCAAAGTGACACATCAAATGCCATAATTTAAAACATCTGAAGCAATTCTGAAAAATACTTTGTTCAATAAGAAAATTATCTAGCTTATAACCAAAGTGGGTAAGATTTTTCTTCTTACAGGTTTAAAGCTTTTTGTTATCAATTCCGTTGAAATGGTCCCAAATTTGGGAATATTTCATTTTTCGCAAAACATTTTCGTTATTGTAGGTTTCGCAAAACTTGAGATAATGAATCTGAATTTCGTAATTAAATCAAATAAGATTCCTCGATATTATATTCATAAATTAGAGAAGATCGGTAGTGCAGTGTAGATTTCTTGGGGTTTTCAATTCTTCGTCATTGTTTCTTATAAATCTTTTTATTAACCCTTATGAAGTTAGTAGACCAAAGTTATGGAACGTGTGGGTCTCGTTTCCGATAAAAGTTTCTTCTTCTAGCTTGGTTCATTGAAACGCACCCAAGACCCAATTTTTTCAAGTCCTCTTAAGACGCTGAGTCTAAAAAGTTAGACCTTTTAGCTTTCCAATTTTGTTTCTTTTTTCAAATTGGCATAATTCCTTGATCTTTCGAAAATTTAGGATATCCTGCCAAATAGTTCCTCACATGTGGGCTCCACCTTAAGTAGTTTGGTGTTAAAATTGGCTAAAATCGTGGCGATCCCGATTTCATTAATATTTTTATTTTTCCGAAAAATCCCCATTATGATATTATGTTCCGAAAAACTTGAGATAATAAATCCAAATTTTATAGCTAAATAAAATAAGATTCATTGATACTATATACACAATTCGGAGAAAATCTGTAAAGAGATGCAGATTCCTTGTCAAAATTTTATAAATTATTTCCTATCATCTTTTTATATTAATTATTATGAGATTGAAAGACCAAAGTTATGAAACGTGCGAGTCTCGTCCGCGATGTTAGTGTATTAAGAAGCAAGAATTTAAGGAGACTGTTTGACCCAAGGACCAAATGTCGTATCGATCGTGAGTGAAGAGTGTCGGTCCCTCGACCGCAAACTCAAGCGTAACGTACGCCATCCAAGACAGAGATTTATTATCTCGCGTGACAGAGCAATGTTCCGATCTCGTAATCGATTCTTCCCTGACAGACTTCGTACAAAGTGGCAGAAGGAAAATCAGAATCCGAACGATATATCTATATCTTGTCCCTTCGTGTACGGAAGTGACATTAGCGTGCTGTGGTACCACGAAACGACAGTGGAAACCTGTTTTCGTGTAGGACAATCCGCGCGTCAATACTTCGGTCAGAATTTCACCGAAAAGGTCAAACAAAAACCGGAGAAATGCATTGATCATCGTGACGAACAGTCTTTTTATTTTCCCTAAATTTTCCAACGCTCTTAACATTTTTTAAATAATATTTTACCAAAATACCGGCTGCAATCGATCGCTATTAAATAAACCTTGATTTTACCTCTCGAATTCAACTTAGAACAAAAAAAAAGGTGTAAACAATCAGGTTTTTCGAAAATTAATATTTGCGACGTCTCCACAAAAGTGAAAGCACAGTCAAGATTAAAAAAAACGAGAGGTCGTTTGTCGATTTAACAGCACCTTCGATCTATGAATTCTGAAATCTCAAAAGTGCGGAAGTGATTTTTATGAATCATTGTAAGAATAATCAATATCGGTATTTTCTGTGGCACTTCGGAACTTAAAAATGTTTAATTACCGTAATTTCTTCTGTGTGCCTTTTGAAAACTTCATTAAAACCTTATTAGAACAGCACTTTTGGGACAAATTCGTATTCAGTATTCATTTCACTCATTTAATTCATTAAGTCACTTCCGCATAAAACTCCATGTGGAATAAACTGATATGACATTTTTTATGTCATTGATATAATTGAATAAATAAACAAAACTCATATTTTTACACATTTCCTTAACGAAGATGAAAGTTTCCATTACCCATTAAGATACATTCTAAATACTTGTATGATCACTAAAAATTTGCAAATTCATAAAATATTAACATCAGAGACATTATCATATTTTGGCTGAATCTACAAATTCTCAAACTTCATAAAGTCCTTCACTGTGCCAATATTCGTAACAGAGAGTGAAAACAGCTCCGATATATAATTTATCGGAAGATTATTATTTCATCCCGGAAAAGGTATCAAAAGACTTTAGAAAAAATCCTTCTATAAAAACTACTAAGGTATTATAATTTTATCTCCGCATACATAAGCACACAACTATTTTCGGACCAGTATAAAAGTTCAATTTTTTTTCAGGTACCTCAGCTTGTTGAATTGATCAGAAACAGAAGTAGAACATTTTCATGTTACCTTCTCTTCTGCTCGGTGAATATTTTAGCGATTATTGTACGACGGCTCGTGATTTATTATACAGCCCCGATATAAAATTTATCAAGAGACTATAATTTTATTCCAGGAGCGCTATCAAAAGACTTTAGAAAAAATCTTTATATGAAAACTAATGAGATATGATCATTTTCTCTCCGTAAACATGAACACGCAACTTTTTTTGGCTGAATATAAAGTTAATTTAAGTTCACCAGCAACAAGGCGCTCGCTTCGCTCGCACTTCTTTTCATTTGTCATTTCCTGTGGCTAAACATAACATTTGCAAGCTTATACAATTCGTGAGTCGACGTGAGCTTCAGGCTTTCGATATTGACGACTTTCGATGTGCCATAATCAAGAGACGCGTTAGCGTCGCGACGCCATTTCAGTATGTATGAGCGGAGTACCTAGTCAATAGAAAGTTCCTATTTCTTTATTATCGGGAAATTTATTATCGAGATCTCGAGACGAGACGAGAAATATTTCTCAACCGCCGGTCTCTGTTTTATTGTTGTTTTATTATTGTTTTATTATTATTATTTTATGTCTGTTTTATTATTATTTTCTATTTTGGATTATATATGGCCGGACTCTCCGGTCTAGAAAATAGTCCAAAGAAATACAATAGAATGAAAAAGAAGCATAAATAATAATAAAACAGACATAACCTACAAGACCGGTGAGTCTATCCACTGATTTTACTCCATGACATCACTAACATACAATTAAGTTTTTATCCAACAATGACACACATAATCAATAAAAAAAGAGGTCACAAAATCCCCAATACCGAGAAGATAAAATAAACTACTGAAGAGGCCCCGACCAGGGCGAAACGTAACCCAGTAAACACGGTATTGTAACAGCAACGTAACGGCTATGTAACTCAATGTAACAAGTAATCTCACGTGTAACTTACATGTAAGTTACACGTAATTTACAATTTCCCACTCAGCAATGTTACCATGTTATATAACATGTGTTACGTAACTGTTACAATTGAGTTACGTTGCCCGTATATTTCGTAGTGTAACAGATATGTAACAAGTAACATTCAAATGTTATATAACGTGTGTTACATAACCGTTACGGTCTTGCAATGTTAGTAGTGTGTTGCAGGATATTACTGCAAGGTAACAGCAACATAATCAAAAAAATTGTTTGTAACTTACATGTGACTTACGTGTAATTTATAATTTCCCGCTCAGTAATGTTACCGTGTTATGTAACGTGTGTTACGTAAACGTTGCAATTTAGTTATGTTGTGTTGTGCAACTTGAATCACACAGCTGTTACTGTTTCGTTATATTGCTAAAGTATAGTCATATTGACAATACATTAGCTTTACTTTTGTGGACTTACAGTCCACAAAAGAGCTTCAAGGGTTGCTAAATTGCTACCCTTGGGAGTCAAAAATATTAGCTGCTACTATTAAAAGTAGAAAAAGCGATTGGCAAATGATGCGAACCGGTTGAAATCTCGGAAGAGTATCACTCCGGTGTGCATATGAAGCTGCACCGTTACGCTGACTTATATACGTTAGTGACACGAATCGCTTGCGAGAAACGTTTGAGTCGCAGGCCATCTAGCGGACATCACATCGTGATACACATGTTACGTAACATTAATACATTTTTGTTACATGACTGTAACGAAACTACATTACGTAGATGTTACATATTTTTGCAACGTTTTAGCAATGTTATCACACTACGTAACTGCAATATGACAGGACTATCCCCACAGTTACATTGCAATCGTTTCAAAGATGTTGCATTACAGGTACACATTTTAGTTACATAACTGCAACACAACTACGGCTTATAACCGTTACGTTACGTGCATGTTCTCGATGTAACATAACCACTGTGATATGCATGTAACGTCAAATGTACATACTCTTGGAACATTCTTGTAACGTTACCACATTTACGTAACTGTAACATGACCGCACTATCGCTGCAGTGACTTACAGTCGTTACATACATGTTACATTACAGTTACACACTTTCGTTACATAACTGGAACGGAACTACGGTATTTAACAGTTGCACAACGTGAATGTTCACGGTGTAATATAACCACTGTAATATGTATGTTACGTATTGTTTGCAATATACTTGTTATGTTGCCACGTTACAACACTACAACAGTGCGTTCCTGTCACGAAAGTGACGTTCCTATTGTTACTCGCACGTTGCGTTGCAGTTTCATAACTTTTGTTATGCAACTGCAACGAAAACATGTCACATAACGGTAACATCACCTGTATGTAACTAATGCAACATCACAATGTTACTCCTACGTTATATATCCTCGACATATCATAAGGGTAACACTGTTACAATCACATGTAACTTCCATGTTACATTGCCGTTCAAAAACGTGTTTACTGGGAAAGTTTTCCAAAACTCTAAGAGGCGTCAATCGCCAAAGCACCTCATAATATCTAACTTCTTCAGAAAAGTTTGATTTTTTCTCGGTTTTGAGTATGTGACCTTTTTTTTGTTTCCCCGCGTTTCCCCCCGTCTGCAGGCATTACGCCTATTACAGGATACGATCGGGCCGGGTCAGTAGCCAGGCCCCCATGCGGCCACATCCGACTTCCCCCTCTTTATCGCATTTGCCATAGCATTTCTGCTAAGGGCATAGGAAAACATTGCGGAAAAACCTTATGCCGATATAGCAGGTCTCGAGTTCGCCTCACGGCACCGGAGCTACGTCACGATTTTCATCGAGAATATAAACACGGACTACAGCTGTATACATGAGATCCCCACAGCTGCCTGTGTGTGTCTCACCTATACATCTGGAGCTTCATCGCGTCCATGTTTTTATTTTTTGACGGCACCGGGAATCGAACCCGCGACCTACCGATGCTCTGGACTAGAAGCCAGTACTTAAACCACTAGACCACCACACCAGTTTGTCACCTCTTTAATTTTTATTGATGTTAATTAGTCTTTTTTTCAGGCGATCTCCTCTATAAGATGACTTGTCCATCTACAAATATCGCTTTTTAAAGATTTTAGGATATTTATAAAAAGCTGCAAAGTTGAACTTTGCAAATTTTGGTTTGGTTTGGAAATGTAATCACCAAAATCAAATGAAAAATTTGATTTTGGTGTTTATTTTTGTTTTTTTTTTACACAGCTACTTCTATGAGGAAGTACGTTGATTGATTTTGGCTTTATCATTGAGAAAGCTTTTTGAAAAAAAAGTAATAATTTTTTTTTTTTTTTTCGCAATTTCCCCCGTCTGCAGGCATCACGCCAGTTACAAGGTCGGCCCGGGTCAGTAACCATTCCCCCCTCTGAGGGCCTGGTCCAGACCAGTAACCAGGCCGCCATGCGGCCGCATCCGACTTCCCCCTCTTTATCGCATTTGCCATAGCATTTCTGCTAAGGGCATAGGAAAACATTGCGGAAAAACCTAATGCCGATATAGCAGGTCTCGAGTTCGCCTCACGGCACCGGAGCTACGTCACGATTTTCATCGAGAATGTAAACACAGACTGCAGCTGTATACGTGTGACCCCCACAGTTACCTGTGTGTGTCCCCCGTATAAATCTGGAGCTTCATCACGTCCATGTTTTTATTTTTCGACGAAAATTTTTGACAGCACCGGGAATCGAACCCGCGACCTACCGATGCTCTGGTCTAGAAGCCAGTACTTTAACCACTAGACCACCACACCAGTTTGTGACCTCTTCAATTTGTATTGATGTTAATTAGTCTATTGCCATGGGGTTGGTGACCGGGCCCTCCGGTCTTATGGGTTAGTGCTGTGTACCTGTGTTTGATGTTTTTTCCACTATTTTATGATGTTTCATTATAATTAGTATTAATAGTACATTTTCTAAGACTGGAGAGTCCGGCCAGCACGAGGTCCTAGAAAATGTTATATCAAAACAAATTATAATGAAACATCATAAGATAGTGGAAAAAACATCAAATACAGGTACACAGCACTAACCTATAAGACCGGAGAGCGCGGTCGACAACCACTTGGCAATAGACTCATTAACATCAATGAAAATTAAAGAGGTCACATACTCGACGGCGAGAAAAAATATAACCTTTCTGAAGAGGCCCTGATAACGGCGAAATGTAAAAACCAATCGAGTAACTTCATCTTCAAGCCGTCATTCACCGAAACATCTCACACAAACATTCATTATAAGCCGCTAAAGCAACTTCAACAAGCCCAATCAGAATGTTTAACAACTTGGTTCCGTTTTCGATATTTCGATTTTCGATTTGCCACGTCATTTTTTTAGAAAAAAAATGAGAGAATAACATAATCTATTTTCGGATGGAAAATGTATTCTATTTCACAATCGCGAAACAACACCAATTCAAAAAGCGCGCCACACGTGATCCTGCAGCGATTATAACAGTGTGAAGTTAGTTTTATGTCAAAGCCATCATCGACGAATCAGAATGTAGGAAGGTGGCTTCAGTTTTCGATACTTCGATTTTCAATGTTCCCTGTTTTTTTAAAGATTTTTTTAGGGTCCTAAACCGATGGAATTGATTATAAACAGAAATAGAACATTTTCGTGTAACTTTTTCTTGATGCTCGGTGAATATTTTAGCGTTTATTGTGCGACGACTCGTGATTTGTCAGACAATAAACCTTTCATAACACTCTTACCGCTTGTATATATTTATGAATTTTCCTTTAATCGATCGCAACTGTAAATAGAGTGAGGTCGTAATAAGGATACAACGAGCTCCGTTCAGCCTCATAGTTATGATGACCTCGACTCTATGCTCGCGCGATGAGAACGCCGCTTTGTCGAGACGTGATTAACCGAACAACGATAATTATATCACGTGGGCACACAAGGCTTAGAATACATTTTTCAATTTAACTGTTCTTTTTTTATATACAATACAGTTTTGTGCACGATTATTCACTTTAAAGGGGCCGAGTTACCTAAAAAAAGTCGTGAGGGAAAAAATTCTGTAGGTCAAACTTTTCTTTAAAAAAAAAAAAAATAACCTCTTCAAGTACATACCAAGTACATTATGATTCTAAAATTTTATTGATACATACAACGCACCAAAATAGTATGAGGTAAAAATGGTGTTTTTAACTTGTAGCTTTTAGACAAAACTGGTGAACACATTTTACTGTTCAATGTCTAAGTTTATCTATCGAAGAGTGTATTCTAGTATCAATGCAGGAATTTTTAATTCAGTCTTTTATGACAAAGCTGCGATTTTAAAGGTGGGAATAAATCTTTTCTGTATCAAGAACTCACTAAATAATTGATAACAGTAAATCCAATTTTGACATACCCTTTAAACTAATTTTTTTTAAATGCAGCAATTGGTACAATAATCGAATTAAAAATCCAAATGGAAATCGAGAATGGTCCACAAAGAATGATCTTCGCCAATAATAAACAATATCTCGAAATATTGGAAATAGGTAACTTAATGAACAGAAAATGTCGCCCACATGTATTTAACTAAGTGCAGCAAATTTTATTAAGATATCGCCCAAATAAATATATCCATCGAAACGATTTTTGAATTCCTAAATAATATTATTTTTTTTGAGATGCAGTTTTAATGATTGATAAATAGAATTATCATTATCAAATGAATAAATATTTTTCACGTTTCATTTAATGATTTATGTATAAATTCAGATATTTACGTCTGTATGTACTTGTATTTTTTGGTACATAAGTTTGGTACATCGTTATTCGATGATAAACTGAAGTTTTCGTCTCATTTGCAGGGTGACGGTGCTCGGAGTGTTACTGGGAATTCTCGAGTGGGATCGGAGCGTGACATGCATTCTCCTGCTCTGGGAATACGTTCTCGGTTATCTCGGGTTATTCGTCGCTTCCATGGCCGTCGAATTCTCGATATGCATCCTCGCAACGAGAGGAAGCATTCTCGACACAGACGCGAGAGCGCCAATGCAACATCTACTCTACATCAGACTTTGTGAGTTTATACGTCCTTCCACGTTCTACTTAGAATTTATAGCCGACAGAGTCACTCAGATCGAATCATCTCCACGAGGTGACCGCGTCAAATTATCTATAACTGGCTGTGGGTATTAATAATTCGATTTCCCATAAACTTATCCTGTTTTATGTGATCCTGCCATATATATATATATATATACGTGAGTATATGGAGCATTCCATTCGATCAGGGTCTGACCCTCGACCTCCTGAATTTAGTTCGTAATTTTTTGTAGGATTCTTTAGATCGTTAAATGCGCTAGACTTTAATTTTTAATTTTTATAAATGGAAATTTTCGTTTCTCTATTTTTTGAAGTGAAGTAACGCATGCCATAGTTTAAAGAAACTAAAAATTTTTTTTTAAAATGTTTGTTGAATATCTAAATTGTCTAGCTTATAGCCGAAATCGGAAAGATTTTTCTTTTTATGACTTGAGCTTTTTGATTGAAAAAATTATTAAAACATAGGAAGAAAAAACTAATGTGCTACACGCGACTGGTCAAATGTTTATTTGTGTGAAACCGGATTCTCTAGCATTTTTTTTAGATTTTTAGGAATTTCTTGGATTTTACCGAACTGGGGCTCTATTCTTGCAATTTTAAAGCTAAATTCTAGCATCAACATGCCATAATTCGAAAATCTCAATTTATATCGAAATACTCTGTTGAACGTAACAATTTTCTAGTTGGAGCCAAAGTGGTCAAGGTTTTTTTTTTTCATATACTTTTTAAGATTTTTTGATTAAAAGAATAATTACAAAATGGAAGGAAAAAATCAATCTGTTATGGACGACATGTCGAACATTTCAGTATAGACAGAAATTTTCGACACGTTCCAAACTACCATCTGGATCTAAAAAATTCAAAAAAATCTGAAGAATTCTTAAAAAATCCGGTCTTATTAATGTTTGGCCTATAGTACATCTTTCTTTCTATTTTTTGATAATTTTTCAAATAAAAAAAGCTTGAAAACTATAAGAAGAAAAATCTTGCTCACTTCGGCTATAAGCTGGAAAATTTCAATATTCCATTAAGTATTTTTTACAATTTACTCAGATTTCAAAGTTATGGCATTTGACATGTCAACATAACTCTTCAACAAAATATAATATAAAAAGATGTCCATAGGAAAAATAAAATAGAAGAATCTGGTGCATTTAGGGGTCTAAACCAATCCTACAAAAATTACGAGTCAGAGATCGAGGGTCAGACCCAGCTCGAATCGGGATGGAATACCCCATATATATGTGTGTATTATATATATATATATATATATATATATATATATTATATTGTGGAACATTTCATACGAATTCCACCTGGGTCTCACCCTCGACCTTTCGAATTTTATCCCCGATTTTTTGCCATTCCATCTTTGAAAAGCAACCACAGTTTTTATTAGATTTTTTTTTTCAACAATTCATGTACTTATGATTATTTATGAAGAAAATTTTGAGAGCCCAAAATCTGACAAAATGTCCATAAATGCTTCACCATTATTTTTAAGCGTGGATCGCAAATTTTCTGTTCCTTTTTTTCACGAACTTTTCTAAACAAAAAATGGAAAAAAGTTAGATGCGTAAAAACCCTTTTAGAATTTCAGAGAATTTTTTCAAATTGTGTAAAATTCGATTTCTATTCTCTAAATTAAATTTAAAAAATCATTCTGAAAAAATCTGAGAAAATTCTCCGAAGCCCTGACATATACATAGAAATATCTCAAGCAACTGCCTGCAGTAGAATGATTTTTTTGCTTTTAACTTCTATCAATTTTTTTTTTTGAAAAAATTCGTAATACAAGTACAAGCGAGGTCTGGGTCACTTTTAGGTCTATGCCTAAAAATATTAATATCTGATACAAGATTTATGAGAATTTTGTCAGATATTTTTATTCCGGCCCTCAATATTTTCGATATGAATAATCATGAATTGTTTTTACAAAAATCCTATAAAAATTGTGGTTACTTCTTGGAGATGAAACAATAAAATAATGAATAGAGGACGAAATCTGAGAGGTTGAGTTGGTATGGAATGCCCCATATCCTTCTATATGTATACATATATATATTCCATGCTGTGCAATTCGACGAAAGTCTCTTGGGACCGAGGGGAAAACGAGCTAATTTCCTCGAATATCGTAACTCGATTTTCCCATGCCTCTGGCAAGAAGAGTTTTTATGAAAACAACATCAGCAGAAAAGATTTCCGAAAGAAGGTTCCATCTTCATTACAATTTCAATATAGACTGTTAATACTGAAAAAAAAATTGTTCAAGCCAAGTTTAAGGTACCAGAGTCAAGTAATAAAAGCTATGGAATGATATTTTTTTTATCGATAATATTCGCGTTTGGATTTGTCTTTTTTTTACTTCGTCAAGTGCTTGTTGCACACCTTATATTGTTTTTTCCGAGAGATCTGGGATGAAATAATACAAATATTTAAGGAAACACACATACACTATCTCAATATCATAAATCATAAACTTAAAATATCCATTTCAAATTTTATTCACACTTGTGTATCATTGCTTTTAACAAATTATACCACGCCATTCGTTTTTCGATAATACAAATAATGAAAGTCATTTATCGTCAAAACATGGAGGTGTTACTTTGATCTGGCCATTCACGCCTTGCCCACAATTTTAGTTAGGTGCGCTTATTGACATTTTATTTGAATAAGCACTGGTAGACCGATTCGTAGAACGACGATAGAAAGTTTTCGATGGCTCATTTCTTTCCGGATTAAGGTGAATGACCCAATTAATGTAGCCAATTTTATTGTAACCCTATTTTAATTGAAATCCTTTATGAAAAATCAATTTTTCAGTATAATCTAACGTTTTTTATTTAAAAAATTCACTGGTTCACAATTGAAGCTTACGATTGATCCGATTTTCGCTGTATCCTGAATCCGTGAATGTGTGGAACAATAATTCCTCTCATACAAACGAATTATAGTCTCGAAAAAAAAAAACCATTCTGGGGTAGGTTAAAAAAATAATGTTACTTTTTATTCGCATTATTCAGATTAGTGTACGGGATAGTAGATTTACAATTCTGTATTTATTTTATGAAGTTTCAATACAACTTTTTTTAAATTAGTAGTATCGTCAACGCCAAATATATTGTCATGTCCCAAAAAAGATGTCACAACATATATATTGGAAAACTGGAACCGTTGATGCCGCAAATCCGATGAACATATGCATTTCGAATTTTTTACGTTAGCATATCAACCAGGGCCTGAAATTGTATTACTGTTGCGATTGTGTGTGTGTGTTATTATTATAAAAAGTGAGCCAAAGCTTCGAGTTTTTAATAATTTATACCATGAGAACTGCTTCAACTATCAGACAAGAATTGAGTACATTGTAAATAACATTTGGAAAGTTCATGTACTGTATAGTAATTTATACTAAACCTGTGTCATGTATATTCACTAAACACGTGTACAAATTTCAATTTAATGTACGAAAGAGAAAAAAAATTCAATGTACGTGTGGTAAAATTAAAGTTAACTTATATTTAAAATATAACTTCATTATCAAATTTAGGAGACTGCATATTAGCCGAAACGACTTTTGTAACAAATTGAGAAGAATTGTACGTCAATTTTACGTCGCACTCGGATAGTAAATTTTCCAGGTGTTGAAAAATGGAAGCTAACAGATTTAAAAAATGAGACTCGCATAGCGTATTTAGTATACTGTGCATTAATTAAAATACGACTTCTGTAACGAATTTAGCAACCTGTACATAATTAATACGACTTTTGTCATGAGTTTAGAAAAATGATACATTAATTTTACGTTATACTCGCGTAGTAAATTTTCTATACACGTTTCTATAAACGAGCTTCCTACACTGTGTGGTAATTTTACCTACATGTTTTTATCAGTGTAACTAATAAGTCAGACATTTCTCTTTATTCGTGATAATTTTTGCCTATTATCAACCCGCCTAATTCATTTTAAAAAAATGTTATTCGACAATAAAATCAGTTGTGAAGATTCAACTCATTCTACAATAAAAATTAAATGTCACGGTTCAATTCAATTTCCGAGCTTTTAGGTCTCACTTATATACACACTGATATTCTTATCCACAGGTATCGATTATTCAGATAAAAATCGCCGTCTCAATTACTCCCTATTATCGAACCGCCTTCAATGGCTTGAAACTCCAAGTTATTCTACAATAAAAAACAAATGTCAAGGTCCAATTAAATCTGTGAACTTTCAGGTCTTATTTATTCCACCAGGAATATTCTTACCCACAGGTATCGATTATTCAAATAAAAATCCCTGTCTCAATTACTCTCATTATCGACGGGCTTCAAATCGCTCAAAAACCCCGAGTTATTCGACAATAAAAAATTAAATGTCAAGAGGGCCTTAATCCTCAAAGTTTCTATACCACGCAGCAATATTGTATCAAAACTTTATCGAAATCTCATTCCCACGAACTCATGGCACGACCGCAGAAAAAGTAACGAAACGGCAGGAGGAGGTTTAGAAAAAACTTTATAATCGCCAAAGTTTCCATCCCTTCGATCCACTTCCAATTTCTCAATAAATGTTTCCAAATTGTTTCGTAATTACTTGTACAGCTTCGCTGAGCTGTACTTCCGGTACCACACATATATTCTCAGCCATATATACATATATATGAGGCATTCCATACCAACTCGATCAACGACCGACCCTCAATTTCCCAAATATGGTTCGCGATTATTTATGTTATCTTCCCATAATAAAAATGCATCTAGAATTTTTTTCTATTTTTGGTTATCGTCGTTCTTTCAATTATAAATATTCAGAGCTAAGTACAAGACGAAATTTTATCTAAATCTAAAATTTTTTGAAAAATACTACGATGAACAAGAAAATTTTCAGTTGTTTTTGGAATTTGCCCCAAACAGATTTTTTTCAGGTACAAATTATACTATGATTTTTTATGCGAGCCCTGTACATGATGACTTCTCCATATGGGGCATTCCACGTCAAATCAACAAGCCATGACCGTCATATCGATTTCGTTCATTTTTCAATACAACATCGCTTGGACTGCGAAATGCATTCGCGAAATTTTTGTTAACAATATCAATTGTTTTCAGGGATTCAGATGATTCTACCATCTTCAGAGAAATTGAGATCCATTGATATTTAAGAAAGTTATCCTGATTTAAAAAAAATTTTAATAAAATTGAGACATGAAAAAATAGAAAAAAAATTCGAAAAAAGTACTAAATATTGAGATCACATTATCGCGTAACGCTCAACAATCATATTTTAAATCATAGAATCAGTGTGAATTTTTTCAGATTTTTCAAAACGTCGTTTTGAAATTGTTTTTTTTTGTCGAGGATTTAAAAATGTTGCTGGTGGTAAAAAAATCTGGAAAAAATTCTGAAGCCTTTATGGATCGGTATTAACATCATATCAAAAAAATGAAAAAAATCGATGAGGGTGATGGCCTGCTGATTTGACGTGGAATGCCCCACATACAAATATTACTTTTTAAAGATCTTAGAATATGTACAAAATTTTGGGACTGAAAACAGAAACATTCCCATTTCAGGGTCTGTAAAAGTGACAAGTTTTCAAAGCATTCCCAAAAAATATACACAAAAAAATAGACAGATCGAAGAGAAATCGAAAGTGCAAAAGTCAGAAATCCTTCCTTTCAGCCGCAGCTGTCGAAAGTCCCTGTAACATGGTGTCGGCCCTTTCCCCCATCTCCCCTATGGAAAGTGGAAATAATCCGATATTTAGCAATCTCCTTATTCCAAGAGCGGCCCCTCAAGGTTCCTTTAATGGAATCTGCCTGCATACAAGTGGATGAAAGAGAACAAGAGGCCTGTTCTCTCTCGCGTCGAGCGGAAAGCAATTTTCGACTGGATTTCTCATTTTTCTCATTTTTCCGGAGCAAATACCGACCGAGGGAACGAGGCGTACTGAAGAAGCGTCGGACAGACCTCGTGCTTGTGGTAGTACTATAGTTTATAGTACGCCACGAGGGTAAGGTCGAAAGCAAGAGTGCGGCATGGGAATATTAATAAGAGAACTACCCCTCGCCAAGAACGTACCCTAACGAACGACCACTCTCGTATATATTCCGAGGGAGAAACAGCAGCAGCAACAAGCAAGAGCAAAAGAAGAGCCATCCGAGGGTTCATCGGGGGTTCTTTTCGCGACGAGATGTTCAGCCCACTGTGCGGAGGAGATTTATCCTATCCGATCATTGCTAAAGCGAGCGAGAGGACGTACAGAGAGAAAACTAGATATAGCCTGGATTGTAAACGGTTTTTGCCGGGGCGAGGCAGAGAGAGAGGGAAAACGAGCATGATAGCCGAGAGTCCACACGCCCGCAAATCTTTTCAATCTCAGCTAGGAGATTATAGTGGTAGTACGATCGGTTGACGTATAGAGGGACACGTACTTCTGCGGTTTGCCGCGGAATAGATCGTATGGGAGGTTTACTCGTGTACTGTTACATGAGAATCAATTTCCGCGCAGTTGTCGAGTTATCAGAAAGGATACGAAGCTCAGCGCGCTTTTCACATAAGGTAAACATGCCAATGAAGAGACGAGACCCATTTTTTTCAGTTTGATGATACTACGCGATTGCAAGTAATAGAAAAGTAAGCTGAGGTTCTAACGATGTCGGAAACTGGGCCGTTTATCTTGTATATATTTGGCATACGTGAATTTTCTTGGCGCTTTGATATGATCAGTGCAAACATGAATTTTTCTGAAAAATGATTGCTCGTGGAATTACAATTTTTTTTTGGAGATTAACAGAAGGTTGAGATTTATGGAAAAATGCTTTCCTCACATAGAAATTTTGAAACCGAATGGACACTGGGTACTTGGAATGAATTTTTGTTGTAACTGAGGATTTTCAAGCGTACTTTTTGCGACTATGTCAATAAATTCGTAGATGCTATGACAGATCTAGCATTTTTTAGGCACTTCGATGACCATTACAAACACGAATGTTGCAGAAAAATAAACATAATTATCATTTTGTACAGTAAATTGATGGTATTATCCCCAGGACATTTGACACGTATTAGGTACTTCTTGAAGTTATGAAATAAAAGTATTTAGTTACATGCATTCTATAATGGGATCATTTTAAATTGATTCGCTATTCTGCTTGGCTCTATCGATTTATTGACACAGCGTTTTTAAAAAAATGAAACCAAATGTGCGGTTGAACCAATCTCGTTGTTTTCTCAACCCTGACAGTGCCTACGATTAAATCGAAGCAAAATGTTTTTAAATCAATTCAGTTGCAGGTCATATCAAACCAATATTGTGCTAGTAGTGATTGCTGTATACTGTAGACTCAAACATACCAGTTTTATTGAAACAACATCGGTAAAGGTGATTCAAATACACTATAAAAAATACAAGGGAATTCAATATACAAAGGGATATGAGATTTACGAATCAGGTATATGGATTCCATGTTAATATACTTTTATTGTACATTTGACAATCGTATATGAATTCTATGATACAGGTACTTAAAAATTTCAGTACGTGTGCATCGATTGAACTGTTAATAGATCCGTTAACCAAACTTAACTTACAGCTTAGGACATTTCATAACCTAGTTCAAATTCAATGCACATTTGCATAGTAAATATGGGATTCCAGTTCTTAGAATTTCCCAATCTTCGTTTGGGCGAAAATGCAGCCTCTGAAAAAAGTTGAAAAACAATTTTTTCCCCAAGTATATGAAATTTTGAAATCCTGTATATCAATTAGAAAATAATATATGCCGAGCGGTAAAATCACCGGCAGGTGGAGAAAATGAAAAAGTTCTCCCTTCTGCCACGCGAAACCCGGCTCAGCTCCGCTAGATGGCGAACGAACCGAAACGTTTCTCGCAAGCGATTGTTCGCCGTTCTGTGTATAAGTACGGGACCTAATGGGATTTTGTCAAATTTTTATTCCCGATAACAAAAACACAAATGAAAATTTTGATAATTTTGAAGTTCCTAATACAAGAGTATTCTAAAGTAAAAAGTACTATGTAGCTTAGTTAAGCCGAGAATTGGGTGAATGTAAGAATTATATGTTTCTACTGTACTCCAAATATGTACAAAAATGTTAAAAATGAAGAAAGAGAATTTTCAAAGAAAAAAAAGAAAAAGGTGCCCGTACACTGACATGGGGTTTTCGTACTGTTGTTCATGAGGGGCTTATTAGTAACTCAGTAAAAATAAAGCCACCTTTATCTGCTAGGATTACCGAAGTGACCTTGTGCCCTGATGCAAATGCAATATAGTGCCGCATTTTAGCATGAGTGACTGCGGACAAGACTCTCAAGAGCATCTATGAAGGAAAAAAGTGAGAGGCAACGTGAAAGCCTGAATAAGACATACTCAGAAAGATTCCAATGAAAAAATAAATATAAAGCAATACTTCAGTTTTACTTCACAGAGCTTATGCAATCCAGGGCAGGTATAGTAAATTCCAAGTACAATAGTCCATTACTTCCTATGCACACCGCTTGTTATTTTACGGGAAAATTTTAAAAATCAAAAGCCAAACGAAAAATCAAAAGTGGTTCATAATATTCAAAACCGTTTGCTTATTTTCACTATATCAGTATTATATTTGTCAATGACGGATGTATCTAAAAATTAATAAATAAAAAAAACAAAAAAAAATTTTTGATTGATAATGAATATACCGGTATATAAAGCTTCGATGCATATACCGTCATATTCATTATCAATCAAAAAATTTTAACAGTGACACCCCGTTTGATTCAAACAAATTTCATTCGACCGCCACGGCGAGGTTGATATTACTGAACCTTTTTTTCAGTGTACATATTCGACCGGAGGTCGCATTATAGGTAGATTACAAGCCAAAGCCAAGGAGGCCTACCACATACAATAGGAGAAGGACTCATTGCCTAAACGAGTGGAAGTGCGAAGTCAAGGACGATTTATCACAGTCTCCACGATGAATCTTCTCCGCAAGCTCTTTTTCTATAATCTATCAAGTTCGCGGCTTCCGCGTCGTTTAGGGACTTCGCCAAGGGTTCGAAACTTTCGAAGCGTTGAAAAAGTCCTTCGCGCAATCCTCAATAAGCGATTATTATACGAGCCATTGTACGAGTTTGAAATCTTTGTGTTTTTTTTTCAATTAAAACGAGCAATGGATGAATGATATATTTTTGTTCCTAATGGCTTTGAAACTTAGGATGAAAAATATGGAAGGGAAAATGCGTCACTCAGGATTATTTGCCGAGTTACAGAGGTGTCCGGAATATCCGCAGGGACTGGAAGCAAGAATACCAAAGGAACAGCATAGTTCCAGTCGACAATGGCCATCGCCTTCCCAGTCACGTTTTAGACGTCGTGGTTGCCTCGGTTGGCTTGTACATATAGACTGTGTCGTGTCAGGACGGTCGACAAACGCTCGGGCAGTTTCCTTCTCGCCTTCCGCCGACACGACTTCTCCTCTCAATCTTCATTCCGCCTTGGAAATATTCCTTCTCGTTCCTTTATTAGATTTTCATCCAATGATCTCGTCTCCACAATTCCTAGACACAATTTAGACCCTACGCGACGATTACGAATTATAGTTAATGTCGGAAAGTGCAAGAGCATTTCTCACCAAGGCTTCTCATCAATGCAGACGCACGAAACTATTCCGTAATTGAGAAAATTACGTATTCTTGCTGAAGCAACGGACGGAGTTTATGATGCGGAATTGTATCGATAAGTGGAGCAGCAACGACGCAGAGGGTGAAATTCAATGGAACGGATTGTATTAATTATTAGCTTGAAAATTGTCAATAATCTTGTTACAATTGTTGTGCATTTTCTTTCAGGGTGTAGAGCTTCTGTTATTCAATTTTTTTTTCTGGAGAAATATAATTCTTATATATTTTTCGCTAGTAGAAATATTTTTGATGAGTAGGTTCACATTATCACGGTCAAAATGGAAACAAATATTATACATTTTCCGACTTCTAACTACAGTTGGTAATTCTACATCACTGACATCTAATAATATGTATTCAATTTTTGAATTGCAATGGAATAAATGTAAAAGTTGTTAATAATCATTTTTTCGAAGTGTATTTGTACTCACAGGTAAAACATGTTCAAAGGAGTAATAAAAATACAGAAGTGTTTTTCAAATTTGAAATCATTCTTTTAAAAGAAATAAAATTGTTTGAAAAAAAAAAGAAGATCAAAATTATCGTCAATCAACACATATTTGATACATCAAGCACAATTTTTTTTACAGTTAACGTGTAAAATGGATCTCCTCTTGAAAATAATAGACTGAAGATAGAAAATAATAGAAAGATCGAAGGTTAAAATATATTCTTCAATCAACATAAATTTGATGAAATCAATTCAATTCTTTTCTCACTAACTGAATTCTCTTAAAAAGATTCAATTCCATGTATTCATTGGTACTGAAATAAAATGTGTATAAACGTAGACTAATTAATAGAATTATATTCAAGCTCGTATTAAAAGCCATATTAATTCAAATGTAAAATGGATAAATAAAATCTCTCTAGACTGTAGTAAGGAGATTAATAATAAAAAAAATCGATGCTAAAAATATAATCTTCAATCACCATAAATTTGATATAACGAATACTAAACTCCTTTTCCAACTAACAAAAATTTTCTGAAATAAAATTTAATTCTTTCCATCCAATCGTATTAAAAGGAATGTGTAGAAACGTAGACCAATAAAAATTTTAAAAAATGGATCTCCTCTTGAAAACTATACAGTGCAGTCCAGTCTAAGTAGCACACCTTTAAAATCTCTCTAGACTGTAGTAGGAAAAATAATAACCGAAAAATATCGAAGATGACAATATATTCTTTAATCAACATAAATTCAATAAAACGAATACAATTTGCTTGGAAATCTTTTCCAAGTACCTGAAATTTCCTGAAATTAAATTCGATTTTGCATCCAATCGTATCAAAAGGAAATGTGTAGAAACGTAGACCAATTTACAAAATTATTATCAAGCTCGTGTCAAAAGTCAAATTCATTCAAGTGTAAAATGGATCCTCTCTTGAAAACCTTACACCGCAGTGCAATTTGTGTTGCACACCTTTGAAAACTCTCCAGACTGTAGTGAAGGAATATGTACGCTTATCCGTCGTTGCCGACTCCTGGGAATTGACAGTCCACGAGAGTTGCGTCAGGCACTAACAGTTTTGGAAGCGATCCAAGATCAGAGCTGGTCCAGAGCCACTTCGAGAGATCTCTGCAGTGGCCAAGACCGTTCCAGCAATCCAACCCAGTCGCCTCGAGTCTCGACTGTCTTTCCGATCACGTTCCGCTGATTGGTCAATGCGTAGGCATTGCCGGCCTCTCCCCTTTATACCGACAGCTTATAGCAACCCTTTGCTTCAATACTGTTCGCTCTCTACACCCTTTACTCGTTTCATACAACTTTCATCTGTCTGAAAGTCTCTATTACGATTCCCTGACCAGCGTTAGATACACATTTCTACACTATAAAGACTCTGATGTTATATTTAATAAGCCTGTTAGAGAGCAGCTACTCAAAAGCGCTCTAATTTTTATTTTGTATTATTTTTTATAATAATTGGCGTGGGTCATTCATTATTATTAAAGTTGAAATAATGTATATGACCTTTTAGTATAATTTTTTTAGAAATATGTCTATTGACAGGATATAATAGCGCTCATTGAAAAAAAGTGCATTTTTTGTACTAAGGCTGGATATTTTTATCCAGCCTTTACTCGTTTCATACAACTTTCCCCCCATGAAATAAAAATATGCTCATAAAGTATATGTTTCGACATATCGAAAAATATATATATAATATACGTGGAATTTTTCTTATGTACTTTTTATATACTTGGCAATATCCAATATTTTGTCCAAACGTACATTTGGCGAATATACGTGAAGTACATTTTTTATACAATCGTTAGTACACCTGGCAAATATACGAAAAATATATTTATTTGGATATCCATACATGTATCTGGCTTATATACGTGAAGTATGTTTTTTTGTATATTAGTAGTATACAAAAAATGCATCAACTCATAAAATATAAAAACACGAAATCTCGACCACGTAAATTTCTTATATCGACAAAGAATCTAAACAATTTAGTCAAATGTTCTTCTAACTGATTCAAGTATTAATCATCTTCCCACATAAATATATATGTAAATTCTAGAGAAAAAATATACATTCAGCTATATTTACGAATACATAAAATATGGATTGAGATTTATATGAAGAATGTAAAAACAGTATATTTTATTTCCCAAAAATATGTATGAACTAGTATACCATCGTATATACATTGTAAGTATACTAAACGTTATATCCGATATATCAAATTTTTCGTCCAAAGTATAGTTGGTATATAAAATATATACTTTTCGATGTTTTCCCGAGTATATTTTTTTTCCATGGCGGTCATCTGTCGGAAAGTCTCTATTACGATTCGCTGACCAGCGTTAGATACACATTTCTACCCTATATGGACTCTGATGTTATATTTAATAAGCCTATTATAGAGCAGCTACTTAACAGCGCTCTAATTTTTATTTTGTATTATTTTTTATGATAATTGGCGTGGGTAGTTCACTTTTATTGAAGTTAAAATAATCTATAGGACCATTTAGTACAATTTTTTTATAAATATTTTTATTGACAGGATATAATAGCGCCCATCGGAAAAAAAGTGCATTTCATGTACTAATGCTGGATATATTTATGTATAAATTAGTAGGGTGAGTTTAATATACGAATAGGATGGCACATTTGGTCAAGGAAAAATTGATCAGCGAAAAGTTCTGGGAAATCGGGCCCAAAAAGGATGAACAAAATGTAAAGAAAAGCGGTAGAATGAAAAATCCGGAAAATTTATGGAGGTCAATTTTTTGGAGCTTCTTTTAAGGGAGGGTCAATTTTTTCAGTTGCTAAATTTCTGGACCCATATGCTCTAAGGTTTTCAGAATCTTTAGTTGTGGGTTAAAAATTTCGAAAATCGTGATGAGCCTTTTAATAACATTTGAATTTTTTTTATGTTTCAGCTTTGTTACTGGTGGAGACTGGATGGCTATGCGCTGGTGTTGCATGGCTCGTACGCTACTATCAAACATGTCCAGTAGATAGAGCAAAGGATGTGATATTAGGTAAGACGCAATAAAAAATATTACAATCTTATGATAATCTATAAAAATGTAATCGACAAGAAATAATAAATAGAAGTTGAAATTTGGTCCACCGATTTTCACATCATTATGTGTCTACCATTATGAATATTATTTCGTTTACGTATAAAATTTCGGCAGTCTATGTTGAGTTTCGTGATATTTAACACAAAAAAGGCAATTTTTTCCGTAAATTGAAAAAATCCATAAAATCGGAACCACTCTAACGATTTAAGCCAAATTGAAATAAGAACTACATTGGGTGCACCTTCAATTATGAAGAATTATCGGATAAAACAGATGCTATCTTAGAGAAGATAAAGCAACTACATCTTTTTTTTTTAATCGAAAAGACATTACAAAAATAAATTTGACAAAGACAAAAATGCATTCTGATCTTGTATTCTATTTTTCATTAAAAAAATGGAGATTACAAAAGAATTCAATTATATCTGAGATCAGAAGTATTTAAAAAAAATTCCAACGTGTTTTTCGACAAGTACTTTTGTTTAAAAAATTAAGGAACCGATCTGAGATGTCATCGAGATTGATCGAGATGACATGGAATGTCCCATGTATACGGACATTTATTTATCGACGTTTCGTACTAAACTGGGCATGATCACACGGAAATCTCGAAAAAAAAAAAACATTTTCATGGAAACAAATTCCCTCCATGCGGAATGAAAATCGAAATACCTCATAGCGATAATTTAAAGAAAATATTGATACATTTCGTGGAAATATTTTTGTATTTTTCCAGGGCTCGTAATATCAAACTGGTGCATCCTCGCATCGGTGATGGTGACCGTGTGGTGTACGTACGATGCGGCGGGCAGATCGTGGGTTAAAATGAAAAAGTATCAGCGCAGTATGAGAGAAGCTGAATCTCGAGGTGGAGGCCGAATGCATTACAAGCGAAGCGGCAGCAGGAATAGAAATTGGCGACAACGGTAAACACTATATATGTATATATTTTCAATGCATTTTCGTATCTCAATCTGTTCCAGTTCTCAAAGGAGACATACATTTTGAAAAAATCGAAAAAAATTGTTTCCCAGAAAGTGTTAGCTAAAATAATGTTAAAAATATGATATTAAATTCCTAGAACGAAATTGCAAGTATTTCCTATACTATTGTACATGAGCGTCAGAATTGTAAAACTTTAAACACCTTTTTCTTGATGATGCATTATTCCATAATGATTTCTCAAAAACTATTGAACTGATGTTAATGAAATTCGGCGCAAAATTTCCTTATTCTTTGAGATTAATAGTGAACTTCTCATGTAATATTTAAAAAACCATACACTTTTTTGCTAAATTGAGCGGAAATTTTATGAAAAATTACAACATTGACTTTCTTAATTCCTTAATTTTTAAATATATTCTGATCCTCTTGTTTGACCGATTGCGTATTAATGTAAACTTTAAAAAATACATGTGGTTCATCTGCTTCGCAATTCGCTTTGCACCTCGTGATTTTTTGAAAAGCCAATGTTGAATATCCGCCATTTTAAATTTATAAAATGAAAATATTCTTAAATAGTCAAAATATGAAATAAAAAGTGTACGAAATGACAATCATGTCAGATAATAAGTTTTATTTATTTTTGTAATCTTTAAAAGTGCTCATTTCTGGCGTAATGGTGTTCCTCCTTAACCGTTTTTAATACTTTATTTTCAGTTTTTTTTGTTTCCATAAAATAATAAGAAAATTTGATTCTCTTGCAGAAAGGTCATACGTGCCTACCAGGACAGCTGGGACAATAGATGCAGATTGCTGTTCTGTTGCATGGGAAATTCTGACAGGAATAGAGTAAGCTCCTTAAGCGGATATATCAATTACAACCATCGTATCTACCCGCTTCCTTCTATTTCTTCGCGAATTATTTCTATCCTATCGCTACGTACATTCGCTGATCGATTCTTCAGCTTCTGCTGTAGCTTCTGACGATATATAAATACTTTGGAATTGGAAGATAATGCGATTAAGAGAGCGTTGGGAAAATAGACTTAATCGATAAACTAGACTCTTAGAGTTTTCGCTGCAGAAAACAAGAAGATTCGTCGCTCGCAGGCAAATACGGGCATAGTGCCCATTAAGAAGCAACTTTCCGAGTCGCTTGAATCTACCGAGTGATTCGGATAAGCTCTGCGTTGAAGTTTAGGCTAATATTTGCGGAGAAAAGTTGTTGATTCTCATCAACGTCTCGGCTTGCGTCTCCGTTGATGCGGGATTAGTGATGTACGTAATGTAGATCTGCAGATGACAAACTTTCGTTTGTTATGCCCGCTCGTGAGGCTTGATTTTCCTTTTATCTTTTAACTTTGTCAGCGCATTAAAATATACTCAATTTATTGTCAAGATATGTACGGATATCTGTAGAAAAATTGAGAGGACTATTTGTATCATTTGTGTATCGATAAAAAATTTCAATTTCAAAGGTCTTATCAATACAATTTTCAATAATAATAATTTATTACACACTTTTTGCTTTTAATGGATCATCATGTATGCTCTGTTAATAAAGACTCGACTCGAAAATTGAAGCTACCTTTCAAGCATTCTGATTGGTCGTCGAAGAATTCGACGTAAAGCCAACTTCAGACTGTTATAATCACTGCAGAATCACTTCGCGTGCGCGTTTTGAATTGTTCTGCTTCGGAACGACGACGACGACGTCGCTTCGAGACGACGAAGCAGCAATCGAGTAACATAGAGTCACAATTGCATAAACTTGCGATTATCATGTTTATCCACAAGGAAAGATAAATGGAAGAAAAAAGGAGTGCATCTAAGAGAATACGTTGTTGCTCTTGTATTGATATAACAACCGCCGCACACATTTTAATAAAGGATCGACGTCCCTCTGTTTTTTTCCAATAAGAATTATGTGCTACCAATATTTGGAAAATGTATATATTTTTGTGGGAAATTTTAATATAGAAATTGTGAATGATTTGTATATGAAAGTATTTGCCGTGTTGAAATATTCAGTATAAAATTCCAATACGGGAAACGAATTCTTTTTCTAGGCACCGATATATTAAATTTGATATGCAAGCGAGATGTAAGATAACCGTTTTCTCTTCTAAACCCTATGAACATGAAAATATTCAATATACAAGTTTGTAAATTTATTGCAAACTCTATGTTCATTTAAATTTAATATATCAGTTGATGAATAAGATTTCCGTTAATGTAGATTTGCAAGCATTTTGAACGCTTCAGGTACAAATTATATTAATTTAACATCATATTCTCCTGTTAACTTTGATGTTATCCAGAGACACAAAAAAACTTTTTATAAACTACGTTATTCACCATTTAAAAAAAGTCTACAATGTCGAAATCTCGTATCTTAGTTCATTTTTCTTGTTCCTTTGTTCACAATCTCTATTCCCAATGGTGTAGAACTCATTCACGGACATCGCCAGGCTACTCAGCGACTTCTTCAGGGATTTGGACGTGGTGCCGTCAGACGTCGTGGCCGGACTCGTTCTACTACGAAAGTTTCAAAAGATCGAGCGCGAGCTCATCGTACAGCAGAAGAAGAACGATACTTACGAGTTTCTCTCGGGTGTACCGGTTACGCCAAGAACCAAGTTTCTTTCTCTGACCGAGGACGGTGACTTAGGACACTTTCAGTCGGCTATTCATTACATGCATTTTGCACTTGCCGCTTATGGATGGCCGCTCTTTCTCTTCAATCATACCACCGGTATCTGTCAGCTATGTACCAGGTAATCAGAACTTCTTACTACACTGACAAAACCGACAAAACCCTTCCCGTGATTTGACGGACAACCCAGAATAGTTGGCAAGTAATGCTGTGAACTTTTGCCTTTCATACACGTAATTCCAAAATTAATTACAATGACAGCAAAAAGGCCAGCTTCGCAGATACTTCATCGTGTTATTATGCTCAACATTTTAGTCGCATTCATTGTTAATTTTCTAAATAAAGTTTATTATCGCATTCTTGCTCGATAATTAATATGCACAATAATTTTTGTCAAATGTAAGATATCTTTTAAAAAATGCTGCAAAGTTGAAGTTTGCAAATTGCTTTCTCGTTATTTTTGGTTTTTTGTTCAACAAGGTTACCTTTATGAGGAAGTATAGTGATCGATTTTGAGTTCCTCATAGAGGAAACTTTGCAAATTGTACAAAATAATGAGGGAGCGGATTGCAAGGTTTTACTTTGCAGGCTTGTTTTTACTTAAGAGACATTTTTCTAGAAATTGAAAGTGTGATAAACTTTGAACCGATCGACCGATTTGAGTCAGATTTGTACGTAAACTTTGTTCTGTAGTTATCCATATGTGAGCCAAATTTGAACCCTGTATTCCATAGAAAAATTGTCTAAATTAATTGAAGTTGACATGAGTTACAATCTTAACGTCAGTTTTTCGAGAATTCAAAATCCTATAAAATCCGAACCTCTTTACCGATCTTCACCAAATTCGATACGGACTACAACTCGATATTGATTCGAAATTGTAGAAAAATTGAGCAAGGTCGGTCGAAGTAAACTCGAATGAAAACGGAAACATACATTTTTCAAACATTCTAAATGCCACAAAAACAGTGCCGCTTTATGGTTTTCGCTCTATTTAAATAACAACTGTCATTCTTTATTGGTTCATTTGTCAAGAACTGTTCAGCTCACTAGCTAAAAAATTGCGACAGCTAGAGAAAATTCAGACATTTTTCAAAAAATTCAAAGTCTTACGAAATGAAAAAAGACCGTTTTATTTTTTTCTGAAATTTAAACGTAGAAAAGAGTATTGCTGCTTCACCAGTGTACCAAATTTCAGCTTGATTGTTAAAGCCCTTTTAAAGATAAAGATAATTCTGCAAGCCTGTCACACGCACACACATCGATCCGGATATTTTTTATACGCCCCTTTGTTAGATATTTTAAACCATTCTGAGTAATCTGACTGAAAATCGAAGAAATTTTTTTCACGAAAACAAAACTTCCTTTATGAGAGATTCAAAAGGTAAACCTTCTTTTCATCGACGATAGTATGACCTAAAAAAAACACATTTGAGTTTTATGAATTAAATATCAAGCACTGGGAATCTGCAATCTTTCGACAAAACTACAGGGCATTGAGAAGAATTATGTTCTCCATATTCAACTTGGCGCAGTTTTTTTATTTTATCAGGGCAGTAAATGAGTTTTAACTTTCGAGCTCATATTTTGCTTATGACCAAGTGGTAATCGCTACGCATATAATATTCACGATGCAGTAAAAAAGTCTTGAATAAGCTGCAGTCTATTATCACGTCACATTTTAATTAATAAAGACTTTTTTACTCATTCATAGCTTCATCTCTCAGGCCTCGTATAAAACAAAGATCCTCCACCCAAACTATAAAACACTTTATCTCGAGCTAAATAATATAGTTAAGATTCATTTTTTTAATTGACAAAAAAATACGCGCTTCGTGAAAAATATAATAACTCTTGCCTATTACCCGTCTCTAAATAGCTAATTGTATTACATGTATAAATTGGAGATAAAAAGACACACACAAAAGTCTATTTAAAATTATACAAAATCTTAATTTTCAGGCTAAGATGTGGTTGTTTTCCGTGCATAAGGCACGACGACGATGCAACGGTAGTTGCCGACAATTGTTGTCAGTGCAATTATGCAGCGTTGAGGCGTATGATCGAAATCGGTGAGGTGGAGGTCGTCTACGCGACATTTCACGTTGACGTCGGTGAAACGCCTTTCTTCGTCGCTCTGGATTATACGAGAAAGAAGGTATGCCGCTCGACAACGAATTTATTCTAGCGATACATTAGTGTGACCGGAGACGTCACTTTAAAATTTATGAGATATGTTGAATGATTTATTTACTTTTTACTTTTTCAGGTCGTTGTCAGCATACGAGGCACTCTGAGCATGAAAGACGTTGTTACGGATCTTAATGCGGAGGCGGAAGTTTTGCCGTTGACCCCGCCGAGAGAAGATTGGCTGGGCCACAAAGGTATGGTCCAAGCAGCCGAATACATCCGCAAAAAAATCTCTGAAGAAGGAATCATAGCGAGAGCACTTGCCAAGGTAATTAACAAAATAATGTCCAATCCTTCAACTTTGTACGCTGTGTCCAAGCTTTGTTTGCATTATGATTCTTTTAGTAGTCATTGCGCTTTTCATGGGCACTTTGCTACTTTTTACAAGAATTTTACGCCTCCTGAGGATTGTTTTTCAAATTTGTGTTTTGCCCAAGACGATGCATAAGTCGCCTTTATTAAAAATGATTCCGAAAAGACGTCACACTTTTCGAGAACATTTTTCGTCACTTCAGGAATGTTTCAGAAGAGACATTAGGTTTTTTAGAATACTGAATTTCACTAGCTTTCCAAAAAAAAAAAAAACACTTTTCCAGGTTCACGCTTTCAGCTTGCTTCATTTTGCAAATTTCTCTGAACGGTTTTTTTGAGGACCTTCTGTCTATGTTACTTATTTTCGAGGAGGCCTATTACTCTTTTTGAGGATAGTTTTCTTTATTTCACGAATTTTCCAAAAGAGACATTACGTTTTCGGAAGGCACTTTGCTTCATTTTACAAATTTCCTAAAGGCGATGTTACGCTTTTGGAGGACAAAATTTACCGGATATGTGCTCCTAAACTCATTTTCATTTTCATGCATAAAATTTACATGTTGAAATATATTTCCAGTACTCTTGAAAAATATATTTTGGATATAAGTGATAAAATTTATATAATAAATTAACCGAATCATCTTGATGCTCGCGATATGTAAAAAAAAAATGTTTGCAATGCAGGATCCCGACAGGGGAACCCATCAATTCGGTCTGACCCTTGTCGGTCACTCGTTAGGCGCCGGCACCGCGGCAATTCTTGCCATCTTGTTGAGGCAAGAATTTCCGGATCTCGTGTGCTTCTCGTTCGCACCTCCTGGTGGACTTCTAAGCATGCCAGCTCAGCTATACACCCAGGAATTCATCACTTCCGTCGTCGTTGGGAAAGACGTCGTTCCGAGAATAGGTCTCAGGCAGATGGAGTGTTTGAGAGCCGATCTTATTAACGCTATTAAGCGGAGCGTCGATCCTAAGGTACATAAAAGAACGTTACAATTTTTTTTATTCTCCTAAATCCCAAAACTTCAGCCTGAAAAGTTTTTATCAGTAAACTTTTATTTTTCTGCATGATTTCTAATCATAGAGATTAATACATAAAAATCAGCGTAAAAAATTGTGTACGCTGCTAGAACAGGAAATATTTGACAAGAACAAATGAAAAGTAGTTGTAATCAATATTCTAAGTGCCATTAACAGAATCGATTGAAACAGACATATTCCTTTCCGCAAAATAAAAAAATACCAGTCTAATAGAATTTTTATCCCTAAAAATTGAAAAATGTATCTTCACGTCTGTCTCTATTAACGTTATAAATAAAGTCGAGCAATATTATCGGTCGCATAAATTTTCCAGTATTAACAGAAATTAAAGTGTTATCTCGAACAGTTTATTCTAACTTCCTAATTTCCTTTTCCGGCTTTACATCAACCTACTTAAGAATTAAGAAAACCCACGAAACGCATGCAATAAAATGGATTTGAAGGCTTTTTTTCCGTCGAACAGTTTGTGCATACGAACAATGAAATATGAACAAAGTATATCTCATATTTGGTTCATATTTCATTGAAAAAATGCGGTATTCGAAGGTAAATGTGGGGGTAAAAAAATCTTATAAAAACTTCGACCATGTGAAGCCTCCAAGTTTCGTGTTTGAAAGCTTACACTCACTTGAGATTTCACGATAAACCTTTTTATGGTTAATTAAAAAATTAAAAAATACTAGTCTAATCGAATTTGTATCTTTACAAAGTATATCTTTTATTTTGCTCATATTTCAATGAACAAAATGCGGTATTCGAAAATGAAAGTGAGAGTAAAATTTTTATTTATTATATATAATTACTATCACAACACTCTAACAACCGTTACGTCCATATAAAGCCTCTAAGTTTCGTGTTTGAAAACAGATACAAGCTCGTGTCTTAACCGCGTACTTTTTTATAGTGGAAAACTATCGCTTGCTCGGTAATGTGTTGCGGTTGCGGTTCGATGCCGACGTCCGCAGCAAATTTAGAGGCCGGGGGATGCATCGCCGAATACCAGAGAGACAAGGATCAGGCCCGTGAGCAAACGATCGTACCGAGCGATTCCAGCATCGCCCTGACATTTCACCCGCCGCTCTATCCACCTGGGAGAATAATTCACGTGGTCAGACATCATCCCAACAAGGGAGAGTGAGTATATAATCAAGTTCCTCTGTTCTAATTTTTTTTTTCAATCAAACGACAATAAATTGGACGCTTG
This sequence comes from Tromatobia lineatoria, assembly GCA_949699805.1. Classification (NCBI taxonomy): domain Eukaryota; kingdom Metazoa; phylum Arthropoda; class Insecta; order Hymenoptera; family Ichneumonidae; genus Tromatobia; species Tromatobia lineatoria. Next base: position 2,858,715 of record OX453050.1, on the reverse strand, counting down.
CGAAAATAAAGCAAAAAAAAATACTTTCGCAATTCATCAACGTCGCATGGAACGCGTGAGGTGCAATCGTTCGTGACTCGATTAACGTCATATCTTTTTTCTTTTCCGTTTATAGGCAAAAATATGAGAGCCGTTGGAGGTATGTCAACATCAATCGCAGCGTCAAGTTTGCAGATATTGTATCACAACTAAACTGTTCTATTCTCCTCTTTTCTGTTCAGCCTTTTTTTTTAGGATGTTAAATCAGAGTTGGTTATTTTTCGGTACATAAAATAAATCATTAACTACAATATTACACAGAGAATTATTTTTTGTGGTTGAATCAACGAATAATTGAAATTCTTTTGGCAATGAAGAATCATCGAAAAATGACCACTTTGATAAAATGAATTATGCATCCCTGGAGTTAATGAAAGCATGAAATATCTTCGAGTTTATCGTTGATAGTATTGTCGATGCAGTGTTTTGGTAGATAACTTCGATGGGTTGGAATTACCATGTTGGTCATCCTGTTTCCTTTAGGTTTAAAATCGGAAGTATAGAGCATGTTGATCGAAAGAACTCGAAGATGGTTTATAGATATCACATGATATTATTGTATGGAAGTTTAAAATGCCAAGTAAAGTTACCGATAGTAGAAGGTTTTGAAGGGACGTAGAGCAGAGCAGCACGTCAACCTTATATTAAGTGCTCTTTATTGTGTATGAATTACACCCATGTATTCTGATTTTATATAGATTGTCCAGAGAGCAACCACCGCTTTGTTACAGCATCGTATGAGATTAATAAAAGCTCTCCAAATACGTTTAAGTTATCCGGCGAAACTTTTGATTTATTTTATTATTTATCAAAGGCATGGAATGTAAATCAGTCCAATACAGAATGATAATTTATTATAGGTATTTGAAAAAAAAAAGCAAACGTGACTTCAATATTTGTTCAGGGTAAAAAATCGTACGATTATCCTATGCGATTGATTGCTTGTAACAGTATATTTTCAATTCAAACAAATTCCCAAATCCGATTATAACAAATTGTCGGTAGTCTATTTTTTTACATCCTCTGCCTGAAACAATGCAGTTGCTCCCGTCATTCATAAATATTCTGAAGTAGAGATTTTTTCACACGACAAAAACACCGTGACGATCAATTAATTGTACTGCATTTTCTAACACGAATGTTCCACTGATGAGAATAATTAAAACTTTTTTGCTGGATCTTGTCGCGTCGTCCGTTAAGGTGATTCTGAATTAAACCGATCCTACTCAATACATAAAAGAATTTATGTAAATGCAATCAATGAACCGGAAAATACCTTGGTTTACTAATAACATTTTTTTAGAAAAAACAAAACCAAATTACAGATACAAAGAAATTCTTATCTTAAGTGAAACAGAAAGATTTACTCGGTAAATTTATTTAAAGTATGTCAACGAACAAAACGATCCATGGCTTGTCACCATAAAGCTAAAATTGTTAATGCGACTTTCAGCAAAGTGCATGTCAGATTATTAGCGTAAATTTCGTGATTTGCCTGCAAATTGATAGGTATACTTAGATACTTAAAAAAAACTTTCAAAAATATGAGTGTAATACAAAAAACATTTGGATGTCGCTGCCGAATTTTTTGTACCGAAGAAATTCAATTTTTCATTGTTCTTCTTAAAGGTTCGTTTTAGATTTCTTGTTTGTCTGTCAATTGAAAATCGGTGACAAATGTTCAACATAAAATTCTTTTAAAGCATCGCGTTGAAGTATATTTAGAGGTCACTACAGAATTCAAAAATAAAATGAGCATAAAGTCATTTTGGTCGTCTATGCATTCATCTCGTTCATGATGTTTTATATAAAATATTGAATTTCCCTTTCGTCTCCTATCTCAGTAAATACTAGGACATGCACAAAATAAAATTTGATTGAGAGGTGAAGGGAAAATGCAAATTTGAAAATGAACCATCATGAACAAGGCGAATGCATAGATGACGAAAATAATTGTATGCTTATTTTCTTTTGGAATTTTATAGCGACCTCTAAATATATTTTTTACGTACTGATGTTTCAAGAGAATTTTTCATTGATCATTTGACACCGTTTTTCAAGTGGTAGACAAATAAGAAATCCGAATGAACGATTAAAAAACCGATTAAAACATCGAGTTTCTTTGTTTAAACAATTCGCTAGCGAATTCTATTTTTTTATGTTTTATTACGCACTCGTGATTTAGTAGCATTTCTTGAAAAGTATTCCGCACTGCGTTCTAAAGTTGGAAAATTTTTTTAAAGATCAAAATTTCAAATGAACCACTAATACTTACATACACACCTACGAGCAATTTGTCTAGACCACTTTTCTGGTCGTCTTGGACCTTTTTGAGTGTCTTGACATAAAAACCTCGAAATTTTTCGTCATGAAAACAAGCAATAAATTCGCAAGAATCGGTTCCAATTTCATAAATAAAATACTTGTTCGATAATGAATATTTGGAGGGCTTTTGCAATAAAAAAAATCCCGTAAATTTGTGCCTGGGCTTTGTGGTATACTCTAATTGATTTGATAATTAGTGTTAATTATCGATTTAATTGTCGATATTTCAGACAAGTATTGAGGAAGCGAGAACCGGTTTATCAGGCGCTATGGGCGGGCCCATGCGACTTTGACGAGGTCCTCATCAGTCCTGTGATGATTCAAGATCACATGCCGGACACCATGCTCAAAGCACTCAACAAGGTAAGCCTCCATGTGACAGAGAGGACCGCGGGAACAATCAAAGATTCGAGATACGGACAGACGCCGGTGAGTCGAAGTCCCTCGGTAAAACCAGGCACTTACGAGCCACTGGAGGAGACGACAGACGGACCGGAAGTCGTCAGCGCGCAGATCGATGATATGAGATCTACGGAGATCAGTGAAGATATTGAGTCTGTCGAGCCTTACTCTCGCGAAGGGGAGTCGATTATCTCGAGCACCGTGTCCATAGTGATAGACGTCGACGTACACGAGACTCGCGAATCTTGACCCGCGTATTTACAAAACAAAATTCACACTTTCTTCGAATAAAATATTGCAAACCTGTAAATAGAGAAACGATCTCGCTGTAAAATTACGATAACAAAATAAAAGAGTAAAGAAAAGAAGGATGATGATAACAGAGTCGTCCCGTTTTTCTTATCTATTGACACGTGCAGAGGAATACGGTCCATTTCGAATCCCACTCGCCACGATATTAGCGTTATTATTATTTGTAGTTATTATTATTTAACACTGAGCACGTTTATTTAGAAGACCGAGGAAACTCGGCGAGAGTGGCTATCTTTATGGAGGTTAGATATGAATTTGGTAGGAATGCCCGTCAAGGAGATTGAAGGATGAAACTTTGAAAGCCTGCTGTGTTTTTTTTCAGTCGGAATTTTCGGTTTTGTATGTATTTATCGTTTTAAGAGAAGTTGTAGCTGTAGCATTGGAAAAGAAGTATTACCCTGATTTTTTGAGCTCCGGATTTGAAGGATTATGTTTTTTTATACATAATTGCTGTCGATAGCGATAAAAATGTGCTTTGCATTGAAAAAAAAAATCGTAAATTTTAGGTACATGCTCCATATAAATTACTAAGATGAGCAAACTTTTTTTTCTAAGTGATGCTAAAAATTGAATTATTGTACAATGCAGCAAATTTCGAGTTTATCGCTCAAATCCGCGCAACGCAGATAAAGACGAACTGTTCACGAGCATCGAAAGCGACAATTCTGAATTTCGCGGGTTCTCGTTTGCAAAGTATAATGTAGAAAACAGTAAAAACAGCGGATTAAAAAAAACTGCATGATCTCTGAATCGCGAGCATTGCATGATGCAAAACGTAGTGCATAAAGAGTGGAACGTTATTTATTCGTCTGTAAAATATTACCATTAAAGTCTCGTCATCGGGACAGCGACGCGCGTTCTCATGCGTTTATTTTATATATTTTTTATATATTAATGGTTCGTGCAGTCTCGCAAAAACTCGGCTCCAGCTCTCTCGCTATCGATTCAATTAATTGTATTTATTTTCCTCTCCCTCTTATAATTTCATTATTCTTTTTCCTTTTGTACTTTAATTTATTGTAAGCTATACATGTTGTCAATACAAATCACGTTGGCAGAGAATACAAATTGTTATGATTTTATTTCTTGTCTTTTTTGTTTACTCTTCCATCCTTTAATTTTGTATTTGTTTTAAGCTCGAATTCGGGAAAATAACCAAACGCGACGTGTACACGTAGCATATAATCCAAAGTATATACTCCCACTCCATGTTATTTTGTTGCTGCTAAATAAGCTGGACTTCCAGGGATGGAATCGTGACAGTGCCGCTTTGAATGGTCTTCCGCAGTGTATGCTTGTCGTTCGAAGCCCTTGTTGACAGAAACGAGAGTGGATCGTTCCGGAGTATATATGCTCGTGTAAATAATTCATAACGGATTGCGCGAAAGGGTGGCTCACGATAAAGACGGTGACAACAGCACCGCGGCACCCTGAACACCCTCTCGACTATCACGAGAGCTCTCGTTTACTCGACGCAAATAATACACCATTATTTATCTATCGTTTGCACATTTCACTTTTTCAAGTAGCATCAACCGCAGCAGAAATTAATCGCATACAGAACGCATAATCGAACGCGATATTCTCGGTTAACCGTAAACTCCGATACACCTCATCGAACGGGTTAACAGCAATTCGCATTCAGGTATTGCGTCATAGTTTCTATCACGTTTCTATCACGTGAAATAAATAATCAAGGTATTGGATTAAGTCTTCTCTTTCATAATTGATGCAAAAAATTCCCGGCATATACGGCTTAAAAATTGTTGGCTTGGGCGTAATATTTACCGATGATATAAAAATTGAAGGAACGAAATCCGGCGATAATAAAATATTGGGATTATTTTTATCAGAATGCTGAATATTGAGGATCAGTGGATTTGTATTTAAAATTTACATACTAAATCGAGGAACATCATTTGATATCGCTATTGTTCGGTTTATAAAAATTCTTCCATTTATTTAACACGAGCAACTTTCGATTCGCATTTTAGTTAATGCTCCAATTTTTTTGAAGATCGTGGAGCACTCGATAGTAGGCAATCGATGCTTAAGTATACTGATACATTTTAAACCAAAGATGTTTGTTTTAGAATGCGAGGATTTTACGAAAAGAAATAAATCTGGAAACAAGATGTCATTGAAAATATGGAGAATATTGATTGTCAATAATAATCATATTTTAGGATATAATCTACAAATTGGTTAAAAAAGTTTTTGTTTATCCAAGTTATTCGTACCTTGATTAATTTTTGCGATTGATTTTAATTACAAAATTATTTTCTATTTTTCCTTACCTATGAAATTTTGTAGAATACTGTTACTTTTTTAAACACGTCTTATTCGAAATACAATATTTACGAGTAGGAGTTCCATCCAACACGAAACAAGCTTTACTTTGCTTGCGTGAAAAGAGGCTTTAAATATTTTTGAAAAGAAGTATTTTAAAAGAGACCATTTTTTTTCATACCAGATTTTTAAAACATGAATAAATACATTTGATAAGAAAAAAAGAAAGTCACCTAAAATTTGTTCATAACTTTTTTCGTTGGCATCTTTTCGGCTTTCTCAAAATTCTCAATGGGGTTGATTTGTTTCAGACCTCTGTTATCGCAAAGTGCTCGAATTCTACTCGAATCAAGTTTTCGATTAAAATCCATATATAATTCATTTTTTATTTTGGAAACCATTTAGGATAAAGTCACCAGTAAATGAATACGGGATAAGCAAAAGGATTGGTTATACAAGTTTCCACAAAATACAATATTTCCAACAGAAGTTAAAAAATTCAATGGACGACCAGAATGTCGAATTATCTGATGCAACTAAAAACCATCATGTTCCCATCACAAAGTATAAATTCTTCAATCTTGTAACTGTCATTAACGTAATGAAAGAGCACTTCAATTATGTAACAAACGTTTTATTTGTTGTTAGTAACATTTAATCAATAGACATCGATGTGATCTCAATCAGTAAAGAAATCTTAAAAAATCAAACAACAAATTACTAATAAATAAATTAACATTCTTTAACAACGGTAAAACAAAAGTGGTAACCGAACGCGTGGCTTGTTTTCTGATAAAAATCCGACACAAAGTATAAAAGGAAATAAATACCACATATGAAAAGTCGAAAAACACCAATAAATGATCAAGCTAATGAATGTTCAGTTAAGTCGTCAAATTTCTCATACACCCTCGGAAATCTGCTGTTCATTCATAGCTAGCTATTCAATTACTGGTGCATTCACCGTCACGAGTTTCTGTTGATAAGTGAACAATTGGAGCTTAGAAGATGCAATGTAGTGAATTACGAGATACGATAATATCGATGTAGTGCCTGATTAGAGTTAGTTTAGTGTCTGCTATTGAATTAGACAATAGGATCGAGAGTGTACAAGTGTCGCAATGGTATATTGGGGGAAAGTTGAAGGTATTTGGGAGGGGATTTGGATTTGCCAGAATTATAGTGGCTGAGGGCGTGTGGTGTGGATTAGGTGTCAGCGTGCAGAGATCATAGTGCTGCTGAGATTGCAGCGGTGAGAGCGACTGCCGGCGTCGACGTCTCGGCGCTTAGGAGTCCCGTCGACGGCGATCACCACATCACACTTCAGCTTCAAGTTCAAAGTGCACCACCGCGAGCCCGCGACGCCGACGCCTATGCCACCACACCCTCTTCCTGCCACGACACAAGGTACTTTTGCCAAGGTCCTCCACAGGGAACGCTCAGCACAGAAAAGGTCGTTGACCTTTAAGACCCCAAACGATCGCCTGAAAACAATTCCGAGCCTCAATTGTGCATAAACAAGTTTTTTTCAAACCATTTGAAACGATCTTTTCTGTCGGAGTATCCCGGACGTTCGATCAATTCATACCCCATGGAAAAAAGAATGCTGAAAAAGTATTTTTTTCGATATATCGAAAATTATATAAATTATGTACGTGGTATATTTTTTATATACTTTTTACATACTCGGCAACATCTAATATTTCGTCCAAACGTACATTTGGCGAATATACGTAAAGTATATTTTTTTGTATATCAGTAGTATATGAAAAATACATCAACTCAACATATAAAATGTAAAAACACGACAACTGGACCATCTTGACTTCTCATAGCGAAAAAGATTCTAAGTAATTTGGTCAAATGAGCTTTTAACTAATTCAAGTGTTGACAATTTTTTTTAAATTAATGCATAATGAGTTTTATAGAAAAAATATACATTCACATATATTCCCGAATACATTAAATATTCATTGATAATTATATGAAAAATATCAGAAGTATATATTTGATTTACCAGAACCATATATGAATTAGTATATACCACAGTATATACTTTGTAAGTATACTGAAAGTTATATCCGATATATTCAATTTTTCGTCCAAAGTATATTTAGTATAAAAATAATATACTTTTCGATATTTATCTGGGTATACTTTTTTTCCATGGGGTTTACCAGAGTTGGGCAATTAAAATAACGGTTTAATCTTTTTTAAATCATCTTACGTCTTATCCGTGTATATAGAATGTTTCTAATTGATTAGTCCATCTTATTTATTCTGATTGTTGAGTATCAGTTCGTTGCATATATTTGCAAACTGTGGCCTCGAGTATAAGAGTTGAAAATTCGAGTAAAGTAAAGAAAAGATTTTTCAATATGAGAATATCCAATCTTGGCAGCTATTTAATTGAGAACTATTAATAGGTGTACGATTGAGAAATGAGTTTCTTTTTAATGAGAAAAATTAGATATGTCACAATAGATTAATAATTTAAAAATATTGATATGGCCACAGAATTTATAGTTTTGAGTCAATCGTAGCCCCTCAGTAATTATTTAAGTCGCCTGTAAAATTATTCAAACGTACGAATAATAAATAATACTGAAGATTAATAAACACTTCGACAAATAAACTATAATTCTGAAATAAATGTAACCATAATGCCCAACTCTGACATAAAATAATATTGGGTATTTTGTTTAAAAAAGGTACAGCAATTTTTTAACGTATCGTAATTGGCATCTCACCTTATCACTTTAGTCAATAGAGCACACAAGTATTTTTTAAATTATATACTACACAATTGCGCACAAATATATTGTCGTTATCCTGAATAATAGATAATAAATAGCGTAGTATTAGTCATGAAAAGTGGACAAATTGTGAGAACAACGTGAATAGTTATACAAACTATTTTGCAATGTATAATAATGATATAAAACACACTGTGCTGATTCCTTGATTGCACATTCACGTGTACATCTCTCCCATCTACGCATAGAGCTCATTTATGTATCATTCATCGCGATCTACTCACTTTGCGGTGAACATACACGACCGCAAAGTATATATTTATTCGCAAATAACAATTTCATACTTTCAGCCACTCGTACTATCAAGCATGCGTATCTCATGTACCTAGTTCATCCAAGTATATTATATAGATTGCATGTGCATTTAAAACGACACAAAATACACACTGAAACACTTTTGCCGCACATATTGCATCTCATCGACGTCGTTCAGTAAAAATTTGATATTATCCACTGGAAATATGAGAAAATAAAATGCTAACCATTCCCCACAAGTGATTTTTATTTGGGTGTAAGCTTTATGTATTTGGTTTATTTCACCAAATATCGGATCAAAATCTCGTCTTAACGTTTTTGGTGCTTTTATTGCATGATGCGATTCACTCCACTGAAATAAAGAGAAAGAACAAATTTCGAATTCAAATTTTACCGTCTCACAAAATTCGTTCAGAAAAATTAAAAGTACTATTTTCAGTCGGAAAAGGGCACGAAAAATTTAAAGGCTAGGATTTCGTCCGATATTTGGTGAAATAAGCCATTTTCACAAAGTTGTTAATCCCTCCCATTTTATCAGTTTAATATTTCGCATATATTTGTATTATTACGAAGAGATAATCATGGAAATCGTTTTCCCATAAATTATGATTCTAAAAACGTTTGGGTGCTCACAACGTGAATTTACGTGGAGTTCCGAAGTTCTTTTTAGATTTTTTTTAAACTACATCATTCCATTTTTCGAGAGATATTTAATCTTCGATATTTTTGTATATGTTGTTAACGATTATATTCCCGGCAAAGATGAATTTCAGTTTCTTTACATACATCAAAATCGAATCAAAAAGGAAAGTCAAGAGAGAAATATGATCTAAACCCCAAATCGATGGATTTTTAAATTCCGGAATAAAGAAAAACGCTCCGTTTCCTAAAATCGGAAAACCCCTCTTTCAATATTGATATCGGCTAACATAACATTCCAAGAAAAGAATGTAACCGAAAACAATAATTCTATACTTCCGCAACACGAATCATTCATAAAAATTCCCGATAGTCTCTTAAGTGAAGATAAAAATTGGCTCAAGCATTATTTCCAGTGGACCTTTCGATCACAATATTATTTGCATGTCGTAGTTTGCAATAGACTCAATTACAATAATTATTCAAATAACAACAACCACATATGCGATCATTATGTCCTTTCAATCGATCAAACCAATGAACAAAAACGCCAAATTTAAAACCAAAAAAAGACACAAAAATCAACAAGAAAAAATCCGAATCGTGTCCTTTGACGAAAAATCTACAATCTCGCTCAATCAACAAAATTAAAAATCCGAGATAAAAAAATCTTGGCTCGTGAAGGTCGATTTATAATGGAAGAAGAAAAAACAAATCGATTATTGAACGCACATACGGATCAGGTTGTAACGACGTTGGGACCGGTCAAGCCGCAACGTCTGCCGTCCGGTTCATCCGCCGAAGCCTCCGAGGCTCGTGAGGCTGTTGAAGTCCAGGAGATCGAAATCGAGCAGGAAATGCGAGCGCTCTTATCGCCACCGAGTCCAGCAAAATGTGCATCACTGACCGTAGGGACACCGCCGCACAGACTCTGCCTCGAGACGAGCTTCACCTCGCTGCAAAGTCCCACAGAATTTCCGCAGGCTGGACGCGAGCTGAGCGTCGACTCCAGGGGTCTTCCCTGGGAGTACGTCAGTCTCGCTAGCGAATTGCTCAACACACCGAGGCCCGAGGACATCAAATTGTAAGAGCCACATATCATGTGTCCCAGCGATGAAATTCTTCATTTCCCAATAATAGCCCACGGAATCTGGAAACTTTTAACTCAATTAATAGTAGAACTTCATAATCATGCCTATTCTAAATTAGGATAAAGTTGATGAATTTTATTTGCTGATTGAATTTTATTGCCCGAGGATATCAAATTGTAAGAGCCACATATCAAGTGTCCCAGCGATAAAATTCTTCATTTCCCAATAATAGCCCACCGGATCTGGAAACTTTTAACTCAATTAATAGTAGAACTCCATAATTATGCCTATTCTAAATTAGGATAAAGTTGATGAATTTTATCTGCTGATTGAATTTTATTGCCCGAGGATATCAAATTGTAAGAGCCACATATCAAGTGTCCCAGCGATGAAATTCTTCATTTCCCAATAATAGCCCACCGGATCTGGAAACTTTTAACTCAATTAATAGTAGAACTTCATAATCATGCCTATTCTAAATTAGGATAAAGTTGATGAATTTTATTTGCTGATTGAATTTTATTGCCCGAGGATATCAAATTGTAAGAGCCACATATCAAGTGTTCCAGCGATGAAATTCTTCATTTCCCAATAATAGCCTACCGGATCTGGAAACTTTTAACTCAATTAATAGTAGAACTTCATAATCATGCCTATTCTAAATTAGGATAAAGTTGATGAATTTTATTTGCTGATTGAATTTTATTGCCCGAGGATATCAAATTGTAAGAGCCACATATCAAGTGTTCCAGCGATGAAATTCTTCATTTCCCAATAATAGCCTACCGGATCTGGAAACTTTTAACTCAATTAATAGTAGAACTTCATAATCATGCCTATTCTAAATTAGGATAAAGTTGATGAAGTTTATTTGCTGATTGAATTTTATTGCCCGAGGATATCAAATTGTAAGAGCCACATATCAATGATCCCAGCGATGAAATCCTTCATTTCCCAATAACAGCCCACCGGATCTGGAAACTTTTAACTCAATTAATAGTAGAACTTCATAATCATGCCTATTCTAAATTAGGATAAAGTTGATGAAGTTTATTTGCTGATTGAATTTTATTGCCCGAGGATATCAAATTGTAAGAGCCACATATCAATGATCCCAGCGATGAAATCCTTCATTTCCCAATAACAGCCCACCGGATCTGGAAACTTTTAACTCAATTAATAGTAGAACTCCATAATTATGCCTATTCTAAATTAGGATAAAGTTGATGAATTTTATTTGCTGATTGAATTTTATTGCCCGAGGATATCAAATTGTAAGAGCCACATATCAAGTGTCCCAGCGATGAAATTCTTCATTTCCTAATAATAGCCCACCGGATCTGGAAACTTTTAACTCAATTAATAGTAGAACTTCGTGATTATGCCTATTCTAAATTAGGATAAAGTTGATGAATTTTATTCGCCGATTGAATCTCATTGTCCGAGGACATCAAATAGTAAGAGACACATATCAAGCGTCTCACTGATTAAATTTATAATTTCCTTAATAATAGCCCACTGGATCTGGACAATTTTTACCCGATTAATAGTAGAACTTCCTAATTACACCTACTTCGAATCAGGACTTAGTTAATGAATTTTATTTGCCGATTAAATTTTATTGTCCGAGGACACAAATTGTAAGACCACATATCAAGTGTCCCAGCGATGAAATTCTTCATTTCCCAATAATAGCCCACTGGATCTGGACAATTTGTACTTAATCAATAGTACAACTTTATAACTATGCCTATTCTGCATCAGGATATAGCAGATGAATTTTGTTTGCCGATTGCATTTAATTGCCCGAGAATATCGAATTATAAGAGTACATATCACGTGTCCCGGCAATAAAATTCTCCATTCGCGAATAATAGCCCACCGGATTTGAAAAGTTTACCTTAAGTAATAGTGGGACTTCATAATTATGCCTTTTATGAGTCAGAATATAGTTGATGGATTTTATTTTATTGTCTTTACAATAAAATACGAACGTGATGTGGAAGGTACAATGATTTTTAAACGTGTCTCTGTTGGTATTCACGACTGGCTTGGATGCAGAATTTGTTATAGACTCTCCAGGCGAGGAGGCAAACGAGTCATTTGCAACTGCATAAAAAATTACTCCAATTTCCGGTGCAAGTCAATATAAAACGTGAAATATGGATCATGGTTAGATAAAATATTATGACATTGAATTGTAATTGAATTGTAATAATTATGACATTCATTAATCAATGCAATCAATTTTTTCGTTTGCAATTTATTAGATTTGGAAAAAAATTCTTAATTCCGTGCATTTGATAAATTTGATGTTGGAATTAATTCGGCAATTATAGACAACATTTATAAAAAATTAACGGTCGGAGTTCAGACTTGAGTAGTTCCTACAGATTTTTACATCACTAAAGTAATATAATGCTTCAACAGTTTTTCTGCTTCCTCCAATTACTTTTTTTCTTGGAACTGCAGGAAAATTAATTTTTAAAAAAGCTCTTCAAGAATTTACAAAGATAATAATATCAAGTTTTTCTCACTATTCAATTTATGAAAAATTATAATTGACCAAATTCAAAATATTTGTATAAATTTGCTTAAAAAGAATTGATGCAAAAAGCAATCGATAAATAACGGTAAGTGAAGTGACCCGTTTGCCTACTCATATCAGCCCGTCACTAAGCGACGAGTGAGGTAATAACAATAAACATAAATAATTCACAAATTAGTAGATAAATCACAGGAAACATCATGATCCTCACTACCGAGTATCGATAACGTGATAACACTGTTGCTTAATGTGCTCGCTTTAGGTAAAATTATCGCTCTCAACACATTGCACACTATAATCATTGATACATCATTGATAATAATATGCCAGCAATAAATCAGCAATAAGTCATTGCTTGCAAAAATCTTCACAATCACCACACACGCGCACTAATACGACTAAGTACGTCACGATAAGAACAGTAGAATTATTTCACGCGCAAAATTAATAACTTAAGTAGTAAGGGTCAATTATCGGTCAGACTTGAGAATTTTTATGTATGCAATGGATTTTTCTTGCGGAAAATGTTGTGAAAAATTGATAATATTTACCAGGTCGAATCATCCATTGGATTGGGACTGTTCGCCGAGGATAGCACCCCTCGCGACACCGGAAACGATGTCGGAAACGTCGAGCAACCCTCCGTCCCCGGTACCACCGCCAAGGCCAATGAGAAGGACACCGAAGATTCCGGGAAACTTGTCGACGGCGGCGGACGATCTGAAGAGCAACCTTCACTTCGCGATGCTCTCGGCTAAAAATTATTGCCTACGCGAGGAAACCGCTGGCAGCAACAGCAGCAGCGGCAACAGCGAGGCGAGCTACGAGAGCGCGAGGAGTCTTCAGGTAGCTGGTCTTCCGCCGCCGGTGCCACGAAGACGAGATTCCGTTATAATCAGAAGGTCCGTGCAATAAAAAAAAGGCTGTGAAGTAGAACCTTGTTAATTGCTTCCTCATTATTTTTGCTTCGTAGAGGAAGCTTTGGTTTTATAAAAAATTGTTTAAAAATATTTTCATGTCAGAATACTCAGAATGGTGCAAAACGTCGAGAAAAGTGGTTTATAAAAAAATATCTGCATGTAGGGGAGTGCGGGGCAAAGTGGGCCACTCATTTGGAAGTAAATATGCGGGGCAAAGTGGGCCACTCCCAAATTTTTATTAAAATCGCGTTTTTACAATACAATTCAGTCGAATTATCCAATAGACGATGTTTTTAAATCTATCTTGAGTGTTTAAATCGACAAAATCTAGAAATAAAAATATTGAAAACGGGGCAACGTGGGCCACTCCCATATTTAAAAAAAATACGCTTCTACAACTCAATTTAATAAGGAAACGAAAGAGAAACTTCAGAAAATGAAAACTTTAACAAATTTTACCTAACATTTGAAATTTACATTTACAAAAACAACTTTTGAAAATTTTTCATTTTCGAAGCAATCTGAAATTGTAAGTGGGTACTATAATATCTTGACTATTTACTAAAATCGCACATCATAATTACATCAACTTGAAAAATGTTTGTTCTTTTTAATACTTGGCGTCACGACGCTTCCGCGTGTCTTGATTACATTACATCATACATTTCCGAATTTGGGAAAGTGGCCCACTTTGAGCCACAAATTTTTTTTTTCTGACGCTCAAAATCGACCATTGACATCGAATTTCTGGGTCAAAAGCACCAACTCGAGTTTAATGATAAAGTCATTTTTTTCATAGGTGGCCCACTTTGCCCCGCACTCCCCTATATGTGTGTGTGTGTCTGTGTGTGTTTCTGTGTGCGCGCGTGCAGGGCTTTGAAAATTCAATCGCTTTTTACTCAGTAAATTTGTCAGATAAGGAAAGGAGTTATCCCTCATTGAATATTGCGATTTTCTACTTAATATATGCACCCAATTAATTTTTTCAAAAAAGGCGGTGGTCCCTCTAACTTTCGTAGAAGTTCGACGATTTAGCCTAAATGGTTCTTCGTAACTGAAGACCCGTTCAATGTTATTTGGTATTGAATTGCGAAATCAGTAGAGCGGTTCGGATTTTATAGAATTTTGAATTTTTCTGAAAATTGACATGATCGCTCTATTGTAACTTTTGCAAAACTTAAGATAGTGAGCTTAAACTTTTCATGTAAGTGAAACAATATTCAGCCATTATATATGTATAATTTAGTGACGAGCAGTATGAAATTTTCGATTCTATGAAATGTTGAATTGTTTTAAAAAATATACGTTTCCAGTAAACATGTTTCATTACGGCAAGATAACATGGAAATTACGTCTAATGTAAAAATGTTACACTTGTGACATGATGCGATTATATTGCAGTAACATGCAACTTTACAGTTATTATATACGGGTAATATAACGGTTATTCAAAAAATTTCGTTGTAATATTAAATAAATGAACCGGTTATGTAACAATGTAATAATGCTGAGTCAGAAATTGCGACTTCTATGTAATGTCCAGGGAATATTACATGTAATGTTTGTTACGTTACCGTTAAATTGTCGCAATACATTAGGCATTATTGTATGCGACGATTTGCGGTCAAGTTTTATTTTGATGGAAATTTTGCGAAGCACATCTTGGATGTGAAACAGTGATCGCGACATTCATATTGATTAAGATACTTCCTCGTAGAGATAGTTTTGCAAAAAGCGAAAAATATTGAGGAAGCAATGTACAAACTTCTCCTTTGCATCCTTTTTATCATTTCACATCGAAACGCGCCCCGTTCAAGGGCGTTGGACAATTTATTGACAATATGAAATAAAAATCTAATATCGTTTTACAGAGAGCATACGGTCTGCACAGCAGCTTGCTGTAGGGACGAAGGTTCTGAAAATTCTACCCCTTCCTCGGAACACTCTGCACGTGTGGTTCAGGGTTCGCATCGCGTGCAGATTGACTTCCGCTCTGAAGACAATGACACTAATGGCTCTAGTTTACAGGACTTTTACGAAGCGAAGGTAAATTCAATCAGTTATTTTTTAAATGTACTACATAATTATGATTAATTAAAAATTATCCAGCATAAATACTTAAAAATATACACTAATTCCCCCAATTTGTCTGTATTATACTTTTACAACAACTTCTACTATTCAATAATCTCAATAATTTCTAGTCACTCAGTAATAAAACTATCCCAAAGCTACATTCATTAAGGATGCTGGAGTAGATTTTTCCACCGACTTTGGTCGGTAAACGGTAACAAAAAGTTGTAGTTCTAAGCTGTTTTTGCACTGTAAGTTATAGATTCCGCGTAATTATTAGGAATAGAAAGTTTTATAAATAGTGGAGTTTCAGCGTAGAAAGTTGTAGCATTTTTTTCGCCAGGGAATATGCATTTAATGAGGCTCAAATGTGAAAACTGTTAGAAGAAGGCAACTTTCCGGTATTATATCACTTACAGATCTTTTTTTTTCTTCGATTCATTAATTCTTTTAATTCAATTAGATAATAAACAAGAACCGTAGCGTTTTATATTTAACGACAGCCTGTTGAAATTAATTAAAACTCATAATGTAATATTGCAGAGTTCGTCGGTGCAGCGGGACAGCAGCAACGACGTATTCCTCAGCGTTAGAAGTTCCCCAGAGTGCAAAGGACTAATGGCCCCAGCGACGGACCTCGGTGCCGAGTGGAAAAAGCGTCTGGATCCTTCGGCAGTGCCGGCGGACGCGTCGCTTCCTCTTCTTCGTGGTCTATCGCCAACGCCGACCCACGGTCAACATTCGAGTTCGCCGTTCTTCAACGTAAAGCGAAAAAAATACGTTTATCCAATAACGTTGGTTGGCCGTGGCGAGAGCAGCGTGTAATGATATTCTTTTGCGTTCCTCGCGACCAACGATAACTAAAAACAATAATAAAAAAATGAAAAACATTAAAATGTGCGAGCGACACAGACGTGGCTTGAAATGGGACCACGGAATCAAGACTATACTAACAATTACTTGTATAAACCACCAGGCCTGTGCCGCTGTCGAGCTCGACTCGTAATATAGATTAAAATCAACAGTTACGCGTCCAACAGCGGGTTTATGGAAAAAAAAAATTATTTTTATCTCTCACTCGCCGTTAGATATTTTTTTAATTTACTATCGCAACGACAAATCTACTCTCTTCCGCGCGAAATTAAATTACAATTTACATATCCCGAGTCAAGATATTCACGCTCGGGATTTTCGAATGCACTGCACACATTTGCACAGGCCTATCCAACATCGAGTTAATGAATTATCTTCGAAGGGTTTTGCTCCTTTGTATCTCGAATATTCAACATTTTTTTAGACGATTACGACTAGATTAAAATATTATACTAGTCGCGTAACGAGTTTCGGAGTAGACTCGTGTGATATCGAATTATAGACGAGGCAATCGAGCCTTTGGGCTCTTAAGGCCCTTCCACGGCTTCCAGAACCGCAAAATTCTAGAAAGTATTATTAACAAAGCAAATCTCGTGCTTGTTTCTAATTGACTCGACGAGATTTCATGATAATTCGTGCCGGGAGCACATCACGAGTAATCGTCAGTGGCGAGACCATTTGAATAAAGAACCAGCGCAAAAGATGTGAAATAATTAGACTCAACTAGGTAGAATCTCGTAGTCGACAATTGCCAATAGATTTTCTATCGATTTTCTGCCAGTTGACCATCGGATATGTAGATATAGAGATTTAAAATGTGTAGAAATACGCGGAGGTGAGAAAATGAACGATTATGTAATTAGAAGTGTGTGAAAAAAAATGCGACGTGTGATTAATTGAAATATTAAATTAACGAAAGATGTACCTTTCGGCGTTATTGACTAACGAGCAAACGCCGAACGAGAATTACTGTAGGTTGTGTACAAATTAGGAGAAAATGAGATGAGTTACTAAAAACGATATTATATTCTAGTCAGTATTCTCTGTTTGCCTAGAGACAGTGAAATACGTAAGCTTGTCGTGAGTGATATTTCCTGTAGAAAGAAAATGCAAACACAGCGGTGCAACGTGTTAATATTAATCTGTGAGAAAAAACAATAATTTGTAAGAAATAAAAAGCATAAGACAAAATTGAATATTGTTGTTTTTACTGTGTTAACGATTTTTTAGTCTCCCAGTTCTTTCAATACTAATTAATTTTAGGCTCTGCCATGCTAATTAAAGAGATCATACTTTATTTTTGTTTTACAGAAGTTATAGCTCCATTCCGTACTTATTTCAGTCGCATTACATTAAACTTTAAAATTGAGCTTGCCAAATTTTTTTCAAGTTTCGAAGATTGATATTTCCTGTAGAAAAAAAATGCAAACACAGCGGTGTAATATTTTAATAATAATCTATAAGAAAAATTATTGAATAATTTTCCTTAATTCTGTGTTTTACTGAATTTTTGACCACATAGTGTCCGAAATATTCAATTTGCGTCAACAGATTTTCTTTCGCCTTTTTGCAAAACAATAATATAAGACAAACCGTAGGATAGGATCTTACATTATGCTTTTTTTTTGAGGAAATCAATTGAATGCAGGATATTTTAAATGTAGGAAACTGCACATGTATGATTTTACATTTTTGCCGGTTCGATTGGATTAGATACACACGAAACTCTGAAAAATATCTTTAGCAATGTATTTCATATTTTTCAATCATAACATTATTTTTTTAAATTGATGTTTGATTCACTTACCTTATAAATTCGCTGGAAAAAGAGCTCTCAGCATTTTGTAAGATATACCTCGCAAGATGGCTATGACTTGTCACTAAAATGGAAAATGTTGGGAGAAACGATATTTCGGCAAAGTAGTTTTCGGCTTCATGAAGTTTCGGTGATTGAATGATTCGGCCAAATGGCATTCGGTATTATGAAGCTTTGGCAACTTGATGGTTCGGCAAAAAGATAGTTTACCCATACGACATTCGGCAATATAATTTTTCGACGATATAAAGCCACGGCTATATAACAGTTCCGGAATGTGACGCTCGGCAATATGACCGTTCGGTAAACCAACGATATACGCCGCAGCGATTTTCGGTAACACAACGTGTCGGCCAAATGATTTTTTGGAAAAATGATGTGGATCCAAATGTTTTCGACAACGTGCTTTTTACAATACAAAAGATTTATTGACAAAGATTCTTCAGAAAAAACTCCCGAAAATCGCTTCTCGTTACGACCGTCAACAAGGCGTAACCCCTTAATGCATAAAACTCTGCAAAAGGATTTTACAAACGTAGAATTAATTTTAATAATGTGAAACGCCCCAACCTCTGTAACCACTTTTTTTAGTTGCGACTATTTTTTGTAGGCGTTTTCCCGATTTAAAAAAATGATATCCAATATCGGTTCTAGCTTTTTTCTTTTTGTTTTTTAAACCAGGATGAGTTCATTTGTCTAGCGTTTCCCTTTGCCTTAATTTTCTCTATTTAATGCCAGAATGTTTACTTAGTCTCATAATTAGAAATACTATTGCAAATCGATTATTTAGCCTACTATAAGCGCATATACCGTTAAAAAAACAAGTCTTTTTGGCGAGATTCCAAGAGTATAGTTCCATCAAGGAGCTCAATAAGAAACGGCGGCTAGAGGTCAGATCAAATCACACTTTACACAAGTACATTTACACAACTACATTACATTATAATACCAATTACAACTACGCAAGCACTAACTGAATTCTATATCAACGATTGGCCATTGGTAAGAAAGTTGAGAAAATAAAAAATCGGAGTACTATGCGGTACAACAGTTAAGCCTAGGATCTGTTGTGTTGCGGATCTGTGATTGCTGCGAGAATCTTGCCGTCTTCCATTATGCTTGCTTTGAAGGCCGCTGCATCCTCGAGAGGTTCGCCGTTTATCGCCGTAGCGATTTTAGAATTTTCGAGTATCGTCATGTGATTTCCGTCGACCGTATGCATCTCTACCTTTTCGCGCGTTACCTGTAATTTAAAAAAACCGGAACATCATTGATCGTTCAAATCTAAAGCTGTTTCTCTGTTAAAACCAAAGAGGAATTCTCCATAGCTCGACAATTTTTTGTATCAAATTGTTTAAAAAATCTCATTTTAACATTACGACTCATGTATATATATATATTTTTCTATACTGTTCTACTATTTACTGTTCTTCTGTTCCATAAGTGCCAAATACGAACATCAAAGAATTAAAGTTTTGTTATGCAAACATTTCCGATAAAGGAAATAACGTTTAGAAATTAAATCATTATATTCATAAAATGTAATAAAGACGTCTTGTAATCAATTAAGTACACTGTATCAGTTTGGAAATAAATCATAATTTTTAAGAAAAAATAAAGTGAGTTTTGAGCTTGCGATTTTCGATTATAATGGAGCATAAGCTTTGTTAAATTTTTTTTGTTCGGTTTCCAGACAGAACAACGACATTTCACGTACATACGTTGAATATTCAATAGGATTAAGAATATAATTTACCGTGCTGAGGCCGTAGTCCAGGCTAACCGATTTCAAACTTGGACAGCTCGGCTTCAATAAGATGATAGACGATCTAAGTGGTGGAACACCGGTGTGATCATAATTCTGTACAGCTATGAGACGTTGGAATATTGCTGTGAAAAGAGATCTCTGTTCTTCAAGGGCTACGTTCGTCTCTCCGGTAGGTATGAGGGTCATGAAAGAGTCCAGTTTTTCGTCCCATGTTTTGCCCTTCTCTAGTAGAGTGACGAGCTGTACGCGACAGACATGGCATTTTCATTACTATCTATTCGAGAAGAACGGATCATGGTAAAATTATGATGCGGCATATTATAACGTACTTCCGGTGTGACAGCAGGAGCAACAATGTCCATGATACCGAGAAGAATGTTGCTTTGAAGTTCCTCTTCGATACTTGGCGATAACTGTTGTTCCTTTATAGACTTCATGAGCTCCGGAGATCCGTCAATCAGGACCAATCTACCGGTCAAACCTTCGGCTTCTAGCTTCCGCGCGAGTTCGATCGCCACGAGCGTACCGAACGAGTAGCCAGCGATCACGAAGTCACGACGGCTCTTGTTTCTCTTGAGGACATGCTAAACACATACACGGACACAAAAAACATACACGGTTAATTATATAAATAGAATAAATGACAAGTTCAACCTTTTCATAAAGTACGAAAATAAAAGTCCACAAAGAGATATTGAAAAATGCGGTTTTCTCGCATTGCCATAATTTGTCATCCTTTCTTGAAACTTCATCTATGAGGGAGCCAAAATTTGTGAACATATTTCTCCATTGAGCTTGTTTTGCGAGAAATAAATTATGAGGCAGAATAATGTGCAAGGAGCTATTTTATACGCTGTTTGTAAATTTTCAAGTTATTCTTTCCACGATACGCGTAATGGCCAAATTTTAATAAAGGCGAAACTCTGGCATTCGGCCATGTCTCTTCATTGTCGATTTATTTTTATGACATGTTACGTTAAGATTACTGTCAATATGAATCTACGAATCCGGTTTGTTATGATATTAAAAAAAAAATCATTCCCAATGTTTCAGCTTGATGTATCGATATTTTTTGTTTGATTCCGTAGAGTTATTTGCTTACTCCTTCGAAAAGTTATCTCATCAAGAGTATTTTTCAAAAATCTTGGAACTGAGACCGCGCAAAAGATAAATTCTTCATTCATAAAGTGCTCACCGGTAAGAAGCGTTCCGCAATATCTTCAATGCTAGTTTTATGGCAGTCGCTATTGAGAAGCTGCAAACACGTCGCCGGCGATCGTATTTTACCGGCGAGATTACTGAAAACGTTGCCATAGCCTTCAATACCAGGAATGAGGAAGACTTCGTCTCTGCCAGCCTCTTCTTTCGTCTGCAGTTTCAAGCAAACTTCCTGCGACAATTCCTTGTCACCGAGCAGATGCACAAAGACCTTCATTCCCGTCAACAATTCTTCACCGTTGAGGCCCTGACCAGTGCGTTTCTTAACCTCGGCCTCCTTTGCCGACATTTCCATGAGTTTTGCAAAGTTGAGACCACGAATGTCTTGAGCCGTCAGGAATATTTCAAACTCACGCTCAAGCGTTTGTTTTATCTCGACAGCCATCATCGAGTCCATACCGAGCTCCGCGAGGGACGTGTGTATGCTCACAGACTTGAGATCCTTCAAGCTCATAATATTGAGAACAGTATCGACGATATTCAATGCCCCAGAGCCACCAGCTCGTTTTTCCGCGACGACCATGCTCGAAACGATCGGAGCGCTCTGCCTCAAGAACTTGTCAAGTTCAGCAAGACACGAGGAGATTCTCTGCTGCAGCGTTCCTCCTATAACAAGTTCTTTGTGGTCCTCAAGCATTTCCGCGACGAGACCAACATCACCAACGGCTCCCCACTGCACGGCAAGTCCGGGAAGTCCCTCGGCAACTCGTCTCTCACAAATTCGCTCCATCACCGAATTAGCCATTCCATAATTCGTCTGTCCAGCGTTACCTCGTCCACACGAAACTGACGAGAAAACGACAAAATGCTGCAATTCCGGACACATTTTTCTGGAGACATCGTCAAGTTGTTTGGTACTCCATGCTTTTGATCTGAAGGATTCCTCGAATCCTTCCTCCGTCTGATTTTCCATAAGGCTATCCTTAAGCACCACTGCCAAATTGAAGATTCCAGCGACCGGAGCGAGCTTCGAAGCCGTGCTCAAAATATCTTGGCAATCTTGACGCTTCGAGGCGTCTTTACCGGAAATAATGACTACCTTAACACCGTAACTCTTCCATAATTGTGTGCGCAATATCTGATAGCCGTTTTTGATACCCGCTCGTGACGTAAGAACGAGATGCGTCGCGCCTCTAAGAACGAGCCAATCGGCGAGTTCCAGACCGAAGCCACCGAGACCCCCGAGAATAACGTAGCTGCGGTTCGCCAGGCAGTGGAATCGTGGTAGAGCCTTAACAGGTGAATCCAGAGATTCGTTTTTACCGTGAATGCTTATGATAACCTTTCCAATATGTTTACCCGCGGCCATGTATCGGAAAGCTGCTTCCAATTCTTCCTTAGGAAAAACAGTTCTCGATAGAGGTTTCACAGCACCGCTGTCAAGTCCAGCTTGAAGATATTTCTGCAATTCAGCTTTCTTTTCCGAAGGCGCGACCAGGAGATTGTCAAGCATAATTCCAAAGAAGCTGATTTCCTTGAGGAAAGCCTCCATTCCCAGAGGATTGTTTGCAGCGAGATCGAATTTGCCGATCTCGAGGAAACGACCACCGAACGCGAGACAACGAACAGACGCCTGAAGTTTCTCTTCAGCTAGGGAATTGAGCACGATATCAACGCCACGACCTTTGGTCTGTTTTACGATCATTTGCTCGAAGCTAGTGTCACGAGAATTGCCTATATGATCATCGGGAATTTCCGGAAAGCGTTCTCTGATGAATCTACGCTTTTCCGGTGTTCCAACGGTCGTGAATACCTCACAGCCTTCGTGAAGAGCGAGTGTGATAGCGGCTTGTCCTACGCCTCCGGAACCAGCGTGAATCAGAACCTTGTCACCTTTCTTCATTCTCCCGCTTAAAAAGAGGGCGTAGTAGGCGGTTGCGTAGACGCAGGGAATCGTAGCAGCGTCTTCAAGCGACCAGTCCTTGGGAACTTGCCATGAGAGATTTTTGTCGAGGAGAATTAGATTCGAGAAGCCTCGGGCTTGTACCAGGCCCATTATACGACGGCCTGAGTAATCTACGCCCGAATATTCCAAGCCAAATGCGCATTCTTGATCAAAACGATTTTTCGCTACAACCTCGATCGCCAATTTTCCCGTGGCTAGCATGACGTCACGGAAGTTTATCGAAGCGTAGACAACCCTAGCGAGTTTATCTCGGTTATCTTGAGTCGGATTCAAGGGACCTTCGAGCCACCTCAACGAGTTTAGGTCGCCACGAACCAGCTGATTTGCCCAGGAGTGAGGCACCGGCTTTTCCTCCACCTCTGGAAGCTGCAAATGTCTGTAAGTTCCCCAAACCCCGTTTTCCCGGAGTACATTCACTGCCAAATCGAGATTAAGCTGAGAACTGTAAAGAGGATTGTCCTTTGAGAATTCCGGGGCATTTTTGTCCTGAATAAGATAACCACGGACTATCTCGCCGCCGGGTTCTTTGCGCAGACAATTCACCAGACCGATAAGACCGTTTTCGAAATCCTTCTCGCTCACGAGAATTATTCTCCCGGTGCCGCCGGCGACATTTTCCATTGCGGATTTCATGATGGATCGTAGCTTTGGTACCCACGTGAAATTGTTGCTGGCGACATTGACGATAGCCGTGTTTTTCGAGATCTTGTTGCGCTTTCGCAAGAGAAGGATTAATTCGCTTTTGAGGCGCTTCTCGACGACAACGTCCATATCCCGATGCGATGCTGCTGACAAGATGTCCGCTGAGTTTCCGCTCTCCCGAGTCACCAAAAAACCGCCCTCTTTCAGAGTGAGGAGAAGTTGGTTGAGGGCTTCGGTCTTTGACTTGGTGAAAAGATCGCGACCGCTTGCGAGAAGAGCACCGAATTCGGGTGTAAGCTTTTTCAATTCACTGAATGTTATGTTCTGAGGGAGTTTTCCTTCCTCAAAGGGATTCGCTGACGCGGCGATATGCACGTCCGCTTGAATGAGAGGAACATCCCCGAGAGTCTCTAGTAAATACGGCGAAGCGAGATCTTCGATTGATGGGACTACGTCTTCGTCGACAGCTTCGATTGTTTTTACTTTGATCCCGAGATGATTCTCCAGGGCGATGTTCCCGGAAATACGGATGAATTCCTTGAGCGAAGTCTCTGCACCGTCCCGATGGGCTACGAACTTGTATTCTTCGAGAACTGGCTCGCCCGCGGGTTTCCTCCGGGATATTGCGCTCGCTTTGAGACCACGAATCTCAACTCCACCGGAGACTATTGTGTCATAATCCTTGTAACGTCTCACCGTGAATTCTACGAAAGATCAATAGATCCAACATTTAGAGTAGACGTACCATTTGTGACCACTGTACCATTAGTAGCCACACAGAAAATGTATAGATCAATTCATTATTACTTTAATCTACACAAATTACTAAATGAGTTTATTCTACAATAATCAAAGCAAACTTAACATTGAATATTCAATGCTTAGAATGCCTTATTGCTTAATAAATTATGTTCAAAGCCACTTACACCATTTGTGGCCAGCACTGTCATTTACATGCAATAGGTATGGCTACAAATGGGTCAAGTTTATGGCCACATACGGTACGTCTACCATATAGTATTATTCAATGGACAAATGGATTGATTTTCACCTATTAGCCTGACAATAGCTGCGTGCTTGTATCTTCAATTTTTTTACTCTCACCTTAGACTTTCATTGACTGTAAGCATGAATTTAATCTCTCAAAAGCTCCGAACGGTAAAAAGAAGAGAAGAGACGCTTGGGAACTCACAAATGTCGATTATTGATTTCAAAACCACCCGCTTTTTTCTTTCATTACTTGTCAAAATAAATAGCTCGACTTACGCTTCTCTTCACTTGCGGTGGCTCGAATAATGTTGAGATGAGTCTTGGTATCGATGGTGAGTTTTTGAATTCCCGTAGGAACGAATAAACCTCGGGTATCAGTTGCCAGAATGTGCATTTGCAGCATATTATCCATGAAGGCTACCCAGTTATTGGCCCACGTGATACTTCCCTTGGAAGCGTCAATTGTCGAGCTCTTGACACTTCGGAAGAGACCGCTATAATGATAACCACGAAGTCTGAGCTCTTTGTACACGTCCTTCGACGATAACTCTTGAACAACATCGTCGTCATTCGCTTCAGGCAGATTGATTTTTTCTTGGGACGGTTTTCCCGTGTATCGGATTACTCCCGTTACAACGGCTGCACCACCCTCAACCACTTCGAACCTTCCCGTACCTGCGAAAGGAATGAAAATGATCATCACCATGTACCTTCGATAAATCTACTGAAATTCCAAACAATTGAATAGCGCATCTTTCTCATGTTCATTTATAAAAATCACGTTCAAGTGTTTGCAAGTTTTTGTTTTCATGCATAAGCTGGAAGGTGAAATTTGATGAATGTACAGTTTTAATATAAAATAGTGTCTATGGGCTCCGTTCATTAAGGCAAGTGGCGCCACGTGCGGGAAACAGTGCGTCTTTCGCAGGCATTTTTATACAGGCTGCATAGCAGTAATAACATACGAAAAGTCGAATTTTTAAAATGAAAATGTGGTTTTTTGTTGTAGAGTACTTCATTGTAGTAATGGAGACAAATGTATCATGTTGCAAGAAAGTTATGCGACATATAACTCTTTTCTCATGAACTCTCATCATTCTCATAAACTCTTTTTCCCATGTTTACATTTGATTTTAGGCGAAAAATAGATTCGCAGTGTTTGTTTCGTACGTAGTCTTTTCGTTTTGAATCAAGCTAGAAATCGCTTAAGAACGCTTATCGCAACACGAAAGAAGAGATAAAGGTCTACACGTTTTCAATGGCAAAAAACAAGGCTGCATAATGTTTGGCGTGGAAGCACTGAGTTGGACAGACGAACAAATTATATCATGTTAACATCTATCTTCTTCCTAAATTTCTTGGATTATTTTTGCATTTGCTTCTATGATTTATTCGTGATAAATTGAACCATGGTGAATTATTAAAAGTTAATTAGCAGCCTAGACGAAACTAGGTTTTTTCTCTGTGTCGTTGTGGTGAGTGCCTCGTCGATCTACCCTAATTAAATGTAAACACGAGTAAAAAAATATTGTAACCCTTCTGTAAAATGATCCATTTTTTCAGTAATTACAGATGGGTTTCTACCTATTTTATTGACAAATAAATTATTATTGTTGATTAATGAACTTTTCACTGTTTATCACCTACGTCGCCCATATAACGATACCTGCCAATTATGCGAGATTTCGACACCATGAGCGCTGCTGTTGCGCCAGGTACGATATAGTGTACTAACGCTCGAAGCCAATATCTTTCACTAATTAAAAGGTTACTAATTCGACCATAACAATAACAATGATAAAAATAATATTGTAATAATGTAGAGAAGCTCACCCTTTTGAATCATGAGCGTGAGCTCTACAATGCCTTCTTTCGGGATGGTAGTGGCCCGCAAAAACTTGATATCCTCAAAAACGACGGATACTTCGGTGTAGAGTTCTCCTCTCATCATTCCGACGGTTTCCCAAACTAGGCAAAGATAGCCCGTTGCAGGAAATAGATTTCTTCCATCGATCACATGGCCCGCCATATATTCATAATCCTCGTCGGAGAGCGTCACCTCGACGGTTCGTTCTCCGGATGTTATTTTTTCTTGCATTCTGTACGACGTTACGTACCAATCGTCCGAATGTTCCCACCGCACGAGAGGCGATATCATCGGAGTTCCACGACTCACGGGAAATTGAACTTCCGGGAAGAGTTTTGAAATTTGCGGATGAATTCCTACGCTGAAGATCTTTCCAAGACCCTGAAGGAATACCTCGACGTTGTCCTTGTGACCGCGCTGAGTCAAGCCGATGTTCGTCACTCCGGGATTTAGGGATCGACGCAGAATCGCTTGGAGCAAACCGTGCGGTGCTATTTCAATGGTAACAGCGTCCTTCGGTATCAGCGATGAGGTTTCCTCGAAGAGAACAGGGCTCAAAAGATTGTTCGTGTGATATTCCGCTGAAGATAGACGTGCCGCAGCCGTGCTCCACTCGCTACGACGCACCGAAGTACTCAACCACTTGGGGCTTCTTGGTTTTGGCTCCGGAATAACTTCCCGAAGGTAGGCCAAGAGCTTTGGTCCCGCCTTGGCGATGTACCGACTGTGATACGCAATGTTACTGCAAGGTACTTCCCTCGCGAAGATTTTTTGTGCCTGTTGATTGACAAGTCGAATTTGATAAAGTATTTCTCGTGAAATATGTCACTGTACGACAGATTCATTATTGAATTGACTTTCTGCCAACGCTATAGATTTTTTTTTCACAGATAGACGAACGTCTTTACTGTACAGACGAATTGTATTTTCAGAAAGAAAAAATTGGTATATAAGATTAGTACTGACATCAGTTTTTAATGGTATTTTCAGAATATTTGATGAAACCCGGACACTATCATTTTTATTCATAATTAGCAGATTTCTTTATTGACAAATATCGCTTTGTAAAATTTGCAGAATATGCTAGACGCTGCTTCGATCTTTCGCAACGAAACAAAGAAAAAAATGACCTTTATTCATTCTACGTGAATGTCATCTCGTGTTTTTTTTCTGGAATATCCCTTGCCGTTTTTATTCAAACGATAATTTCTGCTCACTCCGTAAAGGAATAAAAGTTATTTGATTGATCAAATTGTTTTTATAGATATCAATAAAAGGTCTGATCTTTTATGTCAAGATATTTTCTGTGTAAACAATAATTTTCGAGAGATGTCTCATAAAAGTGCTGCGTTCTGTTTTATATTCACAGGTAATCGTTTTTAAAGAAGGTCTAGAATTGAAACCTGAACAAAAAAGTACATTTGCTACAAGGTCGAATGCATGGTCGTTCCAAATGGGCAGCAGAAATAAACGCAACGTCTGATTACTAGTCACAATAGAATTTTAAAAAATACCTCCATAAGACTATACTTAACAGCTTTTGTTTCGTGCAAACTTTTGATTACTATGCTTATTCCGAATAAAAAGTAACACTTTCCACAATTTTATATTCGCCGGTTCATTTACGGCAACGATTATGTTCTGATATCTTGTTTTTGATCTGATACTAAGATTATTTTTTATTTTCGTTTCAATCGCTTAATCACGAATCTATGAATCAGTATTGATAATGTGTTATTTCTGGAAGAGATATAAGAAAATGTCATCATGTCGTAAGCATGCAACCCTATCGGATCACCGCAAACTGAAAACAACCCGTAAATCGACGGTAGCAAAACGCCATGAAAATAACCGCTTGGCAACCACGATTTTACCATTGTAACCGCTTGGCAACCGCGATTCTACCATTGTAACCGCTTGGCAACCGCGATTCTATCATTTTAACCGCTTGACAACCGCGATTCTACCATTGTAACCGCTTGGCACCCGCGGTTCTACCGCGATTCTACCGTTATAACTGCGAAGCAATCGCGTTGCTGCCAACGGTGTTTTTTACACTTTCGACTGCAGCAACTAAAACCAACCATAAAATAACCGTCTTCCCACCAGTATCAAGGTTGTTTTATAGTCATTCACCGGTAAATGGTGCGGCGAAAGGCAACCGGTGGTTTCGCGGTAGAAAAGTGGTTGTGGCTACGGTTGCCTAATCTGACAGGGAACAGTCAATAATATTAAATTTTTTTCGAATCCTTTTGGCCAAAAGTGCATATCTTACTTGGAGTTTCGCAACAAATGCTGTCATAGACGCGGCAGGTCCACTAATTGTGGAACTTTCCGGGCCATTGTGACACGCGACTTCAATATCCGGAGGGCAGAGATCCTTCATATCTTCGTAGCCCAAGCCCACAGCAGCCATCGAACCGTGGATCGTTTCAGTCTCAATCGACGCGAGACCTCGAGAATAAGCCGAAAGGACCATTTGCTCGGCTGTGAAACAACCGTCAGCGTAGGCACAGCCGAGCTCACCAACCGAGTGACCGATTATCTTGTCGGGTACAATGCCAACGTGGGTCAGAAGATCAACGAGACCAATCTGCAATAAAACAGTAAGAATATCTATTTATCGCTCCACCAATTGAGTAGATAAGTGTAAATTTCGATTGTTTTCATTAACTTGTATAATATTCAATTGACCAATATGCTAATTGAATTGAAGAATGCGTATTACCTGAACTGCTGCGATCCCGACGAAAGAATTGAGAATGTTGTCGAAAGTACTTTTGTTTTTATTCGTGAGAATATCGTAGATATCGACACCGCGAGGCTTCAGTACTGCGTCGCACTTCTTAATAGCTGCAGCGAATACCGGGAATCGCAGAAGAGCAGCGCCCATGCCTGGCCATTGGGAGCCCATACCCGAGAAAACGAACCAAATCGGACGTTTCGCTCCTGGAAAATGTTGGATATCTCTCAGGGGATTTTCCTTCGTGGCGCTACCACCGATTATGGTGTATCCTCGGTACATATGCCCCGGAATTTCGTCGCTGTGTATATCCTGAAGGAGTCTGACGTACTCTACGTCAACGGGTCGACTCTCAATCTACAGAATCACAGATGTTGAAGAATTATTCCCAACTTCTATTCTACGCAGTAAAACATTCGAGTGAATTTTTTCGTTCATTTGATTTTCAACTTTTGTTAAAAAAGGCTTTGTTAATTGTATGGAAATGAAATATTATTATTTTTAATTAAATATGACGTTTCTGTTAATGTTTGTGACGAAGTTGTTTAAGATTCTTATTTCTTTTTACTCTTTAACGCAAAATGAATAGATATCGGTGAGCAGCCCGCGACTTACGTCCTTCAAGATGGTATCAACGGCCTCTTCGGTACGTCCAGATGTTACCACCAGTCGCGGTAGATCATCATTTGGCGCTCCACCGTTTACCTTTTCCTTAGGATTCGACTTGAGCAAGATATGAGCGTTTGCGCCGCCAAAACCGAAGGAGTTTAGGCCGACGTAGCCTCCTTCCCAGGGTGTCAGTTCCGATATTACTTTGATGCGTCCATCTTCCAGGGCCTTTACGCCTTCACGAGGACGATTGTAGTGTAGATTTGGTGGAATTAATCCCGTTTCCATAGCAATCACAATCTAGAAGCGTTTCGTATTTTTTTTTAACCCACAACTGAATATCCTTTTTTGCAGTCAAAGGGTGATATACAGCTTGATATGTATATCTATTTACCCCGTCTGTTCAGCTTTGTACAATAAAACTTGATCCCCAATTTCAATTGTTTTTAGACTGTGCATTGTTCGATAAAATTGATTAATGCATCATTATTGATAATGAATAAAACTTTATTAATGAAGTTCTATTCTATAATAAAACCGTAGAGTTCTATTTTTTGATGAAACATTTTAAGTTGTAAGACTTTAGAATTGCAACAACTACGAAAATGCAAGGAATTTGACAAAGTAGCTTTACCTTAGCGATGGAGCAGAGACCGCTAGCGGGCTCAGCGTGTCCAACGTTCGACTTGATCGAACCTATTCTCAGAGGAGTAGTTCTTCCTGGGCAGAAAACTCTTTCGAGTGCATTTACTTCTTCAGGATCGCCGACTTTAGTTCCCGTTCCGTGAGCCTCGATGTAGGACAAGATCGACGGTGGAATGCCACATTCTTCGTAGAATTCTTTCAGTAGAGCACTCTGCATGACGCTCGAAGGGAAAGTAATACCCTGCTCCTTGAAACCATCGCAGTTGGTTTTTCCGTGGATGTAAGTAGCGTAAATTCGCTTAGCGTCCTTGGCCTTCTGCAAAAACACCAGACCGACGGCCTCGCTACGTGTGTAGCCGTTCGCGTCAGCGTCGAAAGATTTGCATCGACCGTCCGGAGAAAGAACACCTGAAACGTGCGTTAAGAAATTTAATTTATTTTAAATTTAACTTGACATCAGTTTCAAGAAAATAAGAGGCGATTGTGAAAACCTCTCGATGGTATATATACGACAGTTAACGTGAGTACAAGAAAATCTGCACATACACACGCACGCACACGCGCGCGCAAACACAGACACACAGACATTTCGTAAAAACCACTTTTCGCGATGTTTTAGAACATTTTGAGTGTTCTGACATGAAAATCTCGAAAAAAATATTTTTTACGAAAACAAAGCTTCTTCTATGAAGAAGCAAAATATTAAAAAATTATATTGAAGGTGCTGAAAAGATCAGTTTTCAATAATAATAATAATAATTCGAAAATCTTATCAAAAAGTGGATGACAAAAAAAAGAGCCTACCGAGACGAGAGAACTGCAGTGATACGTAAGGGTGGAGGCAAAGGTTTGCACCCCCAACAAGGGCAGCATCGCACTGTCCAGCACGAATAGCCCTGTAAGCATTTTCCATAGCAAAGAGACTCGAGCTACAGGCAGAATCAACCGTATAACTCGGGCCGTGAACACCCAACCAGTAAGAAATCCTGTTGGCCAACATCGCTCTGCTGCAGCCGGTGATACCGAAACCGTTAACCTGTTTTCAAGAATTTTCATTCATCAGAAAAGGAAAAATAAAAATTACTTTGGTCTTTGCTTGGTTATCGTTTTTTAATAGGTACAAAAAAATCAGATAACAAATCCCATGCGATTGGTTGTTTGTTATAATATTTTGATCATGTGAAAGAGTCTCAAATTCCAAATAGAAAAAAATTGCAGCTCCATACATGACAAACAAGGATGCAGAGTAGAACCTTGCACATTATCTTTCAATGTTACTTCAGTTTATTCCATGAAGTACAAGATATGTATAACATAATTACTCATATAGATGCTGAGTGAGTGAGCAACATTATTGCCAAAAAAAAGCTCCTTGAGGTTGTTTGTGTTCGTGGTTTTCTTTGCATGATGAGAATAACGTTTTAAACGATTTTTTGCGTGGAAATGTTCAATAAGATTTTTATTCACTAATGAAAAAACAACACACATCGAAACCAACAGCGCCGTCTTGATTTTTAATAAGACCCTACGGACTTTATTCAAATAATGTATTCATTATATTCTTAGATGTTTTTTGAAAACTGTGAGAAAAAGTGTTGTTAAAAAAAATTTCG
Organism: Tromatobia lineatoria; assembly: GCA_949699805.1. NCBI lineage: Eukaryota > Metazoa > Arthropoda > Insecta > Hymenoptera > Ichneumonidae > Tromatobia > Tromatobia lineatoria. The sequence continues at coordinate 2,826,316 of OX453050.1, read as the reverse complement.
TCGCACCTGTAGCTTTTCGTAAAACCAAGTCTTTTCCGATTCGGAGAAGCAAGCACCTATGAAAACACCGGTTTTACTGCCACGAAGCTGACGCGGATTGACTCCCGCATCGACAATCGCTTCGTAGGCATGTTCGAGCATCATTCTGCACATAGGGTCCATAGTATGTGCCTGCTTGAAATGTACTCCGAAAAAAAGCGAATCGAATTTCTCAACTTCGTTAATCTTTCCAGTACGTTGCGGTATTTCAGGATGATCTGAAAAATGTAAGCGCGGGATACAAATTTAGCTGAAGAACAAAAATGGTGATTTTGTTATCCTTCTTTCTAAATTTCTTCCACGTTGCCACTTGGTTATAACATAAAACACATATATTATTCCAAAAAACTATGGCCTTTTGTGAATCGGTAATCTAAAAAACTAAAAAGCTATTAACATAATTTAAAAAAACAACAATGATTCTAAAAAAATACTTATATTAAAAAAGAATAATTTTGAAACAACCAAGAAATGGATCTGAGTTTGATTTGAAATATTCTAGAAGTTCAAGTATAAGAAGAATTGTGAAAGACCAATCAATAGGTAAATCAATCATAAAACGGGTATAATTCCTGTCACAAAGTGTAATGACAAGCTTGCTTGCTAATTTCTGTTGGAATCTTATTTGCAAATTGTGAACTGCGATTACGTAGTCATAATCGGTATCACATTTGGTTATTAATTGGATTGCCGAGCTGAAGAAATGTACCTAATTTCCAGCGTCGATCATCGCCGGTAACGAGGTCGACCTTGTTGAATAGATTCTCTTGAAAGTGCTTCATGTTGTTGGAGTCCGGAAACCGGCCGGCGATACCGGAAATAACAATATCTTCATCGCTGTACCAGTCCGGCTTTCCTTGAGGAGTGGAGCTCCCGCTACCACTATTTTTGCTCGTCATCTCGCGGTCACTTTTCTTGCAAGAACTTTTTTTTTTCACAAATAAATCACCACACAGTGTGTGCAGGGTTTTTTTCAGATGTGTCGTATCACTTGTCGGCTCACATGTAAAAAAAAAGCAATGGTATTACAAGAAATAGGACGACGTTCCAGTCGTTCAATTCGGTCGAAGGGAAACTGACAATGACGAACCCTCGGGGTTCTCACAAGTTTTTATAACATGCGGTTACCCCCACCTACACGGGTCATTCGACCAGTTACCCATTTCACTAAACTTATATAAATGGTAATGAACTAATTAAATTTTAAATGACCTTTGTGCAATTTACCTACGACAGGGAATCGTTGGCCGGACTCTCCTCGAGAACCGTCGATTATAATTTTCCCAAGAGAAAATTATAATGCACTGTTCTCGAGGATTATAATTTAAGCAAGGCCAAATTATAATCGAGCAAGAGCAGCGACCTTTGTTTTTGTGCATTACATTTATTCTTCATTCTAGGTGAGACACTAGATGAAGGCGATGAAAACAGATTCCATTTTTTCACAAGAGAAAATTATAACTGGCAAGCAATTGAATTATATCCATATTTGTACCAGTTTATAACAACAACAACAAAAAAACAAGAAAAGCAGAGGAAACTTTTTAGAAGAACGCTAGCCAAAAATTATTCGGCAATTAATCTTGTAATGTTACATGAGTAATCATTTTTATTTTTTCATTGCGCTCGGTTTTTCTGTGCTCAAATAGTCAATTGCAATTATTCCTCTCTATAAAGTATTATTACTTGGAGTCAACACGCTACCGCGTGTCTGCATATTTCGGGCATTGAACTTGATCGCAATGTCGAGCGTATTCTTCAAAGACTTTTTTTCAAAACACAAGTCTATAAGTCGATGAATATTCCAAGAACGCGAGTCCCAGTGTCAAGGGTTGCCGGATGTCGCATCACTCTGCATCACTTAGCCATTTTTTAATGTCGCTCATTCCCAGGCCCGACGTTAATATGAGAACGATCGAAACTATCGCTTTCGTAGATACGTTTTGTCGGATCTTAAAGCGAAAACAAAAATTGCCTGCGCTCTGACGAAGGTGAAAGTTCATGAAACGCACATCCGACTTTTCATTCGAAATCATTTTGGAGAAAAACAAGACCCGACAAAGTGAAGCTTTGATGAAATGTCATTTCGATTATAGCCTCATTTATAAATTCATATTACGAAAGTTTCGTGCGTTGCGTTTACTGAAGTGAGAGAGCGTGTTGCGATCGAGCTGTACTAAATCCTTATATATATTTTTTTTTATTGTTGTGCATTGAGGAGGGTCAGTACGTAGATGGGTGACATGCAGACTAAACTAAGTGACCGGTATTTCGTTGGGTAACCGGCTTTGCTGATCGTGACAGTGAGTACTTAGATGGATTTTGTGCCTAATTGGGCGCTACGAACAGTATGTGGATGGGTTATCACTCGGCTCAACCTGGAGGTCAGTACTCGGATGGATGACCATCTTCTACGAGCCCCTCATTATTCAACGTTCCCTGCACTAAACCTTCACTTATTGTTTAGTAGTAGTAGTATTCATTCATCTGTACAGCTTATCCAGCTTTTTACATTCCCATCCTTAAGTTTATAGTTACATTGGCTCTTGTGTCACCTCTTAAAATAACATAAATTAAACCCGACTTTATTTCTTTACATAATAAACTTATAAGACATACAAAATGATCAAATACTAGTCAATGAATACGCCCATTTAATTATCTTTTGTACCCATTTATATCACAATCGTTGCACTAACATTCTGCCCTTCGATGATTCGCTTTTGTTATAGTATATTAAATATAGTATACTCGCTTTTATTGTTCTTTTTATACACCTATCGACTTGCACTTTCATCGGTTTCTGGTTTAGCAATTCTTCCAAAGGTTCCAAATATTCGCATAGTTCTGTTATCTGTTCTCCTCGTAAGGTTTCCAACATTAATTTAGATAGGTCTCCCTTGCCTGTTGCCCTCATGTGTCAACTCCATAGATCCATTCTTGTTTAATTTCTTTTCTCGCTTTTTCGCAGATCTAAATATGTTCTGAACTGTCCTCATTTTTCTCGCAGACTTCCCTAGCAGATCGGATCACGACAGAAATGACGGTGAAAATCACGCGTGAGATTTAACACCGACAATCACGGCAGAAACCACGGGCCCTCGTTACCGTTTGAGTGAGTTTAGTAGTAGAAGTAGTAGTAAAAGAGTTTCATTAACAATACGCTTTACAGTTTTTTTTTCTTTCCTTGCGATACATTTTTTTTTACCAATTAACCTCAAGCGCATTACCAATAGGCCATCGACCGGAGTCCTTCAACCTTGTCTTTCTAAAAATGTGGTCGTTACAATATTTCCTTTATAAATAAAGCGTAATTTTTTTTTCCTTTTAGGGTTCTGCAGCCATAAGTGCAAGACGTGATCTCTTTATTATTCCCTTCCTTCACCTTCCTTTATCTCCTTGGAATAACTACAATATGACGACTTATCGGCCTTTACCCAGTCTTTCCTCGTGCCTTAGTCAATTTTTGTCTGTACACCCTCGAACAAGATATCTTCAATTAGTTCCACTTTGTCCCCACTCCAGATCGCTTTTATTACTCGACTGTCTCCTACATCTTTCATCGCTGTCTAACCGTTCCCAGCTTGACAGTTTTCTGTTAAGTATTCCCCGAATTCCATCCATCAAACATATCCTTGGCCATATTTTCTCATCCGTTTTTAATATCTCTATTAAATCTTTTCCCGCTCTTTTTTTAGTATCTACTTCAATACTCCTTCTTCTTGCTTCGAGTTTCCATAATGTGTTTCTTGCGAGCCCCATTGCCATTTTTATAAAGCGTCTCTGTAGTGTCTCAACTTATTCTTTTCTTTTCCACCCCCAAATTTCAACCCCATATAATGCCCCTGCATTTACCATTGAGTCCATTAGTTATAATCTCTTACTTAGATTGCTTACCTTTGCTCTCTGCATTATTCCCCATACTTTTATCACTTTCACGACCATCTTACGGAAGTTTATGCTAATTCTGTTATTTGGTGTGAACCATACTTCCAGACATTTGAATGCTCTGACTGCTTGGAGCATTTTGCCTCCAATTTCCCATCTTTTTTTCCTTTCCGCGTTTCCCCCCTGCTTTGAAAATCATTAACTCCGTTTTTGCACGCCGACTATCATTTTTGAGTTATCCGTGAATTTTCCCAGTCCCCATTTCATCTTTCTTTTCCATCCTTTATCCATCTCATCGAAAAAAATGTTAAGAAACACTGAACTCATTGGGCACCCTTGCCTCACTCTGCTCCACGTCTGAAAAGTATATGAGATCTTTCTTCTGTTCGTTCACTACGTTTACGGTTTTCTGTACATCCCTCTAATTGGCTTGGCACTGCGTCTTGCGTATGTAATTATTTTTCTTTCGTCATGCACCACATTTTTTCTATTCTACTTTCGAAATCTGTTAGCAAAATTTTTACTTCGTTCGGAAGGCACCAATCTTTTCACCATACCTGCGCGGAAAGTTCGAATTCCTGTCCTCGGGGTTTTACGTAATTCGAACTTTCCGCTCCAGATATGGTGAAAAATAGTATACGCCACTCGGGAGTGAAAGTAGACTATACCCAACCGCGTGTATCACCCTCGCATTCGGCTCGGGTCGTAATATTGCACGCGGTTGGACATAGTCTACCTTCGCTGCCTAGTGGCGTAATATACTATTTTCCAAATTCTGAGGCACTTATACTTTCCTTTAAGTTATCTTTAATTTTCTTTACAGTTCGTGCTCCTACTCTAGCAATCTCGACGACCGTTGTCGAAAAAATAAACCGGAAATCGGTCGTAACGACCACAAAAAACAATCACCTTAAAAATGTTATTTGGTTGTTTTTCCGGTTTTCCATGGTAAATGGAAAAAATCGACTGCATAAAATTTCTCAGGGCAGTCGGTTTTACGGTCGTTACGACCGACTTTCGGTTTTCAATTTGCAAAAAATCACTCGGCTGTTGAAAGGTGATTTTTACGGTGAATCAACGGCGGCCATGCTTTCGTTATGAATATTTCGAATTGAACGATCCCAGCACCTAGGGCATGGTTTAACCAAATTCATCTTTGATTGTCAACTATCTTGAATTCATGTAGAAAATTCCAGTCAGATAATAGCTCAACATTGATAGGAGTTGTTGTGTTTCTGGAAACCTTTAAGAAACTCAAAATGAGTTAGACTAAGAATCTCGTAGCGCAAGGGTAGTGTCGAAATTTCGAAAACGCCATAAAAATTGAATCAATCAATGTAACCGACTGACTCCGAATTCAATATCAAGCAGTGTTATATGAAAGTCAACTTGTGTACCAAATGCAATCCCAGTATCCAAATTGACAGCGATAAAATGTGTAGACACATATAGACATTTCTTTAAAGCCTCTCATCTCTATATTCAGACATATTGAAAGGTCGTTTAAATTTCGAATAAAAAAATTCGAAACTTAGAAACTGCCTACAAAGGTTTTTTCAAATGAGAAAGCCAAATTTTAGTCATAGTTCGTAATAGCTCATTAATAAGGTAAATGCGTAATTGCTACTTTACACAATAATATTAAAGATTGTAAGTGCAAAAAGGATCAGGGTATACGAAAGCAACCCGGATAAGTTGGGACGTTACGCCAGTAATGGAAGCTCCAGCGACTACCAGACCCGCGGTTTCTGTGGTTCCAAAGTTTTTTTCAAGACAAACCCAAATTTTATTCATTTTTCATAATAGCTTATTGATGACGTAAATGCGTAATTGCTACTTTAGAAATAATATTGGAGATCGTAAGTGGAAAAAGGATATCAGGGTATACGGAAGCAACCCGGATAAGTTAAGAAGTTACGCCAGTAATGGAAGCTCGAACGACTACTGGACCCGCGGTTTCTGTAGTTACAAAGTTTTTTTTTTAAATATGAAATCCAATTTTATTGATTTTTCGTAATAGCTTATTAATGACGTAAACGCGAAATTGCTACTTTAGACAATAAGCAATATTATCGAAGATCGTAAGTGGAAAAAGGATTTCAGGGTATACGAAAGCAACCCGGATAAGTTAGGAAGTTACGCCCGTAATGGAAACTCCGGCGACTACCAGACCCGCGGGGTCAAGAATGAGTCGCCTCATACCTTGGACGTTATAATACAAATCTTTATTTATTAAACAGAAACACGTCACTTCTCTTAAGAGTACAAAATTACAAAGACATTTCTGACGTACAAAGGTCGAAAATATATTATTATATTCAAATCATAAAGAATATGCAAGTTAGCATTATATACTATACACTACTATTAAATTAATTTATTCCGATAGGTACGATGTGCCGAGGAGTAACCGCGCGGCATATATTTATAGTATATTGTATAGTAAGTAGTCCGAGTTAAGTACGATTATATTCGTGCGGTCCCAGTGCAGAATACGATTTCGTATATGCTCTTCGAGTTTTCCGATCAGTCTGAGATAGTAAAGGCAAAATTATGAAAAAATAAAATAAATGAATAGGGGTACAAAAAATATTATGCTTTCGGTACATCGTTGTACATTATCTCGCAAATATTTTCTCTTTGTAATACTAAATGGCGGGCCTCTATAGCATAAATAATTGAGTATGAAGAAAAAGTGAGATCTATATATACGTATATATATACGATGTCGCGACATTTAAAGCTACGCTGAGCTCCAGACAAGACGGAAAGTTTTTAGGGTATATGCTGAAGTTTATTCCTACAACTCTACAGTAAATTCTTACCCTCTCGTTGCTTTCACATCAAGAGCTGTTTATATCTGGATATTCTTGAGCTTATCGACAATTCTACGTTCCAATAATCAATTCCAGACAATCTTCGTCCATTGTCCGACTGTAATTCAATGTAGGCAAGATGATCAGTGATTGGAGACGTTGGCAAAGTGGACCCTTTTGCCTTGGCCATCAAGCGCTTCCATCAGACTCGACGTGAAGCTAAATTCCGAACTGCTGTCGTCGTCCTGAGCTCTGTAATTCATTTGTGTAGTTAATCATGGCTTATCATCTACAAGTCTACGCAGTCATTTTTACAAATGTGATAATACCTATTTTTAAATAGACTTAACATTTTTTTTTAACACTGCAACGACGCACTATTGCATTTCTCAATTGATGTAAACGTGAATATTATAAATGTCATTGATTGTCGCTTACGAGACATACGTTTCGAGATTCCTATAGTAAAAAGTTAATGGATGATAAATGCGAAATTCATTGTTAGCGGTTAAAACATACTCTGATTCGTCGATGGTGTCGTCAGACACACTGATATCCGGACCAAGTTCATGCATTGAATTTGTTTGTTTATGTCAGATGTCAAAACTGACATAAAGAGACTCGGACGCTTAAGAATGTATGATACGTACAGTCCCGCCAAAAGTGCGTTTCAGAGACATTTCGATCACTTTCCGAAGGGATAAAAATCGGAAAAACATAAAATAAAACGCATATAAAACGTGCTGAAAATATTGATTTCGCATAATAATAATCCCAAAATATTATTAGCAAATTGGTGAAAAAAACAATTGTTCAACAAACAATCAGTCAACATAACTTTTCGTCCAATGAAAATGATATGTTAATTTATTTAAATGCATACCAATTTTTTCAGATTTTTTTCTTTATTTTGATTTTGAAAAATGCGCAAAATATAACAAATTTTGGATATGTGTTATGCAAAAAAATCTTGAGTGCAGTAGATGGTTTTATGCCGAAAACATATCCAAAATTCGTTATTTCACGCACGTTTTTGAAAAAAAAAAAAAAAAATCATAAAATAAAGAAAAAAATCTGAAAAAATTCGTATGCATTCAAATAAATAAACATATCATTTTTGTTAGAAAAAAAGTTAGGTTGACTGATTGTTTGTTGAACGATTGATTTTTTCACCAATTTGTTAATAACATTTTGGGATTATTATTATGCGAAATTAATCTTTCCAGCACGTTTTATATGCATTATTTTTTTTCGATTTTTGTCCCATGGGGAAGTGATCGAAATTGTCTCTGAAACTCACGTTTGGCGGGACTGTACGTATCACACATCCTTAAGCGCCCGTGTCGTTCAATTCCATTTTAACAGGTTCTTCTGTTGAGCTCTAGATACAAACCACGTTCTCATATCATTTTTGCGTTCACACGCCCGTGATCGCGCTTGCTTTTTTTATCGACTGCGTACCCACTTATTTTTCTCACCTTACGTTAACATACTCTGTTTTTTTCCACTGCGTAAGCTTTGTGAAACATTTCGAGGGTTGAAATAAATAGAAAATTCTATGTATTTATTAAAAGAAACAAGCGATACGATAGTTGAAAAGTGCCAAGATTTATAAGCCAAAACAAAATCTCAATGAGCCGAAACATAAGCATGAAAGCTAAATATAGAGAATTATTGCGGTCTAAAAAATTGCGGGTGTGGAAAAAACCAAAAACAACAAAAAAAAACGTTCGCATACACGACGTAACCTCAAGTAAACAAACTGTAAGTCGGAAATTCCCAAAAACTGCTCAATTGTACATACGAAGAAGTCTTTTGGCATGATTGTAGCGATTTGGAATTAGTCGATAGCAAAAGACATGAGAGAGCTAGTGAGAATGTCACAAATAGTGGAGCAAGAAACACTTCAGAGTGTATTTCAGTTTGCTTTAAAGAAAGGCAAAACCCACTTAGCTCGTATCGAAAATAATAACTGTTATTTTTGCAGCCCCCAAACATTTCAAGATAAACGAAATGTCTAACATCATTTTCTTCTCAATTCAAAAGCTTTCGAAGGGTGGGGCTCAAAATAGCGAATGACTAAAATAGTGATTGGTTAAAATAGCGAATTTCGAAATTAAGAATGTCTAAATCTAGAATGGTCATCATTATGAAATTCGCTTTTTCAGCCGTTCGCCATTTTTGTGATTCCTTATTTTGAATGCATTTTAATAAAATGGAGGTGAAAATGATTAAAATGGCGAATGGCTGAAATAGCGAATTTCATAATGATGACCATTCTAGATTTAGACATTCTTAATTTCGAAATTCGCTATTTTAACCAATCACTATTTTAGTCATTCACTATTTTGACCTCCACCCCTCTCGAATATTATTGGTTCGAAAGTTATTCACTATCATTCTCGCTCTATGGAGTTTTTGCCAAAGAAAAATACGCAATCAATTTTTTTTTAAGTAGACGAAGATTTCTGGATAAAAAAACACACGTTCACTGCATAAATAATAATCGGAGTGAGAGTGAATTTGCTTAAGTATAAGAGAGTAATGTATAAGAGCGTGTGTAATAGCGTGTGCGGTTGAAAATAATTAATGATTTAGACTGGAAATGAATAATGAATGAAAAAAACTTCGTTGCTCGGACTCGAAGTAAATAATGAATGGAAAATCACTTGGTATTTGAACTTGAAATTAATGATGAATGGGAAACTATTGAATGAACGGGAGAAATGAATGAATGAAAATCTATTGATTATATGTACTCAAAAATATAAGGAATGGAAAATCATACATTTTAAATTAAAAAAAGAACAATAACTGACAATTTAAAATAGAAGAAGAATTCAAGCCATCTACATTCTAATATTGCGTCTAAATGGCTTTTCATTGAATGGTGTGTATCACTGACTCTGTAAACATCAAAAACCATAAACGAATTCTTCCCAACGTATTGAACAAAAGCCAATTCTTTTTAAATCCATCTATGAAAAAGACAGCGCTTTATAGATGCTCAGACCTATCATAATTTCCTATAAATAATTACGGGTATAATTTATATGTGAAAAGTGCCTCAAGCCTTTAAGGAAATCCACTCGATTCGGTCATCACTATATTTTCGACCCGTAATTTTTTGTAGTATAGAAAAAAGTTCGAGTAATTTTTTCAGGATTAAAAAAAAATTCTTTCCCGCATACTTGCTAAGTAATAAATTAATGAAATCAGAGCATTGTTCAACGTACCGTGGATAGTATCACGTTATTGCCTAAAGCTTATGTTAGCAAACTTCTTTTGGCAAAAGAAAACTTCTCTGTGTATACATTGAAGTCTTGGGATTGCATAGAAATTAAAAAAACAATAGATGCCCACGTAAATATAATGATATTACGATTTAATTGGAGCGATTTTATGAAATCGTTCCTTGAGTGACAGAGACTTGGCAACGTCGCTAACGCCATTAAAGGCCGTGGACGAGCGCGCGATTCAAACGGTTTACAACCGTAAATTCACTGGAAGTCGCAATATCTTTATTTAATAGTCGATGGAATTGATTTTTCTTTACTGATAGGAAATTTTACGATATTCCATTGCTTGTTTACGTTTCCGACTATGCGCCGCCGACCACGTGTGGCCAACCGCCACGCGCTGAGCAATGCTACCAACGCAGAAACATTGCAACGTTGCCAAGTCAACATGCACAAATTGCGTCTCATTAATCAGGTAAATAAAATTATAAATCGACGCTTTCTGTATCGCAAACGGTTATCAATCGAGTATGAACAACTTCTAAAACTCGGATTAGTGCATTGCTTATGTAAACACGTTCTCAAGTAATTCCTGAAAATGTGTCGATTTGTTTTTCAAGAGTTCTCGTCCAGGAAAATACGAGTCAAATCAGCTACTTAATCGGCGATAAAAAATGGAAAAATAATATTTTTGCAATATAATCGTTCTCTTACAGTACGGTATATTGTTTTATCAACGTCTACACATTTTAGTAATCATTATTGCTAGATAAACATGTTTTTTTAAATATTGCATGTTCAGTTGGTCAATGACTCAACAGTACGGGATATATCCTTAACTTATGTTTCAGTGCCAGAAACACAAAAAAAATTGTCGAAAATCAAAAACCGAGTAAAGCGTGTTAGAATTTTCCTGAGTTTTTATTTTTCGCTTATTCGGTTTTGAAAAGCGATTCTTGCTCAGCAATATGCCTCGTTTAAAAGTGATACGCCACACCTCCAAAAATTGTACTCGGTGAAACTGTGATGCAATCCACTCGAAGCCGATTAATATTCAAGACAATAGTAAATTCCGTTTCGCTTTGACTATTCTATAACAGAACCAGTTTCCCATTGTTCTCAAACATGACTTGCTGTTTGGATTTTGGTTATCGATCACATTTGCCGAAGATGACGCCTCAAAGTATTCAAAGTGTTAATTCTTAAATTCAGATTATTACAAAACAATGACCTACTTTTATACGTTTAGGCATCAAATAATGAAGCATTCAATGCGCACTTAATATACGCTTCTATGTATATTACACGAGGCCTAAACTGATTAGGTTTCTTTACAGATATGCACACGAGTTCCAACGACACGTGTGATTGAATTATTTACCCGCCACGGTTATCCATTTCAAGGGTATTTAGTAAATTAAGCAAAAACTTACAGAGTATCCAAACTAGTGAGACTTCCGCTCGTCTTGGTCAGAGAGGTTTGTCCGTCGATTCTCTGAATCTCTAACGCCGAATTAACGGCAGACACGTAAATACTTCGCAAACCCGCGTGTCCGAGATATCGTGGATTGTTCAGTTCTATTAGAGTCTTTTCCGGGCTTTTTGTCATTGACTTGAAGGCCTCGGCGGTGAGTTTGATGACCTCAACGGACGAGAAGTGGACGATGAAGAGGTAAGGCTTCCTAAAGGCTGTAAAATCGCGCTATCTCAATAGACTGAATATGTACAGGATTGACGGAACATTTTATATTCCAGTAGATTAAATCGCTTTGTAATGGTAAATTGAAAATCAATATTTTGTATTTAACAAACTTTGAAATGACTCTTATCTGGAATCAATTTTCAATGTTTCAGTTATTTAATGAACGTTTTTGACGTGCGTCATGTAAAAAGTGAAGAAACAAGGTTTCAAAAAACCATGTGCGCATTAACGTTATATTATATTGATACCATTGATGACCAATGATTATGAGACGATAAAGTACATTTTGATCGTTACCATCGTGTAAATAATGTCTCGAGACGCCGCCGCGTCTCTTGAAAAAGTTCTGAAATCCCATATAAAATGAGTTGCTTGGAGTAAGAGATACTGCAACAGCGTCTTGTCGGTAAATGTACTTGTCTCAAGACGTTACCGCGTCTCTTGATAACTTCCATGCGGATTAATGATCCCTTTCATAATATGTTCGAGTTTTAAAAAAATCGTAGGGGATATTGTCAGGGGACTGTCTTTTATCTCTATTCTCAAATTGATCACTCAGTCCTTACGGAGGCAATTGTGTAAACGGCAGAACTATCGAGAGCTTGAAAAGTAATTCTTGAATAAAATTTATCGTAGTATCATAATTTTGGGCCAGGTTTCAACGATAAATTTACAGAAGTATTAAATAATCCGCAGCTTTTGATGAATTTTGATGCAAAATGATAATTCTTTTTTCTAATTAAAAATTGAACCTGTTAAGTGATCATGGTTTTTTTTAATGCGAAACTTTTCGCACTAACTCTTCAATGTTTTAGCTCGTTAATATGAGGATAGCAATTACATGTATTGTGTGTGATAGGCCCACCGATTACCGTGGCATTAAGTATTCAATGCCCAAAAGCTTACAAAAACAAGAATTACAAAAATTCAGACAGGTATAAAGCAACTTGAACGTCCTTCAACAATCGAACTATTCGCGTGGTAAAAAAAAGAACGAATTAAAAAAGAAGTCTTACCGAATGCGAAAGGCAAGTGGCTCCAAGTTGGATCAACGGCACGGGTTCGTTGACCGGACTCGTTAACGAATACACCAAATTCATTGTAACACAAGAGGAGTTCAACGGCCTGATTACTGCTCGAAACGTTAAGAACGGAAACGGGGAAGATTCCGAGTCTAGCGATTCCGCACAGTGCAGCTTTTACCGAACTATCGTCCTCCTCAGGAAAGTCTGAAAATAATACGTTAACAATAGAAACATTGTTGTTTGATGACGTATAATGTTAAACAATTTAAATTCTCGAAACTCACCATCAATCGCGTAACTCTCCAAGTCAATTTGGAAGAATTTATGACAACCTACAATGAGTACGTTGCCTGTGAAAATGGCGCAACTGCAAGGCTCCTGCGTCTCGAGTTCGCGTACGGCTATGAATTCACCGGATTCTTCACCACTAACCCATTTTAATAACCTGAAAAAAAAATATAAAGTTACAAAGAAATTATTTAAAAATAGCGTTCAATTAGTTTTCCTTCGTCTAATTTAGTCGGAGAATTATCTATTTGAAGTTGATATTTGATTTATCTTCGTTAAATTGTTCTATAGAAATAACTATTGTTTTTTGTTTTGCTTCTTCATAGAGGAAGCTTTGTTTTTATCATAATTTTTTTCGGAATTTTCATGTCAGAATACTTAAAATGGTTTAAAACGTCGAGAGAACGATAGTTTGTACTGAATGTGAGCATGTATATGTGTTTACCTATGTGCACAATTTTTTGTTAGCACGATAGCCGTCGCAATTTTCAGTGGAATTGAATTTGGAGCTAATCTGACAAGGTGCTCAAAATGTATGGTATTCAGAATTTTTTGGAGAATGTTAGCTCGGGCTCTAACGCCCGCAATTTTTAAGACATCCGGCCCGAATATGGACCAGATGTGGATTGTTATCGAATAATATTTGGGATTAAATTTGGTGGCAATCTGTTGACGGGTTTACAATATTTGTAATTTTTGTATTTTTTGAAAATTTTTGTTCGTGCTTTAACAATTTTTAAAACATCGTGCTCAAATTTGATCCACAAGTGGACTGTTATTAAATAAAGTTTGGCAGTCAATTTGGCGTCAGTCTAATCATTTATGGCATTTTGAATTTTTTTTTCTTATTTCCGAAATTTTTAAGGTATCGGGCTCAAATTTGACCCACAAGTAGACTTTTGTACTTAAAAAAAAACGTTAGATAGTCAACTCAAACTTTAGGCAAGAAATCAGCTCTATTTAACAGTGATAGTTACACCTTTTCGTCGTAATTCATTATGTGGTTTAAATTTTTCAGAAATTTAATGCGATGAAAAATAAAGCTGCAAAGTTGAACTGTGCATCCTCATTATTTTTGGTTTTTCTAACGACGCTCCCTTCATGCCACAACCAATTAACATATCCCTCATAGAGGTAACTTTGTAATAAAACCAAAAATAATAAGAAAGCAATTTGCAAAGTTCAACTTTGCAGCTTTTTTTACTTCCTGAAGCCATATAATTTGGTAACGGCGATAAATAGCCGTTAGAGCCAATGCGATTTCATATTTTTTATTGTTCCTTTCAGTTAGATAGAATAAACAACCTCACTTTTGTATAATTCTGAGCAGTTTTTTTTCACAAATCGGATACATAATTTTTGCAAGTTTTGAATTTTCGTTTGTGTAAAATGCGAATGTCTGGCTTTTTCTTTTTGCAATAGCAAAAAAGATTTTTAAGCCGAACCTCTCACGTTTGTTCCTCACGATTTTGACTTGTTGACCATAATACCATATGAGAAAATCAAAATTGAGCAATGTATAAAAAAATACGTGGACTCAATTTTATGGTCGATAGTTAAACGAACGAGGAAGCAATGTGAAATCTTCTACTTTACACATTTTTTTTATAAATAATTTTGATAACGATAAATTACTCGCAAAAATGGGAAAGATATTAAACTTACACGACGTGAGTAGCAGTTGCCGCGCAGAGCATATCGCCCTGAATTTGATAAAGATGACAACTTTCACAGCCAGTAAGAACAGTCTTTGTGTTTATCGCAGGTCTCGAGCACTCTGCAGCTAAGGCGTTACTTTTCAGTTGTCTGAGATCGCAAGACACTAGTTGTCGATCCTCGCCAGCGATCATCATAGCGAGTCCGAGTTGAGGATGCAACGATAGCTGATGGACCCTTTTGACGCCTCGTATCTTCGTCAAAACATTGGATTTTCCAGGTCCATAGGAAAAAAGTCCTTCTTCAGAACCCAGCAAAAGAAGATCTTCCTGTTCCAACTCTACCACGCAGTTCAGGTCCAGCTGTTAAAAAACAAAAGAGAAACAAATTGCAATAAAATAGACACCTTCAATTCTGTAGCTTCGGTGAATTTCATTCGAGACGGAAATTCTTTTCAACTAAAAAATGCTTTAAAATAACTAGATGAATACGTCTACGTATACAGAGATGTACTCATTACTTTTTGTAAATCTTCAGAACGTATCTGTGTGCCATTACGATCTGGGGATTTTAAAAGGTTGAAACTGAATTTTATTGATAATACGTTTTTAAAAACGATAGTATCAATAATATTTTCACATACCAATATGGAAATTATACAGGCAGATATAAAAGCTTTAATTTATTATCAAAATTAACGGTTCAGTGAAGTGGGAATTAATTGAACGCACCTGATTTTTCTCAAGCTTCAGAATAGTCTGAAATTTGTCTGCTTTGGAAGTTCTTCCCGGTCCATTATGATTTGCGACGTTCCTCAACGCCTTCAGCCAGTTTTTCTTATCTAATTGACTGAGAGCCATGATGTCGAGTCTTGAGCTCGGCCAGCATGTCGTCGAAGAATTTGATTCTACCCGCAGTACGTAAGGCAAATCAGATTTCGCGGTTCCTGCGACATCCGCTTGCTGTACGTTTTCGTTTACGTTAAATCCGTGCTTATCATCTAATTCTAATCGACTTATCGGCGACATGCCCGCACTCGGCTGATGTTCATAGAGACAGAGGCACGTTCCTTCTAGCCGCAGATACTTCCTATCCCAAGAAGCCTTCGCACGACCCGGAACCTTCACCCAACTTTCCATGTGTACAACCGTATCACCGTTTTGCTCGTCTTTTGAATTCTGCGCAACGTAAAAAGATATTTCGTGTATTTTGGATTTACATATAGAAGTTCATTTGAGAATGTATGATACGTACATTCTCGGCAAAAGTGAGTTTCAGAGACAATTTCGATCACTTCCCGATGGGATAAAAATCGGAAAAAAATAATACATATAAAACGTGCTGAAAATAGTGATATCGCATAATAATAATTCCAAAATGTTATTAACAAATTGGTAAAAAAAACAATTGTTCAACAAACAATCAGTCAATCTAACTTTTTTTCTAATGAAAATGATATGTTAATTTATTTGAATGCATACGAATTTTTTCAGATTTTTTTTCTTTATTTCCATTTTGATTTTTTTTATTTTGAAAAATGCGCAGAATGTAACAAATTTTGGATATGCGTTTTGCAAAAAAAATCTTGTGTGTAATAGATGGTTTTATTCCGAACACATATCCAACATTCGTTATTAGGCGCACATTTTTGAGAATAAAATATATCAAAATCAAGATAAAGAAAAAAATCTGAAAATATTCGGATCCATTCAAATAAATTAACATATCATTTTCATTAGGAAAAAAGTTAGGTTGACTGATTGTTCGTTGAACCATTGTTTCTTTTACCAATTTGTTAATAACATTTTGGGACTATTATTATGCAAAATCAATCTTTCGAGCACGTTTTATATGCATTATTTTTTTCCGATTTTTAATCCATTCGAAAGTGAACGAAATTGTCTCTGAACTCACTTTTGGTGGGACTGTACGTATCATACATCCTTAACCGACGCTCCACGCCATATAAATGACGAATTATTGAGATTTTTAACGATTTTTCAGAATTCCTCAGTTGCAAAACTTTTTTTATGTTAACCAAAAGGTGCTTTCCATTACTAACTTAACGTGTACTCCAAATGAAACGTGAATCGTGTCAAAAGAAAAATGATTACTGAGATAAATGTCATTCGCAATACCGATGACATTGATTGTTTATAATGGCGATCCCAGAAATAATAAATAAAATAATTCTGAAAAATTGAATATTGTTTGTTCAACTGTGATTGTATAAGTAAATCCCTGAAACCAAAGATGGGCAACGTTCGAATACAAGTGCATTCAAAATACTTTTTCGTTCAAATAACTATGAGTAATTACAATGGAGCAATGCAACTTTTGGTGATCTTTTAGATGACTAGAAGTAATTCAAAATGATTAATGTTAAAAAAGCTTTTCGTCTTGTGTCTGCTAATTCGGTTTTCTATACTACAACGTGTACTATGAATTTGCTTTTGTTCAAAGCAGCTTGAGTTAAGTGCCATAAAATCTGATTTGAAAAAATGCAGACATAAAGTATAAGAAAAATCTCTTAAATAAATTCAAATTCAAATTCAATATTTCAAGCCTGTTGATTTTCTTTACATTCACGTCATCACACGTATAGTTGAAAAAAGTAGTGTTACATGTAACCCAAAAAAATGTACATTAGCCGCTTGAATATTCGAAACGATAACGATAATAGTGAAGGAATAAATATATATAGTGAATTATTGTCATTGATTTAAAATGCAAGTGGTATATAGCCCTCTTCGAGAGTCACAAAATTGTCTTACCGATTGCACGGTGTCCGGTTCATCGAGTGCGAGAGTTTGAACACTGCCTCCCAAATTCGAAAGACTATCGTCGCTGGACTTCCACTGGTTTTTGCTGAGGTGTTTAGCGAATCCTCCGGGTAATCCACAATTGGGAGGCACCAACAACGAGCATTTGTGATGCGTTATTATTTGGCACTCGGAGCAAACAACCGCGCGTTTTCCAAATTGAATGGTTTCGAGACAAGCCGCACATTTGCCGGCGCGCATCGACATCTCAACATTGAATCTGTGGGGAATATTGTGTCGCATTCTCTGGACAGATCCCTGCCTCGTCATCATAAGTGCATCCTCGGCTTGATCAACGGAATAACCAAGAGCTCTTTTCGACTCTGGCGAAAGTGGCGTTGGCGAAACTGGGCTCGAAGCTTGAGCGGCTTTAATAGCAAGCAATTGTTCCGTCAGAGCTTTAACCTTGGCGCGTTCACTCGCCAATTGATTTTCCAGCTCTCTATAACCAACCGGCATTCCCGTACCAGTCGGCGGAACATTTTCCTTCTGTTTACTTCCAAAAATCTTGTCGCAAACAGTTTTCTTTCTCTTAGCCGCTTCTTCAAGTTTAAGAGTCAAGTAATCAATGAGTTTGGTTTGCTGATATCTCGTGCCTTCAGCTTTGACTTCGCGCTCCTGATAAAACTGGCGTATATCGTCAAGAACAGACTCCAACTCTGCGATTCTTATCCTCAATTCTTGTCCCTGTTCAACGTTGGCTTGTAGATCCTCCATGAGAGACATATTAGCTTCTTTCAACTCGTGCATTCGCGTCAAATGCTGTGAACTCTCCTCCTTAACGACTCTGGATTCGGCCCTCGCGGTTTCTAGAGCTCTTCGTACTTCAGCTAAATCGCATTCCAATTCGCCGGACTTGTTCGTCAGAGCAGTTACTTGTTTCGTTAATTCTTGGGCTAATTTCTTGTACTGATCGCGCTGAGTCGAGAGATTATTTCTTTCGCACTCGATGTCGCTTGTCTCGGACTCGAGGCGCTCGATCGCCCTTTCGGCTACCAAACGGAGAGTCTTCTCCTCGTTCTGGCTGATCTTGGCCTCGCGAAGCTTTTGCTCGGTCGCTTCCAATTCCTTCTGCAATTTCATTTTATCCTGAATAAGTGTATTTTCCCGAGTCTCATGATCGCTGGTAAGTCTCTCGTAGTCGGTTAACTGTTCCTCCAGTACAGTGCAAGTCTCCTTCAAAAGCTCAATATTAACTTGATGAGATTTAGCATCTTGCTCGAGTTGCTGAACTTTCGATTCCAAGTCAGCTTTTTCTTCATTCTGCCTCGATATCGTAACAGTCAGCCGCTTGTTCTCGGCACTCAAGGCATCTACGCGATCCTGATCGCCACGCATCTGTTTCCTCGTAGCGTCAAGCTCGCGACGAACCGAGGCGCTGGAGTTCTGAAGCTCCTCGATTTGCTTATTCGCTTGCGTGAGAGCTTTTTGCGCGGATTCGGCTTGAAGTTTGTTTCTCGTAGCCTCTCTCGTGACCTCAGCCAACGACGTCTTCGCACTTTCCAATTCCTTCAACAGTTTCTTCGCTTTCTCCTCCTCCTCCTTGAATTTGTTGTTCAACTGTTGAGTCAACTTCTGCTTCTCCTCCTGTAGCATCTTGACCTTCTCCTCTGCGGTTTTTGCTTCCCGAATCGCAATTCTCTTATCCAGACTCACGTCGGAAAGTTCTTTCTCCTTTTTCCAGAGACTCGTCTGCGCTTGCTTGGCAGTTAGTCTCTCAGCCGCGACTTTGTCACGAGAAGTCTGCAATTGTTGCTCCAACCGCTCGACTTGATGCTCGAGGAAGGCGATCTTTTGCTCGGTCTCTTTTTTCGTGGTGGCGCTAACACGCGGTTGAACGACTTCCGATCGTTTGAGACTCGCGTTTTCGGCCTCGAGTTTCGTGACGCTTTGCTCCAATCGTCTCAGTAATTCCTCCAGATCACCGACCTTCCGCAACTGTTCCTCTTCCTTCTCCAGCGAATGCTGGAGTCTTTTTTGCAGAGCCTCTTTGTCCTGATCGACTTTTTCCAGCGTCATCGCGAGTTCTTGGTTGTGTTCGAGATTCATCATCGTCTCGTTGAGATCGGATTTTGCAACGTCCAATTGGCTTCGCATTTGCTCGTTTTCCAACCGAAGTTTCTCCAATTGTTCCTGCATACTCGTGATAGTCTGTTCAGCCTTCGGTATGTGCTCCAGTTGCTTCGATCTCTCTTTGAGCTGATTTCTCAGAGTTTCTATCTCCGTATCGCGAGCTGGAATCATTGCCTGTGTGCTTCTCAACTGTTCCTGGCAATCCTTCAACTCGGATTGAGCGAGTTCAAGGGCAACGTTCAATCTCGACTGTCTGCAGTGATTAGAATCCTGTTCGTTTCTAAATTTCGCTTCGAGCTCTGTATTCTTAGCAATTTCCATTTCCAACTTCATTCTTAACTCCGCCAGCTGATTGTGAGTTCTGTTGGCTATTTCTTCTAGCTTATTTTCCACACCCTGAGCGCTCTGACGGCTCAATTCTCTCGTCTTAGCTAACGACTCCTTATACTGTATTTGAAATACTTTGAGCTTGTGAAGTTCAGCATTTGCCGTCTCGAGTTCGCACTGAGTTCTCTGAAGCTTTGAGCTCATCTCGTTGTTGCTTGTGCAGAGCTCTGTAATTCTGACAGTCTGCGTCTCTATATGTTTATTCAGCTGATCTATTTTTTCCTTTTCCGCTACTTCCCACTTTCGTTTGGCTCTTTTTATCAAATCCAAAGCTCTAGTTTCCAGATCTCGTCTCTCCTGACGCTCTAAGTCCAAAGTTCTCTTGACAGAAGCCATGTCGGATTTGCAATTTATCAATTCTCGTTCCAATCTGTCCCTCGCCTTATCTGAGATTTCGAGCTTTCTGATTTTCTCCTCCAGCTGCGATTCCAGGGACGAGACAGCGTCCGATGTGGCTTTGTCCTGAAGTTCCAGGAGCTTTTTGTGACGCTCCTGAAACTCCTTCTTCTTGTATTCCATTTCTGTGCTGAGTTCGAGCATTTCTTTGGAAAACTTTTCCGTCTGATCGGACGCTTCTCTGAGAATATCTCTTTCGGATGTATCTCTGGTTGCCAGACGAATGGCAAGAGTAGGCGAACGTGTTTTTTCCATGTCTTTAACCATAATGCTAGACTTTAATTTCTGTCTGGTCGTCATTGAATATTCGCGACGCTATAGCGATTTTTTTTTTTCTTCGTTTTTTTTTTCCAGTATTTCTTGATAGACGGAAGTTTGAAAAATTCTCTATCACTCACCTTCCATTTGAGGACTAAATACGCGTCATCTCGTTCTCGTGCAGCCACTTCACTGCTCTCGAATCACTTTTTATTAATTGGAAGCATGTGTCACCACATGCGAAACTGTAACAGATATGAAAAAACATGATATTCTCTTGAGATAAAGAGATGCTGGAGTCTGGACAAGTTGCAGTTCAATACGAGAGACGCTTTCTATTTATCACAACAACACGTTTTGATCATGCTCTTTGGGTTATCGTTCGTCCTTAACAATCAACGACACTTGATCAACATCTCATGTGATTATTAACTACGCTATTACAATGTTTACGTGCGTACGTCTTGCTTACCCAACTCGTACGCTTGTAACCGTTGCGTTGCATACTCCATCTTGTAATTTGAATTCGAGCAGATGCGGCTTAGGCGAAATTGGAGCAGCTGCGATTGGCTGACGTTTCTCTACTCGCGCCTGCGTTTTGAGGGAGAGCGGCAGCAGCGTGTTACTGCTTTCGGCGATAAAGATAAAGAGCAACACAAGACACATGACATATGCCAGGCGTATGGTCACGTGACCGGACTTCGAGAATTACCGATGAACGATAATTTTTTTAAAATTTCATTTGGCTGAAGTGCTAATTCATGGTATGATGTAATTAGAGCGTTAATAAAAGTGTAGATTAATTCATCTGTATTTTACAATTGTAAAAACTTAGTAAGACTTTTTCATCTCAATATTCAATATTCAATGCAGTATAGTAATGCCTAGGATAAATTTTTCTATCATCGTTCATTGCGGGTGACCAGCACCTACCCGAAATTCATAAACGATTAAAGCGCCATCGGACAGCATGATAAATGTTTTCGGAGAAAATGATTTCAATTTTGTTGGAAATCTCAAAAGAGAAAAGCTACATTTCACGTTCTGAGCAAGAAGCGATTTGAGCGTCACATGCATGAAACGATGAATCCAAAGTTTTTACGTTTTCGAAGCAGTTCGAAAATATTATTTGCAACCCTGAGGAACGTGAAGACGCCGTTCTAATCTCCACCCCTTTTTGTCCAGATAATTTTTGTTTTTCGACTCATAAGATTTACTCTCGCAAGCCGGTATAGTAGGAAACACACCACACAAAATGTATTGTATCGGTAGAGTATTTTACATAGATCCCACTATTTTCGACACGAGATAAAAAAGTCGCAGCGCCGCATGCGGAATATTTTCGAGTCTAAATTCGACGGACGTCATAACAAGACGTGTTTACTACGAGTTTGTGTCACGTTTACCACCAACGATTTCGAATGTTTACTATGTCAATGAAAATGATTCGATAAACTAACGCCAATGAATTGTGCACGTTTTTGTCATTCAGTGAAGAAAATGATGTTGCGGAGAGCGTATCCTGGTGAGAGGATTGTACGCAATTGAATACTTCTAAAGATTAACAAAATATTTATGAATATCATTGTATTACGCAATTTTGCTATGCCGTAGGTTTGGCGGGATTTTCAAATCTCGCTTTTGTGCCGAAATGCCAGCCTCCGAAAGAAGAAGAACTTAACCGCTTGAAAAGATTCTTAGAAGAAGAAGGCAGACTCTGCGTTTTAACAGGAGCTGGGATATCAACAGAGAGCGGAATTCCTGACTACAGATCAGAGGGTGTTGGACTGTACGCAACTAGCGATAAAAGACCAGTTCTGTACAAAGATTTTGTAGAAAAGGAACATATAAGGCGTAGATATTGGGCAAGAAACTATACTGGCTGGCCAAGATTTTCAGCTTTTCAGCCAAATTCCACTCACAAAACCCTAAAAGCCTTGGAGGATAATGGTATAGTCAGCTGTGTCGTTACTCAGAATGTCGACAGACTGCACACTAAAGCAGGAAGTCGCAATGTCATTGAATTACATGGCACAGCTTTTGTCGTCATGTGCTTGAGCTGCGACCAAAAGATTAGCAGACTGGACTTTCAGAATTCTCTACACGAACTGAACCCTACTATGCGCGCCAAAACACAGGAAATTAGGCCCGATGGTGATGTGGAATTGACTCAGGTAATACGGAGTAAAACTTGATTTTTGTGAATTTTTTTGACTCTGGAAAGGTTTAAGCTTCGCAAAAGGTGGTTGATGAAAAACTTGGCACATAGTCAAAGAAGTTATGCTTCTTTGTGCATAAGAATTTACACAATACTTGAATTTTTTTTAATTTTACTTTAAACTTAGAAAAAAAAGTCTGTGTGCTCTAATTGCTGCAATTAATAGGTATTAAATTTAAACAGGCTGAAATCTCAAGTCAATCATCTGCATGGCTGTTGAGTCAGTAATTATTGAAGTTATACTCTTATACACAGAGATATAGTGTAACCTTTGATACAACAATCAAAAGTATACCAAAAATATTTCAAGAATTCCAAAACACTGTAAATTGAGGTATACAGAGTAAAATTCGATTTTTGTGAATTTTTTTAATTCTAGAAAGATTTCAACTGCGCAAAAGGTGGTTGACGAAAAACTTGGCACACAGTCAAAGAAGTTATGCTTCTTTGTGCATTAGAATTAACACAATACTTACATTTTTTCAAACTGAAGTTTGAAGTTAGAAAAAAAAAGTCTCTGTGCTCTAATTGCTGCAATCAATAGGTATTAAATTCAAACAGGCTAAAATCTCGAGTCAATCTGCATGGCTGTCGAGTCGATAATTATTGAAGTTATACTCTTATACACAGAGGTATAGTGTAACTTTTGATACAACAATCAAAAGTATACCAAAAATATTTCAAGAATTCCGAAATACTGTAAATTGAGGTATACGGAGTAAAATTTGATTTTTGTGAATTTTTTTTATTCTAGAAAGATTTAAACTGCGCAAAGGTTGACGAAAAACTTGGCACACAGTCAGAGAAGTTATGCTTTTTTGTGCATTAGAATCAACACAATACTTACATTTCTTCAAACTGAACTTTGAAGTTAGAAAAACAAGTCTCTGTGCTCTAGTTGCCGCAAATCGATTTACCGTAATCGATGGGTATTCAAATAAAACCAGCTCAAATTTCAACTCAATCATCTGCTTGCCTGTCGAGTTACTAATTATTGAAGTCATATTCTTATACATAGAAATATTGTGAAAACTTTAATACAACGCTCAAAAGTATACTAATATTTCAAGAATGTGATAAAAATGTATCAAAATCATTTATCAAATTTGTTGCAAGTACTTTTACGAAGACCCAAATAGTTTTTCTGCATTAAAGATGATAAATAAGGGAGCTAAATGCACGAAACGATATTTCTGCAATTTTTGCACTCTACGATTTTTATTGATTCGATAAATTTTTTTCAGGATCAAGTCGACGACTTCAAAGTTCCGCCGTGCGGGAATTGCGGCGGTATATTGAAGCCCGACATAGTTTTTTTCGGTGACAATGTGCCGCGAATCGTGGTAGAAAACGTTCGCGATTCCGTGAACGACGCGGACGCTCTGTTAGTTCTCGGAACGTCTTTAACAACGTTTTCCGGCTACAGAATAATTTTACAAGCGATCGAAGCAAACAAACCAATCGCCGTCGTGAATATAGGAGTGTCACGAGCAGATAAACATGCGACTGTAAAAGTGGCAAGCCGCTGTGGTGAAGTTTTCTGCAAATTGTTTGGCGACAATGTCGAGAGGAAGAACCTTTCTGGGTGAACGACCGGAACTTCTATAAATAACTGTACAAATTAATATCGCTTGCTGTCTGTTTTTCATTGTAATTAACATTTCAACTGCAATACCTGCTTGTAAGTTTGTAAATAAAATGCAAAGTTATTTCATTTAAGTAAGGAATATTTCATTCATGAGTCATTAGGAGAAAAATTGTATCATAATCTGTTTCCACTGTTTTCGTATATAGAATTTAGGTTTACATATTTTTTATTTTTTCAACATTTCAATGCATCAGTATACAAATTGGTGCAAATAATTGATAAAAGTTTTTAGTGACCAATTTTATTATTTTCGTGATTTTCAACAGAATGCTATCAGATTTTTAAATCAGAATGATCACTCTAATTTTCGTAAATTTAAACTGTTATCCGTAACTTGACTTACGTTTTTGGATGTTATATTCTGAATTTAGCCGTAATCACAAATGAATCAACATTCGTTTGTGTCGGATTTCGGGGATTTTTTTATGTATCAAAAAATGAGCATTATAATAATTCTTCCAGAAGTTCGGTTTGCAAGCTGAAATTTCCAGCATAAATTATTTCTATAATTATACATCTAACGGTGATTGGTACAAAGTTTTGTACCAATCTGTCAACTAGTTCGGATTAAAAGTTGTTCACAGACCAAAGAAGATTGAAAGATTGTTTTTATTGTTTATCGTTCGTTGGCTTAAAATTCATTCTTAATTATACGCCGGTTAACATGCTGATTCACATTACGACTATAATATTATTATGGATGCACTAAAAAATCGTGTAAACGTTGTACATTTAAAGTAACTAGATCTATATATAGGATCAGAAATAATCAGAGTAAACTTTGATGCTACAATTGGTAAAGTTTCCCGATGTAGTTGTAAACGTAGAGTATAATTTACGCTTCGCTTCGCGTATATTACAGAGCATATTTCATTAGTATAATTATACGTATATCACATGATCGCCTGCACAATATAATTCGGGTGATGATCCTGAGAAAAATTGGGCGGCTCTACCCCAAGAAATATTCTTGTGCTGTATCCGTTACTCAGTATATTAAATTAAAGCTAATTCAATACTTAATATGAAGATATCTGCAAATGCAAAATTTCAACTCGTGTCAACTATAACTTTGTAATCCTGTGGTGAATTCATATATTTCAAAGGCAGATATGTTTATTTCTCGTTTATCTCCAGGCAATTTTTTTAGTTTTTTTTTCGATGATTCTGCAAAAGTATTTTTAAGCTCTTGACCTTATTTTTTTCATTGCGAAAATGATTCGTCTATTTTTTCTCAATACTCATGATTTTTTCCAGATTTTTAAATTTGCTCCGAATTTTGTGTTTTTCCACACATTTATTGTATACAGAGAAGTAAATTCATAGCAAATTAAAACATCTAAAAAAATGTATACGTGTTCAGAAGAAATGGCGAATTATTTTCATGAATTTGAGTTTCCGGGAAATTTGGTAAAAAAGACATTTCTTTATTAATTCAATAATAATTTAATAATAATTCTTTTCAGTACCTGTAACATTCATGAAGTTTTCAAAGATTTTTATATCGTAGAGAAGTATTTTCAATTTTCTCTTATTTATCTGGAACTCATGTTAAATAAACACCAAGCGACAGAACTGCACTTATAGACATTTTTGTATGAAAATGAATATTGGAAGTTTTATTGCAGATACGCGTATATTAAATTCAATATACAAATTGTTACATAGGTGTTATTGTATGCGACGATTAGCGGTCAAGGTATATTATGATAGAATTTTTGCGAAGCACATCTCGGGTGTGAGACCGTGATCGCCAGATTCAAAGTGCGCGAAACCGAAACCCAATTCAAATTTCACTAATACGAATCCTTTTCAATAGTGTCGATTGTAGCTGCTTAACGAATTTATTTAATAAATTAAACAAATTCATCAATCAGCCAGAATCGACGAATTTTCATCTCGAACAAATTGTGAAAAAAATTAAATACCTTAAGTACACTGTTAAGAATGTTTTGAAAAAATTGCTGCCAGCCCTTCTCAAATCGGGTAAAATTTTCAACAATCCGGTTAACGTGCCATAAACGTTCGATGTGTCAAAAACAATAAGGGTGAAAAAAAAAAAAAATTGCGAACGGAAAATGCCCGGGGAAAAGCTATTTCTGAGAGTATTCGATGGAGAACCCATCGAATTCTCGATAGCAGTCGTTCGAAAATAGTTTAATGCTGGATTTTCCAGCATTAAAAAAAATGTTTGAGGTAAGTTATATTTAGTAGTTTATATTTGAAACAAAATTTCAGTAAAAGTGACAATTGTAATGTGTCGTTTTTCAAATTTAAAGAGAAATAGCGCCTAATCGACTAGAGAACGCTCGCTATCCTTTTGTAAAGATCGAACGTAAATATATTAAATAGATCGTATTGATCTCAAGAGTGAATTGAATGCTAAATATCTAGCTCAAATTTTGGAGCTTCCTCTTTTCTCTCGACAGTCGCACCATGCCGACTTAATAATTGCCGTGCCGTATCTTAATAATTATATACATTTTTCTCTTCTGGACAAGTGGTGAGGTGTGCATGCCGAGTGTACCGACACTGCAAAAGACTTTACTTAAACTCAAGAGTGAACGAAAAATTAGTTTTCACGTGTTATATATATTTCTTTATGTATATTATTTGGAATACTACACTCTCGTTATTTAGTGAGAAAGAGAGAGAGAGAATTTTTTTTTAATGTATATTTTGTATTTATCCGATTTGACAGTCTAGAATACTACACTCAGAGAAATCGTCATAGTACAGTTAACTATAAAGTGACAACTATTGATTTTTAGTCCTTTTATGATTACGGTGACTATAAAAATAGTTGTGACAACTAATTAAGTGATAACAACTATGTTTGTATCAACGAAAAATGAATAGTTGTCATTTTATGGTTACTAATACCATAATTTTCTCTCAGTGTATCTATGGACAAAACGAAAATTGTTATAATTAAATACATTCGTTTATTGTCTCGTTTATCCGCGTATTTATTATTATTTAAATAAGAATTACCTGTCACTGAATATATTTAAAATGTTAAATATAAAAATATTAACGATTTTCTGCACAATAATTGTGTTAGTGTTCATCGCTTACGTTCGCGAATACCTCACGTTAGAGGCAGTAATCATTTTGCAATTAAATTCGCGTAAATAATAATTCATTCTGCTCACAATAGAAATTCAGATTATTACACAATCATTTATATAATTTTGCTTCGTCATAGAGGAAGCTTTGTTTTCATAAAAAACATTGTTTCCGAGATTTTCTAATGCAGAGCTCAGTGAATTTCAACGTGCCAAAACAATAACGTCGCTGCACAGCGAGAAAAACAAATTTCGAAGGCAATATCTCACGAAAATTATTTGTTAAGATGTTTGATGAAAAACCGATCGAATTTCATATGACGTGCGTATCGGAATAAATCCAACAAATAAACAAATCCGCCTTCAAAATATATGAATTCACCACAGAGTTACAAAGATATAGCTGACAAAAGTTTAAATTTTGCAGATGTATATATCTTCTTCTTATCTCATTACTTAATCACTAGTTCTAGCCCCTAAAGAGGTATACAGTGTTTTGTGTCTCATTTAAAAATAAAAATATCAAGAAAACCACAGTGTCCGTGATAAAATCGCTAATGTAACAAGTTCTGTGTATTCTTGATATGTCTCGGTAGTTGAATGACTGTAATCAATTTGAAATAGTTGATCGAATCGAATGCCATACGCATTTAGTAATCGTTTGTTAAAAGTACAATGTTGTCGGGCGAATCACGCTGTTGACAAAATTTATTATTTTAATTTTGACTGTACGAGGACGGTCCTAGAATATCGAGCTCCGATCATCGATACGCAAGGAGCGTTGGACAAATATTTTTTAGTTGTCGAATAAAAGTGTCTGCTGGTCCTATCGTAGCCGATTAAATAATCGCAACTACGATCTATGGTTATTTTAGCCTCGTACGGGAGCTTCCACTGAATGATTCAGCGATTCCCGGGCTCCCCTTTTTGCTGCTTTCGAATTCATATGTTCATATTGAGCGGCATTAGCGGTACGTACTTGTCGCTCGGTCGGAACTTGTACTGCGAACATAGACGGTTCGACTCCGCCTCGCCATACCCGTTCCTGAAATTCGAAAATACATATCAATTTACAATTATAACGAATGCTTCAATTAAGCCTGAGGTTAAATCTGCCACCCTGTAATTTGTTTATCAGCCACCACCTGAAGAAATCAAATATTTGTTATCATTGTCACGAAAAAGCTCTTATTTTTATTTGAAAAAATCTTGCAAATTGTTCCTCATTATTTTCCACCTATTATACAAAAATACATGTGTGTAGAAGCCTTATATAGAAAACTCCATGGACGATACAAAACGATGAGGGAAGAATAAGAAAAATCCTGCATCGTATGGTTCCTATTGATTGTTAGCTGAAATTCAAATACTTGTGACATTTTAACCCGTGAACCTATTTTCATAAAATCTCCTATGAATTAATAGTTAATGCTAGGCCATTTTCCTAGGTATTTTTGGTTTATTTTGTCTTTTCTTTAGATCATCTTGAAGAAACTGATAAAAAAGAACATAATTTTAAAAAACGATTTCCAGAACGCCAACGTTTTTTTAATTTTGTTCCCTTATAGTGGAATCTTTATTTTGGTCGACTTTTTTTTCCTGATTTTTATGTCTGGGTACTCAAAATAGTATTAAAAAATGAGAGAGAATTACTTTTTACTCCCCGCACAAAATTAAGTCAAATTGATCATTACTCTTTGTGAAAAATGCTGTGGCAGCTCTTCAACTACCGCAATTTTCGTGTTGAAAAGCTCGGATAGAAACCAATAGAAATTGGCAAAAACCGCATAGAATCTTATATGAGTTTCTATATCTGGATCTATGCTGTCTTTGCCCATTTTTATTGCTTTCTACCGGATCTTTTCAACAGGGGTTTTATTTGATGGATTAAAAAATGAATTGGCGTAATGTAAAAGAAATAATCGGTATTGAACTTTAGCTGAATCTATAAAGCATCTCAAATTTTATATGTCAATTTGGTAAAGATTGGTAAGGAAGTTTAGATGTAATACAACGCTGAATTTTCATAAAATACACGTTGTAATTTTGAACCAAGTGAATTTCAACAAATTGGGTGAAAATTCTCTACATGAATAAACCAAACAAAACATCAGCAACGCTGATGTTTTAGAAAAACGGAAATATAAATATAAATGTAATGGGACAGGGCAAATGAAAAAACCCGTAAAGATACGAAATAAAACTACTACTTTTACCACTCAGCAACGCTAGATTAAAAATTTGGTTAAGATCGATCAAGGTCTTCACGTTTTACACCGATTTCAATTTTATAACTGTGTATACCACTTAGTGTGCGTAATAATATTTGGCACCGTATATAAATAAACAAACCAAAGTCGGGTCTTGCAGCAGATTTCTTTTTCATTTTGCCATTTTTTAAAAGCAATTTATGACAAAGCTACATTTCGTCAACATACTTTCTCATAGAAGAAGCTCTAAGAAAGTTGAAAAATAAGTAAGCAAGTTCCGACTGTTTTTTGTCTGATATAATTTCCTATAGCACCTCTTCCATACAAGTAGAAATACCCTCATTACCGGTCAACCACCACCTCTATTATTTTTAATATATCCTACACTCAATTAAGACTCCTGGTAAACATGTAATGGTAATTTCAGAATCTTGGATAATTCTGCATGAGAGTCTGTCTTCGTCGAGCCTTGACACCGTCCGCCAAAATGTTCAGAAGAACCTTTAGCAATGATTTTGGTCTCTCGGTTTTCCATCCGCGTCTAATTACTGATTGTTGATATTTGGGAGATCGTTGCCACTCCATAAGAGTATTAAAACTGGAAGAATAGGACGGAGTTCGCTGCTATTAATGTAAATGTAAAAACCTCGTTTATAGCGCATCAAATCGGACGCATACAAAAATATCTCGTAAAAAAATCTAAAAGAAGAAAATTTAAGTGGGTCAGGCTGCAAAGCAGGCCATTTTATGGTCCGTTCGGTAAACTTTTGATTTCAAAATGTGCAGTCAAAGAGACATCAAAAATGTAAAAAAATAGTTTATATCTATGGTATTACTTTGAGAATTCTCTCGTAATCGACGTAAAAATGTCCTCTTCTTCTCAAATGATTATTAAAAAATTGTAATTTCAATTACTAAGCATATTAAATTGCGAAAAAGTCTGTGACGAAGCTTACTGACGAAAATGTGTTCTTGGTAAGGAAAAGCAAATGTTCAAACTGCCGGGAGAATGAGAGTTGAAAGATTCTATGATATCCCTAGCATGTTGTGCCATTGATAAACGACCGAAAAACGACCCGAGACGTTTTCTGCAGAAATGTTACCATAAAACGACAGCAAAACGACCGATATTATTTCATACTCGATCGGTCGGTTTACGGTTAGTGTACCTTAAAATGACAGCAAACCGACCGATATTATTTCATTCTCGATCAGACTTTTTACGGTTAATGTACCTAATAATGACGGCAAACCGACCGATATTATTTCATACTCGTTCGGTCGTTAACCGTAAGGATAATGTATCCAAAAACGACTGCAAAACGACCGACCTTTTTTCGTTGAAAAAATAAAATAAAATTACTGTCGTGTGTAGGTCTTGATGCTGCAATTTTCGGATTACCAGTCAACATTATGAGGAACATGTGTTTTCGTGCAATCAACGAATGCGGACGCAGCACACTCGACTGGTAATCCGAAAGTTGCAGGATCGAGACCCGTAAATGATAATTATTTGTCTTTTCACCAAATATAATATTTTAGGAGCGCGCGCATATTTATTTATTCCTTTCCTTCACGAAAATTTATCCGTACAATAAGAAAATACGAAAAATGAAAAAAGATCGGTCGATTTGTAGTCGTTTTTTGGTACATTTAATATGAAACGACCGATCGTGTATGAAATAATATCGGTCGTTTCCCAGTAAATACGTTTCATTACGACAATATAACATGGAAATTACATGTCATGTAAGAATGTTACACTTATTATACATTGCGATTATATAACATGGTAGTAACATGCAATTTTACAGTTGTTAAAATGTTTGAAACGTTTTTTTGTAATATAAAATGAATGTGCCGATTATGTAACAACGTAATATAACAAAATTATATTGCTGAGTCAAAAATTGCAACTTATATGTAATGTCCAGGTAATATTACATGTGATATTTGTTACAATACCGTTAAATTGCCACGATATAACTATGTTTACTTGGTTTGCAGTCGCTTTTTCGTCAACTAGCTGGAAGACGACCGATCGAATATGACATAATACCGGTCGTTTTATGGTAACATTTTTGCAGAAAACGACCTAAGTCGTTTTGCGGTGAACTAGGAGTGCATTGCGGTCAAAATTGCGGTCGCAAGGCTTGCTAGGGATTGAAAGGCAAAAGCTTCTGACTAATGTTTGTTTAATTATAGCTTTTGATGTTACCTCTGCCACTGAGAGCAAGGGCGCCGCTCCTTGAAACAGGTCACCTGAATGACATTGAAGAACAATGCACCGAGCGTGTTGGCGACCTCGGTATTCAAGTTTTGGAGGCACCTACGGAACTTTGCATCGCAGTCGCAGTGCGAACGGGTGAAGGGCGAGGTGTTGCAAATGCCGTGAATACAAGAGTGAGGATTTATAACGACCGGACAATGGTCGTGCTCTCTGCAACAGGCGTCCTCATTCGCATGGTGACCCAAATCGTCGTAGGAACCAGCGATGCTTCCAGGTCCGCACCACTTTGTTCCAGGATATATCAATCCTCCACCTGCTGGCTGGTTCTGTTTCAAATTATTTTATTCAACTTAATTAGAAGCCCTATTAACGGTCAATTGTATTGTTCTTAAGGGATTCAGGCTCAAGTTGCTGATATTCATCGACAGATATCGCACTTGCTTATCTACTTATGTCCTTTGAGAATATTTATCAATTCATTCATGAAAAATCATTCAATTATGGCAAGTGAGCTATAAGACATTTATGGGTTATTAAACTTTTGTACACGATGCTGAGATTACTCGGTGAGCCGAGGAATTAAAAAAATTTCTTAATTGTACAATTTGACGACAGCGATATTAAATGATAATAGATCTATAATAGAGAATAATAATCTCTGGTAACAAGGGCGAATTAATCGCTATACATTGAACAAAAAAAAAGGTTTATCTTTAATTATTTAATTGGAAAACATTTTTTGTGTTTCGAAATCGCTTATTTGATCATTTTTGTGCCCAAGTATGCCTATAAATTCTAAGTAATAAGTACCACATGACAAAAAATTCACCTGTATTTTTATATGCTGTTTTTTTATTTGGTGGTAACTTTTTTTTTGTTATTTAAAAAAAAAATTTGTTCGTCATCAATCAGCAAATTTGTTGAAAATGACAAAAAATAGACTTATGGAATGTGTTTCAAGCGATTTGGTTACGATCAATACATTATATTAATTGTATTGTTCAGAATGATGAACTTGCAATTTTTTGCAACCTCATAGAAAAAGCTTTGTTTCATGGGAGAATTTTTCTATACCGGAATATATAGAACTCGGAAATTTCAATCACCTCATGACTCAAGAAGAGTTCAACTGATTAAGCTAAAAATGGGAATTGATTTTGTCAATTTTCGACAAAATGTATGCCGAAATTAAGATAATTTACGATATTGTGGTATTATATATGAGGTATTTCATATCAACTCGTCTTGGGTCTGACCTTTGACCTCTCAGATTTAATCCCCAAATTAATATGTTATTGAACTACGTCTAAAAAGCAACAATATGATTTATTGGATTTGTTAAAGAACTCTTTATATATTTATAATTATTTATAACGAACATACTGAGTCCTGTAATTTAGAAAACCGAAAAAATTCTCATAAGTTCTGTATCGGATATCAATATTGTTTAACTTCGACCCAAAGTGTCCCGAACGTCGCTTCCATTTTTTAATAAATTCCTTTCAAAATGAAAATTGAAAACATTCGGATGCGTTACAATTCATTCACTTCAGGCTTTTTACTCGAACATTCCTATATAAGTCAGAATTTCGGAGGATTTTTTAAAAATGATCAAAATCTAGTGATTAAAAAAAAAGCATTAATAATACGTAGAAAAAAATTAAATGAAAAAAAAAATCGCTTTAAGAAAATCTGAAAAAAATTCTTCACAGTTCTCATATACATAGAAATGTTCCCAGTCAACACAAAAATCGGTTTCGTTGCTGCTCAAAACATAACACTGTAGTTGAATAACAATTACATTGCTGAGTGGGAAATTGTAATAGAGCAGCAACGAAACCGATCTTCATGCCTACTGGGGTTTAAACAAAAGCCTGCAGTGAAAGAATTCTTACGCATGTAACTTTTTTTAGATTTCGTTTTGAAACAAAATCGTAAAAAAATCGAAGCGCAGTCCAAATTCAAATTTGGAGTCTAAATTCAAAAATATTAATATCCGATACAGGATTTATGAGAATTATTACAGATTTTTAAATTACGGCACGCAATATGTTCCTCATAAATAATCATAAGTTTCTAAATTGGTGAAGAAAAATCTGACAAAAGATTTGCTATTTAGAGATAGAACAGTAACATAAAAAATCGGGGACGAAAACCGATAAGTCGAGTGTCAGGACCACCTCGAGTTCCTATGGAACGCCCCATGCACAAAAAGTCTCGTACCTTTCCTTTGTTTCGTGACTGTTTGCAAGTCTCTTCAAGATCGTCGATAAGATTGCTGGACATCTGACGGACCTTCTTCGGATCGGCGCCCAGAATCATTTGCTGAATGACACCGCGATCGTGATAAAGGGCGCAAAAGGGCGCACCGGCGTTAAGCTCGACCATCCTGGACATGGTCATATCAGCGACTAGGACGCTCGCTCGAACGTTAACCGCAGCCAGGATCATCAAGAGCACAAAAGTTATGGCAATCATCTGCAACAATTAATGAACAAAATTTTTTAAATTTTCCCTCGTGTCGATCAATTTTTAAAAATTCCATTTAAAACCATATAAAGCGGTAATTACAACAAAATGAGTTTCTGGTCTAAGGAATCATAGATAAAAAATGACTAATTAAATCGGAAAACTTCGTAGAGAGCAATTACTTTCCTAAATGAGCCCTAGATATAAATTTTATATCAGAAACTTCCTCTGAGGGAATTTCCGGATAATATAGTGATTAGTGATTATAATTATACAGGAATATCCCAAACGAGAAGCAATTAGTGAATGAAAAAATTCGTGATGACGCTGTGACTTTTTCCCTGATGATTCATTTTTGTCTCTCTTCTGTCAAATGTTCAATGAGAACTAATAATTGCTCCCTTTTTGTTTCAAAATGGTGGTCAATTTTTACTTCCTCAGAGCGTAAGCGTTAAAAGAGTAGATCAAAATTTATGACGAAGCAATGTCTACAACCTTATAGTTTACAGTCTTTTTTTCATTACTAGTTTTCATTACTCATGCTTGAAACCTGTTGGTATTTGTTGAAAAATTTTTATTATCACAACATTATAATCACTCCATGACATCCCATGGAAAGCTAGTGTCAATGGACCAGTTTCATAAACTCAAAATTATTGTAGAATTAGAACAACGCCATCGTCTCGTGAAAAATATTCTTATTATAAAAGAATTACTGTTATCACAACATTATAATCACTCCATGACATTCCATGGAAAGCTAGTGTCAATGGACCAGTTTCATAAACTCAAAATTATTGTAAAATTAGAACAACGCCATCGTCTCGTGCAAAAAATATTTATTATAAAAGAATTGCTGTTATCACAACATTATAATCACTCCATGACATTCTATAAAAAGCTAGTGTCAATAGATCAGTTTCACAAACTCAAAATTATTGTAAAATTGGAACAACGCGATCGTCTCGTGTAAAAAATATCATCAACATACCTCAACATTCGCAAGAATTAGAGTGCACAATTACTTTTGTTTTAAAAATTCACAAATCTATCAAATCTAAACTTGATTCGTTGAGCGATTCGTCCCAAATTTAATACTGCACCGTATTTGATATAT
Source organism: Tromatobia lineatoria (assembly GCA_949699805.1). Lineage (NCBI taxonomy): Eukaryota > Metazoa > Arthropoda > Insecta > Hymenoptera > Ichneumonidae > Tromatobia > Tromatobia lineatoria. The sequence goes on along the minus strand of OX453050.1, from coordinate 2,790,767 downwards.
TCGAATAATGTAACTAATTAGATATTGTTATTAAATCACTTTTCTCGATGATCTTAGCCGTTTTGAGAATCTTGAAAGTCTTGGATACTATTTTTTTTTTAAACTTGCTGTACGGGACGCAAAAGAGCGAACTGCACACAACGTCGTATGCACTTCTGAATTTACAGAAGTTTTTTAAAATTATTCGGTGTCCGGATGACCTGATGAGGTTGAGGCTATCGGTTCGAGCGACAAACGTGTACTAACAACCTACCCGCGGTTTTGCGAAAAAACAAGCGGTTCCTTCAGGGTTAATGCAATATTCATGTCGTTGACAGGAGAATGAGGAGGCGCAAGAGCGGTATCGAAATCGAGGAAGCTCTCAAATGACGCACGTGCTCGCTTCGAAGGTCCCGCCAAATACTTCTTTATCGCTTCTCTATACTGCAATTTCCCTCTCGGGCTGAGAAGCGATGCTTCCGTACTCTCGAATTTACAATATTGTGGCAACCAAATACCTGCCAAGTGGGCGAACCTTCCACTCAGATATATATGCGGTATTCCAGTTCAAGTCGTTGTACATATTTCACCCAAACTTTTTCATTATTGTTATGTTATTGTACTTATTCCAAAAAGCTCTTGAAATTTTTGGAATTATGAAAGTTTCTTTAAATCGTAAATAATTATTTGTATGAGATTTTTTTTTAATGACAATTTAGGTCGCAGTCTCCAAATTTGAAAATAATCTTTAAAATAAAGTGTCTGGTAACTAACATTTTACGTGTAATAAAAAAGCGAATAAGTTTCTATTTTTTTGGCATTTTCAACATTTTGTAGTATTTTGAATTTTTGAAACATCGGAAAAATGTGAAGACAGTTTCTAATCATCCTTGAAATGATACTTGTTTCATGAGAATCTTTTGACTAATCATAGTAGAAAATTTAATGATTGAGAAAATGTAGGATATTTATTGAAAATAAAAAATAAATAAATAATTGAACAGATTGGACTGGGGCACCGTCAAATGTTGACCGAGTTGACCTGGAATCCCTCATATCCATATATATGTACAGTGATCAACGCGTTAGTAATCCGCGAGAGGTGACCTTCGTGAGATTCTTTGTACCACCTTCAATCGAGAGACAACACCAAGAGAGAAAGGATTTCAAAAATTCACTAAGCATTTCTGCCTACAAGATTCGCGCCGAGTCACAAAAACGAAGAAATTGAATAAATTTGTACTGGAATTGAAGATACATCTAATTTATTGGCGTCTCGCCTGCCAAATACTCGTCTCGAAAGCCAAAAGATTTAGGAAAAGAGTGTTGATGAATTAAAACTAGTATTGTAGAAATATCAATCTCATCAGGCTCCGTTTGAAATAGTAATAAAATAATTACGGCTCTGTGAATTATTTATAGGGGAATTTTTAATTAATATGTTCATTTGCATTTTATTGAAATTCACCGTGAAGAATCCTTGGTTGGAAAAAAAAATCTACTATCACAGTTTTACAGTTAAGTGGCGTTTATTGTCCTCCTTGGGTTCACCAAGGGTCAGAATGATCCCAAAGGCGAGTTTTAGCGAAAATTACTATAAGCCTTCGGCGGCAAATTTGACTGGCTTAAGGAGGTTCGTCAGTAAAATTTAAAATGCACAGAAAAATCTAAAATAATTACCGCGTTTTAAATAATTCATAACAAACTCACATGAATTTTTCAGGAATTTTCGTCTACATCGTTTACACAAAATTAATTTTTTTATGCATACATTTTAACATGGGCTCTTATGGCATCGACGAATTGTTATTCGACGAATTGTTATTCGACGAATTGTTATTCGACGAATTGTTATTCGACGAATTGTTATTCGACGAATTGTTATTCGACGAATTGTTATTCGACGAATTGTTATTCGACGAATTGTTATTCGACGAATTGTTATTCGACGAATTGTTATTCGACGAATTGTTATTCGACGAATTGTTATTCGATGAATTATTTTCGAAGAATTGTTATTCGATGAATTATTTTCGAAGAATTGTTATCGCTGAATTGTTTTTGACAAATTTTCCACAGACCCGCATTCACATACCGTTATGCTATGGTAAATGCGTAAAGAAGAAAGAGTTTTGCGTCGACAAGTGCAAAAAGATGCTTTAGACCATCTCGATGAAAGCTTTTTGATGTACGGACCTGGCATCGACGACTCTATGTGAGTATAAGAAAATGATCGAATTCGATTTCCATTTTTTCCGAGTGCAAAATTTTAAAACGCTCTCCTGAAAAGTGTCATTTTAAAAATCCGTGTACATGATTTCACAAAATCTACTGGACCGATCGTTTCAAAATTTTGCGCAGTACTTCTTCAGATAATTCCCCACGTAATGTAGAGAGCTTTTTGAAAAATAATTAGTGTTTTTTCAAAAACAAATTAGCTGACTTTTTTTTTTAGCAAAAATCGATTTTTTTATTTTGAAGTGCTCCCAAAAATCGAAAAAAAATCCCCATCCCGATTACCTTGTCTATAACGAATATAACTGTCCTTTAACAAATGCATTTTGATTTTTTGGTTTCAAATTATTCTGTGACGAGTTATGATGTACACCAAAAAGCAACATTTTTTCGAGGCGCCTCCGGAGATTCGCTTTCACGCGGTCAATTTTTTTATATTTTACAATGATAATTTAACATAATATTTTAGAAATGTTGTATTATTATATGCAATTTAATTGAATAAAGTAACACTATCAGTTTCGACAAAATAAAAAATCCTAAAAAGGGCCTTTTTTCGTTGCCCAAAACCTTAACTCCTCCTTAATAAAATGTAAGTGAAATTCGTACCACATATGAATATAATTTAAAAATAATCTTATAATCAACTGAGTAAAAAAATTGTCATTCGACCTGTTTTTTTGCGTGTCAAGGTATTTCAACGCTTCAACTGGATCGAATAGGGGTCCGTCGTTGGCTTTTGATTTAAATACTCGTTTCCCGTATGTCAATATATCGTATATCCGGGCGAGCCATGCATGAGGTCTTATCTTCACTAAATGGAACTTCCCTATTTTTGTCTCCGATACCTATACATATAGATTTAGTCGTATTATTATGTGGATACCCAGCGTTTGACGTGTCTACCAGTGATGCGGGGAGATTAATAAGCCGGAATAAGGGTCCATTCATAGTATAATTAGCGTTTAATCGATAGTGATACAGCGTTTACAGAAATCGCTTCGTGCGGTTCATGCTTCCATCGACGATTAACGTTTCTCATTTTAAACCATTCATTTTCCAATTTACCACATGATAATGATAATAAAAAGCTGCAAAGTTCAACTTTGCAGCTTTATTTTTTATCAAAGTTACATTTCTCAAAAATTTAAACCACATAAATTATGACGAAACTGTGTACCTATGATCGGTGAATAACAATCACGATTCATGCCTTAAGCGATTTCATCGCTAAAGTAAGACTTCGCTATCTTATGTTTTGTTAAGTTTAATGCAATAACATAATTTTTTTTTAATTAAAAATTCTGACGAAATTGAACCGTATTGCATATTATGACGGAACTATGTTCTAATCATCACTAGATAGGGCCAATTTCATGTATCAAATTTAAGTTTATTGTCTCAAGTTTTGCGAAAGTGAGGGCAAAAACGTGATTTTTTCGACGATCTCAAAACTATAAAATCGGAAACGCTTTGCCGACTTTGGTCGTACAAAATAGACGCGTGTAAAAATAGTGACATCAAATAGCTTCTTCAATTCTTTCTAATTCGGTGTATCATAGAGCATTTATTGCGACATACTCTCAAAGATATTAAACTTTAACTGCAATGAATGCGTATAATATGCATTTTTTTGCGAATAACTCAGTTACAGTGGATCTTACGACGATAATTATTACTATCAAGCTTGAAGAGAATACGTTCAACTCCGAAACTACATAAGAATTATTGTAGTAAGATCAAACTTCATGGACGTATGATTTATTAAAGCTTAACTCCAAAGTATAACACATCCGCAAATGATTATTTTTTGCCATAGAATACGTTTCTAGTTACTTTAATTAAACAAGTTAGTTGCATATACCTGTAATAGTCAATTAGTCAATTATTTTGATATAACGAATTGATGAAGAATGCTCCATAATTACATAATAAAAATAACTCGATCAAGAATTTGAAAATACTACACGGAGAGAAGAGTCTGCAAACAGCTACGAGGGTTTCCGTTCTTAGTTACTATAATTCTTGTACCGGGGTGACACATGGGGTTTATCGTCATTGCTTTTATGCACGTAGAAGCATTCAAAATGTGTATAGTAATCGTTCCGATTTGGCTTTTGTACCATTCATATTATTCGTATATAAATGTTTCCTACCGAGATTTTACTTATACATATACGTATGAAAGTATTCCCTTTTTATATAGGAATAATTAATGATTTTTTGGTACTGTTTTCAATATGATACTGGAATCAGTAATAGGAGGATTTTTTATGCTTTCGGTTAAATATATTAATACTTTGCAAGTAGCGTGTCAAAAATGTAGTAGTGAACCCTTTTATAGATTCCATCATAAATTCTTATTTTATTTCACTGACTATTGTGCTAACACTGCAAACACGCTAGCCAAAGTTGGTCGCATTGTCATAAAATTATAAATCAACTTATATGGTAATTCGACCAAACCTATTGATTCAGGCAGTATTTCCGCCATGTCTTCGATGTTCCACGAAAGACAATTTCAGCGAAAATTCTGCACCTTATATGCACCGCCGTAGATCTTTTCGGTTACGAGAAAAGTCGTGATCATTCGCCATCTAGCGGCAGAAAGCTCACGCAATTTCAGTACTTCATATTAATTGATATATTGGATGTTCTGTTCTACATTTAGTATTGTATTCCTTAATATGTACACAGAACCGCGTCATTTCGTATATGCTTACGAGCGACTTACATGTATACCACTATGTATATAGTGAGGCGGCACATGTGTACAACAAACACCACAAATAATATGGGTGTATTTAGAATTCACATTTGAGCGATCGCTATATATCGCGGCTTCTCATGCAGTATAGTAATCGAAACTGTACGCATAGATTTAGTTCGCATGAAGATAGCGCTAGTCGCCAATGTGATGCGACGTCGTCTTATGGTGTATAGTGATTGCACCTACATGTATAAGAACGTTCTGCACATGTAATCTCAACATTTCTTATAGATCCTAGATTCACAGTTTTACTTTCTTATGTCGTCGCCAGATGGCAATTTCGTATACCGATTCTCGTCAATGGAGGTGACTACGGAGGTGCATATAAGTCGGGAGGATTAATGCCGATTCGTCCTGTGGCATTATACCACAGGGCTATATATAGAATTTTTGTCGCTCTGTTCGGGTCGTTATGAAACAATAACGACCCAATGCTTTTTAATGAAAGAAAAGCTAACAAAAACCTCGAACAGCAATCGTATGTTGTAACCATATTCTATATCACTCGTGCACGCACATACATTCTCCCATCATCATCATTAACTATGATGTCATTTGCGAATCTCAAGAAACCTTACATGTTAATAATCCCAAAACAGTATAGGAAATTAATACAGATAGACACTAATAAGAACCATATAAATAAAGATTACTACAATGTTGTCACATTTCAGACCGATACAGATGCAACGGATTACAATACTGTTAAGGAATAGGTCATTGCTGTGATAGAGCAAATTTGGGACGATTACAATACGTATCGTAGTCTGTGAATAGTTTATATGAGCTATGATAATAAAGCCCATGTGTCACCTCAGTACTATATTTTCTGAGAGTGGCATCTATATTCGAGGCTCCATTTCTCTCCGTGTATGATCTGAATGTAGCGAAATACGCGGATGCATTCAGAATTGCGTTAAATAACTCTGTCATAGTTTTTGATTGGCAATAATTTCTAAGACATCCGAGCGATTTGACGTGCGAGAAATACGACTCAACGACTGCCTTGACGGGCAAGAAATACGATTCAATTACAATTTCAACCATATCAAGATTTATGCGTGATACAAATACGAAAAATCTCAAAATTGCCAATACCTCGAAGTTTGCGATCATTACTTTTTTGAACAACGAATTAATGCTAAGCTGCAGTTAATTTAATGATCTAACCCAAAATATAGCGCTACACGCACGATTGCTATAGTATCATTTCTTTAAAAAACACTTGGCACATCAAAAGTCGAAGTATCGAAAACTGAAGTTACCTTTCTAGCATTCTGATTGGTCGTCGATGGCTTTGACGTAAAACCAACTTCAGAACGTTATAATCGCTGTAGGATCACACGTGGCGCGTTTTTTGAATTACTGTTTTTACGCAGTTGTTAAATAGAATACATTTTTCATCCGAAAAAAGATTTTCTTTTGTTTCGTTCATTTTGCTTTGGAAAAGACATGACACATCGAAATTTGATTATACTGAAACACGGAAGCAGAAATAGAATCACGTAAAATCACGAGTGGTACAAACATACAAATTTAATGTTGGGGCATAAAAGAGGAGAAACGAAAGGAAAAAAGTGCGAGCGGAGCGAGCACGTTTTTGCTAGTGTATAATTTAAAAAAAGCTGTCAATTCGAATTGTCACGTTGCTTCCCCGTTAATTTTAGACTTCATCGGAATTCTGTTCTTCTTATTTTTTATTATTATTTTTGGCTTCCCCATAAGGGAAACTTTATGGTGTGATTAATTACGCTCATTACTGATTTATAACGACCTTCAACTTTATACTAAGTTATATCTTCAATCTCCATTTATTATGAGTTTCGTTAGTCAATTTTTCATTGAATGTTCCATTCCATTTACCATTGCATATACCTCAAATAATTTTAATAATTCGTCGATCCTTCAACAATTATTATTACTATCTTGGTTGAATGTATTATTTCACAATTATAGAGAAATATAGTGAATAAGTCATTCGTTGATGAATATTTATATAATACCAGAAGTATTTACGGCGTAAAAAAGCATGAATGAATTTAAGGTGATATGTTGAATATGTTAGGTCCGATGAACTGAGAGGAAATTATTTACTTGATCGCAATTTGGAAGTTCATCGTGTTTGGCCACAAGGGATCAAGCTATTTGTATAATTATTATTATTTGTAATTGATTGTGTAATTACATACACCAGAGTTTTATGAACGTATCATGGATGAAGTGTTGAGTAAAATGTAGGATGTAACCCTCAATGGTAGTGCAATCTCGAAATGGATACCGTGATATATAATTTTTTTAATACATCAATAAGCTTCACTTTAAAAGAAAACTTGAAATTTAAGGATGTACGATACGTACAATCCCGCCAAAAGTGAGTTTCAGAGACAATTTCGACCACTTCCCGATGGGATAAAAATCGGAAAAAAATAATGGCCATAAAACGTGCCGAAAAGATTGATTTCACATATTAATAATCCCAAAATGTTATTAACAAATTGGTGAAAACAAAAATTGTTCAACAAACAATCAGTCCACCTAACTTTTTTTCTAATGAAAATGATATGTTAATTTATTTGAATCCATACGAATTTTTTCAGATTTTTTTCTTCATTTTGATTTTGGTTTTTTTTATTTTGAAAAATGCGCAGAATATAACAAATTTTAGATATGCATTTTGCAAAAAAATCTTGTTGTTTATTAGATGGTTTTATGCCGAACACATATCCAAAATTCGTTATTTTGCGCACATTTTTTAAAAATAAATAAAATCAAAATCGAAATAATGAAAAAAAATCTGAAAAAATTCGTATGCATTCGAATAAATTAACGTATCATTTTTATTAGAAAAAAGTTAGGTTGATTGATTGTTTGTTGAACAATTGTTTTTTTCACTAATTTGTTAATAACATTTTGGGATTATTATTATGCGAAATCAATCTTTTTAGCACGCTTTATATGCATTTTTTCCGATTTTGATCCCATCGGGAAGTGGTCGAAATTGTCTCCGAAACTCACTTTATTCAGGCTCATGAAATGTAAAGTTTGTACTTGAAACTGTGATTCAATAACAATTAGAATACAATTTTTTCAGGTAACTCAAGTAAATTTAAATCCCATGAAATGTGAATGGCTTAATCGATGTTCAAGAAATCGGTACCAATTACTGGAGCCCAATATCTTGAAAAAGTTAGAACACGATGAGTCATTTTGGGAAAACTTCAAAATGTCATAATTTTGGAACCACTCGTCGGATTCATGCGAAATTTAAACTCAGCCTTTGTCTACCCACACTATATATGTGCACTCTAATCCAATGTTGTATCTTTTAAATTACGTATGCAATCGTGGCAACAAGATTCCGAACATACACACAGACATTTCATACAAATCATATTTCTCGACGTTTTAGATCATTTTTCAGCATCTTAAGATGAAAATCTGGAAAAAAAAATTTCACGTAAATGAAGTTTCTCCTACAGGGCAGCAAAAATTTAAAAAATTCCCCGTTTCAAACTAGAAAAGCTCATTCTTTCTTCCTACGTAAATTTAATTACTGTAAAATAAATAACATTCTCATCGGTAATTAAATGCGTGTCATGAATACTATTAAATTATACTAGTATTGCATGACACGCGCCACTATAAACAAGTGTGTATTTATGTGTTACATATGTGGGTCAACGAGCAGTGCCTAATATAATTGTTGGAACGAGCTGACGAACTTGGTACTTGAACCTGGTGCGAGTGTTTCAACGCTCGACTGGTGAATGGATGCAACGTCAACGTTTCCCTACACGTGACACGGCATCAACGACGAACCGAGAGAAACGATCATGATCTGCGCGGTGCTATTTAGCTCTGAACCGCGGGAGCCCCATTCCCATAATTTGTTCCGTCAATGCGCGCACGTTTATCGGGGAACACCCAATCAGTCTAATGGGCCTCGTTAAAAATCTGCGACGACGTCCAAACTGTCACCTATATGTGTTGCCCCTTTATTATTGTTATTATTGTAACTAGCGTTGTATTGCGTTCCCCGATGCATTCAAAAGTAAATTGGAAAATATTAATATTGCAATTGGTGAGTAACAAATAAAATCGACCATCGATTAATTGTCGAAATTTTCATTTATGGGTTCATATTATTTGGAATTTTTGGTTTCTTGCATGTGACGAATAAAAAAAGTAAAAAGATTATCCTATTTTTCATGAAACTTGTTATTTTGCATCGTTTCAAAACTCTCCGCTTGCCGTAATATTTTTAAAAAATTATATAAATTACGTTATTCACGATTTCGGAAAAAGTTGTTTTTGCTTCCTCATAGAGGAAGCTTTGTTTTCATTAAAAAAAAAAAATTTTCGCGATTTTTATATGAGAACACTGAGAATTGTCCGTTTAGATAATGTGTCCGTATGTAAATGTGTATTTGTATGTGTGTATGTGCAGGGCTTTAAAATTTCAATCACCTGTAACTTAAGAACCGTCCAACCAATTGAGCTAAAATGTGGCACACAAGTGAAGCAGCACTTCGTCTTTGATTGTTGCAATTTTTTATAAAATGTATGCAGAAATTGATTATTTTACACGTTCCAAAAAATTTTCAAAAGAGGACTTACGTGCTCCAGCTTTCGTAAAATCGATGATATATCCCTAAATAATTCTTTATAAGTGCAGGTACTCTTAATATTGTTTGATATTGAATTTGAACGAAATCGGAAAAGCGGTTCGTATTTAATAGTTTTGAAAATTTCGAAAAAATCACGTTTTTGCCCTAGCTTTGAATGAAACATGAGACAACGAACACAAGTTTTACCCTAGCAATCTTAACAACCACTGTTTTACCGTAAAAACGACCGGGCAGTTTGTTGCAAAAATAAAACCGAAAGTGGTCGCAACGACCGTAAACACGAATGACTTGAAAAATGTTATGCGGTCGCTTTTTTTAGATTCACCATGGAAAACTGAATAACATTTTTAAGGTGGTTGTTTTCGCGGTCGTTACGACCGATTTCCGGTTTATTTTTGCAAAAAAAAACCACCCGGTTGTTTAAAGATGGTTTTTACGGTGAATCGGCTAAAAACGACGGTTGTCAAGATTGCTAAGGCATACATGAAATCGGTACTGTCTAGCGATAATTAGTACGTAGTTTTTTCATAATGTGGAATATGATTTAAATTTGTCAGAATTTTAAGTTTTGGAAAAATGATTTTATTGCATTAACCTTAACAAAACATAAGATAGCAAAGTAAACTTTAGACACGAAATCGGTACCATTTAGCAATACTAGAACCACACAAGTGCCTACTTCTCACACGCTTCGCTTCACGTGCAAGAAATCGCACTTTTAGCACTCGTAAAATAAGAGTATATTATTTATTAATGTTACCATCATAACGCGTAGTATATCGCGTGATAGTAGTGCATTCAGGACTTTTACAGGAAGATATACTTACGATTGTCGAATAACAAGGTCGACGAGATCGTGTCAAGACAATCAAAAAATTACCACGAATGCAAGATAAATCAGCAAGCGAGCGGGTAATAAGGATATAAGCAATAAGGATACGAAAAAACATCCCAGGCACATAACGTGTATTTTCATCACGAATAGTAATAATGAGAAACTGAAAATTCGAAACACGCAGAGAATTAAATTGCGGTAATAAATCGGAATCCGCATCTACAAATCGGTACGTTCCGTTGGTTTTAAAAGTCATTGTGTTCGATAGCTCTTGCAGCATCTATCTTTTCTCATATTTTTCATTCCAAATACAAGAAACAAAATCTTACTTTTGTTTTCCTTGGTGAATAGAATATTAAAAGTTATAGTTGCTGTTAGTTAATTACGTTAATTAATTGCTTCATTCTGCATGATTTTCTCTTTGTATCCTCAAAGACAAACGAATAATAATAATAAATCATTTTTTTAAATTTTAAAGTGTTTACACTTGATATAAAATGTAAAAAAAATTTCGAATCGGAAATGTTACGATTGTAATTCAATTTTGTGACGGTAATATGAAACGATATTTGTAAGTGACGGTTTTTGGCGCGCCGATCTCTGATTGTCCCGAACAATTATACGTCCATGGAAAGGTCAACGTATCGCACGTAATGCCTCTTTTTGGGCATAGGTATAATTTTTATTAAATTAATAAAAATGCTGGTGAAGAAGACTTTGAAATTGATTAGCAATCTGCGTGAGCTCACCCTTATAAAATAGTTGAAATGTTAATTGGTGGGAATGATGGTGTAGTGACTGCAAGTGTAAACGGAAACGAGTACGTTGAACGACTGATCGTAGGATTACTGCAGAGACAACAAACCGCTTGGGAAGTCGAGGGTGAATGCGATATAAAGGTGTGCGGCGGGGATCAGGTGAGCCAAGAGGATTGAGACTGCGCAGTGGGAGGTATATAAACGTCATGATACAGGGGTGGCTGCTGGAAACCGTGGAATAAGCTTGAGTACGAGTGACGCAGTGCGCAGTGGCTTCCTTCCTCGATAAACTCCGAGTCGCCAGCCAAACTCTCCCAAGCCAATTTTCTCTTGCCAACTTTCTGTATTTACACTGTAAAATAAAGCTGCAAAGAGAAACTTTGCAAATTGCTACCTAATTATTTTTGTTTTTTTTTTCTTACAATGCTATGAGGAAGCGCGTTAATCGATTTTGACTTCCTCATAGAGGAAGCTTTGTCACAAAACGAAAAGTAATGAGAAAGTAATTTGCGAAGTTCAACTTTGCAGCTTTATTTTTTATCAAAGTTACATTTCTGAAAAATTTAAACCACATAACAAATTATAACGAAATTGTGTACCTATTATTGGTAGATAGTACTGATTTCATGTCTCAAGTTTGACTTCGCTATCTTATGTTTTGTTAAGGTGAATGCAATAAGATAATTTTTAAAAAAATTAAAATTCTGATATTGGACCATATTGCATATTATGACAAAACGATTTTATGTATGAATTTTGAGTTTGTTGCATTATGTTTTACCAACGTTAGGGAAAAAACCGTGATTTTTTTGATAATTTAAAAACTCTATAAAATTGGAACCCCTTTGCCGACTTCGGTCAAATTCAATACTAAACAACGTTAAGAGCACCTGCGCTTATGAAGAATTGTTTAGGGGAACATCATTAATTTTACGAACGCTAGAGCGCACAGATCCGTTTTTGAAAAATTTGAAAAAACAATTGCAACATTCACAGACAAATTGCGGCTTCACTTGTGTGCTAAATTTTACCTCAATCAGCTGAACGATTCTTGAGTTACAGGTGATTGAAATTTCGCGGCCCTGCACACACACACACACTTACATACAGACACCTTAAAGTTGAACTTTGCAACTGTATTTTCTATCATAGTTACATTTCTGAAAAATTTAAACCACACAAGAAATTATAACGAAACTGTGTACCTATTATTGGTAAATAGTACCGATTTTATGTCTAAAGTTTGAATTCACTATCTTATGTTTTGTTGAGGTGAATGCAATAACATCATTTTCAAAAAATTAAAATTCTGACAAACTTGAACCATGTTGGATATTATGACGAAACCATGTACTAATCATCGCCGGATGGTGCGGATTTCATGTATGAAATTTAAGTTTGTTGTATCATGTTTTGTCAAAGTTGGGGCAAAAGCGTGATTTTTTCGAAAATTTCAAAACTCTATAAAATTAGAACTGCTTTGCCGACTTCGATCAAATTCAATACCAAACAACATTAAGAGCACCTGCGCTTATGAAGAATTGTTTAGGGGAACATCATTAATTTTACGAACGCTAGAGCGCGCACGTCCGTTTTTGAAAAATTTAAAAAAACAATCGAACGGTTACAGGTTGAGTTACAGGTGATTGAAATTTCAGAGCCCTGCACAAACACACACGCAAACTCACATACGGACACTTTTTTAAGACACTTTTCTCGATGTTTTGGGATAATTGTGGGTGATGTGACGTAACAATCTGGAACATTTTTTTTCACGAAAATAAAGCCTTCGCTATGAGAAAGAAAAATATTCGGGAAATTCATTCACTGCATAATAATTTATACTAAACTTGTGTAATGTATTTTTACTAAACACGCACTGTCAAAAATATTGAAGCTAAAATGACTGCACAGTGCTGAAAGCTCTTTTACAGGAACGTGTATAGAAAATTTTCTACACAAGTATAACGTAAGATTGATGTACAATTATCCTCCATTTGTTACAAAAGTCGTTTTAGGTCATCCAAAGTCTCTTAAATTCTTTTACAAAGTCATGTTTTAAATGTAAGTTAACTTTAATTTTACCACACATACATTGGATTTTCATTTCCTTTCGTCCATCAAATTGAAACTTGGCGTCGCGACGCTACCGCGTCTCTTGATTTATACACGTGCTCACTAAAAATACACTACACAAGTTTAGTATAAATTAGTATACAGTATATGAATTTTCGAAATATTTTTTACCATGCAAACAAGTTTTCTCAATGCCCTGATCTGAAAAGCACGAAAGAAAACAGCTTGAGAATTCAATATTTAATAAAATATTAATAGTAGATTTCTTATTCAAATCAGTTAAATAGCATTGATGATAATTTTGTATATCTGTAACACAAACCATTCCTACTGTACTCAATAGGAATTTCTGATTGTTAATGATTTTACAAATTTCATGTTAATAATTAAATCGTTAAAATAATAATGACAAAGCTTTCCTTTGATATAAAAAGGAAATGATATAGATGTGAAAAGGAAGATTAATTGCTAGACCGATTAATAATATTCCATAGGTGGATCAATGTTTGTGGGTCAGTGGACGTCTGCAAATCTCGACCAACGTTCCGTGGATCAGCCAGATGTGTGTCAGACTGGGGATTCTCCAAGGGACCCTCTGCAACCTCGTTACCGATCGTAAAGAGCAATTACAGTGCTCGCATATTTATTCTATTCTTTCATGCGAAATATCTATGCGAAAATAATATTTTAATGGACTCATAACGAAATAAGTTCCTATTGGAAATTTTATCTATGGGTGATTGCGTCAATTATTGACAAGAGCTTGTACCTTCCCTTTCCAATTTACCTGTTACTGTTTTAATGTTAAGAATACTCTCTGAGGAGGACGTTCGAATTTTTTCAGATTTTTCTCGAGTACCCTACAGGTTTCCTAAAGGTGTTCAATTATTGCAATTTTAAAAACATCATTTCGATACAGAATCAATGGTTTCCTAAAAATGTAAAATCGGGACGTATTCCTATGTGAAAATGTGTTAGCTTTTTAAAACGGTTTTTTGATGGCGTTTCGCCTATTTAAATACAATTCTATTTCAGTTTTTGAAAAACTGAAATTTTTCACATAAGTGAAATAGTATTGTTATGAGCGGAAGCGAAAACAGCGGAAATTACATTTTGTGTTAAAAGCTGTTTTTATCCATGGTTTTGTTTTCTTATAGTTTAGTATGATTATTTGTCTGTACTCTTGAAGCTGTATTCGATCGTATGGAAAAAAAAATTTCGTTTGATATAATTTTCTTTGAGCCTGGAGAAAATTAATATCCTGTTCAGATCACACTCTGTAATTTGATAACAATAGGATTGTAATCAAAGTGGCGGTAGGCCGACAAAAAAACTGTTTTTTTTTAAAACTAATTTGTCGTTTTTCACCGCTCCAACAAATTCGGAAGCAAGCGACAGAATTTTTTAAAAAAGGCTGAGACGTTTTTGCATAGGAATACGTCGTGATCTTATATTTTTCGGTAACCGTTAATTCTGTATTAAAAAGATGTTCTCTCAAATCGTAATGATTTGATATCTTCCGGGAACCTGTACAGATACTCGAGAAATAATCAGAAAAAATTCAAGCGACCTCCAATGAGAGAATGATACTTGACATTAAAAAAGTTATAGTTAAATGGGAAAGGGAAGGTACAAACTTCTATCAATAATTGCTATAATAACCCATATAAATGTGGAAAAGTACTTAGTATAGTATTATGAAATAGAAATTTGGTTTGACAAACCGTGTGTGAATAAGATAGAGTTGAAAATAGCTCGAACGTGTTAATTCGTTTTGCACGTGACTGGCATTTTTCAAATCGAGATTTATTTGAAATACTGTTATACAATTTTAATACACTCAGAGAAAAATATATTAAAATAGTAAGTCCTTCTTTCCCAATGAAATTCCCAGGTGGAACGATTATATCGATTACACTGGATATGTCTTCGATTAGTTGAGCTATTATTATGTCTGCAGCTATTGTTTTTTGTCTTTGTCATAATAAAAAATAACCGTTTCTTCTAGATAGTATCTTGTAAGGTTAAAGTATAGTATTGTTGCTTCAGCCATATTTTTTTTATCAGTGTACCTCAGTAATAATGAATATTCATTTATAATGAATTCTAATATTTAATAGAAATAATAATCCATAATTAATCGGTGATTCAAATACTTTTCAATTAATTCTTCATTGAACTTTTGGGAAGGTTTGAAAGTGGTGATTAAGATTTAGTAAAGACGTTTCGCGATATTACCGAACGTTACTTACTAAGATCGATTAGTACAGAGCTCATACATTGATTTTATTCTCTTGTGCGTAAAATTTTTGGGACAATTATGATTTCAATCGAAACTTAACAATATAGTGAATTGTATAATAAAATCAAACGTCTAGCTGTTAATTTGATGCGTTAAGCTCGATAAACTGGAAAATTTCAACGAGAATAGTTGACTTATTAATCTTAATGTTTTACAATATCTTCTGAAATAAATAAGTATGATTCATGATTATGGAAATAAAAAAATGTTGACATTTTCGTAATCATTATTTATATCGAATTCAGATGAATTATCAGTTTAAAATTAATTCTAAAAGTTAAGAGCGCGATCACGTCGAGAGTTAAGTACTACAAATAACTGTATAAAAAATCTGAAAAAATGCACCTAGTTGCATTTTTTCACTCTTTACAACATTTAAACAAAAAAACATCGAACATAATTTCCATCAATTTAACTGCACATTACGAATAAAAATAGTGGCACTTGAGAATAATAAAAAAAATGTATCACTCCCGATTCGAAAAAATGTATCTTCTCCTACAATTTTTAATATTCTGACCTGCCAATTTTTTTCCTTGCATACTATTCTCAACAATCAAGTGTGGCACATTTTTTATATAATTTCTTTTTAATATTCTAAAAAATCGATGTTATTGTTTCGGTTCAAAATCTGTTATAAAGTGTAAGAAATAGTACATTACGATACTGGTGCGATTAAGCTCTTTCTGACAAGTGTGAATTTGCAATCACGCGAGTTAAAGATAACGATTATCGCACGAGTATCGTACGAAATTCTGTTTATGCACGTGAAGCGTGTGAAAAACCGCGTTTCTCACATTGAGCGAAATAAAGGAATTTGGGTGAACTTTGTCAGATATTCTATACAATTATTTCCAATAGCTAACTATCCCCCCCCCTCCCCCTCCCCCAAGTCCCCTTAATAGACGTAAGAACTTAAATATATTCAGTCATTAAAGTATTCCAAATACTTGTTTTTCATTAGCCGAATGTCAGTCTTGGTGGAAAGGTTTAGGACTAGAAACAAAGTTAGTAAACACGAGTTAGTGACGCGCCGGCAACCGGGACGACCTTCCGGGAGGCGATCTACGACGTCATTACCGATTGCAAAGGGCGACTGAAGTTTTTATCCATTTACTTTTTATTTTTTGTGCAAAAAATCACTGCGGCAACGAAGATTTCATGAGTTTTAACACAGACAAGAAATAGCAAAGTGTAGTAAGATAAGAAATATTTTCCATCTAAGAAAATAAAAATGTTACAGGCTGTCACGTCGAAGCATCATAACATCAACTTATGAAAACATTCAGCCAAAGTCAAAATAATATAGTACGATAAGTCCTGTCTGTCGTCTTTATAACGAACAATTTGTCTTGATTGTTCTATCTTAAGCCATTTTACAAAATCTTGTAAGTAGTAAATTATTATAATTAAAAGTACTATTGATTTTGCCCATCAATCGCTGTTTTTAGACGATTATTATCGGGAGTAGCCGAGATGAAAGAACAAAAAAAAGGGCGATAATTTTTCAATGAATACCCATCACAATAGGTATGATTTTTTTTTCATTGGATATTTAAGAAAAATATCGGCGCGTAGTTTTTTTTAATAAAAAAATATTTACCTCGGTATTATTCTGCCTCGTGGACCGGTTGAAGAAAATTATTATAAAGCCGAGTGTAGTCGTCGAGTATTGATATTATTTTTCTGCAGGAGTTGAATCGCTCGTAACTGGCGCTACTTCCAGACGAATGTGTTGTTGTCACTCTTCAACGGTCACTATGGGACTGATCGTTTAGATGGAACGTCAGGACACTAATATCATCCGCACGAGTATGTGTATCAACGAGAGGGGATGTCGAATAGCAAGATAGACGCGATAACGTATATTCATAAAGGGGAAAAAGGAATTATAATGATCACGTGGTTTGCTTAGGCATTTCAAAAATATTATATTTTGTAAATAAAATATTTTTATAATACAATCGTCGACCCAATAACACTTATATTTCATCTCACTGAATTTCGATTAAATATTTAGCAGAAGGAAATGTATTAGTTATTAATTTCAATATGCATAATCAGTCAACAGATTATATTGAGTTATAAGATAACTTTAATAAGTTTATGTTTCCATTTTGTAAAATTAGCCCTGCAAGTGAGATGAAAATACAGGCTTTAATTGAAAAGCAAAAATTGGTAAATTCGTGTTATTTTGGAAATTTAAGTTATCATATGTCCATTGAGAAGAACTTTCCAGGTGCAACGAACTGAAATCTGTTTGCCTCTAGATGTTTATAAATTCGATTGAGTCACAGGAAAATGAGCTTTCAAATTTTTGTTTATTGATTTTACTTATGGTTGAAAAAATATTATATTGAAACTTTACATGCCACATATCAGGTGGGGGTAAAAATAGCGAATTTCAAAATAATGAACGTCTGAATATGGAATGGCTATCATTTTGAAATTCACTGTTGCAGCAATTCGCTATTTTAATTGCATTTTAATAAGCTGGGGAAAAAGTATCGAATGTTGAATTTAACGAATGGGTAAATTGGCAAATTTCATAATGATGGCCATTCTAAATTCAGATGTTCATTATTTTGAAATTCGCTATTGTAGCCATTCGCTATTTGGGTTATTCGCTATTTTGACCTCCATCCGACTGCAGATCGCTAAGACGCAGAAAGTACTTCTCATATTTCGCCAGAAACATCAATTGTGGCTAGGAATAATGCATTACAGTTTTTGTTACCGACTAAGCAGAAGAACATCACCTTAAGGTAAAGAGCTTTTCGACCCGAGAGGGCGGAATTTTCTATTGCGACCTCTGTGCAACAAAACTATTCATTGAAATGTGTAAATGAATTTTTTTAAATTACTAAGCTAATCACACGCGCTGGCGCGTTTGCCTAAATTTCTTTTGCGCTGCTGCGCTTTTATAACCCTTCACGAGTCAGCTCACGTCTTATTACTATCCCAGGTAGCAAAAAGATATCTGGCATGAAAAAGTCACCCGAACGTTAACTTTAGGACATAGGATAGCCTTCGGACAACTTTCTGGCGGACATATGTAACCCATTCGGATAATTCTTCCACAACAGTACAAAAATTTCTACTTGGGATGTCAAATTTTACACCAAACTGAACTTGTTTTTCGCGGACTTTCCCAGCAACCAATCACAGCTCGAATAAGCTGCTAAAAATCCCTTCCGTTACCCATGAACTTTTTAAATTCGGGGATCAAATAATAGTCGCAGCATAAATTTCAGATTGGGGTTTTCCCCAAAATTGTTTTTTTTTTACAACTTCAGATGGAAGATAAGCTTTGACCGATGCAATTCTAACTGCAGTCGCACAAACAGAAATAGCAACAAGTAAAAAAGTATTTTCTCCATAGAATTGAAATGTACTATTTTCGTCTGGTGCCATTATGTTGCATTTACATTGTCGATAAACAATTACAAATTTTAAGTGTCTACATTTCGGACAACTTCTGGCGGACATATGTAACCCATTCGGATAACTCTTCCATAACAGCACAAAAATTGCTACTTGGCATTTCAAATTTGACACCAAACTGAACTTGTTTTTCGCGGACTTTCCCAGCAACCAGTTACAGCTCGAATAAGCTCCTAAAAATGCTTTCCTTTACCCATGAACTTTTTTAATTCGGGTATCAAATAATAGTCGCAGCATAAATTTCAGATTGGGGTTTTTCCTAAAATTGTTTTTTTTTTACAACTTCAGATAGAAGATAAGCTTTGACCGATGCAATTCTAACTGCAGTCGCACAAACAGAAATAGCAACAAGTGAAAAAGTATTTTCTCCATAGAATTGAAATGTACTATTTTCGTCTGGTGCCATTATGTTGTATTTTCATTGTCGATAAACAATTACGAATTTTAAGTGTCTGCATTTCGTGAAATTGGAATCCAAGTTTTTAAAAATAATTATATTATAAATACTAAAGTATTTGCCAATGGCCGTTTTAGGCGACGCAAGTCCCACAATTAATTAAGTTATAATAATATGAATCAAGGAGAGTTTTGCCAATGATCTGTTGATTTAACTCCTTCAACGTCTTCGATCTCATGATTAAATATTGACGCGACTAATCGGATAAGGTCAAGGGTAATTCGAATGGCCGGATAACCCCGGAATAATTCTTGTCATGGTCTCGAATTAATGGAGACGCATTTATTCTCCACTGGAGAAAGACTCTTATTTCATCATAGTAAAGTTTAGCAAAGCATCTTTAGAAAAAGTCGCTTGTAACGATAATGAAAAGATAAAAGTCTACATGCGAAAAGCTATAAACTAAGCGGACAAAAAATGAGTTTATCGAAGATAGCAACTGCTCAAGAAACTCCTCAAAAATATACATGGGTAATCATAAACTAATAATAACGAACGTATTTTCGATTTATTTCAAGAAAATTACGATTTTTTATCAATCTTGTAACAATTGAGCTGTTTCCTTGGGGACGCTGCTCGTTAATGATCGCTAAAATAAATATTAGGGACCACCGCAATAATTACACAAATAAGTGTGAGCGCCGATTACTTTTTTTCTCTTGGCTAGAAGTCTTTATTACACAGCTGAAACTTATTCATACGATTTCCGAGATTTCGGGATCAGTCATAAGCGTTTATCGCTAAGGAATATTTCCAAAAAAATAATGTTTCTCTCTTGTTCGAATTAATATAAAATTACGTGAGTTCAATCGTAAAGCGTGTTTGTATACAAGGTGTTGTCATGATTTCAGGAACGCGTATATATTACAGTCTAAATGCTAATTTTGTAAAATGACACGCGATCTACATAGCAGAAATATTGTCATTATATAGACCGCTGAGAAAAATCACATAGAGCTGTAGTATTATGGAATCTTGATAGATTCGGATAGGAAAGAGTTACAAATGCGGATTATCTGACAAAACAGAATATTGTTCAAGGTATCCATTCCACCTCATTGGTATCAATCTTAGCGATGTTCGCCGGTGGTGAACGTTGAGTGCTCGTAGGCTTCGCCGATTCCTCGGTTCCGGCTATTTTGTGGTAGACTTTGCTTCCCGCGTTCGCAACCCATTCGACACCGTCGCCGATTTTCTCGCCAGCCTTGCGCACAATATTTCCAATATTCTCGGAGCTGAACGTGCTCGGATTAACGTTTATATTGACGGGGTCATTGCCCGTTTGACAGCCCGTCTGAGGCACAATACTCAGCTCAAAGGGATCCACTCCGAAACCGCTCAGCAGCCGGCGAATCTCGTCTATTGTTGACTTTTCGAGCTCGCGGTGACGAGAGAGAATCGTGGCACTCTGACGATGAGCAAACGCCAATTTCTGGCAGGTGAAGATCGCCGCGTAGTTGTCGTAGTCCGTGGCGAACACTATGTGCGATGCGCTACCCGCAACACCTAATCAAACGCGTCAAATAAATATCATTGATTATACACCAAATGGCTAATTAGCTGGTTTTTGGCATCCACATTTTTCGAGTGCTTTAAAATACAATTCATGTTCGCAATGGCACATTTTTAATACCGGTTTAAAAAACGGAATATTCAAGTACGTTGTACGTATACAGATAAGACTAAATTACAGAAATTAAGAAAAAAAAAGAGGAATAAACATTACTAGTGTCTAGTGAGTGACAAGATCCCGCTGTTTTTTTTTATATTGTTTTGAAATAACATAAGGCACATTCAGTAATGTGGTTTATGATATTGAAAGTCTTAAACTTTTTTTCAGAATTATTCAATAAATGTGAGTGACAAGATCCCTCTGTATTTTTTAAAATATTGTTTTGAAATAACAAAAAACAGTCGGCAATTTAGTTTATAATATTAAAAGTCCCAAATTTGTTTTTCAGAAATATTCAATAGATACATTAAACGTCAATAGATTAAATTGTATTGACAATAGACAATTCAATAGATACATTGAACATTACATTCAATAGATACGTTAATTTCGATGTTGAAAAGATTCAACATCTAAAAACACAAGTTTCTCTGAATTTAATGAAGTTATATGAGATAAAAATACACTTGTACTGCCATGAGATCTCCTCATAACTTTACAGAGAAGATTTTGTATATTCCATTTCTTTCTCATTGTAATGTTGTCCATTACTTAAATTGATATATTGAAAGATTTTTCAAAGTACCAGAATCATATGCCTCGTAATATTATGGACAATTTTATCACTGCGATAAAATCGCTTTCTCAAAGCTTTCTAAATATTTGTCATTTTATGATACGTACTGAGGGGAAAGCGAACTTCCATGCGGGCCGGTGTGCTCGGTTCGGGTACAGAGAGTTCGCCCGTGTAGTGATACTCGTGTTTCAACGGCGTCAGACCTGCGAACACAAGGCGCACACCATTAGGTATAATACAGACCACTTTATGATCGGCCGGCGGATTATTTAATTGAGGAGGGTAGCTTCATGAGAGTTGACGAGCTCGATATAGAACAGTACTCCTTTTCCATCAACACTGCGCTACGATTCCAGCCAACAGTCTCCCAGTCCATAATCGCTTATCACGATGACGCATTATCGTTAAAGACCTATTTTAAACGGCCCTTGGTCTCGGTCATATATATTAAGTGCTTCGTCAGCGTTTCCTAAACGACCGCCCGCAGAAATTAATTGACACACGCAAAATCTGCATTTAATAAAAATTTGTTATCATACCCAAAACTGGATGATTGGAGTCCTGAGTGATCAAATATTCGCCGGGCTCTTCACCGCGCGTGTAATTGTAACTGATGCATTTGCTCGCGGTTGAAGTTTTCTGGATAACGAACCAGTTGCCTAAGAACTGAAATACAAAGATAAAAAATTACATGATTTTTTAAATCGTTTACCGTAGTTGAAAATTTATTGGGTTTGAAAGAGGCTTTTGCTTACTTTGTTCATCTGGAAGCCGCGAGCCGGTTCGACGATCGGACATGCTCCCATGTGGTAAGAATGAGCATTTGCTATCACCAAGAAACTTGCCAATAAGGCGCAAACGATCAGGGACTTCATCTGCGAAAAAAAAAAAATCATGATAGTAGTTTGAAATTATAAGCATGATTGAAGATTTAAATATTCATTCCCGTTCTATTTATATTCACAGAATTCTTCCAACATCATAATTTCCGTGCTCGTCGACCGGTAAGTACGTCTTCGAAGACAGTCATTATAATTGAACTTGGACACGCTTTATCGGCCGGTCAACGACCTCGACACACGCAATCATTTACGAAGAATTAGTACAATTTCTATGAGTTACTTTTCATTTAATCTAACAACTTATTAATTGAAGTTACATGTTCATCGGTAATTATTTGATTGCCAACGTAGCGTATTTGCTACGTTGGAGTAATTAATATTTTTCAAATTATCTTTATTATTTTCTGAGAAAAATTGGACTAATAATATGATGCTATTAGAAATGCGGTTTACATTATTATTTTGTGAAAGAAAAATAGGTTTACATGGCAAATTTTCAAGAGTATTTTTTAATAGATTCTCATTATACCACGATTTCGATTACAAGTGAACAATTATTGGGATTTAATTTTTAACGAAAACGGGTGTTGGCCATTTGAAAGTTAAATAGACAATAGAGTGATCGAAGGTCCACAAAAACAGGAGAAATAGCTTAAAAACGCTGCGAGAGTTTTGTTTTTGCACCGGTGCAAAAACCCTTCATCCCTACGAACCCATCAGCGAATATTAGTAGATCGGAGAATTTTCCGGAAACAACTTAGCAAGATTATAGCGTAACCGAGCACAATTGTGTAATTGCACCCGATACTTTGTGACCTTCGATAGCTTGGATCTTGTCACGCTTAATAATGCGATAATTCTCGTGCTGCGCTTTTTTTTTTTACTGCGCTTACCGTGAATTATAAAAATATCGTCGATGTACTGTGATTATATATTAAGGTAACGTATTTATGAGCCTTGAAAATCGAGATCAAATGTAAAATGTATCGGCCTGTTTACTCACATTGCTGTCGAGTTCGCGTATACGCGTCTTCTGCTGAGAACTCTCAACTGTGACATTCAGCACCGACGGCGAATGAATATATACGGGCTTCACCCCACTCTCTGGTCAATTATGATCGACGCACTCTGCTCGGATACAATATACGGGGCATTCCATGACATATCGATCAAGATCTGGTGGTGACAACTCAGATCGGCTCTGTAATTTTTTTATACAATAATACTTGTCGGAAAACACGTGCGAAATTTTTTTTGTTTTTTTTTAAACACTTTTTATCTGACATATAATATTTTTTTATCTGAAAAAATTCTGGAAAGTCTTATAATATGTAACAAAATTTTTAAGCCCTATGCGAAAATTTAAAAACAATTTGAAAAATAGAATAACGGATAAAAATGAACAAAAGAGTTTTTTTATAATATAAATCGAAAAAGTGATATTATCAATATGGCGCGATGATGACCATCTTGAAATAGTATCAGGAGCATTTCATGACTTCTTGTGGATCAGGATCTGGTGATGATGTATCAGATAAACTCCGTAATTTTTTATACGAAAGTACGTGTCGAAAATAACGTTCCACATTTTTTCAAGATTTTCTCAACACTTTTCACCTAAAATATATTTTTTCGAAATTGTTTAAAAACCTCAATGTGTTTTACTTGCAAAAATGCGGAAGATTCCTTTATATTATAAAGTTTTTTTTCGATCCATTATAAGGAACTTTTTCGTTCATTTTTATCCTAAAAATGCATTGTAATGTTTTATTCTATTTTTGAAATTTTGTTTTAAATTTGTCTTTCTCAGTTGTGAAATCTCCATCGTCGCAAAGGGCTCAAAAATTTTGTTATACTAGGCTAATCGCTGAAACTTTTTTGCGCTGCTGCGCTTTTATAACCCTTTACAAAGTCACGAGCGCTGCAGCCCGTCCTCTTCTCATGTCAAATTTGATACCAAACTGGCCTTGTTTATCGCGTACTTTCCTAGCAACTAATTACAGCACGAATAAAACGATGACAATGCTCTCCGTTACTCATAAACTTTGAAAAAAAAAAAGCACTTTTCCAAGATTTTTCAGAATTTGTTCAGATTTAAAAAATGGACTTAAGAAGCTAAAAAAAATTATATCTCAGATAAAAAGCGTTTAAAAAATCTAGAAAAAATGTTGTACGTGTTTTTCGACAAGTACTCTTGTATAAAAAATCGCGGTACCGATCTGAGATGTCATCGCCGGATCTTTATCAAGATGTCATGGAATGCCCCATACGCTTGTAAAAGAATCGCTCCCGACTACTTCAGGCCTGGCTCGAGACGATGTCGCGCCCGCAATGATGTTTCTTTTCGAAAATGGTAAATACTTTGCGCCCGGTTCTGTAAAAAGTCGCGAAAACAATCGTCGAGCTATTACGTTACTGACGCCCCTACTAGCAAATGATTTATCGCAAGACCAACCAGCTTCGTTTAGCCCGCGTCGCGTGGCAGAGGACTTAGAGCCCTGAGAAACTCGTGGCTGAGCCGCAATGACGATGACGCATCCGCGTCATTCGAGCCAGCGCAGAAATTCTCGGAAAGCTAGATTCTGCAGTAAGTTTCGACATCCGTTGTCGCCGAAGTCGTAGAAAGGCGATATTAGAGAAAATTGGATTAAACTTTAAAGAATTATGAGTATGAAGATGTTTATTTGAACTTGCGATAAGATTGCTGCGCGCTTAAATTCGGCGAAATGTCGGGTGATGGAAAGTAGATTTCATACGTCGGATTTTTCTCTGAATTATTTATTATATAATTATCAATAATAGGGAAACCCCCAATTTGAACACTCGAATAAGAAAGGTTGTCACGTGATGATTGGTACGCGACAGGCTGTTTGTGCGTAAAAAAAATGGAAAAGAGAAGAGATTTTAGCGTATGACAATCGGCGGTGAGTTAGTACGAAAGTACGAGGCGAGTTGACTCCGTAAATCGTGAGATTCCCCCTTTTTTTTTGTTACTTTTATTGTTTTTTTTTCTCTCTCTTTCTTGTTGACACTATTTACAACTGTACGCAGCGTCGGCAGTGATTTATGTCGCTCCGTCATACAAAAATACAGTTTTTTAACTACATCATTGAATTGTCCTCCGTCGGAGTGCAGGCATCGGCGCTGCGTATAAGATTTATTTTCTCCGGGAATCTCGGAGCTGATCGTCGCCGAATGAATCGCGCATCGAGACACGACTGATCACTTCTTTCTTATCTAACGAAAAGACGCTTTCGAAATTACCCTGCGAAAACTTTGGATTATTTTTTAAAAAATGAAAAAACGAAGAACACGGATTATACGACAAGTTAAAATACAGTTAAATAAGTAAGAATGTATAAATATGTAAAAAGACTTGTGACGATGTGATTAAAATTCGAGTATCGCTCGAAGGAAATAAGGAAAAACAGTGCAGAAACTATTGTCCTCGCGTACTCCTCGTGTTTGTCCGACGAACTCTCGATGAAGCGGAGCTTTTGGAGAGAATTATAAAATAACGAGACCTGCGAATGATATGTACTAGAAAAAAAAGTGGAAAGTATGGCGACTTCTCGGATAATCCGATCACGTTGGCGGAAGCTTCTTCTTATCGAGATCATCAAAGTACGAATGTTGGAGAGCCGCGCGCGCTGTTATTCGGTTTTCCGGATTGTATACAAGCATTGATTGCAAAAGGTCGAGTCCGTCGTTGTTCAGGACCTTCACTTGGCTCGCTAAATTGTTGCTCGTCCAGTTGGGAAACGTGGCTTTGTAGTCCGAAAGTTGAGTAACGCCTGGCCAGATCTCGTCCGTCGGTGTTCGTAAAACCCTAAAATATTAATCGTTTCTGGGTTAAGACGAGTTTTGGTGCTTGAAGGATAGTGAAATTTCGTATAGTACTTCATCTTCACCACAGTTTTCCGAGTCTACACATCGTCCAATTCAACATTAACTCATCTCTACGACGCAAGCGCATCAGCCAAATATAAATTATGACACGAGTAGAATTAGAGATAGTATATTCTCGATAAGCGAAACTGTGCATACGCAAAAATGCTCCAAACGATTATTTTTATAAAGTTGAGTCTGGATGGTTTTAATCGCAGTTGTGGTAAATTGTGTTATGAGTGAATACTTTTTTTTCAGGATGCAAGTCTACATAAAATAAAATCCACAAAAGTACAATCTAGTCTTAGGGATGGACAATAGTCGAATAAAAATGAATTTAGAACTTTTCTATTTGAATAACTGTCAATAATTATGAACTACCACGAATAATACTATTTTTTGTCATGAATTGATTTAATTTACTTTTTGTTATTCAAGAAGAATATAAAACTCATAGTCAAAATCCAATGAAAGGCAATAAAACGGTCCAAAAACCGATCGAAACCTATTTGCAACCCATAACTTTTGAATCGGAATTTTATCGGAGTTATCGGTATCTACCAGTTTCAATCGGAGTTTCTAAGCAGGATCATATCTATTCAGACCGAAATGTATTATGAATACAATTTTATGGAAATATTGCCCATCCCTGTGCAGTTTCTAAAAATTCTACAGACAAAATCTGGTTGGCATAGATACTTGTAGACCAATGATCTACATTCAGCGAAATCTATTCCATTTATTGCCATGTGTGGAAGTTGCCATGTAGAGTTTTGATTGCGTAAAGAACATCAACGGTGTATTTTACCCGTGCATATTCTGCAATATATATTGAACGTTTATTGGGTTTAGATATGTGTAGAATTGCGGATACATTGAATCGAGCGATGTGGAGAGTCTGGGAAATCGAGGTGCTGCCGAAATGTTCAATGATATTTCTTTTTACCGGAATATCCTAAACAATTGATCGATCTCGCTGTCTCCCTGAAAGAGGGGCTTCTTCGTAGCCATTTCCGCAAATATACAACCAATGCTCCAGACATCAATAGCACAAGAGTATCTGTTTGAACCGAGTAGAATCTCCGGGGCTCTGTACCACAACGTGACAACCTCGTGGGTGTAAACTCGCACTGGAATTCCAAAGGCTCTACCCAGGCCAAAATCAGCTACCTTAATGCAACCTCGCTTGTCGATTAACAAATTTTGGGGCTTCAAGTCTCTGTGCAAAACCCTTCGCATGTGACAGAACAACACCGCTCGTGTAATCTGTGGAAAAAGTACAATGGGTAAAATAATTGAATATTATAATAAAAATTTACCATTTGATTTAAATCAATTCGAGGAGATCGCGTTGTCTTGAAATGCACGAGAAACACTGTGAATCCACAGTGTTTTCTGTACTACAATTACGTGAGAAGAGTTTAATAGCTAAGGACAAATCATGTTCGTCACTTTTTTAAGTATTAGATATGGCTGAAATAATGGTAACGAACTGGAATACCAAATGTATAAAAAAATCTTTGGCCACGTGACCATAGTCGAGAATTTGACGCCCAAATTTGCAGCTGAAGGGGGGAAATAATTGATTGGTCAAATGATGCAGACAGGGTCAAACATATTAGAAAAATCGTGTCGATGAAGCAATTTGAAGGGACAAAATTAAAAAGATTCGAAATTTTAGAATTTCCTATACAGGAAGATCGAAAACAATGGAATCTTCGGCATCGTTAGACTCAGACCTCGAGTTACAATTTGTCAAACTTCCATAAAAATAAAAATAATAAAAATAAAAATATCACAGGCTGGCATCGTCGAAGTATCATAACATCTATTTAACATCTACATATTAGACAAAGGCTGTTTTTTTAAATTAAACGTATGCAAACATTAAGAATAATGGTATCGACGTTTTGAAAGGATTTCCAATGAAGCTGAGCTCGTTAAAAAATGGTAAGCATGGGCCCGAATGTATGCAATTTCATTAGCCTAAAATATTTGCAAGTGCTTGAAAGAATTTGAGTCGATAGAAGAAGTCGGCATTATTGAAATTTCACTCTTATGTTTATAGCTCACAACAGAAAATCTATGATATTTCTAATGCAATTCTAGAAACATTCGTGAAATGTTGAGATTCCTATAGAAATAGATACTGATGATTCATTACTTGTTTACAAAGAACTTTTACCGAGTCTTAAATGCTTAGACTAAATGAAGAAATTGTGGAATGAAAACCATTCTGGTTCGATACGAAGAATGTACGCTCGAGGCTTTAATGACCTTTGTCATGCACGCTGTCCTCCAGGCAAACCGCACCAGGAAGATATACCGAGTTCCTTGAGTAGACGGTGCAGGAATTCTCAAGTAAATTATTTAAGGCTAAAAACAACCGCATAAAAAAAACTACGTATGCATCAAGTAAAAATCATATAGACGGTACGGTGAATCACCTAAGAGTTCGAACGGAAAACCTTGAAAACAAAGATGACAGAAAAATAACCGCGTTTCATTCGTAATAAATATATTGATACAAATGCCGAGTAAAAATAATTCCTCGTTTACTCTGGCTCTTGAAAATCTCGGATAAAACTTGCAAAACATACGATAACATATTCGTGAGAATGTACACGAAGGTGGCCAAAATTTTGGCGATATTTTTTAAATTTTAGTCTCGCCCAATAAATAAGACAATTTTCGTGAGAAAGCCATTCTCGCGAACAATTGAACTCGCGACAAACTTATTTAGAGGTCGCTCAAAATTTTTGAAAATTTTCAAAACGATTTTTTTTCTTATTTTTGTAATCTCTCGCCCCTCATCTTGTTATCTTATTTGTAGTTTATGATCGAAATTTTGAAAAAAAAATTGCCATCAAAAGGTCACTCAACTTTTTTTTCTTCTTATTATTTCTTTCGCAGCTTCTCTTCTTTGGACTTTTTCTCCATATCAGATTTTATCTCATTATCCAACGCTTAATTAATAGTTAAAAAATATCCCAAAGTTATAACTGACACAAGTATTGAATTTGCAGATGTAGATATCATCAGGATCATGAAAAAACGACTTACTTCGTTGAATGATTGCTCAGCGTCAATATTTTTATAATATTGTAGCTATGCACTAAGCGTTAGACAATAAGAGAAAATCCCGGGTGACGTTTAAGAAAAATAATAATTGAAAAAAAATTAATTCATTTTTAAATGTTTTTCGTAGCTGAACGACCTTTTGATGACAATTTTTTCATTCTAAATAAACCATTAATTAGAAATTAGATGACAAAATCATATGAGGGGTGAGAGATTACGAAAATTGAAGAAGAA
Organism: Tromatobia lineatoria; assembly: GCA_949699805.1. Classification (NCBI taxonomy): domain Eukaryota; kingdom Metazoa; phylum Arthropoda; class Insecta; order Hymenoptera; family Ichneumonidae; genus Tromatobia; species Tromatobia lineatoria. The sequence continues at coordinate 2,760,989 of OX453050.1, read as the reverse complement.
AAATCGTTTCGAAAATTTTCGAAGTTTTTGAGTGATCTCAAAATAATTTTTGCAAGTTTTATTTTTCGCGAGAAAAATTACCGAAAACATACTTTTTATCGGGTAAGACTTTTTTATCTGATTAACAGATATTGCTGAAATTTGGGCAGACTGACTTGTCTGGATATAATTGAGAAAAAGGATGTAAGGATTTATTGAAAAATGCATCGTTGCATCAGATTCATTTCACTTTTCACTACCTGATAGAGATAGGACTTGACAGTTTCAGGCTCCATGAGTTTCCCGCTTCCAAGACTATCCATGTACTTTTTTAAGTCCATTGTCAAATACTCGAAAATTAGATAAAGCCTGGATTCCTCCATCAACACGTCCGACAAACCAACTATGTTGGGATGTTTCAATTCCTTGAGCAGCGATATCTCTCTGATAGCTGTAGAGGGTATGCCCTCGTCGTCACTCTCTAAGCGAATTTTCTTCATGGCTACAATCTCTCCAGTTTTCTTGTGTTTTCCTTTGTAAACAACCCCATAAGTCCCTGTAATTATAAATAATCATTGACACAAGCTATAATCAAAGATTTAGCAGCACAAGCTGAAACTGCAATTAAGTTTCTTATAACAAATTAATCACAAAATCTTTGGTTCCATTCATATAGATGCTATTAAATTGTTATTGCAGATAATATGAAAAATTTCTGTTAAATAATTGTAAAATCTTTATAAAAAGAATACTGCTATAAAATACAAGAGATAGCTATGACTATCATATCTTTTCGAATAAAAAAAAGTTTTTTATGATTATCACAGATATCTTTCTTCTACACACGAGCCCTCGGGTCTTTGGAAACCTTACAATAATTATCATACAGTAATAGTGAATGCAGACTCTTTGAAAATAAAAGATGAATAATTGGTGGTAAGTAATTGAACCGAACATATCATATGATTAGAAAACTATGAAGAATTCCATAAATGCTTGATCAAAAATGAAACTCTAAACACTCTATGCATGTAATAAAAACAGAAAATAAAATGCAAAATATTATTGACTCAGATGCAATAAAGACAATGTATATTGTGCTTGATTAATGATTTTAAAAAATCCACAACACTTTAATAGTTTTTATGAAAAAAATTTTAGGAATAAAAAAATGGACAAAAAAAATTGCATTTGCTTTATACATTCGATATGACCGATTGATCCTCAATAACATAATGAAAGGCACAAGTATCACAGGAAAATGAACGAGATAAAAATACAGCTATATATCTCTTGAAAAATCATGACCTCCAAGAGATGAAATGCTGTCTAAATATGTAGATAAGCAATGAAAAAAAGCATAATCTAGTCTACAAATAAAGAGAATTTGTATTTACTCTAATAATTGAGTAGAAAATATTATTGATTCGATGATAACTAAGATATATTGGTGCCTTGAAAATAAAGGATATCTAACATTAGTTGGATATCCTTGGGTATATATCAGTTGGAAGACAGAAGTATATCTGATCAGATTATTTGGAATAATGTAAATAATGACAAATTAAGTTAGAATAATGTAATTGATAATAAATTAAGTTGATATAATATAAGTAAAAACAAAAGTGCCATAAAAGGGTTTTAATGCTTCCAATATCCAATTGATGACCTTCAAGTGACAAAAAGCTGCCCAAACATGTGGCTGGAAAATATATAAATGCATAATTTAATCTGCAAATCAACAGAACATCTGTGATAGCCAAGTGAACAATAGTATTGGCCCAATAACAGTGGAAATATGATGTTTTTGGATTAATTCATAGTTCCAGGAAAACAAATAGATAAAAGTCCTATTAAAAACTTTTCATGCAATAAGAAAGTCAAGCTCTTCAAACATTCAACGAATATTTAACCAGTGTTGAATAACTAAATGGCAAAAGTGTCAGCAATGGGTGTAGATGCACAGTGATGATGTAAAGCTGCACAAGCGTATGACTAAACTATTTACACATTGATATTTAATCCGCAAACTAAGAGAGCATCTTTAATGTCAAGATTAAAAATGTTATTGACTCAGTAATAACTTAAGAATGTTATTCCAGCAGAGAAATGATATTTAGCATTTAATCGATTATCCCACGAAAACCGAAACGTGCATGAGTTTGAGGCGCGTGCATAGAGGTTGTGTATTGGCGTAATATCGGTAAAGTATACAGATGACTAAAAAGTTCGTTAAAAAAATCGTCGCGTTGCTTATCAAATGTGACAGTTATATTGATGGAACGGAAGCCTAATCGGCGAAGGCGTGCAAGCCACAAACTTGACGATACAAACATAGCACTCGGAGGGAAGAACTTACCCTCGCCGATTTTCTCGATCTTGACAAAATTTTCCATGGTGATCGTGTGTTGATCGTTTACGGTGGCCGTGAATCGTTGCGAAAGCGATACGCGGTTTTACGGGAGGGTTTTATTCACTGGGTACGGCGACCTGAACGCGATACTTCAGGGGCCTGTACGTTAGTTAGTTGCACCACGTAACGCTCAAATTCAAACGTTGATACGCCATATTGGTAAACACGTTTGAATAGTTGAGCGTCGGATGAATTCGGAATTATTCGGGCGTATTTGTGGCGCGCGAGGCACGTGGGATTATCACTTGGACGTCCGACCGTGGGTCAAGACGGAATTATCTCGGTGTAGGTCAGGGATGTGTTATTTCAAATAACACATTGATAGTCAAATAACAGTTGGTTTTTTTCATGTGCTACCGTTTTATGTAGTTATAATACTGAACGAGTTTTGAGATTTTTATCCATGGGGCACTGCACCTCGTTTTCACGAACATTTCACCTCGACCTCTCCAATTTGGCATATGATTTTTTTTTAGGCTTACTTAGACCCTTAAATGCATTAATTTTTTTTTAAATAGAAAAAAAATCAATCTACTGTAGGCGCTTGGTCGAATGTTTAATTGTGTAACACCGAATTTTCTAGAATATTTCAGATTTTTCTGAGTTATGCAGTTTTTTAAAATATTTTTTTGAAGCGACATATCGAATGCCATAATTTAAAAATCTGTAGAAATGCTAAAAAATCCTATTTTACATAAATAAATATACGATCAATCGCTTGGAATAGATTTATTTTCTTCCGATTTTTAAATAAATGAAGCCTACAAACTATAAGTAAAATGTTGCCTACTTTGGCCAAGCTAAAAAATTTTGATGTTGAGCAATGTATTTTTCAAATTTTTAAGTTATGGCATCTAATATGGCACTTCAAAAGTATATTTTTTTAAAATTGGTAAAATTGTCTAAAAAATATTACACCAAATGAAAGAGTTTGAAAAATGCAATTACTAGAAATCTAAACCGCATTTGATTTTTAGAGATTACTACAGATTCATAATCGAATAAAATTCGTAATTTGAGTAATAGTATGAGGAGCGTCCAGTTTTATGTGTAATGCTGTTGTATAACTTATGCAGTTTATAATTACCTGTTGTGTATTGTATTCAGTTCGTGCTCTTCTACTGGTGTATAAGGAACCGTGACATTTGAGCTTGATTTTTCATTAATATTGCATAATCTGCAAGAAGTAGATAAATAATAAAATTCAAATCGTCACTAATTAAACAATTTACTTTGTATTTAAATATTCTTGACGCACTCCAATTTCCATAAAGCTCTACATTTTCATTAATTATTCTTTCAAGAATACGAAAGCGAACCTCAAAGCTTTTGGCGAATGCCAAATTTAATAAACATAAAAGTATGAAGCACCGAAAAAGCTCGACGTTGCAAACTCGTTGTTGCAAATAATCGTAATGAAAAATCATGAAAATCAGGCCTGAAAGAAACCAATTTAAATGTACTCCGGTAATTATTAGTCAAGAATAGAAGATAAGAATGAAACAAAAAGTCAATGCTTTGACGAATAGATGCTGTAGGAACTATGGTAGATTTAGCTAATAAAATCACAAAATACCGCATTGATTTGTTGGAAAACTCTTTATTTCGAGGATCCTCCGTTTATAATACAAGATCTGAATCCAAATATCGTTTAACATCGATATCATTTATATCCCTATCTCTCTCAGCAGGCGCGTCGCCTTATTTATATTCTAACTAGTGGCGCGCGGGCCTCACATCTGAACGAAGTAAAAAGCTTTTAACACAACGATAAACGCGTTGCAACTGCATCTTACCGCGATTTCGGGCGTGGAACAAAACAAAGTACAATGTGACAAATTAATGACCGAAAGTGAATTATTCGTTGCGCGTAGCGTGAAGCGGAACAAAATTGAACAGTGTAAATGAATATTATTATCATGTGTTTTTTTAAATCAAAACGAGGTACTCTTAGTACATTACGCCAAAGTTATTTCCGCGTTCGCTTTTCTCGCAAAAATCTAGCGAATCATCATTTGCTTTATCTATATATATATTTGAATTTTTATATATATATGTTGCGTCCCCAAAGTAAAAGTGTATCTTGAGAACTCCTATCGAGGGAATTGATATCCCCCGGAGGCGTAACCGAGACCGACACCGCGTTGGGTGTGTGTCGTCGCGCGGGCGACCTCGTACTGTTGCTCCATATTGTTAAACATTTCCTCCTGTTTCTTCAGGATGTCCGGCTTGTTTCCCGGTTGAGGTGTAACCGGTAGATCGCCCTTTATACCCATTAACCGCTTGAATTTCGCCGTCACCTTGCCATCCTGATCATGAGTGAAGGTCGTGCCCATCCAAGTATTTGCCGTCGATGCCGCTGCCACCGTAGCCTTACCTTCCTCCTGTTTTGACTGAGGATCGAGTAATGAAGAAGAAACATTCATAATAAAATACAACAGCGAAATTACCAAAATCGATCGACTAAATTTAAAAAAAGGATGATATTGGGGCTTTGTCTGTCGATACAATCTCTTCCGCAGTGTGTATTGCGGAAAAGTAATAAAACTTTGTGGAGAATAGGTACTACTTTCGGTACCATGTCAAAATAACACGTTATGTATAACATGTGACGAAAGAACACATGACAAAATATCGTTGTGCGTGTTTTTTTAAAGCAGGAAATTGATGGCGCCCCTCCACATTGAATTAAATTATCGATTTTTTAAATTTATTTATTTTTCGTTGCAGAATAAATCTTTTTGTATCTTATTTCGCCATCTGTGTAGATACACATATGCACGCACCCAAAAGGGTTCATCCCTAAAGCGAACAGTGCAAGTTTTGCGTAGATTGGTAAGTAAAAGCTGCAAAGTAGAACTTTGCGAATTGCTTCCTTATCATTTTCGGTTTTCCTTACAAAGTTACGTTTACGAGTAAGTATGTTGATCCGTTTTGGCTTCCTCATAGAGGAAGTATTGGCGAAAAAAACCAAAAATGATGAGGAAGCAATTTGCAAAGCTCTACTTTGCAGCTTTTTTAAGATGAACAATTTTAAAAAATGTGAACCACATGTGTACCTATCATTGCGGAGTAGTACTCATTTTATGCATGAAATAAAAGTTTGCTATCTTATGTTTTGCTGAAGTTAATACAATAACGTCAATATTTTTCTAAACGTTAAAATTTAGAAAATTTCTATCGCTGAATAGTACTAATTTCAGGTATCAAATTTGAAATCGTTAACTCATGGTTTGCCCAAAGTTAGGGCAAAAACGTGAGTTAAAAAAAAAAATCAAAACTCCATAAGATCCGAACTGCTTTTCTGATTTCGGTCAAATTCAATATTAATTTTTTTTTAAACGATTTGAAAAACTATAAAACAAAAACTTTACTTCTGTACCAAATTGTAGCTCAATCAACTCAATCACGGTTATCGAGTTACAGGTGATTGAAATTTCGAAGCCCTGCACACAATCATACATACGAACGTTTTTTAACCACTTTTCTCGATGGTTTGGAGGATTCTTAGTAACCTGACATCAAGATCTCAAAAAAAAAAAAAAATCTTTAAATAAAGTTTTCTCCATCAGGAAGCAACAAGTAACTAACTAAATAACGAAACATCTAAGCCGGCTTCGCCGACATTTTTTAGGTGATACAGCATCAACACATATTATCATTAAAAAAAGTATTCATACACGGTTTGCAAATCATGGCCAGCAAAGACAATTTAAGATAGGATGTTTTTTCGCGAGGATCTTTCGTGTGTTATTTTAGAGTGTATTGTTTTAACCTTGTGTTATTTTGGAGTGTTATGTTAGCATGTCATTTTATCGAGTGTTATTGTTTCATGTTATTCTGTCAAGTGTTATTTTTCCATAAAGTTATTCCGACGTGTTATTACTACTCTCGACTTGAAAAGCCCCGAAAATCATTTGTTACTTCAAATTGAAGAATATTCCATTGCAGGTTTACCGTCCCGTCTAATCCTCTTACCTTATTTGCCCAAAGAAGTTTTCTCTTCTGTATCTGCTCGGCGTACTTTCCCTGTGTGGCAGTAGCGAGAGGGTTGTAATAATTTGGTTCTCCGGGAATAATCGGAACAACCGGATCACCTCCAGGTGCTTTTAGCTCGATTCCAAGTTTTTCCAGCTGCGCCAATTTGTTTCTACCTTTTTCCTCGCGATAACTCATTGTTCTGAAAGGTTGAGGAGGTGCGCGATCTTTCGACCTGGAGCGTGATCGCGTTCGAGCCTTTTCCTTGTGATCCCGTGAGGAGCGTTCCTCTCGATGACGATCCTTCGTTCTGTCGTCTCGGGAATGACGCCTATCTCTGTCCCTTCGATAATCACGGTCGGATCTATCCCTGTCTCTGTCTCTGTCGCGTCGGTCGTCCCTATAGTGATGATCTTTATCATTTTTGTCTCGGTCGTCGCTTCTGTCATCTCTGCAAGAGCTCGACGACGTTCTGTCCTTTCGTCGCTCCTCATCCCGTGATTTTCTGTCTTCATCGCGGGATTTCTTCGACTCGCGAGAATTCCTTGTGTGATCGGTATCGCGCTGTCGTCTGTCGTCATGAGAAGCTCTGCGTGACTTGCTGCTCTCTCGCGAGCGTCGACCGCGATCGTTTCTCTCAGCTCGCTTGTGATCATCTCGGGAATTGGAGGAATGACTGTCGTGGTCCGAGCGCCTGTAAAACGATTACGTTCTGCAGGGGTATACCACACAGATTTGTATTATTATTCAGCTCACACGAGAAAGCTACATTCTAATTGCGCAATTAAGCGCCTCGTAGCGTCGACGACTATTGAATCGAAGAAACGGTCTAGTTTTCTGGTGAGCTTTCATAATTGAAGTAGTTCTCGCGTTATACATGTGCGGAAACCAACTTAAAGTTGACAAACAAAAAATCACTGAAAAATATGTTTTTTAAAAATAAACTTGCGTCTTCAAAAATCAGCTCAAGTTATCCGAAATTATTATATAGTACTCAGTGAAATCATATGACCGTTGAAAGTAATATTATTTATTCATCAAAGTCGATGAAAAATAACCTTTTGCATAAATCTCGATAAACATTCAGTTATCGAACGCATATACCAGAGAAAGGCCGATGATATTAAGCAACGTTTAATTTTTGTAAAATATTGAAATTTTTAAGGCTTGACAGTTTAGTTATAAAAATTCTGTATCATGAATGATGCATCGAACAAAATACAAGAAAGATTAATGGTGCTACTGTTTTTGTTTGTTATTTGGATAATTGAAATATTTATAAGCTTATTTGTGATGTAATTAGTATAAGTCGAGATAGAAAAATAAAAGATATTTATTATTAACTCGGTCGCTTTAAATTTAAAAAAATTACAATCTCTGGGATCAGCTTTTCATAGTTTCTTTCGTATTTTCTACGAAAATCTGTTTGCTATAGTAACGTGAGAACTACTTCGAAAATTGTACGATGAAGTAGCACAACTTCCGGTTGACCATCAAATACGATTATGAAATGGCTTATGGCCGATTAAACTTTAGAATCTGCAACGCTGCGACTGCGATACAATCATAAAAATTCAACAAATAAGTTTCTTTGATTCAATATTAATATGAAATTCCCGTGCTTAGCACTGAGCGTTTGCGAATTTTTCACGTTCGAACGACGAAAAAAACCAAACCAGCCTACCTCTGGTCTGCAGGGGAAGATCGATGACGAGAGGATTCCCTCCTCGAGCCAGTAGCTTGTCGTTCGTTCGGTGGACTCGAAGCCCTCTCGCTTCCGGAATCTCCGGACGAGTTGTTGTTGTTGCTCTCCTAGAGATACAAAAATAAAGGAGCTCTTGAACAATTCTCGTGTGGCGCTTCCACTCGTGCTGGGTATACTTAACAAGTATAATAAATAAAAAACGAAAAAATAAAAAGGAAAAAGACAATGAGAGTGCAACGCCCAAAACCAAGACGACGACGCGGCGCTACAGTAGAGTGTTGGTTGCATTCTACAGGGAATAGAGATAGAGATGCGCTCGTTCATATACATATGTTAGTCGGGTTTTCCAATTCAAATTTTTTAGCGTATATTTTTACCAACTCTCAGCCAACTGAGAGCCGTTTTTTATTGTCTTTATTAATTTAACCGAGCGGAGAATACCGTCACATTAATTCTGACGGAAACTCCGGCGGTCTCTGTTAGTTGAAAATTGATAACTTTCCTAGCTATCTCTCGCGATTTTTTTTTCGATTGACTTTCGTTTGTGTCTGTGTTTCTAGTTTTATAAATTTTTTTGTTTTTTTTTGTTTTCACGTTCTGTTAGAGAGTGTTACCTTCTTTCAGCTTCCTCTACTCACCTATTTCTTCGGTATAGGACTTGGGGGTAGACTTGCAAGACCCTCGCACAGCATTGACCTTGCCGAGGTGCGTAGATATTGTATCATGTATTACCAACAGAGCTACGTGTTAATATTCTCTCACGAAATGGCACCATACCCATTTACTTATCAATTAGACTTTCTCATTCTTTTTCTTATACTCTTTTTTTTTTCTCTCTCCTTTCTTTCTTTATTTATTTCTAAAGATCAGTCCCACAGCCGATCCATAAATCAAGTGCGGAAAATAATGATTCTGCAAAGGGACTCAACTCGAGAGAAAGAAACTCAAGGAAATTGGAAAGCGCGACCTCGCATTCTTTATCAAATTATTACCGATCTATCGACAACCTGACTATGCGTCAATACGCGTTATATACCAAGATACTCATCGCTTGCAATCATTCTGTACCTCACTCATGTCCATTTGCACTGGATCGTAGTTGGCATCGCTCGCTCTTCTCTCTGGTATCTTAGCACCCATGGTACAAGGCATCTGTAAAAAAAAAACATATTTTTTACAATTACGCTGTAATTTTAAGCCATCAATGAATTATAAGTTTCTCAGAACCATTTGTTTACTTTACTAAGGTTAGGCGGCACAGACGCGTCGGTGCCCGAGTTTCTTTATGTCAGTTTTGACATCTGACATAAACAAATTCAATGCATGAACTTGGTCCTGATCTCAGTGTGTCTGACGACACCACTGACGAATCAGAGTACGAATAAATCGCTAACAATGAATTTTGCATATATCATCCATGAACTTTTTAATATAGCATTAACATTTCTCTCAAAACTATCAATTGCCTCAATTCTTTAACAATATATGCATCAAAACATTGTGTTTCACATAAAAATTTTTTTAAAAATCTGTAGTTACATTGTATTTGCTTCCCTAAAATTCAAAATTAATAGGTTGTCACTAAAACATTTTTAAATATTTACAGTAGTCTTTCTGCTCATACTCAGTAGCATCTTATGAGGCCAATGCTGTGTTAATAAAAACAGTAAATTGTAATTACTAAATATACTACTGAAAATAAAACATATCTGTATTTATTAGTAACTGCAGATTCGAAACTGCAGAACGCATCTGTATTTACGGATAGTTAATTTTGGTCTGATATTTATAGAATCCCATAAATACCATAGATTATCCCGAATTCGTCGAGTTTGAGCATAAAATTAATCTTCACTTTTCAAGAGTTCCTCACATTGATGCAGCATTATTTGTCTATCGTTGGTTGTTTTAGCGATTCATAATGCGTATACGATATTATGGTGCACAAGATTAGCTTAGATACTGCATAGAATGAACGTTGAAAACGATAGTTTGATGGAGACTGACATTTTACGTGGAAGACGCAACTGTCGAGTCTTCGGAAAAATAATGAAATGTACAGAACCAAGTGTCGAAACTCACCTTCGTGTCGTCCGAATTATTGCTGTTTTCACCGTCGCTTCCGTAATTCGCTAACGAATCCATAATGGCGTGGAAATACTCGGGGAAGCGGCAGAGGAACGAAGATAATCGTGCCTCTGCGTTGTTGCTGTGCAGCAGTGTGGTCGTCGTCAGTCGACCATCGATTGTCTTTCTCCTCGGCAGTGATGCAAACCTTCGCGCGCTAACCTACCCTATATATACCTACGCGTCGTCTGTTCCGCCACCAATGGGAAACTAAAAAGACTGGACGCGCCTGCTGCAGATTGTGTACTGCGGGTTACCTTTCAACAGGATATGCCCTTTAGGTAGCTACTGCCAAAGAATATGGATATACATAGAAACTAAAAAGGCTGGACGCGCCTGCTGCAGATTGTCTACTGCGGGTTACCTTTCAACAGGATATGCCCTTTAGGTAGCTACTGCCAAATAATATGGATATACATAGAAACAGTTCTTATAGGCGGCTTGAAGCTGCGCAGAAGTTGGGGTGACTTCTGCGCAGCTTTAAGCCGCCCATAAAAACAGAGCTTCTATGCATATTCATATTCTTTCCCCGGTAGCACAAATGTTCAATTGTTACCGATAAGTTATTGTTTTTAGGTTGCCATTTGGATCTGTCTGAACGGTATCCGCTAGATGAATTTATATTGACATCTTTTTAGTGTCATCTTGAAGATGACGGTATTAAGATTTCTAAGAGGATTAATTGAATAGTCGTCTGAAAGTTGTCATTTGCCCGATTAATGGCTTTTTTTGGAGTTCGAAAAGTTATTCATTTGGAGTTATCTAATGTATTTCTATAGAAGGCGCCTAAAAGATTATCTAGATTGTTCACACAAATGTTGTCCAAAAGATGTGTTATTTCGTAAGTTTAATGTTATGTAGTTTAGCCACAACATGTTGTCCGAAAGATATCTTATTTCCGAAGTTTTATGACAACGAAAAATTTGGGATCTTAAAGTTGTTCATTGTATTGTTTGTCTATTCATTATTCATTGGCAGTGAAAAATTGATAATGCAAGCATCAGTATTTGGGTGCCTTTAAGGTATCATTTTGATACCTGGGTTGCTACTGCGCTTCACACTATAGTCAAATCAGTACTAAATTTTTAAAACGTTTTCATAATTTCTGGTGGTTCAATTAAGGGTTCCGGAGAGTTACCAGAACTGGTTTTTGTAAATATAAGTACATTCAGAACCGCGATTTATATAGAAAATCGTCTGATATGCGCAATTGTCCGATGGCATGTTTTTTCATGCAGTTTTTAAAGAGAATAAACAATAATTACCTATGGTCCAATTGAGACGAGCAATGTCTCATTTCGTTTGTTACGGGATCCTTTATCAATTGACCGTCCAGATTTTGTATTGTAATATTTGTTGAAAAGTTACAGCTATATGTACGACTGATGTTAGGTTGGGATGGGACAATTAAAGGTTTGTATCTTTTGAACTACTAATGCTATTAAAAATCTAGGCAGTCAATGGATTAAGAACTTTCCAACAGACAAAATGCAATATCGCTCGTCATAATTAAACTATGATTCTGGTTTATTCTTTTAAAAAGTTGCACGAAAAATGATGATATCGGACAATTGCATATATCAGTCGATTTTCTTTTAAAATTCCGGTTCCGAATGTCTCTCTATATTATAAAAAGATTCCGCCGCCACCTAAAGAGAATCTAGGGACTTTCAGGAAACATTCAGGGAGAATCCGTGACGCCCTGGAGGGAGGGGGTCTGTGAGACCCTTAAGTCCAGATTATTCTAAGTCCCTTAATGGGCTCTCTATTTTTATGGAGAACCTAAAGAAAAATTTCAATAATTTAAAATTTTCAAAATTATGAAGTAGATAAGTTTGAGGAAGATCTGAATTGTGTAATGCTGAGTTCAAAACAACCCGTATTTTATGCTCGATTGTTATGTATACCGGCTCATTCTCTTCCTTGAAAGTTGCTCTTTGAATTCACCATCTAGATATTTGATAGTGTTCTCCATTTTTAAATGATAGCTATTTGTTTACCCATCAGTAAAATTACTTCGTAAACAAACAGCTGTTATTTTTAAGTGGGGAATACTATGAAATATCGAGACGATGAATGCGTAAAGCATCTCTCAACGAAAAGAACGAAATGCAATACATCAAAATCAAGTAAAAAATATCGATTATTCTTTGAAATAATTGAACGGAAATGTGTTATTTCGAAATTTAGCATAAACCCGTCATATTTGTGGAAATCAAGTGCGATTTAATTTTTTCCAAGTAAAAGACATATGCAGCTATGAGAATTATCATCTATTATAATCAATACATGCATTAAATTTGTCTAGATTACATTATAAATTTAGCACTCATTTGACCAGTGTAAAGTGCTCTAATCTCCTCAAAAATACACTTGGCGTGCTGTTATGTTTACAGTTTTTTTCGTTATGCGATGATTAGAGCTGTACGCTATGGCTCATGTAGCGATTTAAATTTAGTATCAAAGGCTTGGATCTAATTCATCTGCCTAAGTCAAACCATTTGATGATAATATGTAATTAAAGTGAATTTGTCGAAAATACATAATACACAACAAAGAGAAAATTTCTGCCTACTGCCCGATTTCTCCGTAGAAACTAGTTCTACTCCCACCCTTGACTAACTCGAGAGCCAGTGCGGCAGCTGGGAGATGCATTTGCTGCATTGTGAAAAGGGTTAATAGAATGCGATTGGACTTAATTGAAACATTAAAGCAACACACTAGGAATCTTAGAAATCACTGCGTAAGCGCTATAAACATCTATTGAGATTCAATAGGGTACAACCATATATAACCATAGAAATATTAATAAATGGACTATAATAATTTCATATTCGGTATTGACAAATTTGGAATAATACGATATGACTAGTGATGTAAAATGATAATCACATCTGGCATCTATATATTTGTGAAATGACGGTCGCGTTTATTGTCATACCATCTCTACAGATGTAAAATGACGGTCACGTTATTGTCATACCATCTCTATAGATGTGAAATGACGGTCACAGGTAGTTTCTATATAGATGTAAATGACAGTAACGTGAGGGTCGTTGGCATCACTAGATATGACAATATGACTGTAATACGTTTAAACTCTGTAATGACAAATTTGAAATAATATGACATAAAACGATAGATATTCAATATGTACCGATCAGCAATGGACGATACTCACTTCGATGTAAATGTTGAATTCCTTGCATTGCAATTCTCGTACATAACCGGCTTATATCAGTTCGGGATTTGACCGAGAAATTTTACTATGACTTTTTATCGTGATCTCCTTGGACGTTGTTAGAGGGGCTTGTTGACAGAATACGATTGCAAAGTACTTACATTTTAACCCTAAATATTTTACGAAAATTAATCATGGAAATTGAAGAAAATTGAGTACGAACGAAATTAATATTAAAGTGCGTTAAAAATTATAACAAAAATATTAAAAAATGTTTTTTATCTTTTGTTTATCTTTTATTCACACAGAAAAAATAAATTGATATCTGATAAAAGTTCGCACATAGTGACGGGAACGTCACTATTAGTTTTATTACTATTACTAGGAACGATTATCAAAATTATCAAAATTTGTAAAATTATCAAAATTATCAAAATTTGTAAAATTATCAAAATTTGTAAAATTATCAAAATTATCAAAATTTGTAAAATTATCAAAATTATCAAAATTATCAATATTTGTAAAATTATCAAAATTATCAATATTTGTAAAATTATCAAAATTATAAATATTTGTAAAATTATCAAAATTTGTAAAATAATCAAAATAATCAAAATTATCAAAATTTGTAAAATTATCAAAATTTGTAAAATTATCAAAATTTGTAAAATTATCAAAACTTGTAAAATTATCAAAATTTGTAAAATTATCAAAATTTGTAAAATTAGCAAAATTTGTAAAATTATCAAAATTTGTAAAATTATCAAAATTATCAAAATTTGTAAAATTATCAAAATTATCAAAATTTGTAAAATTATCAAAATTATCAAAATTTGTAAAATTATCAAAATTATCAAAATTTGTAAAATTATCAAAATTATCAAAATTTGTAAAATTATCAAAATTATCAAAATTTGTAAAATTATCAAAATTATCAAAATTTGTAAAATTATCAAAATTATCAAAATTTGTAAAATTATCGAAATTATCAAAATTTGTAAAATTATCAAAATTATCAAAATTATCAAAATTTGTAAAATTATCAAAATTATCAAAAATTTTTAAATTAACAAAATTTTCAAAATTTCCAAAATTTTCAAGATTTTCAGAACTTTCAAAATTTTCAAGATTTTCAAAACTTTCAAAATTTCCAAAATTTTCTCTTTTACTGCATAATGTATCGTCCATTAGTTACAGACATCAAAAGAAAGGAAAACAAATTTTTTTGCGTTAATCTTATGAGAAATCGAAAAGTGCGACACGCACCATCTTAATCATTCATATTGAGAGCTTATATCTTAACAGGCCTATTAGTACCTGAACAAAACTCTTAAACGTGGTTGTAAGGAAGAAAAAGTTTCATTTCTTGTTTAAATCACTTCGCTCCATAGTCGACGACGAAAAATAGTGTCAGACACTTGCAGCAACCGAGATAAAAGATTCGTTGCAATATGAACGATAGATGGGGAGAGGAGGTCGACGAACATGAGGCATAAATTCTATAGCCAACGAAAAGTATGCATTTCAGTGAATATAATAGCATTCTGGGAAACGAAAAAGTTGTCTCGTTTCTCATCCCCGCTCCATTTTCCATTATCTAACTTATCCTCTCGTATCCCAGCCGGCGATGTAATAGTAGTACCTCTCTGCGGCTGCTGTTGGCGACAAGTTTCGAGATTCCTTGAAACACTCGAGACGCCGCAGCAGCATCCTCGCGTGTCTGCATCGGCTCGGGATAATCGATTATACGACAATAAAAGAAGAGCAAATGCCGCAAAGAAACTAAGCCATTGTCTAGTTTCTCCTCTGTTAACATAGAGGAGAAATATATATAATATATCGTATCAAGTACTTCTGTCGATACCTTAAGCGATCAATTACGTGTTTTCTTCATTAATCTTAATTCTAAATCTTCATTAACTTAATCCTGATGAAAATACATGGGTCTCAATTTATATATGAACGATTCCGCCCGAATGAAATCATCAGGACAATTTGTACACTCGATTTTTTTTTCCAATTTGGCGGTTCTAAAAAGTATTTTCTTTCCCAATTTTTAAGGCACAATGTGATTATCAAGGGGGAGGAAAAGGGCGGGAATTCTCCAATAAAGAGAATTATTGGAAATAATCATATAAAAAATCTAAAAAGATTCACCTAGATGCCTTTTCTCACTCATTACAACGTATTTTGAAGCGAAAAAAAACATCAGTTTTTTAGCACTGTCGATTTTTAAGAATAGCTAAAATAAATTAAATAGAAAATCTGATACGCTTGATCGTTGAGCTTCAAAATACTGATAAAAGTATCGTTATCGATTCGAAAAAAATGTATCTCCTTTTACAATTTTCAATATTCTGACCTGACAATTTTTTTTTCCATACGTTGCATACTATTTTCAACAATTAAGCGGTGCAGATTTTTTCTATATGTTTTTTTGGCCATTCTAAAAAATCGACAGTGCTAAAAAATCCATGTTATTTTTTTGTTCCAAAATACGTTGTAAAGAGTAAGGAAATGCGACTGGGTGAATTTTTTCAGATTTTCTATTCAATTATTTCCAATAGCCAACTCTCGCCGAATAATGAAAATGATATGTTAATTCATTTGAATGCATACTCATTTTTTCAGATTTTTTTGTGACTTTTATTATTTTTATTTTGAAAAATGCGCAGAATATAACAAATTTTGGATATACGTTTTCCAAAAAAATCTTAAGTGAAGTAGACGGTTTTATGCCGAACACGTTTCCAAAATTCTTTATTTCGCGCACATTTTTGAAAATAAAAAAAATCGAAATCAATATAAAGAAAAAAATCTAAAAAAATTTGTATGCGTTCAAATAAATTAACATATCATTTTCATTAGAAAAAAAGTTAAGTTGACTGAGTGTTTTGAACAATTGTTTTTTTTTCACCAATTTGTTAATAACATTTTACGATTATTATTATGCGAAATCAATCTTTTGAGCACGTTTTATATGCATGATTTTTTTTCGATTTTTATCTCATCGGGAAGTGATCGAAATTGTCTCTGAAACTCACTTTTGGCGGGACTGTACGTATCATACATCCTTAAGATAAAACAAATAAGATATTCCAGTATTCATACACTTAAACAGCTAGCAAACCATGCTGTAATTTCTTGGGTGACCAAAGTTTGCCAGAAGCACTGTGATACCAAAACGGTTTTCTGCAATTTACGCAGTGAAAGTACATATATCGATCGAGAGCAGGTGTTATTTTATTTCGAGGGAACAACTGCAGCTTTGCTACACGTAATACACTAGTAGCTACGCACAGTGCTCGATTATCCGGAGGTCTCCGAGCATATGCCGATAGTACATAGAGCCAGGTGAGCGACGATTGCATTTATTATAATGCTAATCGTGTAAGGATCAGGGGTAGAACGAAAACTCCGCAGTTTCGTTTCTTACGTCTTTGTTTGTTGCTTTTTTTTTCTCTCGCACTCTTTCACGAAGCAGAAATCTAATAGATAACGGGACTTGATGACAGTGGGGTCAAAAAACCGTTGAATGCAGCGTTTACAAAAGCGCTAGCGTTGCATGCATGTAATGCAAATCAATTTCATCGACCTTCGTGACCAGCGATAGTTTTGTGACCGCGTATGCCGAGATTTACGTAGATTTATTCACGAGTAATGATATATACAAGTATAGCTTTACTTTTGGTGAACGACGTAATAGATAGTGAGTGAACTTAGTGGTGGAAGTTTCGATTTCTCGATCGGCGCTCGCGATAGAGATGTAAAGACGCTGGAGCACGAGACTCGGCGCTATAATATACCACATATAAGTATGTATGGCATGGAAGCGAAGAAAGAAGCGGTAGCTGGAGCGTTTAGACATCATACCGTATAGGTAGTCGTGCTTCCTGCCCGGCATCGATCCTAGATACGTCCCCTCTCTACCTGAACCGATAAATATATACTTATCCATAGCTTCATTCGTATATATGGACCAATCCAAGCTGGCGGTACAACCGGATTGAGGATGGAATACATATTATACTACATGTGGAATCGTACATCATGTGGTTACCTACACTACGTTAAACTTCCAACAGACGTACGTTATATTCGTCGAAGATTTTTTTATGCGACCTGCGGGAATTATTTGAATAATGGATTACATTGAGCAAACAAAAACCCCTCAATGCACTAAATCTTTTATTCGAATCCTATAATTGACTTAAATAGTTTCGTGTTTGAAGCAATAATACGTATACTGTTTTTAAAAATGTAGGTAAAATTACTACACAGTGTAAGAAGCTTGTTTACAGGAACGGGTACAGAAACTTTACATGAGTATAACGTAAAATTTATCTACACATATGGAAAATTTTTATTATTAGTATTAATTGATGCACAGTGTAATGAATAAGCTATGCGAGTCTTATTTGTAATATCTGCATTGTTAGAAAAGATTGAAAGTTTTTATGCATAAACTCGTCGTCGAAATTTAATAAACAATTGTGGTATAGAATTAATGTACTTTTCCAGTAAAATTGAAGAAAATTATTAAAATTTAAGTACTTTACTGGAAAATTAACGTAAATTATTGAATATGCTGTACCATATATTGATTTCACATTACATTTGTATACTGAATTTCATATGCTAGTTTATGAATAAAAACTTCCAGTAAAATTACACTAAATTTCAAGTAGATTTTTTTTACAGTGTGTTTACTTTAATTTGCAACATCGACTTTTAAATATATCTAAGATCAAATTATCACTGTTAAAAAAGACTGTAAGTTTTTATGCATAAAATCGTAGATTAAATTTAATCTACAATGGTTATATAAAATGAATGTTAATTTGTTGGAAAATTACAGCGGATCATGAAGAGTAATGTACTTTTACAATAAATTTGATGTGAATTATTGAAATTACTGCACGATACATTAATTTAACATCCCACTTGCATAAAAAATTTATTAAACCAGCTTATGCATAACAATTTCTTGTACTGGCACATTAAATTTTAAGTGAATTTTTTTTTACAGTGATACTACACATCTGTAACTCTTTTACAGAAACGAGTATAGGAAATTTACTACACGAGTAGCGTAAAATTAATATACGATTCTCCTCATTTCGTTACAAAAGTCGTTTTAGTTAATATGCAGTCTCTTAAATTCGTTAAAAAAGTCGTTTTAGTTAATACACAGTCCCCAAATTCGTTCACAAAGTCATGTGTTTAATGTAAGTTAACTTTAATTTCACCACACGTACATTGAATTTTAATTTTCTCTCGTATATTAAATTGAATTTCCCACACCCGTTTATTAAAAATACATTCTACGGGCTTAGTATAAATTACTATACAGTGTATGAATTGTCCAAATCTTTTTTACAGTGCAGTATCCGTAATTGCAGACAGATAATCGTAGTTACTATATATAAACTTGTTACAATCGAAACCTGGAAAGTACGAATCGAGGTTGATGCGCGAGGAAGCGCAAAGCAACATGTGCGATGATGGAAGCCCGCGCGCTCTTTCTTCTCATAGGTAAACGCTATAGCTAGTAAATAGGTAGTAAGAAAGGACAGACAAGAGTGAGAGCCCGTAGAGAAGCAGAAAGCAGCCGCAGCCGACGCGCGCACTACATACTTACACTACCACGGAAAGTTCAGTCACAGCTAGGACAGCGACGTTTCCCGCCGGGACGCAACAGTCGACCGGCAGTCGTCGCGCTGAAAGCGTCTGCTCGTATTTATAATCGCGTGTGAATGGCAGCACTCCGCAGATCATCGCGCCACTCGTTCATTCACCAATTGTTCATCAACAAAAACATTAATCTCATACAATGAAAAACTGAGCTTTCAAACGATGTTACAATTGGCGGACAAGTAGAGAAGATGACGTGATAACAAAATAAATAAACAAAACAAAAAAAAACCAGCAACAAAAGGATATTTGTGAGATTAATACGCAGTTTGTGATTTACGCACTTTATCGATTAATTCAGGATTTTTTACAACTTACGCGGTAAGTTTTTAAAAATCCACAATATTTCATTCGATTTTCGATGGACCAGATTTAAAAATATATGTGTAATATATGTATGTATATATCGGTGTATTAAAGCGGAAGTAATAGGCAGATTGGGCAATATAAAAACAGCCCTTCTCCTGGCGGAGATAACAATCACGTTGCGGTAGGTTCGGCGCGAGGGAAAATCACGCTGGCATAATTTTGCCGTTTCGCGAGGAAAGCTTCTTTCTCTTGAGTCAGACGATAGGACGACGTTGTTACTTTTTGTATATTTACGAGCAGCTTTAATGTTAAGGTAGGCGAGCGACTGTTGGTTAGGGTTTTGCGAAGAGCGAAGCGTTCTCTCGGGGGATGATGATCGTATAGTGGTGAGGTGGTTACCTAGTGATGTCGCCCGGCTGGCCAGGCTGAGCGCCACGTTACTAGGTCAACCCTTCAATCGAAGCCAGCTAGAAACCGAGGATCGTTCCAACAACACGTACTTTACACTGTTAAAAATATTTAAAAATTCATGTACTCTATAGTCATTTGTACTAAGCCAGTGCAATGTATTTTTAGTAAACACGTGTATGAAATTCAAGTAGTAGTAAAAGTACATTTATTGACGATACATTCTTGATTATCTATTTGCAAACGGATTTTCTGTGCGCCGAGTTTTATACATTTATCTTTTTGTATTGCTAACAGGTCATTGACCTAAGTGTTTCAGCCCCGGTTATATATATATATTTTTATTATTTTATTATTTAACTTTTGCTGTATGTGTGTGTGTGTAATATTTTAGGTGTTAGTTACTTATTGGGAGGTAATTAGATCTAGTTGTTGATATGTAGTGTGTGTGGGATGTTTAAATCTATGAACTATGGTTTGCGAAGGTTGGATACATGAAATTTAATTTAATGGACGAAAGAAACTGAAAATTTAATGTACGTGTGGTAAAATTAGAGTTAGTTTGTATTTAAAATATCTTTATTAACGGATTTAGGAGATTCTATATTAACTAAAATGACTTTCGTAACGAATTGAGGAGAATTGTACATCAATTTTGGGTTACACTCGTTTAGTAAATTTTCTATAGTCGTTTCTGTAAAAATGCTTCCCGCTAAAGTGCAGCAATTTGGCCTTAGATGAAATCAACAGTGAACTACGGTGTTGCAAAATTATAGTTGACAGATATTGAAAATAGGACTCGCATAGCGTATTTAGTATACTATGCATTAATTAATACGTCTTCTGTAACGAATTTGGCAAACTGTACATAATTCATACAACTTATGCAATAAATTTGGAAGAATGGTACATTAATTTTACGTTATACTCGTGTTGTAAATTTTGTATACCCGTTGCTGTAAAAGAGCTTTTCTTCAATGTGTAGTAATTTCAACTAATTTTTTTTAACAGTGTATCTAATTGCGGACTCCGTACGATTAATTAAATGGAGATAGCTTTCGGAGTCCGTAATTGTCGTTATCGTGGTCAACAGGTTAAAAATCAGTAGAATGTTGAACGGTGATTTGCTCGTGGTGGCCGTGGCCTTTAGCCATAACTACCATAACTACCTTAAAGGCTTTACCTTTAAGGTAGTTATGTCGCGAAGGCAATTTAAACTCATGTGCATATACTTTTGAAATATTGTAATTTAGCTATTCAGTTTTACCCGTAAAAAATCTCGAAGGCTCCTACGGACTATTTGAATAAATGATTAGAACTTCAAAATCGATTTTTTTACATGGTGCGAATGGAAAAACTAGCAAAATTTGTCTTTAAATGAAGGATTAACGTACTTACATAAATGATAGACAAGAAATAAGTCCTCCGGATTTCCAAACCATTAAGAAATTATTGGGTTATGAAAAAAGTGACGTCACGGGACTAATATCCAATTGAACTAAAGTCAAAGTGCACGATACTGTACTAAACGAAGTTTCCTAATAGAATTATCGTAAAAATGAAGTCAACTCCACACTAAATATATAAAATATTTACAAATAATCACTTCAATCTGATTGCGACCATTTTTAAAGATGCTCAATAATTTTTCATAGTATTATTGAGGCTGTCAAAGTGACGCATATGATTATTTTTTAATACCGGAAGACAATGCTAAATCTTCGTCAACGATTTTCAAAAGTTCCAATACATGAAAAAAATAGTAATTTTTTATTGATTTGAATTAGTAATAGCTCAATCTTTCTCTTGAAAGATACTGTACGAAATGACCACCAAGATATTTGATAGTGTTGTTCAT
The DNA here is from genome assembly GCA_949699805.1 of Tromatobia lineatoria. Taxonomy (NCBI): domain Eukaryota; kingdom Metazoa; phylum Arthropoda; class Insecta; order Hymenoptera; family Ichneumonidae; genus Tromatobia; species Tromatobia lineatoria. The sequence goes on along the minus strand of OX453050.1, from coordinate 2,739,337 downwards.
TTACGAATTATACCCTGTTGTTTATGAAAGTATTTTTTTTATTAAATATTTTAATTCTTATTATAAAACTATCAACTCTATGAAATATCACGGTGGTCAATTTTTGGAATATCTTCTGAAAAAGAAAATGAACTACTACTTAGTGAAATCAGTAAAGAATTATAGATTATACTTGGGAAAAACCGAACGAAAATGTACCTCAATGAAAAAAAAAGTTAACCAGTTAATCTTAATGCAAATACGTCATTATTAATCCGACTCTACCTCAACTATGAATGGTTTAATCAGAATAATTTTCGACTATTATTATTGAGTGTATTAAATTTTGAAGAATCGATCCTGCTTAATGAAAGATACACTTAGAATTGCTCTTTTGGCACGTGTCATGCGTCTAGAATGAACAGAATATTTTAATAAATGAGGGTTCAGATGGAATGCTTTAATTACGTTTGACCCTTCCATGGCACTGTGGGGTGCAAGCTCTTGTCCTTTATTCACTTCGAGGGGGGATCCATTTTTTGCACTGTTAAAAATTTTTGTATGAAAATTCATAAAATGTATATGAAGTTTTATGCATATACAGTATATGAAATTTCATATACAAGTATGTATAAATATTAAATTATTCGTATATTAAGAACAATGCAATATTTGTCATTATTTACACACAAACTTAAATTTCATATAACTTCGTATATTAAACGTGTTGTAAATCTAATAATATTTTCAAGAGTGATATATTAATATGACAACAAAGTTTGTGAATTAACTTTTGCAATACACAGCTTATTAAATTTCAATGTTAGCTACATCAATTTCAACATTCAGGTATTGAAATTACAACAGAATTATAAAAATTTATATACATTATATATGAATTTGAATTTGGTATACCGCGTTTGTAAATTTGATATAACTTCGTATATTAAACGTGTTGTAAATTTAATAATATTTTCAACAGTGATATATTAATATTACAACAAAATTTGTGAATCAACTTTTGCAATACACAGCTTATTAAATTTCAATGTCAGCTACATTAATTTCAACATACAGGTATAAAAATTAAAACAGAATTATAAAAATTTCTATACGTTATATATGAATTTGAATTTGGTATACCTCGTTTGTAAATTTGATATAACTTCGTATATTAAACGTGTTGTAAATTTAATAATATTTTTAACAGTGTGGGATCCATCTTCAATTTGGTTTGCGTCGAACTAAATTGCAACCCAACAATGTCGAGAACTTTGCACATCGCTTCTTCATTATTTATCGCTTATTTACAGAGAGGCCGTCACACTCAAAGAAGTTGTAATAGTACAGTCAACTATAAAGTGGCAACTATCCATTTCAAGTCCATGCAACCATTTTCATAATTACGTTTAACATGTGAATAAGTACAGTAACTATTGGTAGTTATAGAAACTATTTGATAGTTGTGGCAATTACAAAAAAGTTTGTTGTCCGAATTAGAAATGAAGAGTTGTTACTACTACCATATTTTTCTCTCAGTGCATGAGCCAATATTTTGATCGATTTTGGCTTCTTCATATGGGACACTTTGCAAATAGCAAAAATAATGAAGAAGCAATGTCAGCAAAGTGATTCTCAGCATTCTTGTTTTAAATAAATAAATTTATGAATTCTCGCTGCTTCATCGATTTCAAATTTGAACCGAATTAGAAATTGAATTCTGCTATTACATTTTTACTGATTGACCAACTTGGGAATATTTTTTCTTAAACTTTGTTCCATGGTAGTCCATATGTCAATTAAATTCAAGCTAAGTGATGCAAATTCGTAATTTCTTGTTTTCATGACAATAATGCTTTTTCATGAAATTTACCACCATAAAGACCGTTCCTTGCACTAAATGCATCATGGATAAGTAATCTCTTATCGTGAATACACGTGGACGTCGTAATTCATACAAGTTGGAGTGTTTACAGAAATTGATTTGACTCGTAATTTTTTGTAGACAAAGTTGGACCCTCAATCGCACCAGATTTATCTTTTCCCATGACAATTTTTTTTAATACGTTTTCAAAGTGGCATTTCATATTTTAAAATCTGGAAAAATTCTGAAAAACACTTTGTTGAATATCAAAATTTTCTAGATTATAGCCGAATTGGTCAAGATTTTTCTTATAGTTTTGAAACTTTTTAGAATTTGAGACATTATTAAAGAATGAAAAGTAAAAAAAATCTACTTCAGGCGATTGATCAAATGTTTACTTATGTAAAACCGGATTTTTTAGAAATCTCTCAGATTTTTCCAAACTTTCCAAATTTTAAAAAATAATTGTTCTGAAGTGACATCTCGAATGCAATTATTCGAAGATCTGCAAAAATTCTGAAAAATACTTAGTCGAATATTAAAATGTTCTAGCTCATACCCAAAGTTGGCAACATTTTTTCTTCTCGTCGTTCTTAAGATTTTTTTATTAAAAAATAATTTTTTTAAAATAAAGAAGTGAATCCTGACCGAAACGGGGTGGATTACCCATAAGAAAGATTCATTTGATCCAAGTCGGACCATTTGCAAAATCCAAAGCTTGCAATATCAAAGTTGTGCTTTTTGTTAGATGTATCATTCGGCTATGAATTGATATTTTAATTAAAAGAAGCCAATACAGAGGTTAGAATATTTTGCGAAATGAAAAACAACCATGTAATACGGGGTCGTTGTTTAGGTGAACATGGAATAATGGCTCTGCAGTTGATGTTACACGGCATCATATCCATGTGCATCATTAACACGAAACAGTTGGTTTGGGTGAAACGTGCAATTATGCCTAGTATTGTGGCAATGCATCACCTTGATAATAGTGTGTTTGCCGCTGACAAGGGTAAACGTCGTTTGACCTCTGATACGTAGTGGCGGTCGGAGACGACTGAGACAGTTCAGCGGTGATAGACGCGCTCTCGAAAGCCGGTCTGCTGTTATATCGCAGCCCTAGCTTGCGGAACTCGAGACCCGTTGTCGTGTAACTTCCAGACTGTAAACCTCCTTCAATCGCCTCGATCCTCTTATTCCGTTCCAGTTTTCATCCATATACACACAACCCTTTAATTGTAATTAGCTCGGACACGACACCAGCGAGGGTTAGTAAGTCACGCTATTTATTGTCTTACTCGTGAGAAAAAAGGTTCCATGTCTCAATAACACAACGTCATTTCAACACACGTACACACTGAAAGAGAAGCATATCGTTTATTTAATGATTTCACATGGTAAAGCGAATACAGGAAGGCTTGCAATGTTTTATGGTTGAAGCGATGATAATATGGTCCAATAAACGGATGTGAGTCAAAATAGCGAATGGCTAAAATAGCGAATTTAAAAATAAGGAACGTCTAAATGTAGAATGGCCATAATTATGGAATTTGCTTTTGCAGTCATTCGGAATTTTTATCACTCGCTATTTTGATTGCATTTTCATAAGATAGAGGTCGAAATAGCGAATCGTCGAAATAGCGAATGGTTGAAATAGCGGATTCAATAATGATTACTATTCCAGATTCAGACGTTCCTAATTTTGAAATTCGCTATTTTAACCATCCACTATTTTGGTCATCTGCTATTTTGACCCCCACCTTGTAAGGTTGTACTTGTAAGGTTATTGGAAACAAACGTTGAAATCGTATATGCAACGAAACGGCATATTTGAAATTATTAGAATAGTTTTTGAAACTGTTATCATTTTGATGATTGCTACTATAATCATATTTGCTATAACCATAAAATATAGACGTTTCTCCTGGGAATTATATTAGTGGTCGATCCAACTATTTTCTTATATTTGCTATAACCATAAAATATACGCGTACCTCCTGGAAAGTATAGTTTATAGTTAGATTATCGTCAGTCCAACTATATTATTTTTTAAATTACCAGACTTTTCTCTCAGTGCACTGTAAAAAAATCTACTTGAAATTTAGTGTACTTGCACTGCAAGTTTTTATCCATAAACTAGTATATGAAATTTAGTATACAAGTGTAATGTAAGATTTATATATGATACAGCATATTCAATAATTTACCTTAATTTTCCAGTAAAAGTACTTGAATTTTGATAATTCGCTTTAATTTTACTGGAAAAGTACATTCATTCTATACCACAATTGTTTATTAAATTTCGATGACGAGTTTATGCATAAAAACTTTCAATCTTTTCTAACAATGTAATTCCACCACCAACAACTCAACACATACGGGGCATTCCATGACATCTCGATCATGATTTGGCGATGACATCTCAGATCGGTTACGTAATTTATTTTTTATAGATTTTTTGACACTTGATCTGAGATATAATTTTGAGAAATTGTTCAAAAACCTCCATTTTTTTATACTTGAAAAAATGCAGAAAATTTTTATATATTATAACGAAATTTTTTGAACTGTATTTGAAGATCGAGTCTTAGAAAAATAGTCTATTAATTTGTTGTTTGCGTTGTGATGGATATTTAAGGCATGTTCATTAATGTTACAATTATCTCATTTGTTAAAAACGAACTCTATCGTTATACAATTCCACAACTTCGACCATGGTTTTAAGTATGATTGCACAAACATTATTGCTATATGTATTCACTTATTTATTCATCAAATATGATTACTGACATTTTCCTAGTAAATACAACTCTACTATGGATTTTCATTGCATTAAATTTTAAAATAAATACAGTAACGAGCTCAAATTTAGTACGTTAACGAGATAATATTCAGTGATGCTACATAAGTAATTACATTTATATCGCTAGAACAGTTCGGATTACATAGAAATTGAAATTTTTTGTTATTATTTCTTGACGACTGAAATTTCATTAAATTTGAATTTTTCAAATTAATTTTAAGGTAGCTATGTCGACACGCCGAAGTCATGAATGTCAGCGTCTATATGCCATTTAAAAATAATCATATTCGTCGTGTTCACTGTCTTAATAATATTACAATAAATAATCAAGTATCCTTAAAAATTATCGCAATCAGATTGAAACGATTATTTGTGAATAATTTATATGTTTTGTGTGGATTTGAATTCATTTCTATGATAATTAGGTTAGGGAACGTCATTTAGCACGGTATCGTGCACTTCGATCGTGATTCAATTGGACATTAGTCCCGTGACGTCACTTTTTTTATAATCCATTAATTTCTGAATAATTTGTGAATGCGTGGTACTTCTTGTTCTTTCTTTATCTTCGATCTAAGTACGTTTATTCTCGATTTAAAGATCAATTTTCCTAGTCCTACCATAAGTGCCCTGTAAAAAAATTGATTTTCAAATTTTAATTATTCATTGTTATAGTCCATGAAAGCCTTCGATTTTCTGCAATTAAAAATGAATAGCTAAATTACAAAAGCTTACGCATATGAGTCGAGATTGCCTTCGTGACATAACTACCTTTGAACAAAAAGATACAAAGTAGAACCTTGCATATAACTATCTTATTGTTTTTCACTATTAACAAAAACTCCCTTAATAAGGAAGCCAGGATTTATAAATATACTTTCTTATATAGACATAGATTTGCGGAATGTAAAAAATAACGAAAACGAACTATGCAAGGTTTTACTTTGCGTCTTTTTTTAAAAGTTAACACTGAATAAAACCTTTCGATGGGATGGTTTTTATACTCTACCCATTCTTCTTTTTTGGCTCGACATATTTTTCAAAGAATCTAGTTATTCTCGGTAACTACCGCGATGTAAGACCTTAATTATGGTTGCATCTACATTTGCATTGGCTCACGTGTGACATGAAGGATTATAAAAACATCCTGATTACTGTATAACACGAAAAGTTCACATTGTAATATATTTGTTTCTTTGGTAATTTATTTGATACTTTTGTAATGATGACAGAAATTTAAATAGTCTGGAGACGGATAAATAAATAATTATACCATCAATGCAAGATTGTGCATTTTATATCTCAAATCAATGATGTAAAATGCAGAATACACTGAGAGAAAAATGTGGTAATTTTAAAAATAATATAGTTGGACTGACGATAATCTAACCATAAACTATAATTCCCAAGAGGAACGTCTATATTTTATGGTTATGGCAAATATAAGAAAATAGTTGGATCAACCACTAATATAATTCCCAGGAGGAACGTCTATATTTTATGGTTATAGCAAATATAATTATAGTAGCAATCATCAAAATGATAATAGTTTCAAAAACTATTCTAATAGTTTCAAATATGCCGTTTTGTTGCAGATCTCAACGTTTGTTTACAATAACCTTACAAGTATCGTTTATTGAACCATATTATCATCGCTTCAACCATAAAATATTGCACGCCTTACTATATTCGTTTTATATGAAACATGTGAAATCGTTAATTAAACGATATGCTTTTCTCTCAGTGTATAATCGATTATTTTGTGTTGGCGAATCTGCATATTTCCACGCGTTCAAGTTGAGACAAAGTATCTCTGTGGTTGTCACTCGTAATCGGCTAGAAAATATCATCTACGTGAACATGGTTGTAACCCTTCGTGCGATCAACGAACAGAGTGCCATGTCAGTAGGATGTAGGTCAGCCCGATGAAATACCGCAGGTTCTTCATTATCGAGGCATGCCATCGATATTTCCTCTTCAGAAAACGTTTTATTTGAGAATCAATTCAAATTCCATCAAAACTACAACAAGGCTGTAGTACTTATAGCTTCCAATTTGTAGTCTCGAATAGAACAATACTTCGTACAATCTTTTGGATCTTTCGAAGCATTTTCATCGTCACTAATTGCTCTATGCTTGAATATATCTGATATAATTTCCTTTAATTGGTTATTTTTAGCAGACGCTTTATTTCATTTAGTCGTTGAGTAAATCACCGAAAAATAACGATATCAATCAAAATTGAAGGAACAATCGACACTTGCTTCTCATTTTTTAAAGCGTTTGAAATTGTGTTGCACATTAAAAAGAGCATGAAACTATGTTTTCAATGTTTCTTAATTATGATGCTGAAGTTTGCATCGTTGGAATGCAAGGAAAGAAATTTCGAAAAATTCTGATTACCTTCAATCATCGTAGAAGGTACAAATAAAAATGAATTCAATAACTAGCATTGAGAATAAAGGTCACCATATATTACTGCGCTTTTTGAAGGCCGCTAATCTTAGCTTTTATGATTTTTTTTGTTTTTGGTCGCTGCATTCGAACGATGAAAACTTCAATGACATTCTTAATTTTCAAACGAATGGCATCAATTAAAATGCAGCCCCGATTGCAGCAAAGGAACGTTTTTTTGTGCTGACCCCATTCGCTTGAAAATGAATTCTTATCATCAAAAGTAGGTCAACGAAGCTTTTTCAACCATTTTACGAGCACGGAGAATCTGTAATGTTTTGTACCGTCGTGTGGTTGTGCACCGAAGGAAATTTTTTTTATTGATTTAAACAAATCTATTCGGCCTGTAAAACATTCTTTTATTGTCAATGTAATAATATATTGAAGTAAATATTATCCTTGTTTTAATGATCTTAAGTTCAATGTTATGCAAAAGGTCATTAAATTAATGAACTTTTTACTTTCTCATTACATACAGAGTATGTAAAAGAGAAAGTATTGCAATCCAAAAAAAATTCGACTTCAAGATTTTTTTTTACACCATTGAACGCTTTTTGCATTGATTATGAAGAAATTATCTTCGAGACACTAAACAAGAAAAGTAACGTATAGAATAAAATGCCGCGGAAATATTGTTAAATAAAATGTTTTTTTCCGTACCTGATGTAAAATGATTATAGAAATGATGTTGAATCATTTAGGGTACGTTATGAAATGATGAAGAAGCATGTTCATTGATTTTGGCTTCTTTATAGAAAAAGCTCTGTAAGAAAAAGCAATTTGAGAAGTTCAACTTTGCAGCTTTACTTTTTATCAAAGTTAAATTTCTGAAAAATTTCAACCACATAACAAATTATCACGAAGCTGTGTTTCGATTATTGGTAAATAGTTCTGATATCGTGTCTAATGCTTGACTTCGCTATCTTATGTTTTGCCTAGTATTGAATATTAAGTAATAAAGTATTAAGAATTGAATACGCTAAGTATTAAAATCTTATGTTTTGTTGAGTTTAATGCAATAACATTTTTTAAAAATAAAAAATTCTGACAAATTTGAACCATATGACGAAACATATTATGACGAAACTATGTACTAATCATCGCTAGATAGTATCGATTTCAAGTATGAAATTTGAGTTTGTTGTCTCACTTTTTGACAAAGTTACATAGAAAACTTGATGTTGTCGAAAATTCCAAAAATTAATAAAATCCGAACCGCTGTTCCGATTTCGGTCAAATTTAATACCAAATAACATTAAGAGTACCTGCACTTATGAAGAATTATTTAGGAAAATAAGACCTTCTCGGAAAAATTTCAAAAATCCACAACATAAAAATTTCTGCATACGTTCCGTAAAAAATTGCAACAATCAAAGACAAACTGCTGCTTCACTTGTGTGAAACATTTAGATCAATCGGTTGAACGATTCTTGAATTACAGGTGCTTAAAACACACACACACACACACACACACACACACACACACACACACACACACACACACACACACACACACACACACACACACACACACACACACACACACACACACACACACACACACACACACACACACACACACACACACACACACACACACACACACACACACACACACACACACACACACACACATTTTTATAAACCACTTTTCTCGATGCTACGGACAATTCTGAGTGTATAAATCTCAAAGAAATCCCAAAAAATTTCTTTATGTAGACAAAGCTTCGTCTACGAGCCAGCAAAATACACAGGCTGACGGTATTTCCTGGAATGACCTGTACACTGGACGAGTTAAGATTTATTTTTTTTCCGTCGATGATGCGCAACATACCAGCGAATCTCCTGTGGAAATGTTACAATTGTCTCTAGGCAATTGTATTTTCACACCTGTCTCTCCAGTGTTAGGTGGAAAAATCATTATCTCACTTCTCCGCGGAGAGGGAAAACGAGAAGCCAACGGCCTCGTGGCCGAGGTGAGGACTCTCTTCGGCCACGGTGCTCCCGGAAATTCCTGTCTGCGCCGTCCTAAGAACTAGTAGAATCGCAGGAGCAAAAACGGAAGACGTCGAATAATGCGACGAGGACGTTGAGGACGGTCCTGGAAACGGTAGAGAGGCCTAGCAGAGTAGAGAGCCCGTCTGGCATTTCTCGTTGTAAGCGATTCTTCCGCATCTCCAGCTCGTCTTGTTACCCGGTATTTTTCCCGTTCGGTCCCTCGGGACTTGCATCGCACAAAAGCTTCAAATTATCTCATACAGTATAGAAGCGAAATTGCGACAGGAAAAAAATGCTCCTGTCAATTTCTACGGTTATATACGATTTTCCGTACTTCAACCTATAGTTTAAATGCTTTCAAGCATTGTTCCCTTCAATGCTCATACGTATCACGTACTTAAATAATAGAAAAAAAAAAAACATCCCATACGGAAATTCGCGCAGACGGCAAGCAGACACTTGGATAGTTTTCCACGAACTCTCTTTATTCTCCATTCGCTGCTGCCTTGCCCTTCCACTTTGTCCTTTGTTATGCTGCAGCTCGACTGCAGAGCGACGCGAAAAGGGTCTACGAAAACAGAAAAAGTTTCACAATACATCATTTCGTGATTCTCAGTCTGGCCATAGTTCACTTTGCGATGAAACGTATATTTCTTAAAAGCCCTTGTCGTTTTCACTGAATCTCCTGTAATTTTTGTATTTGTATATTTCCTTGTGTGCTTTCGGGATTTTCACGCACTTTCCGTCCCGAAAAATATTCACACTTTGCGATAAAACGTATATTTCTCACAAGCCCTCATCGTTTTCATCGAATCTCCTGTAATTTTTGTATTTATATATTTCGTTGTGTGCTTTCGGGATTTTCAGGCACTTTCCGTCCCGAAAAATATTCACACTTTGCGATAAAACGTATATTTCTCACAAGCCCTCGTCGTTTTCATCGAATCTCCTGTAATTTTTGGATTTATATATTTCGTTGTGTGCTTTCGGCAATTTCACGCACTTTCCGTCCCGAAAAATATTCACACTTTGCGATAAAACGTATATTTCTCAAAAGCCTTCGTCGTTTTCACTGAATCTCCTGTAATTTTTGTATTTATATATTTCGTTGTGTGCTTTCGGCAATTTTACGCTCTTTCCGTCCCGAAAAATATTCACACTTTGCGATAAAACGTATATTTCTCAAAAGCCCTCGTCGTTTTCATCGAATCTCCTGTAATTTTTTGTATTTATATATTTCGTTGTGTGCTTCCGGCACTTTTACACACTTTCCGTCCCGAAAAATATTCACACTTTGCGATAAAACGTATATTTCTCAAAAGCCCTTGTCGTTTTCACTGAATCTCCTGTAATTTTTGTATTTATATATTTCGTTGTGTGCTTTCGGCAATTTCACGCACTTTCCGTCCCGAAAAATATTCACACTTTGCGATAAAACGTATATTTCTCACAAGCCCTTGTCGTTTTCACTGAATCTCCTGTAATTTTTGTATTTATATGTTTCGTTGTGTGCTTTCGGGATTTTCACGCACTTTCCGTCCCGAAAAATATTCACACTTTGCGATAAAACGTATATTTCTCACAAGCCCTCGTCGTTTTCATCGTATCTCCTGTAATTTTTGTATTTATATATTTCGTTGTGTGCTTTCGGGATTTTCACGCACTTTCCGTCCCGAAAAATATTCACACTTTGCGATAAAACGTATATTTCTCAAAAGCCCGCGTCGTTTTTACTGAATCTCCTGTAATTTTTGGATTTATATATTTCGTTGTGTGCTTTCGGCACTTTTACACACTTTCCGTCCCGAAAAATATTCACACTTTGCGATAAAACGTATATTTCTCACAAGCCCTCGTCGTTTTCATCGAATCTCCTGTAATTTTTGTATTTATATATTTAGTTGTGTGCTTTCGGCAATTTTACGCACTTTCCGTCCCGAAAAATATTCACACTTTGCGATAAAACGTATATTTCTCAAAAGCCCTCGTCGTTTTCATCGAATCTCCTGTAATTTTTGTATTTGTATATTTCGTTGGGTGCTTTCGGCACTTTTACACACTTTCCGTCCCGAAAAATATTCACACTTGCGTGGTAAGAAGCTTTTCGTGAATTTTCGGAATGTCAATAAAGGCTCCGTGCGAGGTCTGACCTTTGTGAATTTCGTATCGACCCGAGATAGCCAGTACCACTCACGGCAACAGTTTATGCAAATTATGTATATCTTGCTTGCTAGGAAATTAGAACTTGACAATCGTACGACACAATTAAGGAGGTTGGAACACTCCACATTAGTAATAAGACTGCTAAAATTTATTATTTTATTTAGACAAACTTTTATGCATCTATTGATTATAATAGATAGTGATTCTCAAAGGTGCATATGACTTTTACTTAGAAAAAACTTTCATGCCCTGAATTTCTACAAATACACGTATTCGACCAGCTTTTTCAAAGAACAATGTGTATATTCCGCTTGATTTTGATAGATTAAGGCTCATTCTCTTTGTTGCGAGATGCTTCACGCATCGAACGTCTAGATATTTGATAGTATTCCCCATTAAAAAATTACAGCCGTTTGTTTAGAAAGAAATTTTATTGGTAGGTAAACAAATGGCTCTAATGTTAAATAGAGAATACTATCAAATATCTAGATTGTCAAGTCGTAGAGCATCGTTCAAGGGAGAGCCTGAGTCGTAATACATAACAATCGAGCAAAAAATACGGATTACTGTTTTAAAACATTCAGCGAATATGTGCCTTTTTGAAAATTAGCATGAACTCGTTAATATTTTTGTTAAACCATCGATATTAATGTTTTCCTGGGTCAAAGACATCTTTTTTTTTATACGAAGCCCCATTCACTATAGTCGATGCATACATAAAACTTTGTATACCCAATTTACAAGAATTAGCACTCATTTGATTAGTGTGAAGCGCTTATAGAAAGAAATATATATATATATATATATATACACACACACACATATATATATATATATAGCGGTCGATAGAGTTACTTAACGAAGAAACAATTTTTACAAAATTTAATCAACGGAGAAAAAGTAATACATATTTATATATATATATATATTACTTTTTAAATATATATTAGAAAAATTAATATATATATATATATATTACTTTTTCTCCGTTGATGAAATTTCGTAAAAATTGTTTCTTCGTTAAGTAACTCTATCGACCGCTGACTATATAGTAAGCAGTTGAAATTATTTTCGAGCTTATCCGCCAGCCCATCTCTCGTGCGTTCTCTTCCTGGAGCGCTTCGCTCGAAACTCTTTGCTCGCTTCTTTTTTTTGCTCTTTGCGAGCCTCACTTCCTTCTTTGCTGTGTGCCGCTCGACTCTGGCGTTCCAGCCCTCCTCTGACTACACACAGGTGTCCATTAACCCCATCATCGAGACAGCGTGTGTACCTCTGAACACGAGAGTTTCTTCCTCAGAGTAAGTCGTGCTTCGTGTACATAAGCTATACGTGCGTACTTATATAGTACGTCTATATTTCTCTGAAGCTCTTTCTTCGTGTGGATGTGTCGTTCAGCAGACCTTTGTGTACTGGACCGTTTCTATTGAATTTCTTTCTATTGAATAATTTCTTGTAGATATTAATTAGAACGTAGAATTCAATTAAATACGAACCATTTGGATAATTCAATTGAAATGAAATTATTTTACGGAAATAATGAATTAGGATTGTCGAACCAATAGTTACGTTCTAGTACTAGTTATTTCCTTCTTTCCTTTTTTTGGGGTCTCATTAATTCGTTCATATATGTACGGCGCAGTTCACCCCGTTTCGACCAGCGTTTGACATCGACCTCCCTGATTCGGCTCGTAATTTTTCGTGGGCTTAGTTGGACTTTCAGATGCAACAGATTTTTTTTTCTATGGCAATTTTCATTTTAATATATTTTTCGAGTGACTTAGCGAACACTATTGAGAAATTTGAAAAAATTCTGGAAAATACTTTATTCAATTTAAACATTTCCTAGCTTATAGCCAAAGTAGGCAACATTTTTCTTCTTACCGTTTTTCAGCTACTTTTACTCAAAATTTTTTTTTTTATCGAAAAATCTTAAGAACTACGAGAAGAAAAAGTGTGAAAAAAAGCACGAAAAATTCACACCATTAAAAATTTTAAGGCTCTGTAATACATCAAATATTGAAGATAGAAATTCGACTCAATAAGATTTTTTGTTCCAAATTTAATGATTCATAATGTGTAGTCATTGATTTTATGAAAAAAAAATTTCTTCTTAGGTTGCAGGCAGAAAGAATGGAAAAAACCACTTTCCAATGTTATTCAAATGGGAAAACTTGAAACGCGATGATGGGCCTCTAAGAATAAAAATTATGAGCTTGATTTTTGACAGGACCATTACCAAGACGTATTCTACGATATTTTGGGCGGAAAGCAAAGAAAAAAAATCATCTTTTGTTGGCACACCCTAATATATACATATGATACATTATAATATATCATATGTATACCTAATATATACCTTATGTATCTACGTTACACCAAGACATTTTCTCTCATAGCGTCGACTATTGTATTTTTATGTGACTACTTGAATGGTGATCTTGAACTTAAGATAGCGTAGAGAAGGTCGACATTGTGCAAGAGGTCTCGATGTATATTTTGTTCAATGCAATATTCTCGAACCCATTTAAAATATTTAAAATCATATATTTTAAATATTTTGAACTTTATATCACAATAAAGAATTCCGAAGTTTTCAAATTTTATGATGTAACTACTGGAGTAGCATAAACGAAAGATGGAGAATTTCTCTAAACAATTTTGGTACTGTGATGCTTTTCAATTATGTATTGCTCTCGATTCTCATTTACGGTCTCTTTTTCTCATACTATTATATGTGTGAACTGGCAGATTATAGCTATATGCGTCGAATCTTGGTTTTATCCTGCGTTCGCTTCTGCTTCTTCTCCTCTTCCGAGGTCTCGATCTTTCAGGTGTGTTTCTCTGGTGCTACTCCGCACGAGAACGTAGGGATGAGTTCCGTTATTCCGCAGTAAACACCGTGTGTACGAGAAATCGAGGATCCCGGTTGTGAGTTGTTGTGATGCAACGAGCGAAGAGTATACACCGAGAAATCGCTTCTACTTTGCTGCAATGAAACATTTTTATTTATTAAATCTCTCAAACGATAATCAGGGTTGTAAGCCTTCATCGATCAATGAAGAGAAAAACATTTACGGTATAAGTCATTTAATCATTATTATTGAATAATGTATGTAGGATAAATATTGAATAACAATAATCATTATTATTGAATAATTATGACCTACGATAGTTACGAAACAGTTCTCAACATCGAAATTTCCACTAGCTGCTATAAAAATTGATTTTAGATGGTGATTCACAAAAATTTATGAAGGAAAATAGAACGCTCTCTAATTGTTTCTCAACTTTGCAATCTCATAGGCAAAGCGTTATTTTAGTGAACATTTTTTTCGGGTTTTTCTTGTCAGAATACTTAAAATGTTCTAAAACGTCGAGAAAACTTGTTTGTACGAAATGTGTGTGTGTGTGTGTGATCACAATTTTTACTTGATTTTTTGTTAGTACGATAGCTGTCACAATTTATAAGATATCGTGCTCAAATTGGAACCACGAGTAAACTGTAATGAAACGAGGTATGGGATTGAATGTGCAGTTAATTTGTCAAGGTGTTAAAAATTTATTGTATTTAAAACTTTTTGGGGAATGTCATCTCGGGTTCTAACTCGTAAAATTTTTATGATATTCGGCTCACATTTGCACGAGAAGTGGAATGTTATCAAATAAAGTTTGGGGTTGAATTTGGCATTAAACCGTTAAAGGGTTCAAAATTCATGGCATTTTGAATTTCTTGTTCGTGCTCGAACTTCCGCGATTTCTAAGATATCGGGCTTAAATTTGGTACGCAAATAAAATGTGTGTAAACTTAACATCAGTTCGAATCTGGCGAGAATCTGTCAAGGGGTTAAAAAGGTAATGCTGCATAAAAAAAAAATTTCCAGCAAGGCTGCAAAGTGGAACTTTGCAAATTGCTTCACTGTAAAAAGTATTTAGAATATTCATATACTGTATAGTAATTTATACGAAGCCTGTAATAATGTATTTTTAGTAAGCACGTGTATGAAATTCAATTTAATGTACAAACGAAAATAAAAATTCAATGTACGTGTGTTAAAATTAAAGTTAACGTATATAAAAAACATGACTTCATTAACGAATTTAGGAGACTATGTATTAACTAAAACGACTTATGTAACAAACTGCGAAGAATTTTACATCAATTCCACGTTACACTCGTGTACTAAATGCTTCCTACACTGTGTAGTAATTTTACCTACATTTTTAAACGGTGTTTCTCATTATTGTTGGATTTTTGCGAAGCTTTCTCTATGAGGAAGTCAAAAAAGATTACCATACTTCTTTATAGAGATAGACTTGTACCAACAATAATGAGCAAGCAATTTGCAAATTCTTACTTTATTTTCAATGCGATGTGACAAATTTAGATACCAAAATAACGATAATTGCCGAAATCTTCAATACCATGTATTGTCAAAAGCTCAGATTAAAATAACAGAATAAGGAAATACGGTCTCGGTCAGTTATTGGATAAAAATAATGGGCGCCGGTTTCTTACGAGCCGCGAGTGATCAACGGAACGAATCGAGCGAGTTCGACGAATACACTCATCATTTTGGCATGAGTGCGGGAGGAAGTCGAGCCTCGAAAGGTGGCTGAGCAAAAGTTCGGGTGAATAAATTTCGCGGCATACACGTTGTTTGCCCTTTATTCAATTTAAACATTTCCTAGCTTATAGCCAAAGTAGGCAAAATTTTTCTTCTTACCGTTTTTCAGCTACTTTTACTCAAAATTTGTTTTTTTTTAATCGAAAAATCTTAAGAACTATGAGAAGGAAAATCTTGCCTACTTTGGCTATAAGTTAGGCAATCGTTTTACTGAATAAAGTATTTTTCAGAATTTTTTCAGATTTTTAAATTATGACGTTCGATATGAGACTTTAAAAAGTTATTGAAAAAAATCTGCCATAGAAAGAAAATCTGGTGGAGCTCAGCTCAGATCAAAATAACATAATAAGGAAATACGGTCTCGGTCAGTTATTGGATAAAAATAATGGAAGCCGGTTTCTTACGAACCGCGAGTGATCGACGGGACGAATCGAGCGAGTTCGACGAACACACTCATCGTTTTGGCATGAGTGCGGGAGGAAGTCGAGCCTCGAAAGGTGGCTGAGCAAAAGTTCGGGTGAATAAATTTCGCGGCATACAAGTTGTTTGCCCTTTCTTGGTTGCTTGTGACAGCAGGTCGAGCGCGTTGGAATCTATATTTGCCGGTCAAAAGGTCGTCTTTGTGTATCACTGTATATACGATGTTGCGACATGGAGATGGTAGGTTATACCAGATGTGGAGAATGGATAATAGAGTGGTAGGAGCAACCAGTTTCGTGAATTGCTCTTCGCCGATGAAAAGGGGATAATAAAAAGAACATAGTCGACATGAATAATTGGCGGGAGACCGGTTTGACAGTACTGGATATCCTGGAGCATCTACAATGGCGAAGTACCGTTGACTAAATTATCGATATCGTAACGTGTGCGCTCGTGAACAGATTTAACCAGATGAGGAAACATCATTTTTTCTTGTATCGCTGTTCATTGAGAATGGTTTGTTTTGTAACCATGATTTTATTTTCAGGTTAAGCTTCATAATAAAATCTCGATAATGTAAATATTTACGAATGAGTAATCACAGGCTCTGTACGATAGCTGATAAACCACTTAAGGCTCTTTTGTGTAAGAGTAGATGAGGAAACGTTTAAGGATGTATGATAGGTACAGTCCCGCCAAAAGTGAGTTTTGGAGACAATTTCGATCGCTTTTCGATAGGATATAAGGATATAAGATATCGGATATCGGATATCGGAAGATATCGGAATAAAAAGAACATAGTCGACATGAATAATTGGCGGAAGACCGGTTTGACAGTACTGGATATCCCGGAGCATCTACAATGGCGAAGTACCGTTGACTAAATTATCGATATCGTAACGTGTGCGCTCGTGAACAGATTTAACCAGATGAGGAAACATCATTTTTTTCTTGTATCGCTGTTCATTCAGAATGGTTTGTTTTGTAACCATGATTTTATTTTCAGGTAAAGCTTCATAATAAAATCTCGATAATGTAAATATTTACGAATGAGTCATCACAGGCTCTGTACGATAGCTGATAAACCACTTAAGGCTCTTTTGTGTAAGAGTAGATGAGGAAACGGTTAAGGATGTATAATAGGTACAGTCCCGCCAAAAGTGAGTTTCACAGACAATTTCGATCACTTTTCGATGGGATAAAAATCGGAAAAAAATAATGCATATCGAACGTGCTGAAAAGATTGATTTCGCATAATAATAATCCTGAAATGTTATCAACAAATTGGTGAAAAAAAGAATTGTTCAACAGAGAATCAGTCAACCTAACTTTTTTTCTAATGAAAATGATCTTTCTTTGAATATGTTAATTTATTTGAATGCATACGAATTTTTTCAGATTATTTTCTGTATTTCGATTTTGATTTTTTTTATTTTGAAAAATGCGCAGAATATAACAAATTTTGAATATGCGTTTTGCAAAAAAATCTTGAGTGTAGTAGATGGTTTTATGCCAAACACATTTCCAAAATTCGTTGTTTCGCGCACATTTTTGAAAATAAAAAAAATAAAAATCAAAATAAAGAAAAAAATCTGAAAAAATTCGTATGCATTCAAATAAATTAACATATCATTTTCATTAGAAAAAAAGTTAGGTTGACTGATTGTTTGTTGAACAATTGTTTTTTTTACCAATTTGTCAATAACATTTTGGGATTAGTATTATGCAAAATTAATCTTTACAGTCCGTTTTATATGCATTATTTATTTCCGATTTTTATCCCATCGAAAAGTGATCGAAATTGTCTCTGAAACTCACTTTTGGCGGGACTGTACGTATAATACATCCTTAAAGTAGTTATCTGGTGGAGGCAATTTAAACTCACTTTTACTTGTAGAAAATCTTGAAGGATCTTACGTACTATTTGAATGCATAATCAAAACTTGAAAATCGTTCTGTTTATATGGCGATTGTGAAAGGACTAGCAAAATTGATCTTGAAATTAAGAATCAACGTACGTAGATCAAAGATAGAGAAGAAAAACAAACAGTTCTACGGTTTCACAAGTTATTCAGAAATTAATGGATTAAAAAAAATTGACGTCATCGGTCTAAGTTTAACTGAACCAAGGTCAAAGTGCGCGTTACTGTGCTAAATGACGTTTCCCAACCTAATTATCGTAAAAATGAAGTCAAATCCACACTAAACATATACACTATTGGTAGTGCGTTAGTTCTACAAAAACCATCTCTACGCACATCCATTTGTCACGCCCAGTTCGATGCATATTTTTACTCCACGCGCTTAATCCGCTCGATGGAATTGTAAATATCAAGGACAGCACAAAAGAAGAAATTGTACACAAGTAACGTAGTTATGAAGAACCTCCACCAATAATAAGCTCAACAAACATTAACAGTCCGTAGTAGCAATATTCCTCATGTGGAATATGACACGGTGATATTTGTACATTAGAAAACTTCGCACAGAATTAGTTTGCCATAAAAAATCGTGCTCCGCGTAGTTCGACATGGCAAAGTTTGTCACGACATAACTTCGCGACGGAAAACTTCTACCCGACTCATCTACACTGCATCTGAGTTCGACAAGTCCCATCTCGACACGAACCTATTTTGACACAAGTGATATTCGGACACTTGAAAGTCAGAAAGCATCTAAACCGACCAACCAGCATTTGCTAAATTTACATTTTTACACTCAAATGAACTCAGCGGAAGAACTTTCAACCGTGACTTTACTGTATATATTATTACACCCGTGCCAGCCGGACGACGCTGGCACGGGTGTAATAATATAAAGGGTGTAATACAATTTCATCATGCGGATTAAGCACTGAGAGAAAAGCATATCGTTGATTCAACGATTTCACATGATAAAAAGCATATAGAAAGGCTTGCAATGTTTTATACTTGAAGTGATGATAATATGATTGAATAAACGATACTTGCAAGTTTATTGATAATAAACGTTGAAATCATATATGCAACAAAACGGCGTCTTTGAAACTATTAGAATAGTTTTTGAAACTATTAGAATAGTTTTTGAAACTATTAGAATAGTTTTTGAAACTATTAGAATAGTTTTTGAAACTATTAGAATGGTTTTTGAAACTATTAGAATAGTTTTTGAAACTATTAGAATAGTTTTTGAAACTATTAGAATAGTTTTTGAAACTATTAGAATAATTTTTGAAACTATTAGAATTATTTTTGAAACTATTAGAATAGTTTTTGAAACTATCATCATTTTGATAATATTTATCATAATGTTATTAAGTCAATCAAAGTTACGCATACGATTATTTTTGAATGGCATATAGACGCTGACATTTATGACTTCGGCGTAGCGACATATAGTTACCCGAAAGAACAGTCATGTGGGGGAAAAGCTGTTTTTCAAATCTGTATTTTTTTCCAGTTTCTTAGTAGCATGTTTGTATATGTCAAATACGTTGATCACTATCCGACATAAATGGTGCGCATTCTCAAATTTGTTTCATTTGAGTATGAGCAACTTCTCTTACTATCACCTTCTTCCTACGCAGACATTTTCCACTAAAATCGTGGCTCATTCTGAAGAAGGTCACCCTTCCTTTCTAACCAATCCAAATGCCACACAATGCCATTTGGCCTTGTAAAAATTTTCGTGTTCCGTAGTTGGGACTTGTTTCTGTCGCGAAAGAAACCGTTTCGTGAGCCATGCGTCGGTGACTATAACGTCATCGACCGGTATAGTGCGGCTCTCGTAACGCGGTGCTCTTGCGACCCTGAAAGCCCCGCGGGCTTACACGACTCATCTGAAGCTCCCCCTTCGTTATTTTACTTCTATGTACAATAAGAGAAAATAAAATAGCACTTTTAATGATCAAGGGGCGAAGACACCGATTTTAGGCTAAAAAACGGGTTGTATTATGTATTGTATTTATTTATTCATTATATAGCTCGTTCAAACTTTTACATTTGACATTGATTATACATATACATTTGATTTTGATTACTTAAACTTAATCTGAGATTTGAATTTTGATTTACATAAAAATAACAATGATAATGATAATAAAAAGATAAGCTTGGCTTGACTTTTATACAGGAAGACTTATGGATACGCGTGCTACACTCTATATTTATGTATGGCTATCGTTTTTACAGTTTTACCACATCGTTTCGCTAAATGCCATAATCTTTGGTGTTTCGCTTTTATTATACTTCTTTTATATATATATCTTCCCGCTTTAATTTTCGTTCGAAAAATGGGTCGTATTATTTTACCTATAAAACATTGTATGGCAAAAAAAATCGGTTCGATCGTTCGAGAGCTAAAAGATGAGCCAAAGTATAACTTAACGTAACAAAGCTTCAAATTTGAAATGAAATAAATGAAATAAAAACCCTATTTAGATAATTGAAATGCAAAGTTTAATTTTGCAGCTTCATTTTTTATCAAAGTTTAATTGTTTACAGAATATAACAGATTTTGGATATGCGTTTTACAAAGAAATCTTGCGTGTAGTAGATGGTTTTATGCCGAACACATATCCAAAATTAGTTATTTCGCGCACATTTTTGAAAATAAAAAAAATAAAAATAAATACAAAAGTCTGAAAAAATTCGTATGCATTCAAATAAATTAACATATAATTTCCATTAGAAAAAAAGTTAGGTTGACTGAACGTTTGTTGAACAATTGTTTTTTCACTAATTTGTTGATAACATTTTGAGATTATTATTATGCAAAATCAATTTTTTCAGCACGTTTTATATGCATACTTTTTTTCCGATTTTTATCCCATCGAAAAGTGATCGAAATTGTCTTTGAAACTCACTTATGTCGGGACTGTACCTATCATACATCCTTAACGTTTTCGTTTGTAACTTATGGTTTGATCGGTAGCGCTGGCAAAAATTTATAAATACAGATCTTGAAGATTGGAAATGGTTACCTTTTGCAAATGTTTTAATAACATACTCAACAATCCGTACGCCAATTCTCATCGAATTTTCATAAGAGTGGTTTGACGGGTTAATTTTCGTATTACCTTAACAAATGAAATTCGTCAATTACCCGACGAACTAAAATCATACCCGTATCTGCACACACGGTGCAACTATTTTTAGTTTCACCATGTAATTATTCCCGTACAACGTCTCTATCTCCTGGACAGGTGACGACAAATTACACACACGACGACTACTTCGTTAACCTAATTCATTTGCCGATCTGGTGTGTAATAACAATGAGTCGGAAATATTGTGGCTCTTGGAGATTGTTCCGCCTGCGGAAAAGACGACAATTATTACATACTACACACATTCGTGTAGAGGTCTCTAGAGAATATGCTTACGGTGAGTTCGCGTGTCCGTCGGTTCGTGTATACGAATATTTTTACGAGACGTTTAATCTCCATTCGGAAACTTTTTCTCTAATTATAAAAAGCACCTATAAATTAACTAGATGGTGCAAAAAAAAAAACGTGAATAAATATTGTTATATTATTATCGATTATTTGTAAGGTTATCGAAAAGAATACATTGACCACTGTGCTCTAAATTTAACCGCCCGAGTTTGAAGCCTGTTATATTTAGACAATTTCTGGACGATATAATAACAAGCGTTACGGTTTCGTGAATTTCATCCATGCCGGGGTCATTTGGGTCAATTTCGTTTTGAACGCCATCTACTTTTAACCGGAAACGCGAGAAATAGACACTTTCGCCTTGAAGAAATTTTTTTTAATTCATTGTCCGTAGATTTATCGTTTTTATACCTCCGTGGTTATACTTTCTGACTACAACACGTGCGGTGGGGTTATTCTGATCCCATGTGACTACGGAGGGTTAAATTCTCTTGATTAAAATAGTGAAAATTATCAGAAGAATCAAGTTATTGAAGCAAGGCTGAAGGACTCCGGTCGATGGCCTGTTGGCAATACGTGTACGGCCAAAATCATAGATACATTATTTGAAAAATAAGAAAAAAATGTACAAGGAAAAAATCTGTAAACGTACTGTCAATAAAACTCTTTTACAACTACTGAAAAAGGCTGGCTGACTCTACATACCTACACTGCGATTTATTTATGACGAGATTTGGGAAGTTAAGGATGTATGATACGTACAGTCCCGCCAAAAGTGAGTTTCAGAGACAATTTCAATCACTTCTTGATGGGATAAAAATCGGAATAAAATAATGCATATAAAACGTGCTGAAAAGATTCATTTCGCATAATAATAATCCCAAAACGTTATTAACAAATTGGCGAAAAAAACAATTGTTCGACAAAAAATCAGTCAACCTAACTTTTTTTCTAATAAAAATGATATGTTAATTTATTTGACTGCATACAAATTTTTTCAGATTTCTTTCTTTATTTTGATTTCAATTTTTTTATTTTGAAAAATGCGTAGAATATAACAAATCTTGGATATGCGTCTTGCAAAAAAATCTTGAGTGTAGTAGATGGTTTTATGCCGAACACATATCCAAAATTTGTTGTTTCGCGCACATTTTTGAAAAAAAATCAAAATCAAAATAAAGAAAAAAATCTGAAAAAATTCGTATGCATTCAAATAAATTAACATATAATTTCCATTAGTAAAAAAGTTAGGTTGACTGATTGTTTGTTAAACACTTGTTTTTTTTAACCAATTTGTTAATAACATTTTGGGCTTATTATAATACGAAATCAATCTTTTCAGCACGTTTTATATGCATAATTTTTTTCCCATTTTTATCCCATCGGGAAGTGATCAAAATTGTCTCTAAAACTCCCTTTTGACGGGACTGTACGTATTATATATCTTTAAGAGATTTAGGAATAAGGAGAGTTGAAAGCAAGAGGTTTTCTAGCGATCAAATAAATCCCTAACGAATTCTTCACTTTCTTTCATGCCAAAAATGATTCAGAACGTCTCGAGGCACAATCTATAGTAGACATTCGTCGAACAACATGATTCTTCCACATGCATCTTTCTAGAGCACACATATAGTGAGCGAAACGTGCGTTTCTCTAACTGGGTTAACGACGAGTCAAGGGAAGCCTCGAATGTTTTCCGTTCGCACTGGAAAAAGTCACCTGTCGATCGTTTGTGTATCTACTGCTTCTCAACTTATTTATTTGATTGTCTCTGAAAGTATTTTTCCGTTTTATAGAAATCTACTATGACTTATTAACGATGTATCGCCGAGGGCTCGGTTCTCTGGACAAGTCCGATTCCAATCTGTTACGTTATAAAAGCATCTGGAACGAGAATTACGTCAGGGCGAACTGCCGGAGTCCCTCACGATCCACGACGTATATCAAGCTACGCGATCCTTGCGACTAGAGACACTATCGCGAGCGGCGAAGCCTTCGGATTCCATAAGCAGCTACGAATCTTTTCAACTTGTCTAAAAATAAACCTTACACGGACAGCGGACTTCTCGCTACACTCTCGTATCTTA
The DNA here is from genome assembly GCA_949699805.1 of Tromatobia lineatoria. Lineage (NCBI taxonomy): Eukaryota > Metazoa > Arthropoda > Insecta > Hymenoptera > Ichneumonidae > Tromatobia > Tromatobia lineatoria. The sequence goes on along the minus strand of OX453050.1, from coordinate 2,715,570 downwards.
CTCGAGTGCCCGAGAGATGCAAAACAGACAGATGAAATGGGGCGAATGGCGGACAATAATAAATGCGGTGATTATATAGATGTTGCGTGAATTGTATTGCAACGGTTTCCAGGAGACTGCTAAACACTATTATTCAATGTAGTTGCAACGTAGCGTCACACAAATGCTAATAGTTTTATTGTGTTACCTTGTTGTTCCCGGCGATGGTTTAATAACTGTCGAATGGCGGTTTTACCGACATCGTTTTGGGTCGATTATTTGGTTAAGCGACGTTATTTGTGTACGTCGTAAATTGTGTCACGACGGTTTTGACAAGTCGACAATACAACCTTTTTTACGAAAAGGTGACGGTTTTATGACGTTTATTTAAGCTTTGTCCATTAGGCTTCCGCCGTCCATCTGTGTTTGATTTTTTTTGTCCGTTTGATGCGCCGTGCATCCGTGTTTCGCATAACGCCGCTAGATGGCGGATGGCTAAAGCGTTTCTCGCAAGCTGATTGGAGCCTTGTAAAACTGCGAAGACAGTTTAGACTCGAGTGCTGAAGAGCTACCATCTAGAGGTGATGCGTTTTGATGTTGGTCACGTTGGTTTATGCATTAATTTGGTGAAAAAAAAAAGTGTGAAACCCCGAAAGATGATTGAAACTAAAACATTCGTTCTGAAACAGTCCCTACGACGATATAGAGGAATTGCAAAAAATCGGATTACAACCGTCCCTACGACGAAATAGTAGGAAAATCGCAACAAAAAAAAGTTGCAAAAAAGCCCCTACGATGAAATAATAGAAAAATTGGAAAATAGTTGCAAGACCGTCACCACTACGAAATAATTAGAAGATTGAGAAAAAGTTGTAAAACCGATACCTCCGCGAAATAATAGAAAAATTATGGCACAATGCCGTTCGTTGCTTTCAAATGTGTCGGCATAGTGACGGCACGGTGTGCTAAAGCTGCATCAGTGCTCCCACGGTTCCAGTACGTCGTGCCATGCAAGGCGTTATGATACCGTGCAGGCACAGTGCGTAATCGGCACGCCGTGCCGTCACAGTGCTGTCTCATTTTAAAGCAACTAACTGCACCGTGCAGACATGGCGCGCAGCACTGGACGACACATTTTTCTATCTGGGGATAATTTCGAAGCTCTTGTGGCACTACAAACGAATATCCGTTTTCGACCGCGTCATCAACAAGATACTGGATTTAATGGATAAATAAATAAATACAAGGAAAAATATTCGTGTCTGCAAATGGCGATGTCAAATATAGAAGAATGGCGTCTCAGTCGAGGAATATCTTGGGCTTATAAATTCATTAACACGTCGCGTTAATTAATTCTGCATGGTCGAGTGGGTGATGGCTGTGAATAGCCACCTGCATTCGCGACCCATTCGCTTTCGGTGTCGCCGAGTGACGCCGGGCCTTCCACGCAGTCGAGACGAGACGCTTTCGAGCCTATTTGAGGATGCGTCGATTCAATGAGCCACGATGCCACCCGGACCGGCGAAAACACTCGTGAATAAGTTGACGTGATATGTGTGCTGTCCTTCTCTCTCACACCACCGTGATTGCCGATGCTGGTGTCCCTTTCGCACTCACCGCCCTTCAGTCTCCATAGCACATAATCTTGATGATATGCCAAGACGTTGCCTCAAGATATTGTCGAGGATGTGAACTTGGGAACCGAGTGAAGAGAAGTTAAAGAGTACCAAGAGAAGGTGTGCCAAGTATGGCACACGCCTCTGCCTCTATATTATATGTACTCAGAACAGCAACTCTGTAAAATAACAACGAGGAAAGTAACCCGTCGACGAAATTTAGCAGGTTCTACTCAATCAATAATATTGCGGTTTTTTTTACTTCCTTTATTAGGAAAAAAGTAATTCTTTTTGTGAAACTATCGTTTCTTCCACTGTTCGCGTGAGATTCCTTTATTTAGATGGAATTGTGTTTCATAGCTGCACACAATATGGATAATTAAAGAGAAAAAAAAGATATGCAAAGTAGAACTTTGCAGATTGCTTCCTCATATGAAATTTGAAGACAGCTGTAAAGAGGATATTTTAAAATTTCAATTTTTAACAAATTGCTTCCTCTATGAGGAAGCCAAAATAAATAATAAACGTCTTCCTCATAGAGGTACATTTGTTAAAAATTTCAATTTTAAAATATCCTCTTTACAGCTGTATTCAATTTTTTCTATGAGGAAGCAATGTACAACGTTGTTTAAAAGAAAAAACTTAAAAGCTATTAGCAGAAAAATCTCGCCCACTTTGGCTTTAATATTTAAGACCATCGTTACCAGTATCGTCGGCATTACACTTGCATTTATGGTAGAACTGCCAGTTTAGCACGTGGTCATAAAACGTGGAAAACACTTTGCATCGCCCATAAATATTATCCAATGTAAATATTAGAGGTGTTAGCGACTTAAAAAAAAAATACATATTAAGTTCTTTCACTTTGTTTTTAAAATACCGCTATAATGACGCCACGATGCGATTCGGTGTATGAGGTAAGCCCACAAACTGGTATATCACGTACGAATTTACGAATGAGCAACTCTGCTCGCGCATAGTCGGCTTACACGCGTAAAACAGAAAGAGACTGCACGTTTGCCTTGGCATCTATCGTCGCCGTTGACGTAGACGAGTAGAGTATCTATGTTGAAAGAAAGTGGGTTGCATTTATTATTTACTGGCTTGTCACTAATGCCTCGGGTGTGGAATGTCTCTCGTTGCGGAAAAGTTGTATGTGCAGTAGATAATTCACCTCGTGTCTAGGATTGCTTTGCGAGTCGTCGACCTGTTGAACGGATGTCGGTTAAAAAAAAGATAACATGCATATACTGCAACTTAAAATACCTTGCACACCTTCCTACAGATACTACCTGTAACGAGTAACGAACGAAAAGTATAGTCTTCCTTAATACGTTAATGTGTACATTATGTAAAGGAGGAAAAAAAAAGAAACGAGCAAAACGAGGTCAGCGGGATAATGGACGAGATACGTCGAGCGATTATTTTTAACGCGTAATATAGGTACCAGGTCATAAACTTGGCTTCCGTAAATAAATTACAACCCGTTGGGCTATAAATATATCACGATCATCGATAAAAAAGATTTATTTTTGCTTATGATTGGGTTTCTGTTATTTGGTTTTTAAGGTGTATTCATATGGGATCTATTGTTTGGTTTTTATTTGTTATGTATGGGGCAATCCACCCCGTTTCGACCAGGTTTTGACCTCGACCCCTTCGATTTAGCTCATATTTTTATCTTAGCTTAGTTAGACCCTCAACTACGCAAAAAAAAATTCTTTTTTCTATCGCATTTTTTTTAAATATATTTTCAAAGTGACATATCGAATGCCATAATTTAAAAATCTGTAAAAATTTCGAAAAATACTTTGTTTAATAATCAAATTATCTGGCTTTTAGCCAAAGTGGCGAAGATTTTTCTTCTAACAGTTTTGAAGCTTTTTTGATTTAAAAAATTATTGAAAGATATAAAAAATAATGAATCTGCTACAGATGATTGTTTATTTATGTAAAACCGCATTTTTTCAGATTTAAAATATTTTTTTTCAGATTTATCCGAACTATGCACATTTTTTTTAAATATTTTTTTATAGTGGAATATCGAATGCAACAATTTAAAAATCGCATTCTGTGGATTTCACTAAGAATTATGTATTCTCACAGGTCACAGTTTATTTCGTTACGCAAATATTTATTTGCTCACAATGGTTTGCCAGACGATAAACAAAACAACTTTGTTTTCATATCTTCCGGCTCAGGTATAAAACAATATTACTTCTGAGAATCGGAAATTGTTTTTGCCGCTGCAAACCTCTCATGCAGATCCTTTTTGGCAGCTTCGTAATCCTCGACTCCTGAAAATCTTTTATCTATGGACGGTAATGTTGCCGTCCATAGATAAAAGTTTAAGATAAAATTGTTGACTGAATAGATGAAAAAATGTAGGTTTCGTAGCTCTTTAAAAGATTTGAAAAAAAGAAGTGGTGGCTCTAACTTCCGTAAAAATTAGTCTATTATGCTAAATCGTTTTTCATTATTGCGTTTGCCACTTAGCCCTTCTACATACTTCTTCGTATATGTCATTGATCCATTGGTCAGTAAAATAGAAAGAAAAAAAAATCAGTTCAATAGAAGATGGTCCTCACTAAAAAAACCTTAGATTAAAAGTAAAAAAATATATATAATCAAATTTGAAGCAATTTAATAAATTTGGAAACGAAATATACAAAAAGTACGCAAGAAAACGAGGATTTTCGTATTTTTTACGTTACAATACGCTTTGGGGTTATCGAAATATTACCAAACCAAACGAAAAATAAGCAAACGGTTTATCTCGAGAAGGGAACTCCGTAGGCTTTTGAAATTTACTAGATTTCCTGAGGTTATGTAGTATTATAATATTGCAAAATGACGATATTTTTTGGTAACATTGAAAATTCGGGTGACTAAATTTCATGTGGAACGCCCTATATATAGTATATACAGGGAGGACACGGTGAAACTAGACAGCGCAAATGCGCTTGCGCGTCAAACCGACGGTTCCCACTCTATGCGTGCAGACCGAGTAGTAAATAAATCTTGGTTTCTGGCGTCTGCCCTACCAGCTCAGGTAACGTCCCTTGCCCCTACCACTACCCTTACTGGCCCATTCCGATGGCGCGTGGGGACACAGTCGCCCCTCGGATGAGACGCACTGGCGGCCGTAGGCAGTAGCCAATCAGGCTTCCTAAATTCTCACGGAGCCGCATTGGACTGTCTAGTTTCACCGTGTCCTCCCTGTATAGTTTTGTTAGCGATCTTAAGATTATTGGCACGAACCCGATCGCAGCTCATCGTTAAGCTCGGAGCTTCCGGATCTCAATAAAATGACGGTTTGTTGATTGAGAGATCCGATCGACTTCCTGTCTCGATAAATCCAGCCAACGCGACTGCTCGTCACCTCTGAGCGTCGTGCACCTGAGCGAATCGACGTCATCACGGTTCGTTAACCCGTTCCGCAAGCTCACTGTCCTTCGCAGCGATGGATTTTATTTCAACGGCCTTAACTCGAGTAGAAGCGATGAGATAAGTCGTGAAATTGAGAGGAACAAAATATGATCATTGAAAGTGTGGCCTTGACACAATTTTCATTTTCAACTTAGTTAACCGAAGCTTCTATTCATTACATCAACTAACCCTTCGGTTAATAGCACGAAATAAAAATTAGCTGTTACTTAAAAGTTTGCAGACTATATACTAGTTTTCACTTTGAACGTTATTGCTTGGAAAACAATGATTAACAAAAAAATTCAACAGATGTATGATACTTAAACAATCAATATTTTTGTGCCTCAAGTTTTAAATGTTAATTAATTCTCAAAAATTAAGTGTTGCATAAGAAAATGTTCAAAAGTATTGAAAAGTCTTGCAAGATTATTTGATCAGATGTAAGCAGATTTTGAATTATGTAATACCTTTTGAAATGTCGTAACCCGAGACCAGTTCGAAAATAATTATATAAATGACGCAATCCAACCCATATCGACCAGGGTTTGACCTGGACCCATCTGATTTAGCTCATAATTTTATCTAGGCTTAGTCAAACCCTCAACTACGCAAAAAAAAATTTTTTAATTTTTTTTATAGCATTTTTTATTTATTTATATTTTTAAAGTGACATATCGACTGCCATGGTTTAAAAATCTACAAAATACTTTGTTTAATAACAAAATTATCTACTTTATAGCGAAAGTAGGTAAAATTTTTCTTCTAACAGTTTTTAAGATTTTGTGATTTGAAAAATTATTGAAAAATATAAAAAATCATGGGCTGGGGGTTAAAATAGCGAATGAGCAAAATAGTGAATGGTTAAAATAGCGAATTTCGAAATTAGGAACGCCTGAATCTAGAATGGTCATCATTATGAAATTCGCTATTTCAGCCATCCGCTGTTTTGGTCATTCACTATTTTGACCCCCACCCAAATCATGAATCTACTACAGGCGATTGTTTAAATGTTTATTTATGTAAAATCCCGTTTTTTCAGATTGTTTGAATTTTTTTTCCGTTTTATCCGAATTATCCAAACTTTTTTATGGACGGTAATGTTCCTTCCGTACAAGCTAAAAGATTCTCAGGAGTTGAGAATTACGAGGCTGTCAAAAAGTATCTGCATGAGAGGTTTGCAACGGCAAAAACAATTCCCGATATTCAGAAGCAACATTGCTTTATACCTGCGCCGGAAAGTATGAAAACAAAGTTGTTTTCTTTATCGTCTGAATTTAAGATGCACAATCGTATCAAAAGGCAGATCATTGTAATCAAATAAAATATTTGCGTAACGAAAAAAACTGTGAGAATACATAATTTCAAATAAAATCCACACAATGCGATTTTTTAATTATGGCATTCGATATTCCACTTTAAAAAAATATTTTAAAAAAATTTGCATAATTCGGATAAATCTGAAAAAAGTTCAAAAAATCTGACAAAAATTTGAAAAAATGCGGTTTTACATAAATGAATATTTGAACAATCGCCTGTAGTAGATTCGTTATTTTTTATATTTTTCAATAATTTTTTTAATCAATAAAGCTTAAAAACTGTTAAAAGAAAAATCCTCCCCATTTTGGCTATAAACTAGATAATTTTGTTATTAAACAAAGTATTCTTCACCATTTTTTCAGATTTTCAATTATGGCATTCGATATGTCACTTAAAAAATATATTTAAAAAAAATTAACAATTTTTTTTCTGCTTAGTTAAGGATCTAACTAAACCTAAATAAAATTATGAGCTAAATCGAAGGGGTCGAGGTCAAAACCTGGTCGAAACGGGGTGGATTGCCCCAAATAAATAAACATTAAATACATGTGTATCTATTTTAGTGAAAATTATGAAAAGAATTTAAGTAAACTGTATCAGGATTCGCTCCAAAAAAAATCATTACGTCTTTGCATTCTGTGTATATTCTTTAAAGGTTCTCCTTAAATTGAGGATTCAATGACGGAACTTTCTGAACGGAAACTTCTATCGGAGAATCTCAGCCACGAGAGCCACGTTCATTAATAATACCGTTTTACAGTCGCTGATAGGATAAATACGTCAGCTACCGATTAATGATATTCTCCCGTATTACAGACACGTATGCCAAGGATGCTACTCGAGGTGCATCGTAATTATGACTAATTGCGTGGAAGGCTTCCTGCAAGTTATAATTGACTTCCATTGTTGTCATTCTCAATTAAACTTTCTCACCCTTTGAAAATAAACGATTATCACCACGGCAAAAAATGCATTATTTACTTGCGGGAATTTATATCTTGAATGCGATAGTTCAAAAAGCGAAGCGACCAGTTGAACGTGCCGACGCGGTAGCAACAATTGAGGCAGCCTTGATTGTTGCACGATTGCCTTGATCATTAAATTGTTGCTTGGAATGGACGGCGCGTAACACGCCGGGAGGGTTCGGATAATTTAATCCGTCACCGCCATTTTCGTTAAGATGAAATGCAATCGAATAATTCCTCTTCAGTGTTACAGTCTATTTCGACGCCTTAAAAGTTGTTTTTTATTTATAAACTCAGCTTCATTATAAAAAAAATATTGTCATTTTTGTACTAACAGTAAATAAAAATAATTTTTTAAAAATCATTGATAAAATGTACATACGACAAAACTATTTCTGAACAAATTATTCACTTTTCCAAGAATTGTTATGTAGTTATTTTGGTTCACTTCAGCGGTGTAATTGTAAAATTAACGAAAATGGAAACCCCGTTCGGATTACTTCATGTTCTCAATAGCCGAAATACCGTATGTCTCTAAAAACCCATTTCAAAGTTTAAATACAAAATGTAATTTGGAAACCTTCTGAGATATGTGAAAGTGCATTGATTCATGAAAAGTGTATTGATTCCAATGGCAATCACTTCGAACACCTATGTAAATAAAGTTCATTTCAAATAAAAATAAAGTTCATGTCACTTTTTTATCTTAAATGTCCTTGAAAGACTTTGACCCCTGAATGTTTTTTATGGAGTTTGCGATGCTGTACACGTTGATTAAAAAAAATGGACCATCGTATTTAAAAAAGTGGAGATGACCTTCATTATCCGTCAGTGCCTCAACTGAAATTAATAAAAAATGGTGTCATTTAATGAACCCTTTCGTATCGTACAACTTTTGTTTGGAACATTTTTTTGTGACGTCGATAATTACAGAGATATTTAAGGTGGCAACACTTTGTATAGGTTTTGTATAGGTTTAATTAAATAATTTTATTGATTTAAATATATATATTGAACACATATAATCAGTTACTCAATTGACTCAACGAAATATATAATTGCTTCAATTGTACTGATTCTTTTGGCTCTATAAAATCGACTGTTTTTGTACAATTAACTCAACGAAATATATCGTTATTTATACCATACGTATAGTTGCTTCTAATACCAAGCTATTTGAATCAATCATACAGGATTCAAATGAAAGATTTAGTTCAATCAACGGTTTTTTTCCCTAGTGTAGAATCTATCTCTCTGGTCATCTCCATCTGGTAACAAATTTTCATATTTACAATTGAGAAAACTTAAAGAAAAATCTGAAAAAAATTCTTCATGCCATTTGTGTGTGGAAGAAAATAATTTGGCAAGGTGAGGTTCGGTCATTGGCCAAATTGGCATGGAATGCCCTATACAGATTAAGACATGATAGTAGATGTTAATAGATAACAGTTCAAAGTTCGCGCAAGCGTCTTAAAAAATGTAGCTCATGCTGGAAAAAAACCTTCACCACATATTTATCCTCATAACGAATGAGCTAAAATCAATAAATTACCAACATTCTACTAGTAATTATGGTAAAAAAATCTAATTAAACACTGTTATCTATTTCAAAGTAAAATGTGCTGAAAAAAAGTTTGAAATTAGTTGTAAGCGCAATCACAGCTCAAATAATATTTAAACTCCAGTATTTAACAGTGGATTTCGAATAACGAAGAAAATAATTTCGAAAAAAAAATTTTTGTTAATTTATTAAATTCGATACATTCTGATTGAATAAGATAACTTCTCTTGCATAATAATCATTAATTAAAGAATAAGTGCAATGATGTAATTGCAATAATTGATGGTAATGCCATTTTTGCTGCGACAGATCGACTCGATGAATAGTAATTGACGAAAACTGGAGCAATTCCGAGACGTTGAATCTCGGAGTGTTGGGGTGTCGTCTCTGGAATGATATATACACAACGTCCAACGAGTGACATAATTCAGTCATTCAAGGGCCTCTCGTGAGTAGCTCTACGCGCTCCTCCCTCGTTCGTGTGTGTTCTCTCGTTGTAATCCGAAGCACGGAAGCACAGGACGCGTTTATTACCGACGACACATACGCACAGTGCACGACAGATATATATATATATATACATTTACAGATATATATACATAAGCAAGAACGGTGAAGGTCTCTCGTTAAGCACCTCGGTCAATGGGAAAAGACAACGCTATCTTCCGGTTGCGATCGTTATCTCACTGAATTATAACCGAAATACCAAGGCAGACATCGACAATTTACACGCAACCCGTGATTATAATTAAATGTGGAACGTTTTCCATTCATGACTCATAGTGACTAGAATATCTACACTGTAAAAAATATCTGAAAAATTCAAATATTGTACAGTAATTTATACTAAACCTGTGTAATGTATTTTTACTAAACACATGTGTGAAATTCAATTTAATGTACGAACGAAAATGAAAATTCAATGTACGTGTGGTAAAATTAAAGTTAACTCACATTAAAAACGTGACTTTTTGAAAGAATTTAAGAGGCTATGTATTAACCAAAATGACTTTTGAAACGAATTGAGGAGAATCGTACATCAATTTTACATTACATTTTACAAAAGTTCTGTAAAAGAACTTTTTGCACAAGTGTAGTAATTTTACCTTAACTATATTGAACAGTAGACTAGGATGTTGCTAAATTAAAGTTAACAGATATTAAAAACAGAATTTGCATAGCGTATTTAGTATACTGTGCATTAATTAATACGTCTTTTGTAACGAATTTAGGAAATTGTAGTACATAATTAATACGACTTTCGTAGTGAATTTAAAAGAATTGTACATCAATTTTACGTTATACTCGTGTAGTAGATTTCGTATATCCGTTTTTGTAAACAAGCTTCCTACACTGTGTAGTAATTTTACCTACATTTCTTTCAACAGCGTTTAAATTACTAATTGGCCCTTATTAAATTATCCTTGGAAAACCATTTCAAGGGTAATTTGACGCACATGTTCTTCAGGTCTGATTTGAATATTTTATATTAGTGGAAAGAAAATTTAGTATACTGTGCATTAATTAATACGTCTTTTGTAACTAATTCAGCAAACTGTAGTACATAATTAATACGACTTTCGTAGTGAATTTAGAAAAATTATACATAAATTTCACGTTATACTCGTGTAGTAGATTTCGTATATCCGTTTTTGTAAACAAGCTTCCTACACTCTGTAGTAATTTTACCTACATTTCTTTCAACAGCGTTTAAATTACTAATTGGCCCTTATGAAATTATCCTTGAAAAACCATTTCAAGGGTAATTTGACGCACATGTTCTTCAAGTCTGATTTGAATATTTTATAATAGTGGAAAGAAAACCGCAAAGGGCAGTAGAGGATTGTTATTTAGTATACAAAATAATATCACTTGCAACTAAAACACAAAGTGACTAAAAATATATAATTCTGTTTTTTTTTCTGCTCTGTTTTAGAGTCGCGAAATGGGCCGGAGAACGAGGCTCGAAGGATTAGACTGATCCGCCATCCCAAATTTTCATAAAAATTTCTTCATAATTATTTACAAGCTTCCAATTCGAGAGTAGCGAAAATGTCGATGGCCTCGATAGAAACGATGGGGACGACCAAGGGTGGCAATGCCGACGTTCCACCGAAGAAGCTCGTCAACACAAACTTGATATCTCTCAAGTGCCTTCTATTCCTTTTCTTCGGAGGTGAGCACATAGCGAAGCTATCTTTGGCATATCACTTTAGTTGAGCGAGGCTATGACGCCTACGACTGTCGATCAATTATTAACACGTTTATTATAAGTTGATGGGAACATGAAAATATGGTTACTCAATCCTTACAATTAACGATATTGTAAATTTGATGAACAAGTGAATCTTTATTATTGGATTTTTTAAGATACTCAATGCCTAACTCAGGCATTAATCAGGTATTTCAACTTCAATCAGGTTTTAAAACTCAAAAATGATGCGTACATTGTATTTCGTTTATTTTCGTCACGCATCGTTTTTTAGTTTTGTTCAATTTTATATAGAACCTTATCCATGTAAAAAATACCTGATTAACCAATTGACTATTACAGGTATATGCAACTAATTTGTTTAATTAAAGTAATTAGAAACGTATTCTATGGCGAAAAATAATCATTTCGCGATGAGTTTTACTTTGAAGTCAAACTTTAATGAATCATTCCAACATTTATCAATTCCATCAAGTTTGATGTTACGAGAATGATACTTATATAGTTTCGGAGGTGAACGTATTCTCTTCAAGTTTGATAGTAATATTTATGGTCGTAAGATCCACTGTGCCCGAGTTATTCGCATTAATTGTAGTGAAAGTTGAATATCTTTCAGAGTATGTGACAGTAAATGCTCTATGATACACCGAATTTAAAAGAATTAAAAAAGCTATTTGATGTCACTATTTTTATGCCCGGCTATTTTGTACGGAAATTAGCAATCCCCTGGAAACTCGAGACAACGACTGCTTACGTGTTAAACAAATGGGAAATACTAAAACCCATTACGCGACATTCAAAAAAATTCACTTGATGTTTTCCTTCTACCGTTGTCAATAGAATGATATAAACCACGGTTTTATGGTGTGCGAAGTCAAAAAAAACATGTGGGCCACTCTAATATTACATACATACAATTAGTTACTTCATTGATTTAAAGAAATGAATAATTGCTTTTATATAGATCTTTCGACTCAATATAATCGACTGTTTTTATACGATTGACTCAAAGTAATATATCATTATTTATACCATAAATACCATGAAGCAACGTATAGTTGTTTCAAATACTAAGCTATTTGAGTCAATTATATAGGGTTCAACTAAACAATTCAGTCTATTCAACGATTTTAGTTTTCTCAGTGTAATCACCAACCTTTGCTCATTAGTGCGTAAAAACCTATTTAAATATATTTGTACTGAACTGTGTACAAATGAAATCTTAAATACATCAACATTTCCTTATTATTCTGTGGGAAAATGTAATACCGAAATTAATAATTTTATTTTCATTAACAGGAATGGGCTGCCTATTTCCGTTTCTTCCTCTTCACATGCTGGCGGTGGGTTTAACGCTGGAGGAAGCGAGACTGGTCTCGATAATTTCTCCAATAGTTGCGCTATTGGGTCCGATAATAGTGAGTCCTCTGGCAGACAAGTTAGCCGGTCGTCAGGGCGCCAACGCTAAAACTTCAACTGGACGTTACTTGCGAGTTATGATAGCTATCGTTTGTTTTCTCTCCGCGGTACTTTACTCGCTTCTTTTGCTGGTTCCTGTTGTCGAGAGAATCGAGCTACCCCGGGAGAAAGCCCCGACCCTCAAGTTCACCTGCGATGGCGAAGGTGCAACGGTTCTACAAGAGCGAAGTCAAGACTTTTCGACTTGCTACAACTGGACGAGCGAGAGCAGAGTCTGCGCGATACTTTTGAGGAATTGCAACTACGCTTGCCACCCAATCGCTCAAAAACATACGAACCTGCCTTTGGATGCCGAAGAAAGCTGGCCAAATACTCCGAGCGGGGAACGGGCTGACGGTTACGAGAGTAGCGGCGACTTGGAAGTAATTCCACTCGAAACGGAGCTCGAGGGTGATTCCCAAGGCATCAGGACAAAGGTCATTACACAGAGAAAGAGTTAAGGAGGAAGAAGATGTTGTAGTTGTCGGTTAAGTCGACGAAATAGCCGCGGATCCGGGCTCCTTTAGTAAACGGACCATAAAGCTTTCCATTAATCTTCATTAAGCCACATTTCGCTGCAATCTTCTCGAGTGTCTCGTGCACTTCAAGTACTTCTTCCGTCTAGGCTCGTTGGTTTTTAGCCAAATTGGCAATTATAATTAGAGATAACTGGCACCAAGCATCAGCTTCGTGACTTAGCGCAAATTTGTCTCGGTATTAAGCGAAAAACGATCGATAACGCCTGTTTGTATTGTCAGGATCCTTCATCAAACTCACGGAAAGCTCGGCAGCTGGTGATACCCGAGCCTCCACATTTATGCTTCAACGAGGGCAACAATAGGGTCTGTCACGCTTACACAAGCTACTCTGGGAGTATTCCCGTCAACGCAACTTTCAGGCAAGCCAAAAACGCCCGGGATCGCCGGGAATGGTGCGCCTATCCGATTTCCGAAGATATTCGGTGCAGGATTCCGAGAGAATTACAGGAGTCCGAGGCCGAGCACAATCAGAGCTGTACCGTCGAGTGTGAGCTTCTAGATCCGTTTATGCTTCCAGGTATAACACTATTAAAACATTGTTTTGAATCCTCGAGTACGTTATGCTGTACGGTACTGCAGCGATCGTCAGGTACCCTTTTATCCACTTTTTATTAACATCCTAACATTCCTTGAGTGCATCTCTCCTGCGATTTCCTCAATGCATGAAGCCCTTCGAACGAGGGACACCAAAAAGTCACGAAGTTTTATTTAGAAAGAAAACGAGACACGGAAAATTACAATTCTCATCAAATGTATTTTAAACCACGATCGAATCACTGTTGGAATAGATTGAAAGTTTTTATTCATAAACTCGTTGTCGAAATTTAATAAACAATTGTGGTATAGAATTCTTGTACTTTTCCAGTTAAATTAAAGGAAATTATTAAAATTCAAGTAAATTTTTGGAAATGACGTACCATACATTAATTTTACATTACACTAAATTTTAAGTAGATTTTGTTTACAGTGGTATGAATTATATCAAGGAGCAAAGAACAAATTATTTATGTTGCGTATCCATTTTCGATATCTTAATACATTGTGAAATTGATATTGAGGTACCGAAAACTATAATACCGAGAACAAATACACTGTCAAAAATATTTAAAGTGACATTACTACACCAGTAAAATGTATGTACAATGTAAAATGTATGTACAACTCTGCTAAAATCTTTACGAAAGCCGAAATCATTGATGTACAGTCTACTAAATTCCTTACAAAAGGCGTATCACTTTATGTGCCATACAATAAATACGCTGTACGTGTCGCGTTTTTAATATGCGTTAACTTCAATTTTGCAACACCCTCGTCCAGAGTTAAAAATATTTAAGGTAAAATTATTGCACTTGTGCAGGAAGCTTTTTTATATAAACGGGTACACTAATTTTGCTTCACGTGTATAACGTAAAATTGAGGTACTATCCTGCTAAATTCGTTACAGAAGTCGTATCAGCTGATGCACAGCATATTCAAATGTATGTACAGTTTCCTAAATTCGTTAACAAAATCGTGCTTTTTCTTTACCTTACCTTAATATTTCCATAAGCACATTGAATCTTCATTTTCTTCCGTATATCAAATTGAATTTCCTACACGGGTTTAATAAAAATACAATGCATTGAATTACTCTACAGTTTAGGAATTCTTTAAATATTTTCCACAGTCTCCATTTTTATTATCACTATTGCTACGTATTCTTCAACTTCTTTTATACGCAACAGCTTAAATTCAGAGAAAAAGAATTTTGTCTTCCGTATGAAAACCTTCATTTTTTCGAACGCCTTCCCTCAAATGGTGTGTGCATGTAATTGTGCTTGATGTACTTATTGTACACGCGGCTATTTTTTCTCAGCGGCCGGATTTCATACAAAGTAGCTATACATTACGTTTTCATCGAAATTCCCAGCCGTCGAAACAATTCGTTGTGCGAGCTCTCTATACGTGAAGGGTTTTATTTTTAAATAGAAAAAAAAATGCGGAATGGAAAAGCCTTATCTGCCGAAAAAGCATGCTTTTTAATTTGATTTATTAACTTCCGATAATAATATTATGTCGATTGAATTTCAGGCAGCGCACACACGGAAAATCAATGCCATCAGGTAGCAGGCGATCCCGACATCACTTTTTGGATGTATTTGGCAATTCGCTCAATCGCCGACATTTTTCCGACAGCCGCGGTTGCTTTAGTGGATACGGCGGTCGTGATAGCAACTCGCGAAACTTCTTGCGGTCGAGGAGACGTCGGACGTCAATTGGCTTTTGGTTCTCTAGGTTTCGCTGCTTTCGGACCACTTGCTGGTTATCTGAACTCAGTGGTACCTGCTCGTCCTGCTTATTTTCTGCCGATCGTTTTCCACGTAGGTCTGATGATCATCGCAGCAATTGTCGCACTTGCCGCTAATGGCATGCCTCTCAGTCCACCTGAATGGTGGTGGCACACCAGATCTGGAATGCTCGCGGTGCCGATGAGCGCTATCAAGAGATACGGCAGCGAGACTGCCGCACTGGTATTTGTTCTTCTGGTGCTTGGCATTTTCTGGAGCACCATGGACAGTTACCTTCCATTGTAAGTTTACCGAATCTTTGTAGAATATTAACATTTTTCAACAATTTGTTATGAGCGGGAAATCGCATGACATCTCGATCAAGATCTAGCGATGACATCTCAGATCAGTTTCGTAATTTCTTATACAAAAGTACTTGTCGAAAAACACGTATCAATTTTTTTTCAGATTTTCTTTTGAAATTTTTTTGAAAAACCACCATTTTTAAAAACCTGATAAAATTCTGAAAAACTTATGAAATATAACAACATTTTTAAGCCCTATGCGAAGATGGAGATCCTATAACTGCTAAAGACAAATTAAAAAAAACTATTTGAAAAATAGGATAAGAGATTAGAATGCATTTTTGGGATAAAAATGAACAAGAAAGTTCCTTATAATGTAAATCAAAGAAGTGATATTATCATAATGGTGGGATGATGACTATATCAACATAGTATCAGGGGCATTTTATGAAGTCTCGATCGGGATCTGGCGATGACGTCTCAGATCAACTCCGTAATTTATTGTACAAAAGTATGTGTTAAAAAACACGTTCCACATTTAAAAAATTTTTTACAACATTTTTCATCTGCGATATCATTTATCGAAATAGTTTGAAAACCTCAATTTTTTTTTATCTGGAAGATTCTTATATGTTATAACAAAATTTTATGCAACTCCATGCGAAAAGTGCGATTTCTCGCACGTGAAGCGAAGCGGAGTGCGATTTCTCGCACTCGTGAAATGAAATTGTATACAAAACTCGTGCGAGAAACTACTTCTCAACTCGTTTAAATGCAACACTCGCCTTCGAGTGTTGCATTTAAACTCATCCTCGTCAGAAAATTTTTTATCGCCCTCGTGTCGTAATATACTATTTTTAGTTGTATTTGAAGGAATTATAAAGAATATTGGAATTTATTGTTCATGTTTCTGTAAAAAAAGATGCACCCCAACAATTTGTTCGCTATTCATTTTTTTTTTTTTTTCATTTTTATCTCTAAATCATATGAAAGCTCCATTATAAATACAGCTAAACAATCTCGTTATAAAATATAGGAATTTTTTCGCATTTTCTCAAGTGAACAAAAATTAAGGTTTTTCAACATTGTCGAAAAATTATATCTCAGGTGAAGTGTTAGAAAATCTTTTAAAAATGTGGAACGTGTTTGTCGCCACGTACTTTTCTATAAAAAATTACAATTCCATATTTTTGTGCTCAAATACACTATAGAGTTAGAAAAAATGCTGCCAGCAAAGGAATAAAACAAAGGTTTTTCGAAACTTGAATCTTTGTTTTCGCGGATGCTACTTTTCTCTTAGTACATAATAAATTTCAATTTTTCTTCTTAACTAGAAATGTATAAACAAATTTTAAAAAAATCAATTTCCAGGCATTTAGCTAATCTTTCCGGTGATGCGCTAACCATCGGTGTGATTCTGACTGTCGGTGCGATTCCCGCGATATTTTTCTTATGGAGATCGGAACATTTTGTCGATTACTGCGGTCACAGCAATCTATTGATAGTTGCATTCACCATTTACATCCTTAGGTAAGATGTACATTGTAACACGGAAAATTGTGTATTGTCAATAAATGATTTTTGTGAGTATAACGGGTTTATGTTTGAATATAGATTCACGGGGTTGAGCCTCGTGTCGGAACCATGGTGGGCTCTTATCTCCGAAGCTCTCGAACTTTTCACCCTCGGTATTATGTGGGTCACTGCCATTCTCTACATGAGACATCTGGTACCGCGACATTATACTGCCACCGCTCAAGCATTGCCAGTTATTGCTCATTTCTGCCTCGGTAAGAATTTTTTCAATTTTTCTAACACGAGTTTTGATTTAACTTTTCCTTACCCTAGCGGATAAACCAACCACAAAACCAACCGAAATCCAACCCAAGATCAACCTGGTCCGTTTCGAACACGAAAACAACCATTATTTTTGAGAAACCAACCGAAATCCAACCCAAGATCAACCTGGTCCGTTTCGAACACGAAAACAACCATTATTTTTGAGAAACCAACCATCTACCAACTTAGCTGTCGGTTGGTCGGTGGTTATGTCATTGAAGTTTGCATCGTTCGAATGCAACGACCAAAAAAAATAAATCATGAAAGCTAAGATTAGCGGCCTTTAAAAAGCGCAGCAATATAGGGTGACCTTTATTTTCAATGCTAGTAATTGAAGTCATTGTTATTTGTACCTTTTACGATGATTTAAGGTAATCAGAATTTTTCGAAATTTCTTTCGTTGCATTCTAACGATCTGAACTTCAGCATCATCGGTGGTTAGTTTCTCCAAAATGCTGGTTGTTTCCGTGTTCAAAACCGAGCTGGTTTGTTGTGGGTTGAATTTCGGTTGGACCGAACTGTTAGAGCAGTCATATGCCGTTTTCAAATAAAAATGTATAAAAATGATAACGTTGGTTCTTTAAATAAAGAATATACGCGTGTTATAATACGAAATTCGAGTTTCAACTCATAATCGAACGAGAACTCCAAGAAAATATATCTTTCAGCGAGTGAAATAATTTGGTATGTTTAATTGTCTAGAATTCAACAGTATTTTGGTTGTCTGTCCAATAAAATACTTCACATCCCTACTTGTAATGCCAACAGAATATAATTTCAGTTTCAAGAAATAGTTGAGCCCTTGAAATATTTCGTCAGCGAAAATTGCCAATATTCTTTTTTACGTCCTTCGAACGAATACAATCAGCTTGTTGAATTGTTATTGTAAAAACTTTATTTTCATTATTACATTTTCTTAAAATTGAAAAATACACAATTAATGAGGTTAAAAGAAACTGATCGATTTAGCGAATAAAAAAGTCGTGTAAAAACGACTAAAATAAATTTACGTTTGAAATTCCAGGTCGATGTCTCGGCGCGGTAATCGGAGCTTACGTTCATAGTGGTACGACGGACGTAGATTCGTTAAAATTCGTGTATCAATGTATGGCCCTAGCAGCGGCTGTCGTAGCCGTTCTGTACTTCGTTCTTTATCACGGACTTTTAAAGCCCAGATGCCACGCTCAGACGGTTCAAGGATCGCGAAATGCGCCGTCAGTTGTCCAAGGTACTTTCAAATAAATATACCACCGCAAAATTTCTGCTCAATTAATCGTAATAAAAATGATATCGTTGCATTTTTGTTGCTAAGCTGCCTTACAAGAGCACGAACAAACTTTAAGTAAGGTCTCCTAATTCATCGCCAATTTTCAGCTTCTCGTATTTCGACGAATCGATTTAATCGTTTTTTGTACAATTTCGATTTCAGGTATGAACGGCAACGGCCATTATACGCCTCTTCGAGTTTATCACAACGGAATGGGAAGAAAAGGACAATTCCGGTACTGAATCCGGTTCAATGCCCGATTTGATAATCCGAGCAGCAGCTCCCAAACGTCTTTCTTGCACCTGCCGCAAGATCGATATATTTGGGACGTTCCTGACGACCCTTAAGAGGGATAATTAACCGGTGACTCATCCTCGATCGAAGAAACGATCGCGGATCGAGCGAGCGACACTCTCTCTCTGACTTCCAAAGCAAAGAATGCATTTTTTGTTCACTGCAGCACTACATCACGCATTAACGGCGATCTCAAGACTCGCTCGCTGCATCAAACAACTTCGTACTAGATTTTTCTAACGCGTTCGATCTTATACCTCACTTCAATAACGATTATACGTTAGGGTGATATATTCTTTACATTTTTCTCATTCTTTCATGGGACATAGTTTTTAATAATTTAATGTAAATCGTGAGCTTGATCGGAGTCGGCTCAAAGTCCGTGACCGATTACTCAAACATTTAAGATCAAAATGTTGATTCTTGCTTTAACGAGTATTATTTTTGAATAATAAATTTAACATTGTACTATATATAGTTTGTTCAATTGCGCTTTTATTTACATACATTATAATATCGCACTCACACTGTGAATAGGGATAATTACCCCAATGCAATTAGTGCAAATCCGAAAAGTTTCGTTTTTTTGCGTCACGCAACTCAAAACATCTTTGATTGAGTTCACTTACTACCGTAAACAATTCCACAACGTCAACATCAAGCATCATCATTGAAAAAAAGAATTTTCAGTTATTGAAAAAAAAAGTTGAAATATATAGTGCACCGAATATCATCAATTTTTGTCGTTGTCTATATCAATTCTTTTTTCGAAATTGTATGCACAATTAATATTTTCTATAGCTATAGAAAATATATTCTCAACCAAACAGCCGTTTGTTGCGTATTGCAGCCGTTTAAGGTGGTCGACGTGGCACTTTGTGTTGGATAGAATTCAGAAGTTGAAATATAACATAATTTGAGTGCTGAACTTTGCTACTGTAAGATCTTGTGCCTCCTCACCGATTTTTTTTAAGGAATTTTGACATAAGCATCGAGACTTTAATACGGTGTCTTATGAAACTACGGAATGTCTGGCGAGTAATTCAAAGAATTAAGATCCTTACGGTTAGATTATAAAAATAAAAAATTCATTATGGGTACATTAAAATGTGAAAATACGCGCTTATGCAAAAAAGAGGTTCACCGAACATTTGATCTATTTATCTTCTGGTAAAACACAGATATGGAGCTTAAATGCACATTTTCGAAGGCGACCCGTCTTCGATTCGCCTTTTTGGCAACCGTCACAACGACAGCTTATTAAAACCGAATCAAATCAGCGACTCTTGATAACTATTCTTTTATAAGCAATTTAAATTGGACCAATTTATGTATGCACTTTTTCGACTTCATTTGTATCAGCAGTTTTCCAATGTTTACAATTTCCGATTTGATCCGTTTTAAATCGTCAGCGAAGACGCAGTCGTCTGACCATGATGCAGAAAGTCGCCCACCTCAGTTTTCCCGAACTATTTTTTCAGAAACTCGGAATTTTCTGAAAGGGTTTCTGAGCGCGCTAATTTCGTATATGGCATATACGAAATTCCACATGACTTCAGCCACAAAAAAAAAAATTCGAAAAAATGCCTAAAAATCAGGTTCAGTGGTTATAATAGATACACCAAATTTTTATTTTTTTTTAATTTTTTCTGGCGAAATATGCCATATTTTTCATTTTTCATTTAACCTATGATATCTCGGGAACGATTAATCGTATCGACATCTCAAAAAAAATTTTCATTAATTTTGTTTTCAGACTATAGTCTGAAATTACACAATTAATTCTGTATGAATTATTTTCTTGTGGGCCATAAAAAACACACAATTTCGGTTTTTTTTAAGGCTGAAGTCATGTGGGATGCCTCATATATAAGGTCTATTATTCACTGGTAAGTCAAATATTTAGTAAGGTATTGAATTTGAATTAATAACGAATTGGCGAAAAGTTTCGGATTGAAACACTTTTACATTTTTTTATTGCATAATTGCAATAAAACGCGTCTGATTACGAGTTGTTAACAAAAGTACAATGGAACGAGTTTCACATATTTCAACTTTTATTTTTTCACATATTATATCATTAATAATCCTCGTTAAAGCGTAAATAATGAGCATATTTTTGTATTTCGTCTAAAAATATTTGAATATTCAGTGCACATTTTTGGATCGTCATCGATGAGGTCTCGAATTTATACAGATTGTTTTTGAACTAGTTATCATAATAATTCGATGTGCCCCATTGAAACAAGGGAGAAAAGTAAAAAATTGTCCACCCAACGATACGTCCACTGCACTCGAAGACGACATTTACTTTTTCTATTTATTTATTTACCGCCTGAAGATATCTCGTGTTGTATCCTAACATTTAACTACGACGAACGAGAAATGCTGAGAATAAAGATTTTGAGAAAACGGAAAATTGTGTATTTGCTTTAAATTAGGTATAGATTACATGGTTCGATCAAGAAGATCTTGGATCTAGTCTTGAATATTGCTTCATTGTCAATTTATTCTGATCGAGCGCTTAAAGCTACAGTTCGCATGAAACATGTGGAAAAAAGAATATTCCGCCTCTCCATTTCTTCCGGTGTTCGACTCCCGTCAATGTCGCATCGTCATACACTCTTAGTCTTATATTATATCTGTTTTATTACAATTCGCAAGCCGCGACCGATGCAAATGTGCCGAGACCAACTGGAAAGCGACAATGAGTAGCAATTCTTCAATTTGAACGTTTCAATCGCTTACAGATTTCACATGATGGTGATTCATGAATATACCTCTAAAAAAAACTCATTTCTTTCAATTTTCACAGGACGCTGCTCCATAAATTTTTTTTTCATCTGTATTTTCGTGAAATTTATATATTTCAAAATATATAATTCGACAAAGAAAATATCTGCCCGACGATGAATACTCCGCGAGCGCGTTTCTCCTTTTAGCGATATTCCATCGTCTCACACACCAAAAACCACTCTAATATCAACGCTCAAAAGCGTATCCTCGTCATAGTTGCACAAAAAATAACTTCCGAATTGTCGCATCACGCTGTATGTACAAAAGTAACATAAAACCCGGACGATATTCAACATAACAATACACAATTATTGTTGTCGAAGAGTGCCTTTCAGATAAAAGTAAACAAATTCTTTTTTACAGGACTGGGAAAACAAAACATATAAACTTGGGTCGCGTTTTTCGATTATTAGATTATTACAAAAGAAGAATATCCGTGGCATTCCATCACTCGAATTCGCGGAGTTAGAAAGAGAGAGAAAGTCTTTCGCGGCAGTAATCGGACTAAGCCACTAAAACGAGCATGTGAGTGCGAGAAGATCGGAGTCTTCATGATAAACGAGTCACAAATCGAGCAAAAGCTCTCGCCTCAATCGAGCACCGTGCATTCATCGTCACTCTCAACGGGTTTCCACTTATTTAGAGCAGAGTTGCTGTTGCTGTTCTCGCTGCTGTCTTCCTCGATCAGCGCTCTTACAGCCAAAACAGTTTCCTCTTCGGTAGCTTGTGACATTTGCTTCAGGTTTTTATATTCGCTAGATGTCTCGTCCTTTTTCTCTTTGTTTACCGTCGTCGATTCTTCAGTTTCCGTCGCCTCCTTTTCCGACGTCGCCTGTTCCGACAATTTCTCTTCCTCCACTTTCTTCTCGCATGGCTCGTCATCCGGTTTTCCTTTGGATTTTTTCTTGCGTGGCGAGCCCGCCGAGGAAGCTCCAGTTTCCGAAGTTGATGACGAAGAATCCGAATCCGAGTCGGAAGTAGAAGAATGCGTTCTTACAGTCGTGATGGAAATTTCGAGGTGTTCATCGAGAATTTCGACATTCTCGTCGTTATTTTTCAGTATCTCTTCCTCGGCAGTGTTCTCCGTTGTTTCCTGGGTCTCTGGCTTTTCGCCGGTTTTCGAGAAAGCCGATATATCGGCCTCGATGAGTTCGTTGACATTAAGAACCGCAGAATCATCATCATATTCCTTAACATCAGTCTCTGTTCTACTATCCTCAATATGTTGAAGATAGCTTATAAATTCTTCCTCGTATTTACCAAAATTCTCATCAGGCACCATAACCGGCCTGAGAATATCGCGTTCGCTTTTCGGATCGTAATCAGCCTTCAAAAGTAGAGCATAACCAACCGATTTCTCGTAATCCCTCAAAACGACATCGTACACCTGGACGGATTTTTCCTCAGTTTCCGGTTTAGCGTCTACACCGACATTAGCGCGCCTTCTGAAAGGCCTCATCTCTCTAACCGGTCTGATATCCTGCGAATTTTCCGAATCTTCATCAGAAGCTGACTCGTTGCTCTCCGAGTCGGACTCTCTCGTGCAGAGCATGTCGAGCGTGATTATCTTGTTGCTCTTGTCTCTTTTCTTCAGAGTAACCGAAGGCGTATGCGGCACGGGTTCTTTGTTGCATTCCCGCTTGTACGCTTGATAAGCGCTTATGAGATTATCACTCAGAGACGTGAGTTCTTCGACGGTCCGTTTTATAGTGCGATTAACAGCTCTCGTTTTCGCTTTCGCCGCGACGAGCTCTTTGTCCGGCGAAAATATCATCGCGGATTCAAGAACTTTCTTTAATTTATTTTTCAATGTGTCGAGAACATCGTCTATAGACTTTGTGGGTCCGCGTATGACAGCATCGAAAGATCGCGAAGATTCTTGAGGCCTCTGTTCGGGTCCACGTTCGTCTCCCTCTTCGTCCGAGCGTTCGCCATCGGTTCTCGGCGTCGGCGAGAGTATCGTTAGAATTCCATCGTCGGGTCTGACGGGATACGTCGTCGTCGAGAGTTCGGGAACTCTGTCGTTGGATTCCGAGACCGGCCGCTCGCTCGTAGGTTCGTTAACGTGTGTAGCTTCCTCCTCGTCGCTTTCAAGATCGATTACGCTCGGTGGTTGGTTGTTAACGGTTTTATTAGCGGGATTACCAACAGCGGGCTTCGAGAGGACGATGCGCGGGCGTATTTGTCTGAGAACCCCGCCCGCAGTGACATTACGAACGAGACCGGAGGAATTTTGCATTGGCGGTTGTATCACGTTGATACGATTAGGCGATTGAGGCATGTGATTTCGCGAGGGAATCGATACCATTGGCATCGATGGAACGCCAGAATTTTTGGCGTTGCTTGCGGTTTGCGATATGTTGGGAGGAATATGAGATACCTTTCGTACGTAAACAGGCGTGCCACTGACGCCTCTTATAATTCTGTGATCTCTGCCGCCACGAGTTGCTGGTCCGATGACGGGTCTTTTGAGGAGATGCGCCGTCGGTACCGGAGTAATGCCCATTCTCGGGACCGACTGACCCGGGCCTCGATTTCCTGGTGGAGATGCACCGAATGATAGGCTCTCAGCGCCCTCGACCATCGATTGATCGCATTGCAGCAACGGCGCGGGAATGTCGTCTTCGTGGGCTATAAACTTGGAGCGTTCGGTGTCGCTCGTTCGGTTCGAAGAGCGGGAACGGAGACGACGTCGGGTTTGTCGCCCCGCCAGAGGAGGATCCTCGGTATTTTGATCGTTGCTGAGATTAGCTTCGGTCGAATGTCCTGGGGAATTTACCAATCGGACATCCGGTCGAGCAGCCTCGTGATTCGCTCTTGGTTGACGAGGATTTTCCGAATCTGCTGGCGCGGCGTCAGTTTCGCTCATCTCGAGTTTTATAAGCCGCCTTTTTGACCGTTTTGCGTTTAAAATCCTTCGACGTTTTCGCTTGGGCACTGTGTACGTTTCGTCCTCTTCCTCGTCGTCCGTTGGTGTGTCTGCGCGCTTCCGCTTCGACTTGTGCGGACAACACTGCGACTCGTCCAGGTTCATCTTCAACTCGATCTCCTCAGGAGTCATCTTACGATCGCTCTGTAAAATACGTGTTACTGTTTGGACGTGTTGAAGCAACGCCCAACAGGAGGCACGAGCGCTGTACAGATCCGCTGGATTGCAAACGAAACACTTCCACTTTTCGTCTCTCTCGATTTTCTTTCTCACGAGGGGATCAAAGTTTCTTTTTATACAGGCGTAGCAAAATGTGTTGCTGCAGTAGGAACAGCAGTACAGGTTTCCGCCATTGGCGCACCAACGACAGAACATGTCGGTGGCATCGTCTCCTGCGGGAAAAATATTGTAGTTGTAAATCATCACTTATTATTTTTATCAACTAATTCATTGCCTATTTCTTCGACTCGTACGTTGCACAGTGCACTAAACTCGAGAATAATTTACAATAATTTCAAAGCAATATTTATTATTAATAATTATTAGAAATTAAATGTAAATTGTAAAATACTTTTGAATAGTTTATCTGTGATGTGAGAAAGGATTTGGTATTATTTTCACAGTATAATGAAAATTACAAGATTTTCATATTTTCAAAGGATATTGACCCTTTGAGTCATTCAATATTGTAAGAAAAGTCATGCATTATTATCAGAAGTTTATTTAAAGTATTTTAATCTGAATGATATTAAGTCAGAATCAATTTTTTTTGTAATTCTAAGGATTACATAAATAGCAAGTTAAAGAATAAGAAGTTCGATTTTTGACAAAAGAAAAAACAACTTTGATAATTTGTTATTAATAAGTAGATAAACATACTTTTGAATCATCAGACAATTGAAAGTGCTATTAATTATGCTGCTTGAATTTGAAGGAAGTCAGACAAATTAATCATTAGGCAGCATTCTCGTAAATAATTACTTTGTTCACTATCAATATTTTTCAATTAACAAAAAAATTTAATTTGGTAAGATCATGTATTAATTGTTTCTGAAATCCTGACCCTGTCATCCCATACTTTTGGCAAAAGAATATATCTAAAATGGCATTATTTTCTAAGCCCCTCAATGTTTTTTCATTGATTCAACGCATAATATATGTAAATAATTTGTATTTTTATTGTATGAAGAAGTGAAAAATTTATGTATATTTATCTCCCTCATAAGAAAATATTTTTTTATTTTCTGTTTTCTTGACTTTTTCATGGAAATTTGAATGTATTATACCATATTTTGCATGAGAATTTATTCCATCAATTTAATAGACAGATGTATAATTATCAATACTTCTTGTTATATGATAGTTAAAAATCACAAATATCTAGAATGGATTAAAAAAATGTTCACATACTTGAATATCTCTAAGCAAATGATTCTACATGTATTCTGGCGTGTCTACAATAGCTAATTCAAAACTGCCAAGAAAAAAAAAGCATATTACCTTGCTCAAACGTTCCATCTCCATAAAAATTTCTGCAACTGGTGCAGAGAAGTACATGAAGAATAGGATGTTCGTGCATGTTGTGCGCCTGTGCAGGGGCACTACCAATGTGAACATCGCAAGCCGTACAATGAAGCTTTCGAAATCGTACTGACGCAATGTCTGAAATAAGAAAACAAATTTAGGAGTTGAAACAAAATGCAGTGACAATAAGATCTCATCCTACGATATCGGCCATATCGAAAACAAGGTAAAGTATTGTTCGATATTGCATAGGACCGGCCCTTTAATCTACAAAACACATAAATTTAAAGGACCAAAGGGTAGAAAAGAGTTATAGCCAGAATCGTGTGAAATAGTCGAAAACTGTTGGAAAAAAAAATTGACCAACCGGAGCCAAACATGACTTTGTAATAATGCCGCTCGTCGTGCGATATCGTTGTGGAGGGCTTTTGATTGTTCGCAACCACGTCTCCGACAGCCGTTACTGAAATAAATGAAATTGAGGTTAAGTTAAACGCACCTCTGATACTGAAGTCGGGGATGTTCTTGTAATCCGCAATCTCACCATTGGTGTGTAGCTCCGAGGGTTTGCCCTCCTTGACCTCGACCTCGAGAAGACTCGCTATATCCATTTCGAATTGAGCCGTCGAAGCGATTTAACAACGAGGAACGCTACACCGGAGCTTTCAAAATACTAAACGAGCAACCTCCATCTTATAGTCGCGGGACCGGCAGCCGCGGTGCAAACGGTTTGTATTTTCAGAGTTTTCGCACATCGGAGACCGACGTGACTTATTCGCGATCCCAGAGAACCGGTTACTTTTTCGCGAACGCCCGACGAGAGTACAGAGATTTTATTCGTGATCGAGAGGTTTCTTCACCGAGGATGCCTCGTTTTTGCGAAACCATCGCGCAGAGAACGTCCATCAACAAATAATCACCGGGAACGTTCGAAATTTCGGCGGGAACATTATCGTCCGATTCGCCATTCGGGTTAGGTTATGATTGCTCCAATGTTAATTAACGAGTTTTTCAACATATTTTCGTCATATTATGCGAATAATTCAGCTGGATTAGTTAATAAAATCAGCAATTAACCGTAGAACAGGTCGAGAAATTACTTTATGAGAAATGGCGAGCTCTGCCGTCTGGTGGTGACGGGTGCAACTAAAATCATAGCTCTTTCCGCCTTTTGCTCCTGATATATTCTTAGTATTCGTATAGAGTTTAAACAGAAAGTACTAATGGCTATCAAAATGGGGATTGGCGGACGCCGCCATATTTTTATTCTTCGCCGACTGGAAAATGTGTTGTCGATGGTGGCGCTGCTAACCCTAAAAAATTGGCACAAGGTTAGGGCTGGGCAGACTTCTTGTGTCTATGAAATGCATTGATGCGAATATGTGGAATGTATTTACTTTTCTCCGCTTTTCACCGCTGCTAAATCGTAACCAGATGATGGGTATTATGGTGGTAAGTCAGGTGTAACGGTGCGGAGATATAACATTCGGCCTCACTTTGTATCGGAGCCTCCTTTATCTTCCGTTACATTTTACTGCACAGTGCAGATTTGCACAGTCATCATGTTCGTACTAATTCAACCGTGCGGCCGCCATTTTGTTGTGGTTGGCTGTTAATCGCCACGAAATCGTGACTAATCTATGGCCGTAGGCATAATGCAAACAAAAACCAGACAATGTTACAAATATGCACATTCACACACACACAATTCTTATCGCTCACTTTTTCAACCTTTTAAATGTCGCATTGGCCAAAACTGTAAGGGAACAATGGGACTATTGGGAACGGAGTGGGAGTAACGCGTTGTTGCTATGCTAGGGTCTGGGGATATTCTTGTTACTATAAAGGTCATAAGGTTATCCATTTATGAGAATAAGCATTAAATGGCTGCCTAAATTTGTTACATGTTTTCAACATACAATAATATCACAGACATGTCGAAAAAAAAATCATCACCGGTATTTTATAGGAAAGCAGGTCTCAACGAACGATACAGTGAAAGCTTTCACATTTTACGCAATGCGGCGGAGGCTAGTTAATAAGCTCTATGTGTAGGTCCAATCACGATTGCGAAACGGCACCCCCACTCTCGCCACTTTGATATGGGAACCAATATGAACACTCCTGACTATGATCTATACTTTAGGCGATATATATATAAACCAAAAATAATAAAAATGAAACAATTGACTCATACACAAACACGATACAAACATGTTTACTGTTGTAACCCTCGGAATACCGCCAAAAATCATGTCAGAACAATGGGACTTTTAGGATCGGAGTGGGAATAACACGTTGTTGCTATGCTAAGGTGTAGAGATATTCTTGTAACTGTAGAGGTTATAAGGTTATCCATTTATGAGAATAAGCATTGATTAGCCGCCTAAATGTATAATAAGTTTTCAACATACATTAATATCACAGACATGTTTAAAAAAAAATCACCACCAGTATTTTGGAAGAAAGCAGGCCTCAATTAACGGTACAGTGAAAGCTTTCACATTTCACGCAATGCAGCGGAGGTCAGTTAGTAAGCTTCATGTCTCAGCCAATCACGATTGGCGAACGACAGTCCCCCTCTCGCCACGCGGATATGCGAACCAATCCGAACACTCGTGACTTATCTATACTTTAGGTAATATACGTAAAGAAAAAGTAGTAACCATGTCATCGACTCATTCGTAGACGCGATAGAAAGATGATCACTTTTGTAACCCTCGGAGAACCGTTCAAAACCGTGTCGGAACAATGGGACTTTTGGGAGCAGAGTAGGGGTAACGCGTTGCTATAGATAGGGTAATCACCATCATGATAACGGGCTCTAAGGTGATCCATTAAATGGAATATATATACTAGGGATTATTGTGCACCAGTAATACGGGCCAAAGGCGGCCATTTGTAGGTTAAGGTTAGTCACTTCGTAACTTCAGCACTTAGGATCTCATGTAAGGTGAACGCCCAGTTTCGGTCGCAGTCCCAGTTTCGGTCAGGAGTATCACTAGCATGATCTGTTTCCCCCACCATTCGATACGCAGCCAATAACTAGCGCACATGCGCAGTAACTGAAACTGCAAAACTCGGTTTACCTCGTTTATCCGTATAATTTTACACGCGTAGAGTGAGAGAGTTGCCTAACAGTGACCGAAACTGGGGTGTTTACTTTACCCCAGTTAATTGTCGTTTCTCTAGTTCCTCGATTTTTGACACTATTCTTACCTCACACGTCGTTTATCCGTATGAGGTAAAATCATACGGATAAAAGACGAGGACCGAGTGTCGCCGTTTCGGTCACTGCGAATGCGCGCTACCCATTGGCTGCGTATCGAATAATGGGGGAAGCCGACCATGCTAAGGATCCTTAATAACGGAAACTGGGCCGTTTACCTTAGACAGATTTGTTGAATATGCAGTAATAAGGTCCATCTTCTCGAAAAATTATTACCAGTACCTGAGAAGACGAATCGCTATTCTGCAGTTTTACCGAATATGACAGTAAAAGTTTCTCACGTCTTACCCAAAGTTCGCACCTCCCACTCTCGCTAAACGGATATACAAAACAATGCGAATGCTCTAGACGCACCCACGACTCATTTTCGTATGCTACACGTGACAAAAGATATGAAAGCTTCCACTATATATGTACCTAGCAATTATATGTTCATGCAATCTAAATCCTAAAATACGAAATTTTTAAGATCCCATAGATATCGTCAAAAGTAACAATTACTGAATATTCGGGTGGTCGTTATCCAGGGTCTGGACGAATTTTGAGAATGATGCCCCACTTCTGTCGTTTGCAAATAGAAATAAATAAATAAAAATCCTTTGTCGGCACGCTAAAGTCATCAATGTCAGGTCTACATGCCATTAAAAAATAATCGTATGCGTCACTTTGACTGTCTTGATAATATTATTATAAATATCGAGCATCCTTAAAATTTGTCGCAATCAGATTGAAACGATTATTTGTAAATATTTCGCATGTTTAGTGTGGATTTGACTTCATTTTTACGATAATTAGGTTAGGAAACATCATTAAGCATTAATTCGGTGCCGTCACTTTTTTTATTTATAATCCATCGATTTCTGAATGATTTGCGATTTTGTACTACTTTTTGTTTTTCTCTATCTTTGATCTAAGTACGTTAATTCTCGACTCGAAGATCAATTTCGCTAGTTTTCCCATAACCGCCGGGTAAAAAGATCGATTTTCAAGTTTTAATTATTCATTTAAATAGCCGGTAAGAACCTTCAAGATTTTGTACAAGTAAAAATGAATAGCTAAATTACGATATTTCGAAAGTTTATGCATATGAGTTTGGATTGCCTCTATATGACATAAAAAATGTATGATATATTGCATTTTGACTGTGACAATTATCAACTAAAAATAATCGAAAATTTGTGAACATTGTTGCCATCAGCTTGCAACAATTATTTCCAAGTAAATTATTTTCTCAGTGCGAATTTGACTCTGTTTCTACGACGTCATTTGTCCCGGAATCGTGCACTTTAATATGAGTTTACTTTAATATGTTTTCCGTGACCTAATTTTTTTATGGTACCCAAAAAACCGCAAATAAATTTCGAATTTTTAGTCCTCATCATCTTTTATTTATCTTTGATCTGAGTATGATTATTTTCGATTAAAAGATTAATTTAGCTAGCACTTCCGTAAGTGCCGTGGAAAAAAAAATAGATTTTCAAGTATGCATTAGTTATTTAATTTACCCGTAAGAACCATCCAGATTTTGAAGAAATAACGCTGTATAGCTCAATTACAATAGGTCAAAAATTCATAAACATCAGTTTAATTTGATTTCCCGATATAATCCTCAGCAATCTTAACAAAGACCGTTGTACCGTAAAAACGACCGGGTGGTTTTTTGCAAAAAAAAAAAAAAAAACCGAAAGTTGGTCATAACGATTGTAGAAACGACGTCCCCAAAACATGTTATGCCGTCGTTTTTTTCGATTTACCATGGACAATCGAGAAAAAAAACTTCCGGTTTTATTTTTGCAAAAAACCACCTGATTCTTTGGAGGTGGTTTTACGATGAATCAGCTGGAAACGACGGTCGTCAAAATTGCTGGGCAACTACCTTAAGATATACAATTCTTTTATTCCGTGATAAGTCTTATAAAAGTAAGGTTCTTGCCACTTTGGAAACTAATTCGACTTTCGAACAAAACAAAATGCAAATGATTAATTAATATATGGCGCAATCCACCCCGTATTGATCATCTGAAAAAATTCGAAATTCGAATCCGGGTTTACATAAACATACATGTGATCAATCGCCTGAAGAATATTAATTTGTTTTCTATTTCTTAATAATATTTTTAATTTAAAAAAAGCTTAGACACTAAAAAAAGAAGAATTTCGCGCACTTTGGCCAGCATCTAGAAAATTTTGATATTGAACAAAGTATTTTTTATCCTTTTAATTTATGGTGTTGGATATGTCACTTCAAAAATAAATAAAAAATAAATAAACAAAATATGCCATACAAAAAAATGGTGCATTTAAAGGTCCAATTAAGCCTACAAAAAATCACTGGCCAAATCAGAGAGGTCGAGGCCAAATTCTGGTCGAAAAGGGGTGGATTGCCCCATATATAAGCGCGCGTTCGCTTATCCGGAAACAGGAGCCGCGCACGAAACGTGCCGCGAATGCATTTGTTTACAAATGGCGCCAGGCAGTGTTCCATCGTCGTGATCGTTTCTTCAAATGCCTTTCTTTCATTTCCACAGTAAATCAGGGAGTTTGATTGAAGATGGACAAACCTAAGGAATGCAATGCGGTTGATAAGGCGGCGCTGAAGTTAACCCACGATATTAGAAATATGGCAAATTACAAGAGCCTCTACAATGAAATCCAGGTATGCAGTTCTATTTCTTCCTTATTTTTTGTCAAGTACCTTACGCAGTGGCTCATAATCATATGGATAAGGTATTGCGTTTTTATGATTTCTTGATTTTTTGATTTTTTGTTTACTCATAGAGGAAGCTTCGTTTTCGTGAAATTTTTTTTTGTTGAGATTTTCATGTCAGGATCATTAAAATGGTCTAAAACAACGAGAAAAATGGTTTTTACGAAATGTCTGTATGTGTGTGTGCGTGTGTATGTGCAGATATCTTTGTACGCACGATAACTGTCGTAATTTTCTATGGATTTTCTTCTAATTTAGCACTCAAGTAGGTTATCATATAACAAAGTTTGGGATTGTATTTGACGCGAGTCGGTTGAAATTTTTTTTTCTTATAGCATTTTTAAAATTTTGAATTTTTTTTTTCACGCTATAACTTACGGGATTAAAGAGGCACCGGGCTGAAATTTTGTATATATATGGATTATTAGTAAAACATTATGTGTACCAAATTTCGCGAGAATCTGTCAAACCGTTCTGATTTTATTACGATTTAATTTTTTTCAAAAATGTCTGCAAATACTATAACTCATGCAAATTCTGAGATATCCGGCTGCAATTGACGATATGATTTCACGATTATTGATTTCCAATTAAGATTTTGGTCTAATTAACTGTTGTCGTGTCAGAAAATTTCGATTTTGGTGAACAAAAAGAAAAAAAAGCTTTCACGAAAAAAAAAAAAAATCGAAATTTTCCACAGATTCATCTTAAATTTTCTTCACACTTAAACGACCATTTAAAAAGATATTTGGTACAAATTTGACACCAATCGGTCGAGCGGTTCAAATTTCATGGCATTTTGAATTATTTGAAAAATCTCATTCGAGCGCTTGCTCGTGCAAATTACTAGGCATCAGGTTCCAATTTAGTTTACATATGGACTATCATTAACCAATTTTTGAGTAACAATTTTGCACATATCGGTCGAGCGGTAAAAATTTCACGTTACTTTAAATTATTATTAAAATATCTTCCGAGTATAAACAAGCCTGCAAAGTAGAACCTTGCAAATCCTCATTATTTTTTATTTTCTGCAAACCTTCCTCTATAAGAAAGCCAAAATAGATCAACATACTTCCTCATAGAAGTAGCTTCGTAGAAAGCGACAAAATAGTGACGAAGCAATTTGCAAGGTTCTACTTTTTTAAGATTATGCGGATACATAACACAAAAAATCGTAGTAAGTTATATTAACTTATAAGGTTTTTCTTCATTCTCGAATCTCATGTAGTTTTATCTGAATGCGTTGTGTTTCAGAGACTTGCAGCTTCGTCCGCCGTCAAGAAAGATAATTTCAAGAATACCCTCGTCGACGCTCTAAAGAACAATGGCCTCGAAACCGAGATACGAAATACCGTGTTTCACTGGGCTCGCTCGCAGGTCAGTGACGGAACGCGATCGATCGATCCGGTCGCCTTATAACTCTTACTCAACTATTCGAACTAGCTCGGAAATTCTGAGAACCTCTTGAATTCAATGAAATTCCTGTAGGGTTCTCTCCAACCGCGACCGGAAGTCCCCACGAGAGATGCTGACCTCAGTTATCTCAGAAAGGCGCAGATTCAGTGGGAGCGTCGTATACAAAAGTCGTTGAACTCAATGTGCAACGAATTGAACGTACCCCTCGCTAGGATCAGGCCGAACGCAGACAGAGAAGAGCTCGCGGAAAAGTGGAATGAACTGAGCACTTACGACATCGGTGATTACATCAAATTTTTTTTTTTAATTCTGGAGACTTTAGATGTGACGATTGTAATTTAGCTAGCAAAATTTTTTGGACTTCTTTGGATAGCTCATGTTTTTTTAAATATTTATATTTTTCATGTTTTTGAAGATAGCATAATGGCGGAAAATATTACTTGTAAAATGTGAATGATAACGAGGGAGCAATACGCTGATTAAAAAATCGTATTTACGCGGAAAGGATGGACAAACAACGCAATTTATACCGATAAAAACCGAAACAGATTTAATAGGACTTTATGAGTCTTCCCAGGTTTCAATTGTATTTTCTGAACAGGGTGGAAAGATTGGTTTTGCACCAATCTTTTGTACACACTTGGATTTTTCGTGAATTTTCTTTTTTTTTTAATGATTTTTTAAACAGTTGCTAGTCCGAAGGTCATTCCCGGATAGAAATATCGTGACCGGAAGACGTTACGGTGACGACAGGGCACAAATTGTCGGTACCGTGCGGTTGTGTGGGACCAAACGTGACGACTCGGCGATGGTATAATGTGCTGAAACCGGTACAATGTCACTTCCGTTTCGGTAGAGCTATCTATACTGCATAACGTGTTAGAACGGTGTTGGCACAGTGCCGGATGCAGCACGTTGTGTCGTCACAGTGTCACTACACTCGATCGCACATAACTCGTTTCTGATGGCACTGCACGTTTTTCTCACACGGTTATTTCGATGTACGTTATAGTCTTAAGGTAGTTATGTCAGGAAGGCAATTTAAGGGTGTATGATACGTACAGTCGCGCCAAAAGTGAGTTTCAAAGACAATTTCGACCACTTCCCGATGGGATGAGAATCGAAAAAAAATAATGCATATAAAACGTGCTGAAAAGATTGATTTCGCATAATAATAATCCCAAAATGTTAATGACAAATTCGTAAAATAAACAATTGTTCAACAAACAATCAGTCGACCTAACTTTTTTTCTAATGAAAATGATATGTTCATTTATTTGAATGCATACGAATTTTTCCGATTTTTTTCTGTATTGTGATTTTTATTTTTTTTATTTTCAAAAATGTGCGCGAAATAACGAATTTTGGATATGTGTTCGGCATGAAACCATCTACTACATTCAAGATTTTTTTGCAACACGCATATCCAAAATTTGTTATATTTTGCGCATTTAAAAAAAAAAATCAAAATAAAAATAAAGAGAAAAATCTGAAAAAGTGCGTATGCATTGAAATAAATTAACATATCATTTTCATTAGGAAAAATGTTAGGTTGACTGATTGTTTGTTGAACAGTTGTTTTTTTCACCAATTTGTTAATAACATTTCGGGATTATTATTATGCGAAATGAATATTTTCAGCACGTTTTATATGTATTAGTTTTGTCCGATTTTTATCCCATCGGGAAGTGATCGAAATTGTCTCTGAAACTCACTTTTGGCGGGACTGCACATATCATACATCCTTAAGCAAATGTTCATGAACTTGTGCTATTGCAATTGAGCTATTCAGCTTTACTACTCCAAACTTTGGATGGTTCTTGTAAATAAATTGGATAAGTAATGCATACTTGAAAATCGACCTTTTTACACGGCTTTTATAGGAGTGTTGGCGAAATTAATATTTCAATAAAAGATTAACGTACTTAGACCAAAAATTGAGAAAAGATAAAAAATACCGCGAATCCGAAATTTCTTTGCGAGTTTTCGTGTTTCATAAAAAAGTGAGGTCACGTGTTCGAGTAAGATGACATTAAAGTGCACGATTCTGGACTAGATGATGTTACTTAATCAAGGTGTCATCCGATTTTCAAAATATCGTCGTGAAAACGAAGTCAGATTCGCACTGAGAAAATAATTTATTTGCAAATAATTGTGTCAACTTAATTGCAATAACGTTCACAAATTTTCGTTTATTTTTGGTATTCTTATTGTTACAGTCAATGGGCAATATATAATACATTTTCGATGTCATATAGATGCTACTGTCAATGACTCCGGCGCATTGACAAGGCTGCCTTGAGTTGCATCTTTATTTTGTTAAATACATCTTTTTTCTTCGTATTCTTCTCTACTTTTGGTTTGAGCGCATCAAATTATCGTACTTTCCGGAGTGACTTGCAATAAAAAAATCCAGGAAACGAACTGCGAAAACCGTTATTACTTAAATATTTTCTCACAAAACGCTAATAATTTTCAGCAAGCCCGTATTGTTGAGTAAAACTTTGATTTTTAACTTAATTTTCAAGATTTGTCGCAGTACAGACCGCTTTACGCCCCAAAAGACTTCCTAGAAGTTTTATTTTCTGTACGAGATCCAGCTTTCAAGAGACAAACGTAAGTAGATCAATAAATCCTCTCACAAATATTAAAAATCTGATGTGGATAATTTTTTCAGAAATGAACCTAACTGGGAGTTTAGTCACATACAAATCCGCGTCAAAACCTTGGGTGAACTCGTAAGATTTACATTAATAAAATGGAGCTTTCCTATAGAAACCATTCTTAAACCATCTTTACTCGGTTATTATCTGTCTAATTCCGGGTCGTGTAGAACTTTGCTATGTCGAATCACGTTCTATTTAGAAATTCTCCGTTTCCAATAAAGTAGAACTTTGCGGTATTCATCTATGCTCTATAAACCCGTCGTTCTATCCAATTATGCTTCGAGTATGACATTATTGCTTTCAACTATTAGCACGTGTTGATTCGACGCTATAAAGTGTTTGATCGGTTTCGACAAATTCGCCACTTTTCATAATGACGTTGTGAAGATGAATGCTGTTAAATGTCTTTGTGCTATTACAACGTTTTGTGTAGAGATAAGTTTGGGTAAAGATGGTTTTTATCGAATTGCTGCGCCGCCGATTGAATTGAATCATTGTCAACAACTATCGGCGCTTTTTTTTTCTTTTAAAGAGAACGACGTATTCGGAGCTCGCTCAAGGAGTTCCGCTTCTCGGAGTTAACAATAATATGCCAGCAGCCGGAAATTTTCCGAATCTTGAAGTCGAGCGTACGGATTTAGGCGACAGAGTTTTGAAAACGAATCACGCGCCAATAGCTCAGGAATTTCTTAAGCGGGGCTGTCCACGAGCCCTTCGAGGTCGACTGTGGTCTCTTGTGTTGGGTTCCGCAGTTAAAGAAACTGTAAGATTAAAATTTAATTCATCATTCCATTTTTTATAACTCTCTTTAATTTCAGGACGTTGATTACTATGAGGAATTGAAAGGAATGGTATTGCAATACGACATAATGGTCGACAAGCTTATAATCAAGGTATAATCAAAATCCAGAACACTAGCAGGGCATATCCGTATTTTGCTCAAATAAATTGTAAATCATGTACCAACTTACGGTCAAAGCTGAGATAAGGTCCAATTTGTTCACCGATTAATGCAAATCAGTTTCCTGAACCAACTTACACTGAGAGAAAATTATGATACTAGTAGCTATGGAGTGATAACTATTCATTTTTAATTCGTACAACAATTTTCTTTTTAGTTGACACGACTATTGAATAGTTACTGTAACTACCAAATATTAACGATAATTATGTCGATAGTTACCGTAACTATGAAAATAGTTGCATCTAACAAAAATAAATAGATGTTACTGTATAGTTGACAGTACTATTACGATTTCTCTGAGTGTATTCGGAAAATAAAGTACACTAGAAAATAATGAAACCTTTATCTTGAAATATTAAGTTTTAATTATTTAAACTGAAGTCGAGAGATACACGAGTATGTTTCAGTGATTATTTTATTTATTTTCATTATTATTATTATAATTGTCATTTGTAATGTTCATGTTTTTAATGAATCAATTTTGCAAAATATAGAACACATAATTTTTTTTTGTAGCTCTCAGTTTTTGTTTGGAAATTTATTGGACTTGAATTTGTGCTTAGGATGTTCAGTTAACAGCAAGTAACGACGACCAATACTTCGTTTTCGAGGACGTTCTCTACAAAACTATGTTGTGTTTCTCAAGAGACTCTGAAGTTTTGGCTCCGGTGACGACCGATCGTAGTGCTGGAGGTCAGGTAATTCACGCGGTTCTTCAAGGTAAGTCAGCCACGCTGGAGAACACTTTGGTCTTTCCTCCCAGCGGAGTCATTCCTTTTCACGGATTTACCATGTACGGTAAGAAATTTGATTACCAATATTTCCTTCATAATGAAATTTTATTGCTTCATTAAGAATTCGCTTTTTTCAGCTACGCCTTTTTGCTATTTGTACGACGATCCCTGCACGATGTACTACACCTTCCGCGCCTTTTATCTACGTTACTGGTTCCGGTTGCATACAGTTTCCAGCCATGAGCAAGGGATAGTAGCGCTCTGTTTGCTCTTCGAAAGATTGCTTCAGTGTCATGAGCCACAGCTTTGGGCGCATTTCCGGAATATGAGGATACAACCGTGCGTACGGATGGAAAGAGTGGAATTTTCCATATTGCACTTTCATTATTTTTAGCTCCTTAAAATTCCACTTCGGCAAGTATTTTTATCAACCTTGACTTCCTCACGCAAGAAGCTTTGACAAAAGTTAAAAATAATGAGGAAGTAATGTGCAATATTCTACTTCGCATCTTCGTTTTGATATAATGACATTTAATCGAAATGTAAATTTGGAAATCTCAGGTTTGATGTAATTGAAAATTTCAAGAAATAATATCGAGAAATTCAAATTTATAAACAATCCGAATCCTTCTACCGATTCCCATTATATTATGTATCTCCATTTATTTTTTACTTCAATACATTCATTTTCATTTAAATTATCTAATTGTAGGTTCGGATTATAGAAAATATATGATTAGATACGATTGATATAACTATCCATGAGACAGAGGTTTTTCTGATATTTTTGATAAGCCATTTTTTTCGATGTTTGAGATATCTTAAGGGTTCTGAAATTCAATATGAAAATCTTATCGATTGGAAGAGGAACAACGACTATAAGAAAAAAGTTCTCTCTGTGATGGACAAGAAATCAACGAATTTTGGAAAAGATAAGATTGTAATTCAATTTGTTGATTACAGAATTAAGGTGGTGTTTAAGTGGCTGATGCGAGGATTTAGCGGTCATCTACCACCGGAGCAATTGCTATATTTGTGGGATTTAGTACTCGGCTATGATTCCCTGGAAATAATCTCCCTCCTGGCAGTAACGATTTTAAGCTTCAGAAAAGAAAATCTTTTGCAAGTGAATACTCTGCACAACGTTGAGGTAGGAATAAAAGCAATGATGAATTATCGAGTATTATCAATTATTGATATCATTATTAACTATTAATTAGGCTATCCTGGCGGATCTGTCGTCTCTGAAAGTAATGCCTATGCTGCAGCTGGTTCTTCTGAAAGAATAAAATTCATCATCATTTTTTACATCGCCATCGCCGTCCACGCAGGATAATTTGTACAGAATTCATAACATATCGAAAATATATGGGACTTTAGATACATTTATAAATAATTGTTCTTTTAGTAATATTTATTCGCTATCCTTGAACCACTCGGCAAAAACATCTGTATAGATCGAAATTATTATTTTGAGTTGCGCTCGAAGCATTTCCGTTATTACCAGGATTTTCAAAAGGCGGAAATATTGTAAGAAAATGGATGATTATCAATTACCAATTTGAATTTTTCAGAAAATCGGTTGGAAACATCTAAAAAAGTTTTTTTATTTTACAGTAAATATCTTCTAAGTGAATAAATGTATATATTAAATTTTCATACGATTTTTTACCAAAGGCAAGACTGATTGCGAAAACGTAAGGTGCAAAGAAAAATTATCTTGTCCTGAAATGTAGATAAATACTAACAATTCACTCAATCTAATGTGAGTGCAAGTATATCTTTATTATATTATAACAATACATTTTTGTGCTCGAGCGTACGCGGCGTTTTCCGTAGTCCTCGGACGAGTTTCGAATGTTTAGAACACCTTGTACAAAAATATTCCGAGATTTTACAGTAAATATTTTCGAAGGAAATAAATTTATACATTTATTTTGTATGTTATGTATTTTGAGACTATTTGAAAAAATTACGTGATCTCAGAAGGAAAATGAATCAGAATTATAGAAATTTTTATCTGGAATGTAATTTTACGAAATTTTTTAAAAACCAACATTTTTTAAAATCTGAAGAAATTCTGAAAAATCTAATAAGATAAAACAAAATTTTTGAGCCCTATGCGAAGATGAGATTTCATAACTGCCAAACACAAATTTAAAAAAATGGAATAAAATATTAGATTAGCATTTTTGTGATAAAAATGAACAAAAAAGTTCTGTATAACATAAATCAAAAAAGTTATATTATCAAAATGCATTCTAATATTTTATTCTATTTTTCAAATTTGTCTTTGGCAGTTATGAAATCAACATCACCTAGGGCTTAAAAGTTTTGTTATATTTTATAAAATTTGTTAATAACATTTTGGGATTATCATTATGCGAAATCAATCTTTTCGCACGTTTAATATCAATTATTTTTTTCCGATTTTTATCCCATCGGTAAGTGATCGAAATTGTCTCTGAAACTCACTTTTGGCGATACTGTACGTACAATACATCTCACGTGCGTACAAGTATACTTTTATAATTTTCCTTTGAAAGAAAAATACATTTTTGCGCTCGAGCGTACGCTGCGTATTCCGTAGTCCTCGGCGGAGTCTCGTAGAGGCGCGCACGCCCGAGAGTTAGCAGTCGGCATATTGCCAACGAAGCTAGGGTTCGAAGCCGTGCTTGAGGGTGGGGCGAGGAGAGAACGACGCGTTGCGTCCGACAAGGACAGCGAGAAAGAGAAACAGAGAAGGTAGAATCAGCGAACGCGAGAGAGCGAGAGATAGTAAAAGGGGAGGTTTCCCGTTTCCGGCTGTCACCCGGCTAGACGCCTGCCACTGCTCTACTGTGCTCTCCGTGTTTATAAAACACTTTTTTAGCCCTGTTATCGCGTATTTTAGTGCAGTGAAACAACGTCACCGCGACGAGAAGAGAATAAGCGACTCTAAATCGCGACGTAAGTATTCCACCAGTCTTGTTAACGTTACCTTATTGGGGTACAAAGTTCTCGGTGCTATTCCGCCCGATGCGACGTATAACCAACTTTTCGTTACAGCCGAGTGCCAGTCGAGGGTGGGGTGCAACCTCACCCCCGAAATATTAGTCATGCACACAGCTCTCTACGCCTTACGTTTACGCACAACCACCGCTTTTTTTTAAACAATATTATTTTCTCTCTTGAGACTGCATCATAAGCCGTTAGTTTTCATCACCTATAGATTCGCGACCTTCGCGGTGTTAATTCCCCGACCCTTCAATTCAATTTGTCTATGGATTATCGCCCACGCACCGCGGAATAGCCTTTCGAGGTTTGTGGTCTCGCTAACGCGTCACGACTCATTTTTTCGGTTCTTCTCGATTTGTCATAACAATTTCTACATTGTTACTTTGGAGCACTTTCGTTTTTATTCATCATTTCCGCTTTTATTATTGTTATTATTTTTTTTCTTAATTCTGTATTTTATGGGTCGTTTGAGATGACATTTATTTTTGTGTAATAAAAAACTAATTCATATGGTTTCACTCATTTGCATCTCGCAGATTACATGAGTTAAAGCGAGTGAGACAATCGAGGGGAGAGGCAAAGTTGGGTGAAAATGGCTTGGCGTTTCAAGGCTTCCAAGTACAAAAATGCCACGCCGATTGTACCCAAACCGGAGGCTTGCATTCGAGACATCTCAGTGGGATCTTATCAGACCTATGGGAACAACATAGCTGCCTCTGCTGCCTTTATGGCATTCAACGTAGACCACAATGGTAAAATAAATATTTATTTTCAACTGTTGTGCTGTTCAGTTGTGATGTTCATTTCATGAATTACTCATTTTTTTCAAAATTGGAGTCATTTTTATCTGTATTGTGAATTAGTGGTTAATAAAATTATAGGTTCGTCTTGCTATTTAATAATCTTTCGTGATTCAAGTTACCTGTTCGATATTGAATTTTTAGCAGTCCCAAAATAAATGAAAATACATACATTTTTTTAGTGAAAAAATTGGGGACTGTGTAACTTTTTTTTAATTGCACCTGCAGCTTCAGTTAAAAAATATTCAATGCATTATTTGTGGTTTTTTAATAAATTGTGAGTCTAACTGGTTGTTTAACTAATAAATGTGGTTTCTGTTATAGAGTTTTCTATGCATTGTCTATGCTTGAAAAATTATGGCTAATAAGGCTACACTTGCTGTTCCAAATGCAGAAATTTTAACACATTTTTTGTTAGAATAATTACAAGATGTCTTGGGTTTGTTTTTATTGTACCCACAGTTTTGATCATACTATTTTTAATGACATTTCTGCACTTTTTGATGAATTGAGATTCAACAATTCTGTCAAACTAGTCTTTATCATTTGAATACCATTATTTTGGTTTATTTGTATGTATTGAAAGACAGTTTTGAACATTTTTTCAATAATATATAGAATAATGAGCAGATTGTGTGACTTTCTTTGTTACATCATAAAAATCTAGGTTTCAATGATTTTTCTGATTTTTGTTGTTCACATTAGCATTAATTAAAAAAGATTCTTTGAGATAGAACAATGAACAGCTTTTCTGTCCTTTTAATTAAATTTTCATGTTCTAATGATTTAATTCTCAATGAATTTCCTGTATCGTAAATCAGGTTCTAGTCTGGCAGTTCTTCCACTGGAGGACTGTGGAAGAAAAAGCAAGACTATGCCGTTGCTCCACGCTCACGCGGACACTGTCACCGATATGGACTTTTCGCCGTTTCACGATGGACTTCTGGCAACTGGGTCACAGGATTGTCTTGTAGGTTTTCCCTGTTATAAATAGTTACGTCTTTTTGATCCGATATCTACGTGCAATAGAATAATAATTTCGGTTGAATCAATAAAAAAGAGAGATAGAAAAAAAGTAGCTAACCATATCTACTTGATTTATCGATTGATCTACCTGTTTTTAGGTGAAATTATGGCACATTCCGGAAGCGGGCTTAGAGGAGTCGCTCTGCAATCCCGAATGCACGTTTTCCCACAGACAGCGACGAGTTGAGGCCGTTCATTGGCATCCAACCGCCGAGCACTTACTCACGACTGTTTCCTATACGAATTTATCTCTATGGGACGTCGTATCGCAACAAGAACTATTCTGTGAGCTTCAGTTTATCATCTCCTCAAATTCTCATTGAGATATTTTCACGATAAGGCTTAACCGAATGATTATCGGAAATATTACAGCGAACAACGAGCACGGTGACGTGATACAATCCCTCAGCTGGAAGTCGGACGGCACGGCTCTGGCGACTTCCTGCAAGGACAAACAGGTTCGCATATGTGATCCACGAGCGCCTAAATG
This sequence comes from Tromatobia lineatoria, assembly GCA_949699805.1. Taxonomy (NCBI): domain Eukaryota; kingdom Metazoa; phylum Arthropoda; class Insecta; order Hymenoptera; family Ichneumonidae; genus Tromatobia; species Tromatobia lineatoria. Next base: position 2,672,241 of record OX453050.1, on the reverse strand, counting down.
TATCGCGAGCACCTGCTCCAGTCATCAGAGTATCAAAGACTCGAGGATCGTCTGGTTGGGCAGCAGCAACAGAATACTCACAACTGGTTTTGACGCGGCGAGACTACGTCAGGTCTACATAAGGGATCTCAGAAATCTCAACGAACCAGTCAAAACTCTTGAATTGGACTGCAGCACCGGGTATGTGACTAGAGATGTGCAATATCGACCGATTGACCGTCAATCCTGTGGAACGACGGTCAATAATGCATCTATATAGTTGTGCTGTGACCGTCAATTGACCACTTCTGACCGTCACCGCACATCTCTATATGTGACCCTTTATTTTTTTGCCTAAACATCGTTTTGCGTCACTTTTACAGGTAAAAGGTTCCTCTAACAGTGTTGAATTTGTTTTCTCTTTCTAAAACATCTGTAAAATCGCGCCAAATGTTCTTAAAGAGTCCAAAAATATTTCTAACTTTTTTTTCACATGTAGCAAAGTGTTCTTAAGCTCTATTAATCATTCTAGAAGAATTGTAAAATCAAGACAATTCAACGTTTTCAACGCGTGTAAACGCCTAGAAAAGATTTGAAAAAAATCTTTCAAGTCTTATAAGATCTAACTATAAAAGACGGCTGAAATTATTTCTTCGTAAATAAAGAACAGAATTATTTGATTTATGTTTCGGATATTATCTGATGGCAACCGAACAAACAAATTTGACCTCACACCACAATAATAAAAATCGTTGACTTGAGATTGAATTTAAGGAAATGTATGCATAAAACGCCATATTAAATTCGATATAGACGTAAATCAATGCACGGCACATTGAGCATGTTACAAGGAACCGTTTAAAATAAAAAGTACGTTAATTCGACACTGTACTTGAATAGTTAGTACAATACATCAGTTAATGAGTTTAAAAAAATTCAATACGGGTATGTAAAATTACAAAAAATATTTCAACAATGATTTCCTTAGGATATTATTGTACTCATTCAAATTATTGGAGACACAAATATTTGCTTTCTTATATTTATATATTTTATATATTAATTCGTATATATTTATTTATTTGTAAACAAACTTGACACCACTCCATAATAATCAAAACCGTTGACTTAAAATTGAATTTACGGAAACGTATGCATAATACGCTCTATGAAGTTTGAAAAAAAAAGTGCGTTAATTCAACATTGTACTCAAATAGTTAGTACTAACTAAATGCATTTTTTAAAATTCAATCCGCGTACATAAAATCACAAAAAATATTTCAAAATATTTCAACAATGATTCCCTCAGGATATTATTGTACTTATTTGAATTATCGAAGACACGAATATTTGCTTTCAGTATTTTGATGCCTCTGTTCGATGCCGACACGAATATGCTTTTCCTTGCTGGAAAAGGTGACACGACTATTCTCTATATGGAAGTTACGGAGAAGGATCCTTACCTAGTAGAAGGTATACGACACAGCGGCGAGCAAACCAAAGGAGTTTGTTTGGTGCCAAAACGCGCGCTAAATGTAATGCAAGCTGAAGTCAACCGATTGCTTCAGCTCACCTCGAACATGGTGATTCCGATAATGTACCAAGTGCCACGAAAGGTCAGTACAGCGAAACCGATCGATAATCCACACTTCGCTAATTTCGATAAAAATAACGCGTTCATTATTTACTTGCATCTTTGCCCTTTCAATTACAGACGTACAGAGATTTTCACGGTGACATTTATCCGGATACTGCGGGTTGCATTGCCCAAAATACAGCCGAAGCTTGGATCAAAGGTCACAATGCTCCAGTGCCAAAAATATCACTCGATCCTGCCAAGCGAGCCAAAGGCGAAGAGTCCGTCACCGTGAGTACTTTGATTTAACAGTCTTTCTCTTTATCAATAGCTAGACATTTTGATAAGGCCCGAGTGTTGATACATTTGTAAGATTTATCGACAGAACATCCACTGTATAATTTTTTGTTCGTTCATTCACCGTACGATCTTCAGTTTATTGCATCTGTGTGAGCTTTTTACTGAAAAAAATGAAACGAGACATTGGTACAATTTCAGTGATCATAGGGATGCGCATCATTCAATTGAATATTCGAACCGGAAGTACTTTTTTTTTTAAAAGATAGTTTCAGAATTAGCGATATGTACACATTTTTTCATTAACTTTCCTTCCATACTTTAATTTATAAATAAAAGAGATGGAAAGCCAACTACTATTCGGAAATTAGTATTCTCTTATATTAGCCGTGATTTGGAAGAAAAAAAAAGTTCGAGGGTTAATTTCTATCACATTTCGGAAATTTTTTTTTTTTTTCAATCTGTGTTAAATATACAATTTTAACAGCTTTCATTTGATTGATCAACTCCTGTCTGATACTCTGCTAATGCTCATGTTAGTTTGTTTATAAGTGTTAGTGTATAAGAAACATTAGGTCAACGTTTTTGCGCCTGCGATTACAATTTTTTTTGCGTTTTACTTCGTTTTAAAAATTGTTTGCGAATGTGTATAGCCTTTTGGAATTTTATGTTATTTTGACGTTTCAGATGTCTGACGTATATTGTGTACGATCAATTATACGTTGGGCACACTGCTGAAGATGCTTATTGTTGGCACGCTAAATATTTAAAGTGGTGATCCATGATCCGTAGCTTTATTTTGTTCGTTGTGTAAGTAGTTTATAAGTTTACGTAGAAGAGACAGCAAGTGAGCACGTTTTGAGAGTTGGATACTGCGTTACTTTTTTTTTTGCAAGAATTATTCTTATGGGAAGGACGTCGGGCGAAAATCAGTCATGTTTATTGATTAATATATCACTCATTTGCCTCCTAGTATCATGAAAAATAATAGTTCTTGATTCCGTGAGTCAATAATTTTTCGTTGGAAGACGAAGATATGTGGATATTCTGGACCATCTACAGCATTCGTTAATTTTTTTTCTTCTTACACTCATGGCACTTTTATAAGAGAACCTGTAAGCAAAAGTCACCGAATAATTTTTAGTCGTTTATACGTAGTATCCTTATGACGAGAACTATGATGTTTTCTTCTGACAATTTGTAAATCATGATTTATCTAAATGTTCGTGACTTTTATCACCATTAAAGTAATGCAATTTTTTCCAACTCAGTGGTCCCATCCCGAAGATATTCGATTCTCGCGTAACTGATAATTCATTTAAAATTTTCGATTTACTTGTTTTTTCATAAAAGTGTGAAAAAACATATTGTAGGTACCTCAGAATATTCGGATACTTTTGCCGCCTAACGAAAATAATACTTGTTTATCGTATCATGAACGGTATATAATTTCACATAAATCACCAGTAGACAAGACGCACCAATAAATATAACTGATTTTGAGACCTGATTTCTGAACCCTTCAATTGATTTCGTGGAACGACGGAGCATTGGTAGTCCGGGCGATTAGTGTTTTGACGCTTTCGTTGTGCGAGCAATACGTCGTAATGAAGAAGCTTAAACGTACCCCTCCAGATTCACAAGGGAAATCTGGCGACGCTTAAAGAGACTCAACAAGAGATTAAAGTCGAGCAATCAAAGGCAGCCAAGTCTTTGCACGCGACGCCAAAAGGTTTCGTGCAGCAAGTGAAGCCGGCGGAGCCTGCGACTCAAGAGAAAGAGAAGAAAACTGAGGCCGAGTCGGAAAAATCATTGGACGAATCGCCCCGCGGCGCAGAAACTGACGATGACAAGGCTAAGATGCAAAACGGAGGTCAAACGATGCCACCAAAACCTCTTCCCAGATCGTCCCGAGCCAACAGCATTTCCGAGGACGAACCCAAACCTGTCGCTCGGCCACGCACCTCGCCGAGCCCCGGTTCCGTTGTTACTTCCGTCAACCCGAATATGGTCGGCGGTTACAAGGTTCGAATGAGGAATCTACAATAGAAACCGATTTAATTAAGATCACCGTTTTTATAGGCAATAAGACGATATTTTCGTTAAGTTTTTTTACCCATCGGATAATTCAGCTGCGATTTCATGATTCTAAGCTTCGGCTTCGAATGATTTTTTTTTACCGTAGTTGTGATTACTGCTAAGATGTGGGGGAAATGGTTTTTTTTTACACTACGGTATATCTGTCAATTCAATGCAGTGCAGTAGAACATTTTTGTTCATCGATATTTTTAGTCTATTTTATTTTATTTTATCAGTCAAGTGCACGAATTTAGCAATCAATACCACGCTGTTCGCAATCGTCCAAATTGTTATACTACGAAAAAATGAATCGGTCATAATGATTTTCAAATCGATTGTACGTTTCAAGAGTTACACCTGTGTGCTTTCGAAAAATTGCAGGTTTTGTGATTTTCGAAGCAAACGCATTGAATCAGACAAGTTATATGCGTCTGCTTGATACTTAAGCTACTTTACAATACAAAGTTCTGCTTACTTACATTGTCGTGAAATTAATATATTATGAAATTATTATTCATAGCAATTCGAATGGTAGATAACTATATATGACAACTTATTTCTTATACAACCCATGGAAATTAAAAAATTATTATATTCGTGGGTAACCCGTTACAGGAACTGTTTAGAAATTCCCACTTCCGTTTGCTAAATTTATTTCAATAATTTTTTTCATGTTCTTTATTGCACAAAATGTGCGCAAAGCACTTTTTATGAAGTTGAAAAATATACCTGGTAATTTGGATGAATTATCTAGCGGCAAATCAATTGTAGGATAAAATAAAAGGATTGGTATTTGTAAGTAACGCAAGGGAATTGGGGCTTGGAATCATAGAATTTTTTTTGAACCTATGGCAAAGTTAGTTTTAAGGAGCGTTGTATGTTTTTTCCAACTGTGTCCCTCTTTAATTTGTGTAATTTTGATGTAATTCGTTAAGGACGTGTAAATCACGGCAATGAATGTGAAATTCCTGTCTTCACAGCCGCGCCTCGGACCTAAGCCCTTCCAGGCTAAATCCGGCAGCCAGGAGTTTTCCTTCGACAAGGTTTTTTCCGTTCCCCAGGCGCCGAATAACGAGAACAATGGTTATCCGACCGACACGGGAATTCTCGCGGACGGCAACGCTGACGTCGACAAATCGCCGACTTTCGAGAACGAGAGGATCAAGGAATCGGAGAACGGCAAGAGCGATTCAAGTTCCATGGAGGAAGACGCTAATTCGAGCGACTCGGGTTACAAGCCAAAGACACCGAGCACCGCTGAGAGACGCAAGGTCTTCGAGACGAAAGTCAAGGACGAATCGCCGGAGAACGAGGAACCCGGCAACTTTGAACGCGGAAATTCAAATAGGAATTCCATCGCTGAGAGGAGGAGGCTTTACGAGAGTCGCTCCGTTTCCGTAACCGATGGAAATCTCGCTGAAAAGGCTATGGGCTCTCCAACTGCACTGCGAAGACGCGATTCCTTCAAAACTAAGAGCGAAGTTATCAAGGAGGACGAAGTAAAAAAAATAGTGCCGATGCTGCGTCAGCAGAGCATGGATCCGCGTCTTGAAAAACCTGAACCAATCACAACTCCGACTCCGAAAAGAACGTCCACGGTCTTTGGTAAGTGTTTTTTTAACAACAATTAGATATAGTAGAAGAACCTTTTTTTGTTATTCCAACTAATTAAGCTACTTTTTGGATTAAAAAAATTATTTTCCCGTTTTCGGAGCAATTTGAAGCACCATGTTGTATATCCGTACTGGCAAATCCGTATTTCTTTACAGATCCTCACTGAATTTTATATCTAACGTTATTCGATATTAGTCCTAACTTGACGATATTGTAGTAAATTATAACGATAAGGTACATTTTTCGAAAAATAGAAAATTCTCTTCTTCAACTTTCGGAGCAAAGAATATTTACATTGTTTTAACTTTTGAATGTTACTCTGTTCGATGATAGCAGTAGATCGATAAAATGACATTGGAATTTGCAGGGCGTGTATCAAAGTTCAGACATCTGAAAGGTACGCCGGGCCACAAGTCGACACATATCGAGAACATAAGGAACATCAGTCGGCAGATTTCTGGAGAATGCGACGGTTTTCATGGTAACATACGAAATTTTTTTATTTAAATTAAATTAAATCAATTAAATTTTACATAGGAAAACGATGAATTTTCCTTTTTGTCCAATCAACCATCACCAACCGTGCTTTTTTGTATTTCAGCAAACTCTGATCGTGTCGCAGTACCGCTGAGTGGACCTGGCGGTAAAATAGCGGTATTGGAGCTGAAAAAAACTGGACGACTTCCGGATGGCGTGATGCCAGCTCTCGTTCACGGTGCCAGTATAATGGATTTCCAGTGGGATCCTTTCAATAACCAGAGATTGGCAGTCGGTGAGCTTCCCAATAAATTTCGAGGCACCTTCTCTGATATTACACAACGCGTAAGAAACGAGATAAAATATTATATATTCGTTATTTTAAAGCTTGCGACGACGGAATGATACGACTCTGGGAAATTCCGGAGGGCGGTTTGGTGGAGCCGACGAACGAGCCAAAGTTCACAATTGAAGCGCACAGCGACAAGATTTATCTTATTAAGTTTCATCCACTAGCGTCGGACGTTCTCGCGTCAGCATCGTACGACACGACCGTTAAAATTTGGGATCTCGCTCCATTGTCAGCTGGTGGTTCAGCAGTCGCAAAGATCACTCTGACTGGTCATACCGATCAGATATTCAGCTTGGCGTGGTCACCCTGCGGACAGTATCTAGCGAGCGCTTGCAAAGACGGAAAGCTCAGAGTTTACAAACCTAGGAGTGGTGAAACTCCCGTGAATGAAGGAAAAGGTCCCGTTGGAACAAGAGGTGCTAGGGTCGTTTGGGCACTCGACGGACGGTATCTTGTCGTCATGGGATTTGATAAGTGAGCTTCAGCTTTATTTCTTCTCATCCTGCTTCCTCACAGAAGGAAGCTTTGCTTTCGTGAAAATTTTTTTTTTCGACATTTTCATGTCAGGATATTTAAAATGGTCTAAAACATCGAGACAAGAAATCTCGAAACATCATACAAGAAATTACGAGCCAAATCGGAGAAGTCGGAATCAAATTCTGGTCGAAACGGGATGGTTTGCCTTATAAGTATCCAAAAAGACAATAAGGTTTTTGTTAAAAATTTGTGGCAGTTTTCGTAACCTGAATCAAGACTATTTATAAGAAAAGAAATTACCAGAATCAGAGAAATGGTCGAGAAGGAAACATTCCCTTGATGATAGTTTAAATATATGTGCCAATCGAATGAAACGATAAATTGATCGTGAAAAGTGAAATCACTCATAATTAAATTCATAACCTGTGTTTCAGAGTGTCGGAGCGGCAGATATTGGTCTTTAAAGCCGATAAACTCAACTCTCCGCTGAACTACGTTGGCCTTGACGTTTCACCTGCAATTCTTATGCCATATTATGACGAGGATAGCTCGACTCTGTTCCTCACTGGACGTGTAAGATTTTTCACCTTATCTTTCTATGTACCGAAGAGATACCGTAGTTTATCCGATGATATATCTACCCTTGATTTTTATTCTCAGGGTGATTCGACAATCTATGCCTTCGAAGTTACGGAGGAATCTCCGTACTGCTGTCCTTTAAGCCATCATCGTTGTGCCAGCTTGCATCAAGGTCTTTCTTTTCTACCGAAAAACAAATGTGACGTTGCAAGTGTTGAGTTCGCCTCAGCTCTCAGACTAACGAACAACACGATAGAACCCCTGAGTTTCACTGTCCCACGAATCAAGGTGAATATCGTTTTTTTCAAGCATATCTAAATTCAATTATTAATAAATTCGATTATTAAACGATTAATTACGACATTACAACAGAGCGAACTCTTCCAAGATGATCTCTTCCCGCCAACAAGAGTTACATGGAATCCGACGCTTTCCTCTACTGAATGGTTCAATGGTGTGAATAAACTGGCGCCAAGAATAAGCTTGAAGCCACCAGGAATGGATTGCCGTAAGTATTCATTACGGTATTTATTAAAAAAAAAAAAAAAAATTTCTTGCTACCCAAACCGAAAGTACCGGCTTCCGGACCGCATTTGAAGCCGGGAATAGCGGCTTTTGTGGCCGGCTCAAATTGTAGCGCGCTTTGGTGGACTATAGTTTTTTCGTGGCCTGGCCGTCAAACTCAAACCGTAAAAACAATGAAATGCATGCTTCGAGGTTACAAGCTGCATTTCAGTGTTTTTCTTTCATATGTGCGACTGATGCCGACACAGAAATGTTAAACAAGTATAATTCAGTTAGTTCCTTTAGTTACTCTAAAAGTGAGTGTACCGGAAATAATGAACGACTCTTCGTCTGAAGGTTCTGCAGACGAAGAAGAGATTTTGAGGAATTTTGACGAGGAAGCAAAAAAAATCGTACATACAGAAAGCTACTCTAAAAAATCGCCTGATATCTACTCGTATATAATACTTACAAAAAGTGGCAAGAGGAAAACAAAAAATGTTTATCAATCTCAGAGAAAAACAATTTCATTGTTTATTTTGAAGGCCTTAAAAGAAAACTCAAGCCACCAACATTAGGAAAAATCTAAATTTAATTTTAAAAAAAGTGATAAAATATGTGTTTTTTAATGCCTGCCCCGTCCAGCAAGAACCTCAGCTTCGCCTCGGTTTTGCAAAAGTCTCCGGCCTTGGGTCGTAATATGCTATTCTTCAATGTTTTTGTTTGCAAACACTTATCGCCAAATACTCGACGTACAGTTTTTTTCTTTGTTAAAACCTCCCTGTTTTGAAAATGATAATTTATGACGTTTACGATATATTTAGAGTAAAAAATTATCTCTTTCAATTCTTCATAAATATTCGGCGTCCGTGAATTTTTGGTGACCGCAAAATTTAGGCTTAACTGTTTATTGAAATAATATTTGTAGTGGATTCCTGTTCTAATTAGATGCATCGAATTGAGAAAATGTATTATTTTTTTTTCGTTTCAGTAACCGAAAATCAAGGTCAGGGAGTAGTAACAGCACCAGTAGCAGCTAAACAATCAGGCGGACAATTTTCTGTATCTTCGCAGTCATTTGGAAGAATGGGCTGGAATCCCGAGATGTCGGGGTTGGTAAAGGCGAAACAGGATGAGGTGAGACTTCTTCTGTTAAAAGAATAGATTCGCAATTTATGACTTTCTGCATGATTTTGCACAGTTATTCAGCCTTTGGCGTGATTTACACGAATTTATAGAAACATCCATCTCAGATCGTTAAAATAAGTTCATTTTTTTGTATTCAATCTTGTTCTATACTGAAATTCGTGCACGATTCGTAAAAAGCTCACGGAGAAAGACTTGCCCAATTTTTTCCAAAAACTGCCGGATTGTATATCGGCATTTTACAACGTCATTCTTTTTCAGACATTTTGCGGTTTACATATTCAATTCATATCCATCTTGGTAATATCGTTGCTTACGACGAAGAAATATTTTCCACCTTGATTTTTGCATTTCGAAAGGTTCAAACATTCGGAATTTCTTTAATTCCTTTATTACTTTATGTCAAACGGTCATCATGATCATGTCACACTTTTAAAGCGTACTACAAAATGTGATAGAGATGGATATTTATTGCCATTATTGTAGAATTATTGCGATTTCAGGAACATCATTTCGATACAGAATCAATGGTTTCCTAAAAATGTAAGATAACGACGTATTTCTATGTAAAAATGTGCTAGCTTTTCAATAAAAATACTGTTGTTTGGTTCCGAATTCGTTAAAGCAGTGAAAGTCAACGAATCAGTCGAAAAACGGTTTTAAGGGCGTTCCGCCAGTTTAAATACGATTCTATTTCAATTTTTGAAAAACTAAGAATTTTTCGCATAAAATATGTAAATTTCAAAGCGGGTTCTTAATAGAATATAGTATTTTTATGAGCGAAGCGAAAACAGCAGAAATTAGATTTTGCGTTAAAACACAAAAATAAAAATCAGTTTTTCATAAATAAAAATAGAATTGTAATAAAAGTGGCGGAAGGCCCGCAAAGAACTGTTTTTAAAACTAATTTGTTGATTTTCACTGTTCCAATAAATTCGACAGCAAGCGACAGGATTTTCTTTGAAATGCTGAGACGTTCTTCCATAGAAATACGTCGTGATCTTACATATTTCGGGAACTATTTATTTCGTATTGGAATTATGGTCCTAAAATGGCAATAATTCAATACCTTCAGGAAATCTGTAGAATACCTGACAAAAATCTGAAAAAATTTAATCGACCTCCACTGAGAGTTTACATAACATTTAAAAAGTTACAACTAAAACGCAGAGGGAAGGTACAAACTCTCGTCGATAATTATTGGAATCACCCATCAATTTGTACAAAATTTTAATATAAATGACGTTTTCGAAATCCAAGAATTTACACCGGGGAAACTTTAACATCAATATGCCAGAAGTAAACAAAAAATGTTCAGTCGCTTCCATCCGCGCTAGTTATTTTCAAATGATAAGGTGGAATAATTTCAATGGAGAACGGAAATGAAAACAAAAAACCATATTTCTGCAACTACCGTTATATCACATTATTATTATCACAAAGATATGTCGTTCATGGATGTCGTGAGAGTGTATTTGTGTGTGCCGTATGTGGTAGATCCAAAAGAATATGAGCAACTATGTGGGGGACGTAATAGAGTGTTCGCTGGAGCAGGACCAGATGGAGGGCGTCGACGAGCACGAATGGGTGGGTACTCTGCTCATATTCCGTAGTTATTTTAATGCATAGCCTTCTATATGGACTGATATTAGTAAAAAAAATTGCTAGCAACATAATTATGGGGGTTGAAGCACTCTACACTGTTCAAATGAGTGCTAATTTTTGTAAATCGTGTACACAAAGTTTTGTGTATCACTTGATTGTAGTTAATGGTGCTTTGTATTCAAATAGATATTCTTGATGTAGAAAAACATTAATTCTAATGAATTTACAATGAATATTAATTGGTATATGCTAAATTTTAAAAAGGTACAAATTTGTTTAGCTTTTTCAAAGGATAATCCGTATTTTTTTGCTTGATTTTGATGTATCACGGCTTATTCTTTTCCTTAAAAGATGCTCTTCGAATACATTATCTATATATTTGATAGTATTCTCCATTTGAAAATTACAGCCATTTGTTTATCCATCAAAACCATTTCTCTGTAATCAAACAGCTGTAGTTTTTAAATGGCGTGGGGTCAAATATCTGTACGCCGGATGCGGAAAGCGTCTCTTTATCGAGGAGAATAAGCCGTAATACATCAAAACCAAGCAAAAACAAAGGATTATCCGTTGGAAAAAGCTGAATAAACTTGTACCGTTTTTAAAATTTAGCATGAACCCGTTAATATTTCTGGAAAGCGAGTGCAATTCAATTTTTTCTATGTAAAAAACATATGCAGCTATGCGAATCACCATCCATTATAATCAATAAATGCATAAAAGTTCGTCTGAATTAAATAATCAATTTAGCACTTTTTTTTTACTACTGTGGAGCGCTCCAACCTCCTTAATCAATATCATCTCTAACGTTCGGTTGTTCTATTTCAGGATGAGTGAATAAAAAGTTGCATGGAAAAAAAGCAGAAAAGAGATGGCATCGACGGGCCGTGCGATCTGCTCCGAGAATCGATGATTTACGATCGTGCGTAACTCGCGCAGGGATATTTATTTCCAGCCATACGGTACCTCGCGAAGGGCCAAGCCATAAAACAACACTTTCCCGATCTCGCTTTATATTTCGCCGGTACTACGTCGTACCGCAATATATGTTTTGTGTTTCAATAACCCGCTCCGCGTCTCCTCCTTTTATCCTTTATAACATTAATCACCCCGCGATAATCAGTTCCAATGATCATTACCTTGAGTGCCACAGATTAATTTATTTGTAAATTACCCGAATTTTCCCTGTATCCAGGACGTATTCAATCCAATTTCCTTTACACCGCAATTAGTTCAATTATAAATACATAATAACAATGTAGCTTTCGATCTGCGTTGATTCGAGGCCGACCTCGTCGTGTATTAGAGTTAAACTCGTGACTCGAGGGTTGTCACGACTTGTCTGTGCTTCTTAAGGATTGACGCGTGATTATAGCTCTAGTCTCGAATGATTTTTTTTATCTTTCGTTTAATGTTCTTTTTTAATTTTTATTAATATATATATTGAAGATGTTCCGTTCTTTTCTCTTAGCATACGTAATCCTAATGCTAACGGCTTAGTATTATTATAATTATAAAAATATGGGCTATATTAGGGATAAGCGGTCATAGGCTTCGTCGTCGATCGGATAAACGAGATTTCTTTGTAGAATTAAGGAGACAGCGACTTTGGTGAATTAGTGTCGCGTGGTCGATGTGTTTTATTGTCGTTAAGCGAGAGCTCTTCCTGCGAGAAGACGACAGCAGCGGGTTAAGCTATTTGAAAGGATGTATTCACGGGAATGAGCTCTGGTAGGGAAAAAGAGAAAACAAAATGTAACAGACGAAGCTGAAAGACTTTTTAATCATAAGAGAAAAAGGGAGAAAGAGAAAGAGAGAAAGAGAGAGAGATCGCTTGTAAGGTCGTGCCACTTTGAGATTCCGAGGTATATATCGAAAAAACGAATTTCAGTTGAGGCGTTCTTTCGAAAGGCAGGTATCGTTGATTTGATGACAAATACCCGCAAACATTCCAGTGAGAAAATGGAGAAAGAAAATTAAAAAAATAACAACAATGATGGATACCTTGCCTGAGATAAATGCTTATCGGCATTGATGCTGCGCGTGTGATATTAGCAAGTGATACTTTCATAAGCAATGGGAAGATTTGCGAATTCTTCGCCAATGCCTCGCACGCACACGCTGATTAAGATACGATACGTGAAATAACGGTTAAGTAGTATGAGTATACATTATGCATTAATGTAAGTAAAGCCCTCGTCAGCGAATTTCCCTGGAACGAAGAATCATATCGAACCCAGTCGGGAGTCTAAGAAATTTCTTGAGCCTCGGTAGAAAGTCTCGCAATTAAAAACATCCAATGCGTTCCTCTAAGAGATTTCCTAGCCCGCAGATATCCGTTAATACTCGCGATTCGCTCAAAAATTTCCAATTTCGCCCACGAGTCAGAAAACGAACAACAACAAAAAAGCAAAGAAATAGACGACATTCGTGACTCACGACACGCTGGCGTTACGATTTAAAGTAATGAGAAACAACTGACAATTCCAATTTTACACCTTTTTACATTAGAAACTCGAGACATTATTTTTTTCAAGTAACGCGTCGGTTAACGGAGACTTAACAATTTTTGCTACGGTATATTTTTTAGTATGAAAAAAAAAAGAAACACATTTTTTCGTGAATGAAGAGAAACAAAAGCGTTTACATTTGAATGTCGTGACCTACTAAATGTATGTAAGGAGTAATGTAATTTTACTATGGTGCTACGCTTCCGCCTGGGAACTTGGACCGGTCGCGAGACACGAGACGACAATTTTCGACTCGAGCTCCTTTGTCGACCCTTCAACGATCACAGGCACGCAGTAACACCGTCTTTCCGGAAAATAACGAATAAAAGTAAGACGAAAAGAATGAACAATGAAACAAAGACCAACGAGGTGCCAAAAAAAAAAGAAACTTCGTATCGTGACAATTGCTAAGACGAAATAAAGGGCCCAGCGGTCGTTCCAACGTCGTACGACGTTCATAGCAACTCAACAATTCCAAAACATTCCATTAAAACAAGCGCGTAGATGACATTTTGTATCGTTCAATGGATTTATCAATATTTCGTTTCCTATCGCACTTATCACGCAAGTCCAACGGATAATGATTTTATGAAAATGATGAGAAACGTAGATGATGATTTCTTTCCGAAGAAATTCAAGACCACCGTCCCACACTGTTTTTTCAACAATAGTTTTTGCGTAACGTTTTCAACAATATTTTGCTATTCAGTCGTACTCGAAATATGTAGTTATTGCATATACAATGCTATATCGATGCAATTTTTTGCATTTCAGTCTTCATAATTTATAAACACAGACACAATCGCACCGTTCAGGTTTTTCAGTGACAGAATCTCAGTGGTAGAGCACGATCGTTTCTGATGCGAAACTTGAATGTCTCTCAGAGATAATAGTAGTAATAGACCGGTATCACTTTGTAATCGACAGACGCGTCTCGCGTCAAGAACGATTGTTCGCCAAGTAGTTTTGTCGTGTAGTGACGTCTCTTTGTATCGACTTTATATCTTACATGTATTTCATCTATAAAAACTTTCTACCAATTAATATATCGTGTACTTTGTCTTATACCTTATCCACTATTTATAATAAAGAATTCCTTTCGAGCTGGACTAATATTGATGATAATTTCTTCACTGATAGATTGAAGCCTTTTACATTATTTATATACTGACTTAATGTCCAGTTTAGGTAAAAGGAAATATTTCTTTTTACAGGGACCAATGGTAAATGTAGACGAAAAATTCATACTTATACATGGCATTATGCAAGTTAAAAAATATATGTCTAATAGGGTGTCGAATTTTTTTTTTCATTTTGCATTGTTTTTATCTATAGTTTGTATGTTTAAGCAACACTTCTCAAAATTTAAGCGCGACAAAACATTTTTTAGAAGCTCAGACGATGAATAGATTTCCCATTTGATTAACACGTACATGAATGTGACTTTCAATAAATTCATGTCCCTAAATTACAGATACGATATATTAACGTTCGCGTATCTTTTTTCTTTATCTTCAGATCATTAGGAAGAGAAAAAGTGCTTACGAGTTTTCTCTTTGGAATGGATAGTTTTCTAGTTATGAATTTTTGAAGCTCAGAATATTGCCCTCTCCGCCCTGTAAGGTCAGTTTCAATTGAAATTTCAAGTTTGAGGTCAATTCTGGAGCCATTGTGTGTCGTGTAGTTTAATTATAAGTGAAATTTCATTCAACTGTTAAACGAATATTTCGAATTTGTTTGTAAATACGAAAAAAATGATGAACTTGATCGAATATTAAAGAGAAAAATAAAGAAATTTATCAGCTTTGTTCAAAACGTTTGATAAACCGGTCAAATTTGACCAAAAATCGGGAAAAAATTCAACAAAACATCAAAGAATTTAAAAAGAAAGAAAAAAATTATGAAGCGTCCGAAATTTTTTTTAGACTGAGTCACAAATTTTACAAATAATTTCAAAATTGGAGAAAAATCGAAGAAAAATGTCGAAAATAGAGAAAAATCGAGGAGAATAAATCAATAAATCATCGAAAAATTGCAAAAGAAGAAAATCGTAAAGATTCCAAACTAAATGTTAGATTGGTTCGAAGAGCTTTGGACATTTTGTCTCGAATTCTGACATTTGGATTGAGCTACCTCTAAAAAATTTTTTATCGCGCTAAAATTTTGAGAAGAGTTGTTTAAAGGTACAAACTATAGATTAAAACAATGCAAAATGGAAATTTTTTTTTTGACACACCCTAATATCTAAAGATAATGGATTTTTATTACCTGTTTTTACTCATATTTGGTATTAAAAAGAAAAAATCATGTCAAAACAAATCTTCATCGATAATAGTGATGGTGAGTGTATTCCGCATTGATATTTTTTGGAATGTTTTTTTATTTGCAGTTAACATCATTTTACAAATTGTCAAAACGTAACATTGAATCCATTTATTTATTTTAGTATACAGTGATTAAAATGCACCTTGAGTCAGTTGGGTGACTAAAATTTATAAACAAAGGAAACGAAGGGTATTCCATAGGCAATGAAGCGATTATTTCGAAGTATGCACAATTCCCACGAGAAATCGTAGTCAACTACATCCGCCGACGCGATCCCTAGGGATCAGCCTGAGCTCGGAGCCGTGCTTCAGGAATATGGTACCTGGAAAATAGAAGATTCATTTTAAATTTCAACAAGCAGAGATAACACAATAAATGTATTTTTTAAAATTAATTTCACTCCGTATGCCTTCTTCAGGCTTTTACGTATTTGCTCCTATCCCCTTTTTCTCTATCATTTCATAGATTCCCCCCTTTCCCAGTTCCTTCATCGAGACTTCCCTGGAGTGTTGTCTGCAGCTACTTATCCTAATGCACTACTGTATCGCATTTGCATAAGGGCACAGGGAAACTGCGGAAAACCTGGCCGATACAGATGGCTTTATTTTTACTGAGTTTCTAGTGTACAAGGATACATTAGAAACTCAGAAAAATTGCCTCCCGCTCAGCAGTTGACGCGCAAACCATTGCCCGGCTAAGCGGTCATCCATCTAAGTTATGGCCGCAAATAATGCTGCTTAAAACTCTGGGGACTGCCGAAGCCACACACAGACCGCGCGTCCACTGCCGTCGGTTCACAATAAATGTAATAAAAATGTAATATTTACCTGCAGTTTGCTGAGGATTGATACCAACGCCATCGTCCGTTATAATCGCCGAGGTGGCTGGGGTCACCCTGAATTCTTCGGCCGCGAATTTTAGAACTGCCGTGAAGGGCGTGTTCTCGGGTACGCTGAGTCTGCATGAAAAATGTACAACGTGCTGCTTACAGGACAAGTGAAACAACTAGATAACTAGGCGTTGATTTATATTCGTTTAATCACGATGACTAGCCCGTCTTTGTCAATATACATTTTTAAATAGCGAATAATACAAAATCTCATAGAAATTCATTACATTCCCTTAACAGTGTACAATTAATCGCTATCTCGAAGAATCTCTGCAGATATCATGCCAGATGCTACTAGAATCTGGCTGGCAAATCTTTGAATGGTCAAGAAGATGTCTCGTAGCTTCAGAAATTTCATCGGAGGCTCGTAAGAGCATTCTCATTGTCTTTACAAGAAGATCATACGTAAATTCATGGTCGCAGAGCCAAGAGCCATTCCGAAGCTCCATATTACGACCAAAATAAAACACGCCATCCAAGAAGTCTTTCTGAAAGCCATTGTCTCTCAGTAATCTATATAATAACTTTTTATCAACCTGCGAGAGAGTAGCATAAAAATTTGGTTTATTGTCAAAAGCTTCCACTTTCAGACACTCGATAATCAATTTCAAAAGAGGACTGTCGTCGCTAATTTTCGACACGAATTCTACGATTGTCAAAAGTCTATCATTCTTAATCATTTCTTTTATGCAGTGAGAAACTTCTTGATGCTTTCCCAAAGATGCTTCGTATTCCCACGTGTCCAGGAGAGCTTCGTCTTCTAATTGGGATTTAGGAACACCAAGTTCTACCAAAGATTCCACAATAACGTTTGTACACATGGAATCTGTGAGCAGAATGCCGAGCAGATTATTTAGTCGTTCGCTGCCAAAATACTGAGTGTACAGCTGTAGTAACTTGTCAATTGCACTTGTCGATACCGCAGCGTCTTTCAGGAAGACTTCGAGCATTTTGTCACATGCTTTTTCAAATTCAGAGATTGTGCGAATGAGTGTTTTTTTTTCCTGCGACCATCGATATTTCAGATGACTTTCCAGGCACTCGGCTTTATCCTCTTGCTGAGCCTTTGCAACAGCAGCTTCGACAAAGCGGCAACAATCAAACAGTTTTTCTATATTCTCAGAGTTGACTTTCTTGCTTATTTCTGGGCTCTCGATAATTGATATATATTTGTCAAACATGTTGAGAATCTGTTGGAAGTCCGTTCCATCCATAGCAATGCTTTTCTCATGGTATCGCAGTTGATTCGATGACCCCCGTTATCTTCTGGCGACAGGCACCG
Source organism: Tromatobia lineatoria (assembly GCA_949699805.1). NCBI lineage: Eukaryota > Metazoa > Arthropoda > Insecta > Hymenoptera > Ichneumonidae > Tromatobia > Tromatobia lineatoria. The sequence continues at coordinate 2,654,550 of OX453050.1, read as the reverse complement.
ACTCATCTGTTTAAAGGAAACAAATACCGACGGTCAGACTTGAATTGCAGCCAGAAGATTCGGGGGTCAAATCCAATAACGATTACATTATAATCTAGTACACGCAAAGAATTTGAAGTACGTTCAAATGATTTTCCATAATTCTGACTATTATACTATGTGTGATTTACATCGCACATAATGTTTATGATTTATATATTTCATGTGAAGTGCTAAAATATTATACGATGCTCTTAATGAGGCTGGTAATAATCCAAGTATGATCGAAACATTTAGAGCTCCAGACGTGAGTAACATAAAAAGAAAGGAATAAACTATCGTTCGCCAATCTAGCTTATTTTGGTTTTGAATTAATAATTAATAGAGTGTGGCATTGATGGATGATAAATGCATTTTGAACACTCATGATGATCGTTGCTTCAGTTAATTGCTTACGTTATTACTTACACTTTAAATGGCAGCTTCGGATCGGACGTCAGGGTGATTTTGAACGTGACTTTTGATCTGAAAGCAGAATGAATGGATCTAGTGGAATAAACGTTGAAAACGAAACATATGTTTTTGATTGTGTTACTGAAGAGGTTAATCGTGCGTGAGGTAGGTCGTCACAAATCGGTATCGAAATAAATGAGAGAAAATGAGAATTGACAATCACAAGTGAATGATAATGCTATACTTACGCCATGGTTACTGATATTACAAATAATGTACTAGTAGAATTGGACTAATTGTGTGACACGATTTTGCGGAGAGCGTCTATCGTGGGGAATACTTCTGACAGAAACAAAACTCTCGGTATGGTTGCCGGAAATGACGTAACAGAACTTTGTTGTAAATTCGCGGGATTATAGTCAACAGCAGGAAGTAGACAAATGCACTTTCGGTTGCAAATGCACACCGTCGTTTTTGCCGTATCGATCTTGACGACCGTCATTTACAGCTGATTCACCGAAAAACTAACTTCAAACACCTGGATGGTTATTTGCGAAAAAACAAACCGGAAATCAGTCGTAGCGATCGCGAACAACCACCCTGAAAATGGTATCCGGTTTTTATGATAAATCGAAAAAACGACCGCATAACATTTGTTAGCGCAGTCGTTTTTACGGTCGTTACGACCAACTTTCCATTTTTTTGTAATAAAAAACCACCTTGTTGTTTTTACGGGAAAACGGTGGTTATTAAGGAAGTTCGGTGACGATTATCGAGGTCAAATAAGTGCTAAATTTTAGTTTTTGTTAAATAACAGGCTATAATTATTAAACGATCAATATTACGGAATATCTAGGCGGTCGATTCGTGAAGTATCTTCTAAGAAACAAAATGAGCTATCACTCAGTGTAATCGGTGAAGAATTACAGATGATATTTGGAAAAAACTAAACAAAAATGTGTCTCATTGACAAAAAAAGTTATTCGGTTAATCTTAATGCAAATTCGTCACTATTGATCTTTCACTGGATTAAGTGTACATGCTTCAACACAAATCATCTTTAACTATTGTTTTTTAATGTATAAAACATAAAAGAATCAATTTCCAAAATTTAGCACTGATTTGACTTCGATAGTCGTCACCGAGCCTCCTTAAGATCGCTAGGGTGAAAACGCTCGGAACGAAATCGTTTTGGGCCATCCGATTATTTGGTTGAGCGACGTTATTTATCTACGTCCTTAAACTGTGTCACGACGTTTGGACAAATCGCTATCGTTATTTCAACGGTTTTGCAACGTTCACTCGATATACCCATTTTTACGATGAATTCACTTATTGAGCTGATAATAGATCAGAATATCTATAGAATTATCTTTCAAAAGTTTCATCTGTGAGGGAGCCCATCCAGATAGCAAAATGATATCTAAAAGGCATGCAAAGGATGTCCTGAAAAAGTTACGGATAACTTTTTTCTTGCCTAAAAAGTTACCTTTTTGTATCACTTATTGTATTACTATAATGTCGTTTTTATTCGTAACTTATTCCTGTCCGAACGGAGAACCATAAGGTTATCGAAATGCTAACAAATAGTCATCAGTTATCGGTTTGTCGATATGTAGACATAAAGTTATCAAATCGCTACGTCCAAAAGATGTCGTATTAAAGGCATGGATTCGACGAGTATGTATGTCCAATTGTTCGTATCGAAAAGACGTCTTAAATGTATCTTTTTGACATCGAATAGCGACACCTTAATAGCATCGTAAATTGATATCCAAAAGATGTCTTATTTTTGGATTCATGGATATCCAAAACGATACCATATTTCTAGGATTTATAGATATCAGAAAGATATCTTATCTGTGGGATTCATGGGAACGCCAGGATATAGATGGAAATGTTTATATTTATGTATATATATTATAGTAAAAATATTATTGTTACCATAATACATACATAAATATATACATGTCCATCCTCAATATAATATGTACATATAAATTGTTTGTAAAAAATTATGATAATCTATTTTTAATCAATATATAACTATATTATTTTTTAAGTGAAAAAGATAAGAGAATAATGTTGAAAGGGAGCGAAGTTATTGAATTCGACGCATTTTCGCTGCAGCTGAGTATAAGATTAAATTAATCCTACAAAGCCTAAGATGAGCAAATTTGCTTAAGTATATAAAAATTAAAAATAGATGCATATACTTACGCTTGCATTATAAATTTTTTACTACGAATGAATAATGAATGGACAAATAATATAATGAAAAACTTCAAGATCCCAAATTTTTCGTTGTCATGAAACTTCGGAAATAGGATATCTTTCGGACAACATGTTGTGGCCAAACTAGATAACATTAAACTTAAGAAATAAGACATCTTTTGGACAACATTTGTGTAAACAATCTAGATAACATTAAACTTAAGAAACAAGACATTTTTTGGACAACATTTTTGTGAACAATCTAGATAACATTAAACTTAAGAAATAAGACATCTTTTGGCCAACGTTTGTGTAAACAAACTAGACAACATTAAACTTCGGAAATAAAACGTCTTTTTGACACAATTTTTGTCAACAAATTAGTTAACATTGAACTTAAGAAATAAAACATTTTTTAAGCGACTTGTATATAAATACATTAGATAACTTCAAATGGATAACTTTTCGAACTCCACAAAGCCATTAATGGTCAAAGCAAAATGACAACTTTCGGACTACTATTCAATTAATCCTCTTAGAAATCTCAATACCGACATCTTTAAGATGACACTAAAAATATGTCAATATAAAGTCATCAATATAAAGATACCGTTCAGACAGATCCAAATGGCAACCTAAAAACGATAACCTATCGGTAACAATTGGATATGTGTGCTACCTGGGCAAATTGATTTCCACAATTCACCACAAAGGCAGTTGTGTGAAATCTTGATAATAATGAGAAAGCAATGTACGTTGCAGCGTTTTTCGTTTATTCAAAACTGCTCAAAATTTCGATGAAAAAAACACGTATGTTTATTGACGAGTGTCATTGACTGAGCCATGCACCTTATGTAGTACGTATACATAATTCATTCACTTGCTGCGTGAGCGACGACGCGCATGTGCATCGACCGTGTCAACCCCCACCACGTTATCACTCCCTTATCTAGTATTGAGGGTGGAAGGGGAGCCCCGTGACACACTCGTGGTGGTTCCCTTAGTAGGGAAGTGCGCGCGTACCGCGATGCTTTGCAGTGTCGTTCACATCGCGGTGCCTGTCTGTCTCGGTATAATAGTCATCGACATACTAATACCTTTACGCAATTCCTTGGAGGTTGAAGCAGCCCTTCCACCCGGAGCCGGTAAGTTTATAATTTTTTTCATTTATGCAACTTCAAAGAAACATGATTTTTTTTCGTCGTTTTTTATTTGTTTTTCATTCAGCTCAAAATAAGAAGGAAAAGTGAGCCAAGTTTTAGATACTACGAGGCAGCTATGAAGGGTCGATTGCGTGGCTATATATTATTAATATTTTTCGTTTTTTATTCAGCTTAATACAAGAAGGAAATGTAAGGAAAGTTGTAGATACTTTGAAACAGCTACAAAGGGTCGATTGCGTGGCTATATATTATTCATTTTTTTTGTCGTTTTTTATTGTTTTTTATTCGGCTTAAAACAAGAAGGAAACGTAAGGAAAGTTGTAGATACTTTGAGGCAGCTATAAAGGGTCGAATGCGTGGCTATATGTTATTCTTTTTTATGTCGTTTTTTAATGTTTTTTATTTGGCTTAAAACAAGAAGGAAACGTAAGGAAAATTGTAGATACTTTGAGGCAGCTATAAAGGGTCGAATGCGTGGCTATATATTATTTATTTATTTTTGTCGTTTTTTATTGTTTTTTATTCGGCTTAAAACGAGAAGGAAATGTAAGGAAAATTGTAGATACTTTGAGGCAGCTATAGAGGGTCGATTGCGTGGCTATATATTATTAATGATGCCGGCAGGTGTGTCACGAGGATAACGGGGTTGATAAACTCAATTCTACGAAGTATTACTTTTCGTTAAATTTTTTTTTTTATTATCTTGAAAAGTAATCGATTGCTCTAAGGGTTTGCAAGCTATTATCTGATCTAGCATCAATATTGTATCGAAGGTCTTAATTGGGTGTATGTAGGTTTATTATTTACCTGGTACCGGTAGTCGGTACCAGGTAATAAGGCAATAAGAAGACGGGTGTCAGACTCGGTTTAACTTGAGGCGCCCAGCGAAGACCTTGAGGAAATCTCGAAAGGTTGTTACGAAAAGGGGTAAAAGTAGATATACGTGCTAGCCTAGTCCAGATAGTCTTGAGCAGGAGAACTAACGCGTGCAGGTGTTCCGAGTGCAATCGATATTATTACCTCCTTTAACAGGCGGTCGCACGTTGCTACGTAAATCCGTTAAGTTGGTGACTGGTAGTACAATCATTTCCTCGTTACTCTTTTCATTCTAACACGTAGTAAATGTGCCTTCTGTAATTAAAAAATTTTCTTATTGAAAATAAGAAAAATTTTCTATTGTTTTAACGACCTTCTTTGATTTACATAATATCCTAAAATTGAATACAGAATTTCCTGAGGCTCCACTTTAATATTTTTAGGAGTACGATTTTCCACTAGCTTTTTGGAATATGAATATTATTCATTATTTCATATCTTTTGAATATTTTAATCCAGGACTTTTGAATTTCGCGGGCTTTCCTGTGGTTGTATACCTGATTTGTAAACATCGCACAATTTTTCTGGATATGAATTTTTTATTACTACCAACTCGAATAAATTGATATGTGATTTTGAAAAATCGTATAATATTGGTGAGAATAAAAATTATTGAGGAAAGCATGTAAAACATATATTTGGGCACATGACCAGGGAAAAAAGGTAGGTTAAAAAAAACTAGTTTACCCTTGAGCATTCGACGTCCTTTAATATTTTTCGAATAGTGAATGTTGCAAAAAAAAGACACTTTTCGCCGTTTACATTGAAAATGATTTTCTGAAATCGTACATGAAATTAAAAAAAGTATGATGCAGTCATAATAAAATTCCACTGTGTTTTCTACTTCTCGATAATTGTACGTTTTATTTCGAAGCGGTATTTTTTAAAACAACTTCTATTACTTGCACATTGAATGTCAAGTCGATTTTTTGGACAGTGTTGTTACTAGATTCAAATTAATTAATTAAGTTACATTTTTCTGAATCTGCAGATCGTCGGATGAGCTGAAAAAAAATTTGTGCAAGAGAAAGAGTAGATGGTGTACGAAGGGCTTAATAAAAAATATTATACGAGAGTTGAAAATTACTGTAGTGGTGGATTTCATCCATTCACCATAGGAACTCGGTTTTCTATCGATTTAACACTGGAATCACCACCGCTAAAAATACCTACGGTGTGTGAGAGTGCAGACACCCGAGGTATACATCTGTATACGTGTCACTAACTTGTGTCTTCGGTTGTAAATAAATCTATAACCGTATTATAAACTAGTATACTAAATATAATGTACAAGTGCAGTATAAAATTAATAAATTATTCGAATGACTTATTTTAATTGCACTGTAAAATTTTATTCATTTTATAGTACAATTGTGCATTCAATTTAATGGACAACGTTTGTATCAATACTTTCGATCTCCTTTAACAATGATTATCAGATACATTTAATGAAATTCAAGTCCCTTAAATTAGCCGATTTTTGTTGAAGCCAATTTTTTCAAATATTTGCTTATATTTTACGGTGTAACGTTTGGCTATAAGCGTGATGTGCGCATCAGTCACTCGGTCTCACATTACCTATCCTGCGATCAGATTCTATAGCTCGGCCAAAATAATGACAACGCAGGCATATACAACACGCTGGCCCGAGACCTAGGAAGCTTCCGGGCCGGAAACGCAAACGAACCGTGGAACCAGGTCGTTCTGACACTGATGCGAAATAACAGATGACGAAAGTAATGAAAAATGGAAAAAATAAAAATAAATGCGAAAAAACTTTGCAAATTGCTTCTTTATTTTTTTGTTGTTTTTGTTACAAAGCTACGGTTATGAGGAAGCATGTTGAGGATGTATGATACGTGCTGTCCCGCCAAAAGTGAGTTTCAGAGACAATTTCGATCACTTCCCGATGGGATCAAAATTGGAAAAAAATAATGCATATAAAACGTGCTGACAAGATTGATTTCGCATAATAATAATCCCAAAATTTTAAAACAATTGTTCAGGAAAGAATCAGTCAACCTAACTTTTGTTCTAATGAAAATTATATGTCAATTTGTTTGAATGCATACGAATTTTTTCAGATTTTTTTCTTTATTTTGATTTTGATTTTTTTTATTATAAATAAAACCACCTACTACAGTCAAGATTTTTTTGCAAAACGCATATCCAAAATTTTTTATATTCTGCGCATTATTCAAAATAAAGAAAATCTAAATCAAAATAAAGAAAAAAATCTGAAAAAATTCGTAATTATCCGAGAGGTAGACTAAAATTGCTGAAATAAACACTAGAAATTCGTATTAAAATATGTGAAAAATAATCAAAATATGCCAAGAAAAACCGTCGTGTTGAATATTCGGTACTACTTATATATATTTTTTATTTCATAAAATTGTATCACTGACACGACAAATAATGACATTTCAATTAGTGCCAACATATAAAGCAACATTTTTAAAGAAAACTGTGGCGAAGACATGTGTTTTATTGATTTTTACGAAACTACTGCATCAGAATCTTAAGGTCGTTCAAGTAAGTGTGTTTTTCTGCGAAGTATTCTTCATTTCGTGTAATGCGGTCCCAAAATCGTCAATTTTTAACGGCTGACTTGTTCGCATGCGCAATTCCACTTTATTACTCCCTAGGGCAGAAAACTGCCGAAAAAATTCCACTATTATTTCAAACATTTCGAAAATCCTCAAACTTTAATTTTCAGTTATGAATAAATAATATCCTCTTTTGTTAAATTTTCGGCGAAAAAATTTAATAGAATCCTTTAAATATAAAATAAAACACGAATTATTTCAAAACGATTTACTTAATAATTTCTCATAAAAATGCACAACAATCATGTTATTTACAGTTTCCGAAAGCAGCAGATTATTGTTAGAAAATTGATGTTTCGAGTCGAAGAAAAACGTAAACATGACAAAATATTCGGTTTACCAAGTGCATTTTTTGTTTGTTCGCTAAGTTTTCGCTCGTAAAGTATAAAACGTTGAATACCGCCGTATATTATGTGAATTACAGTGTGAAAAGATCGCCAATTACTTTTTTCGAGCAATGTACCCTTTTGTGTACTTCAAGTTCAATGAACCCTTGACTGGAGCCTCTAGGGTAGATATAACCGTCAGTGTGTAACCACGTGGTGTACTCAGTGACGAGCAGCGAACGACGATGGAACTTGATTGTTGCGTGCAGAGCAGGAACGAGACTCTGTGCTCTGTGACGGTGAAATTACATTATTCAGAGAGCCACCGGGCCTGTCATCGACGATAAATTTCATGGAATGGAGAGGGTCGATCACTGGCAAACAGTACGAATCTCCGAGGATTCCATTTCTACTAAATGCTTCTTCCGCTTTTACTTTCCAGTACAGTCAGAAAAATATTCAGCAGAATCAATGGAATCAGCCAAATAAATAATTTATTTGGATCTTTTCAAGCAATTCATCTACTTGAACCAATTATATATTTAATTAATTATTTCGTTCAATGGAAAAAAAAATTGTAATTGACTCTACAAAGTATTTAATGTTTTTGATTAAATATTGTGTTGATTCAATGAAAATGTCCTACACCCAGAGAAATCGGTCTGGAGAGTTAATTTGAATCAATTATGGAATGTATTTGTAATGAATCGAATTTTATCCTAATTAAATAGAGTTTATTTCGAGCAAATAACATTTTATTTAGGTCAAACAGAATTTTATTTGACCGAAATACACTTTATTTGATCCAAATAAAATATCATCTGAACGAAATAGATTCTATTTGATTGATATAAAATTTTATTTATTCCAAACGCACCCCATAATTGGTTCAAGTAAACTCATCAGATGCATTTCTCTGAGTGTATGAAAAACGCGAGACAAAATACTTATTCATATCACATTGTATTATATCATCAAACCTACCAACTAAATTTATCATTGGATCACAACAATATTTGGTCCAATGTGGACAATATTTATTTTAATGTAGACGATATTTATTACAACCTATTTAATACTGAATTGCGTCAATTAAATGGATTTTCAAATAAAACATATCCCCGATTGATTTTTGAGCGACTGAGTGAATGGATTTTTTAAATTTACTTCAGATAACAATATAAATACATTTGATCTTTAGTCGTGGTTTTCAATTATTTTATATAATGTGCTTAAAGAAATACTTTTCCGTTGCTACTAAACATTTGATACGCTCAAATAAGGCATAATTTTGATTAATCGAATTGTATCTATGGAAACAGTGCCGCATGGATATAGGTTTAATTAAATAATTTTATTAATTCAAATATATATATATTAAATACATACAATCAGTTATTTGATTTTCTCAACGAAGTGGATAAGTGATTTAATTTTACGGATTCTTTTGGCTACATACAATCGACTGTTTTTATAAAATAGACTCAATGAAATATATCGTTTTTTATACGATACGTAGTTGCTTCAAATACCAAGCGATTTGAGTCAACTATTTAGGATTCAAATAAATAATTCAGTTCAATCAACGATTTTAGTTTTCTCAGTGTAGTACATAATGAGCGTACAGGTCATTACTCTTGAACGATGGTTACATTTGACTGTGTGTACGCAAGCTATCAATGCAAATTTGACGATCCCGAGACACGTGATCGCGTGGTAACATTTCCTTCGATTGAATGATCGTTTACTATTTCTCTTAAGTATCTCTTGTATCTCTGGCTGTTGCTTTTGTACTATCTACAGCGCAGAGTGATCCACCGATCGGAAACAATAAATGACAAAGCCTGCGAATCAAAATCTTCCAAATCGCTTCCTCATTGTCTTATTCTGTCCACAACGCCACATTTATGGAAATGTTTGCTAGGGATGAAATTATGCGCCCAGAGAAGTCGTTCTAAAGAGTTTAAATGAATAAATTACACGGTCTATCTGAAATAGATAAAATTTTATTTAGATAAAATAGAGTCTATTTCGATTAAATAAAATCCTATCAGGCCAGCCATTAGATCCACAATTTATTGAATGATCGGCCTTATAGAATTTTGTCCAACCGAAATAGACTTAATTTTTTCATTTAGTTTTAAAAAAACTATGTACAACCGTTGAGACGCTAGAGATGAAAAATTTTTTTTTTGAATAACAAATTGAGGAAATTGAATTTTGATTAAATTTCACACCTTCTATAAATTTTCATTGAGAACATTAAGAATTGAATGAGCAAATCGAGGAAATTGAATTTTGATTAAACTTCGGACCCTCAATCAATTTTCATTAAGAACTCAAGTACTCAAAAGTTTAAATAATAATGTGGAAGCAACATACGAGGTTTTCCTTCGTATCCTTTTTTAAACTCACCAAAAAAATGTATTGAGACAACCTATAATGTGCTTATTATCTCGGGTGTTTATTATTTTTGAGTTTCTCAGAGAGGAAACTTTTTGTGACCGAAGGAAAATAATGTGAAAGCCTAGGTTACTAGATAGTTTGTAGATTTTCCAAAAAACTGTGTACAACCGTTGAGACGCTAGATATTTCAAAAATAATTTCAATAAAAAATTGACCAACAAATCGAGGAAATGGTATTTGGATAAAATTTCGGTGCCTCCATCAATTTTCGTAAAAAACTCAGGCACTCAAAAATGTTAATAATAATGCGGAAGCAATATGTGAGGTTCTCCTTCGCATCCTTTTTTAAGGATGTAGGAGCGCGCTGGGGTGCTCAACTTTCTAAAAAGTGAGAATTCAGAGAGAAATTCCAACAGTTCACGATGGAATAAAAATCTGAAAAAAATCAAGCATACAAAACGTGCGGAAAAGATCAACTTTGAATATGAATAATTGCAAAATGTTAATAACAAACAGGTAAAAAAAAATTGGTCAACAAATTATCCGTCAACATAATTTTTTTTTCGAATAAAAATGATTCGTTCAATTTTCGGAATACGTATGAATTTTTTTCAGAATTTTGTCTAATGTTTGAAACTTGCGGTTTTTTTTTCTTGTATGAGCCTTATTCGCGAATCTATTTGATCAATCGTTCAGAAACTTTTTGGATGTAATGGGTTAGTTTTGTGAGAAACACATATAAAAAATTCGCGACTTAACATGCACTTTTTAACAAAAAGAAATTCCAAAAAAAACGAAATTTCGACAATTAGAATAAATTCTGAAAAAATTCGTCCGTATTCAGAAAAATTGATGAATCATTTTTATTCGAAAAAAAAGTTAGATGGACGAATAATTTGTTGAACCATTTTTTTTTTCACCTATTTGTTAATAACATTTTGCAATTATTAATATGGAAAATTAATCTCTTCCGCACCTTTTGTATGCTTAATTTTTTCAGATTGTTTCCATCGGGAAGTGTTCGAATTTCTCTCTGAATTCTCACTTTTCAGGAAGTTGAGCATCTCGTCGCGCTCCTACATCCTTAAACTCTCCTACAAAAATTTTTAACTCTTTTGTATCCTTCGATTCTCGAATTAAACTGAAATTAATTTTACTTTTTTTAAGAGGACGAAATCGTCCTGATCGAGCATTTGCCAGGCAGACAAGTGCATCTCCAAGATTTCTTCTGGACGGGTGCAGAGGACGCACCACCATGGCTCGATCCGGATCAAACATTAAATTTCTACGAAACAAAGACTGTTCATCATACAGCTACCATATATGTTCCCGACGATCCGGCTGGAGGAGAACCCTCTCAGGATCCTCGACTCAGTCCCTACGATCCTGGCTGCATCTCGTGCATAGATCCCACACCGACATTCGTCGAGGCTGACCAAGATATTGGAGTTCTCGTCGGTGAAGATCCTGGTCCAAGGTAAATTAAAAGTTGGTAATTATATCGGCAGAAAATCGCCGATCAGATATGTTATAGATAACACTGAACATGCTCCCATGGTAAAAAAGTATGCTAACAAAGTATATTTTTCGACATGTCGAAAAATATATGAACAATGTACGTGGTATCTTTCTTATATACTTTTTATATACTTGGCAATATCCAATATTTCGTCCAAACGTACATTTGGCGAATATACGTAAAGCACATTTTTTATACAATCGTTAGTACATCTGGCAAATATACGAAAAATATATTTATCTGGATATTCATACTTTTATCTGGCTAATATACGTAAAATATATATTTTTCTATATTAGTAGTATATAAAAAATGCATCAACTCATAAAATAAAAAAACACGAACTCTCGACCACCTAGATTTCTTATACCGATAAAGAATGTGAACAATTTCGTCAAATATTCTTCTAACTGATTCAAGATTCATGTGCGTGAAACGTCAAGGATCGTCTTATTAGCAGTACTTTTTCATGTATTTCTCATGGATCCTAAATGGATCCATCATGTACACGGTAAAAAAAAATTTACTTGGAATTTAATGTTTAAGTTTTTATGCATAAATTGGTATAATATATTATCTATATGAATCGGATGTGAAATTAAAGTACGGTACAGTAATTTCAATGATTCACATTAAATTTAATGTACAAGTACATTGCTTTTCATAATCCGCTGTAATTTTACTACAATTTTACATAAATTTTATATCACAACTGTGATTAAATTAAATTTACGATTTAATGCATAAAAACTTCCAGTCTTTTTTAACAGTGTAGATTTTTTCACAGGAAGTTTACTCCATTAGGAAGCGAAATATGACCCATCCTTGCTACATACATTTAACTCTTGATAAATTAATCAACACTTTTATTTAATTGAATAATCCGTTAAGTTTCTTTTTGCCAATATTTTGACATACGAAACCGCGATAAGCTATATTCGAATTTGAAAAAATTCTCAGCTACTCTAATCGCAAAATATTTGGTATAAGGATCATACTGCACTAATTTCATAGTGATTTAATTATGCATTATGTAGGTATTGGCTGCTAACAGTTCTTCGGTCAGGCGAAAATGTTCCGCCGAAAGTGGAATTGCGTCTGGCTCGTCTGTATCGCGCGGCTTTCTCCAGGCAGCAGCAACGTCACTTGGGGCTCCTTGCGACGGATCCTCGTTTGAGAAGAGCGACATCAAAACATGAAGTGTCTCCAGAAAATCATCGACCAGTTGAGCAACGAATTTCTAATCAAGTATTTAACCATCCTCTTTACTAGGGTGACTCAGAGCAACCTTTTAATTTTTTTATTTGGTTTATTTATAGGTTCTCTAATTTTTTTGAATTGAAAAAAAAATATTTACAAGTCGCGCAACTAACTTATCTACAAAAAAAGTATTTTTCGCAAAGTTATAATTTTTTCACCTAAATTCTTTAACGATGAATGATACGTACAGTCCCGCCAAAAGTGAGTTTCAGAGACAATTTCGATCACTTCCCGATGGGATAAAAATCGGAAAAAAATAATGCATATAAAACGTCCTGAAAAGATTGATTCCACATAATAATAATCCCAAAATGTTATTAACAAAATGGTGAAAAAAACAATTGTTCAACAAACAATCAGTCAACCTAACTTTTTTTCTAATCAAAATGATATGTTAATTTATTTGAATGCATACAAATTTTTTCAGATTTTGTTCTTTATTTTTATTTTTTTTATTTTCAAAAATGTGCGCGGAATAACGAATTTTGGATATGTGTTCGGCATAAAACCATCTACATTCAAAATGTTCTTGCTAAACGCATATCCAAAATCTGTTATATTCTGCACATTTAAAAAAAAAAAGAAAATTAAAATCAAAAGGTTTCTCTGAGTCACCCTACTCTTTACTCGTTATTATGTATATTTTTCACTTAGATTTATTATGTACATTTCATTTAATATTCTTCAGACTCGTGTGGTGGATAAAAATAATACCATCGACATTGAACACGACATATCTACAACTTCTGATCCAATTTCCAATGATACAGTTGTCAAAATAAAGCCAAAACTTATGAGGCTAGTGAAAATAACAAAAGTTCGTTCCGAAGGATCCAATTTTTTTCAAAGTACTCCTTTGGTGCCACAGACTGAAGAATATATAGACAGCACTAAGATATTCAATAGGCAAGAAGTTAAACGATCAGAATCGCAGGACGACGACATGACAATGCCGGAGAATCAGAAGAATCGGAAGCAGCAAACATTGCAATCATCTTTCCCGATTTCGAGTCTGATTGGACCAAGAGGTCGACGATATTTTCCAGCAAACTATACCAACAAATTATTACCGTCACCGTCGTCAAATACGGCCGAAGAGTCTTTGAATGTGAATAAAAATGGGCAATCGAAAGACTCGAAGGATTTGAAAGATGCGTTCCCCGAAAGCTCTCCGAAATTTAGTGGACTCTTGGGAAATCAGTCGGAATTATTCAACTCAAGCAAATCCAAGCTACGATCCCTGGATATCGGATTGGTTCAAGTGAGAATGCAAAATACAAGCGTTACGGAAAGCGGAGGCACTCGTTTGATATACTCGGTTCATCTCGGTGGAAAACCCGTACCAGCGGAAACTGCTGCGCAAGACATGGCTCTTCTATCGCCTCAGGAAGTAGCTTTGGAGCTGGGCGTACCGGTGATCATCCAAGGCGAGCGTAAGAATTTTTTTAATCGCGATTACAAATTTCCTCATTCGCAATAATTAACACGACAACTACGATATTTATTTTAGTAATTAAAAATAATATATTAGCTCATTTATTTCGGGGCGAGGAGCCAAAAATCACCCGGGCCAAAATATCTCTGCAAAAAAATCTCGTAGACAGAATATCTACATTTTGGAATATTTTAGAGCAAATATCCTGACATGAAAATGTCTTCACCCGGCCAAAATGTTCATGTTGATCAATTGACGAGATTTATGAGGACGAATAATCGTATACCAAATTCGTAACATTATTGCGGAATATTTTAGAGACAAAATATCTTGACATGAAAATGTCTTCATCCGGCCAAAATTTTCATGTTGATCAATTAACGAGATCAATTTGTATTGTGGTATATGTGACGTCGATAATTGAAATGGAGAGTGTACTTCCGAAAAGCGTACCTCCGATCGATGTGAAATTTTGTATTCTTATGTATTTTGACCTCCTAATTACGAATATGATAGTGAAAGATGAAAATTGGCACGAACTCGATTTTTATCATGAAAATACAAACAAAAACCTTGTTTCGTTACAATTTTCACTGTTACATATGTGTAATCAGGAGGTCAAAATACATGATTATACAAAATTTCAGATCTATCGGAGGTATATGCGCTTTTCGGAAGTTCATTCGGAATGGACTCCAACATTTTGTAGGACTAAAAAATACTCAGCTATCTGTAGAAAAACCCCATTGCTCATTGCAACACAGTTTAAAAAGATTATAAATTTAACTGCATATATTCGTAAATCAAATATGATCTAAAATTGTGATAAAAAGATGATGTAATCTATAGTAAAATTGAATGTGGCAATGAAGAAAAATTGTGAAATTAAGCCAAACAATGCAAAACGGGCATGCAGAAACCCAGCTATTTTTATCAAGCCTATTTTCCTCGGTACATTAAATCGTATGAAAATTTTCATAAGTGCGAAGTTAATGAAAATCGCTAGGGAAAAAACTTGTGATGTAACTTCATAACAACAACGATAATAATACATTACAAACATACATGATGTGGGTTAATAATCTTATAATTTTTCTTTTAGCCTATTTAAAGGAAACACGTCCACTCGCACTTTCCCGAAGGCGAGATGCTTGGCTATTTATCGGAGCTGCAGGAGCAGGCGTTATATTACTGATTTTGATACTGGTCGTACTCGTAGCTGCTGCCAAGAGAAAAAGGGCGCACAGCGCAGTATCCGCTCCACCTACGGAAAGTATTCTCAAGAAAGATAGGGGCTACACTCCAACTACTCCAGGATTGGATAATACGGGATACACATCAGAGACCGAAGCTCGAGTATGTTAACTGTCAAAAAATTGAACAATCCTTTTTATTTGACCGGACTAAAATTTTTTTTCAATCAAGTATATACATTTGGAGCAACCCCGTTTCAATCAGGATCTGACCTCGACCTCTCTGATGTAGCTCGTAATTTTTCGTGGCCTTAGTTAAACGTCTATTATCGAACACCATAATTTAGAAATCTGAAAACATCTAAAAGATACTTTCATCAATATAAAAAAATTGTAGCTTATAGCCAAAGTGCGCAAGATTTATCTTCGTATAATTTTTAGGCTTTGTTTTTCATTTAAATGATTAGGAAATAGGTAAAAAAATTAATCTACTTCAGGCGATCGATCAAATGTTCATTTATGTAATACCGGATTTCTTAGAATTTACACAGATTTTCCGGGAAAATTCTCTGGCGAATACTTTGTCGAATATAAAAATTTTCTAGCTCATTCGCAAGAAGGGTCGGAAATTTTTCTTCTGATAGTTCTTAAGCTATTCTTATTCAAAAAATTACATTCTAAATAAAAAAGGTCAAAAACTATAAGAAGAAAAATCTTGCCCACTTTGGATATAAGCTAGAAAAATTTTGATACTAAACAAAATATTTTTCAGAATTTTTTCAGAGTTCTAAATTATGGCGTTCGATATGTCATCTCAAAAATATAATAAAAAAAATTGTAACGGAGAAAAAAATATGGTGAGCGTCTAACTAAGCCTACAACAAGATACGAGCGAAATCGGAGAGGTCGAGGTCCAATCCTGGTCGAAACGGGGTGGATGGCTCCATTTATTTGCTTTAGTCACTGTAAAAATGTATTATAGTAAAAATGGTAGAAGTACATTCATCCTTATAATTCAATTGTAATAGTACATAATTTTACACGACAATTATAAATTCAATTTAATTCAGGAGTTTATGCATAGAAATTTGAAGTTTGTCAACTGTTGCATGCTCGTAAACTATAATTTGACTCGGAGACGTTTCCGCATTTCTTGTTGCTAATTTTCAATGGCCTGGGGTGATTAACCGTACCGAGTTGTGCCTGCACAGTTCTTTCACCCTTGCATCGTTTCGGAGCACAATAAATAATTTTGTACGAATCAACGAACCCGATAACTTCTCGCGTGCTCCGACGAGTGCGTGACGTTAAAGCTTTGATGGTTCAGGGTATACAAAGTCCGTATACCTTCCTAGTGAAGAGGGTAAAGTTCGATTTGTCCTGACATCTCGGAGAGTTTGTAATGAAACTTTCAAAGTGTAACGTAGGAAGAATCTCAAATTCTTGACTCTAGGTGAAATTGCACTTATCTTTCGTACCAATTACCTCAAGCTTGAAAGCAAATCTTCCATAAAAATATCAAGGCGAAAGTTAAGGGTTTTTTAAATTCATTTCCTTTTCCACAATTGAGGAAATTACTAGTCATTCCACAATTCTCTCTTGGCAGTTGTATTTTCACAGTCGGATAAAAACGTTCAAAGGTCTTATATGAATTAAATAAAATTCCATTTACATGGAATTGATGCTGTACATTTGAATTCAATAAATTCTATCGAAGTAAAACCTTATTAGCCCGAAATTCGAGGACAAACTTATTGCAATTGAAAGAAATGTGTTGAAAAAAAGGACGACCTTATAGTATTTATTTAACGAAAACAAATGTTATCCAAATATAATAAATTAATATTTCCATCGATAACGATTATGTCCAATGCAAATAATCCCGTATTTGATTCAATTCACTAATTGAATCCCGTGTAGTAAGGGCTGAATAAATTACTATGTTAGCTCTACGCCCTCGAAATGTGAAGTCAAAAGTCTACACGAGTTGACGGCAATTTGTTCGCTCGTTAATTTTCCTCCACGATGTAATTGAAGAAGTCAATTATACATTCATTCCCGTCGGCTTTCATTAAAGCAGGAATGCACTCAAATAGCTGATGTCAGGACAGTATCGATTATAACAAAGTTTGTTCGCCCTTCCCGAAAACAGTCACCGTTATCCAATATACCCCCGCCGATTTATTACATAATGGCATGGCACACAAAGCGCCCTAAGCCTCTTTTCTTTCGCTTCTGCATTTTCAGACACAGACCGACGGTACCAGTCAGCGACAGACGCCTGGAAGTCACTCGCGATCGCCGATAACTCCGCTTACGCCTGAAAGCTTGGACGACGATATACAAGAATTATCAAGCGACAATGAAGAGGAAGTGAAGAGGCAAGACAGCGCAAAGTCGTGGGATATCGAAGAATATCCTGAACCTGTGAAGAAAAATAGGTTTGACAACCTTATTTTTTAACAAACAATTTACTATTCAAATAAATGAAAAAAAAAGGATGCTAATTAGAACCTTGCACATTGCTTCCTCATTATTTTTCGATTTTTAAAAAGCTCTTTTATGAACAAGTGTGGTAATCAATCTTGGCTTCCTCATAGAAGAAGCTTTGTAAAAAAGCGGAAAATAATGAGGGGGCAATGTGCAAGGCTCTACTTTGCATCTTTGTTTTAAATAAATAAATGAATAAGCCCATGCTCCCTGCTTGTGAAAAAATTATAAGAACGAACGGCCAGAAAAGTCACTCAAATATTCTATCTTCTATGTTTTTTTTTTGTAGAACACGATTCACTGAGAGAAAAATCTGGTAATTTAAAAAATAATATAGTTTATTTAACGATTTCACATGGTAAATCGTATATAGGTAGGCTTGCAATGTTTTATGGTTGAAGCGATGATAATATCGTTCAATAAACGATATTTGCAAAGTTATTGGAAACAAATGTTGAAATCATATATGCAACAAAACGGCATATTTGAAACTATTAGAATAGTTTTTGAAACTATTATCATTTTGATAATTGGTACTATAATTATATTTGCTATAACCATAAAAAATAGACGTTCTCCCTAGGGATTATATTAGTGGTTGATCCAACTATTTTCTTATATTTGCTATAACCATAAAATATAGACGTTCCTCCTGGGAATTATAGTTTATAGTTAGATTATCGTCAGTCCAACTATATTATTTTCACAATTACCAGATTTTTTTCTCAGTATGCTTTTATACATTTTTGATAGTTGCTTCACGTGCAGTTCTCGGTTCTTGAATGTGATACATCTAAAGTGTGATGCTCTAGATGTCATTCTCGTTTCACAATTTTGTAGGTGTAAGTTAAAGTTTAGTTTTTGTTCAATATAAATTCCGAGGTATTTTGCATGGTTGAGGGGGACGAAGAATAATTTACTCAAATAACATTCATTTTATCGAATTTTATAGAAGAACTGGGCGAAGGAGAGTGATGAGAGGATCCGCAGTGGATCAGCCGAGAAGTCCGGACTCCATGGACACCGTGATAGATCAGGAGGAGAATCTTGAGTCCGTGGAAGAAGCACGTATTCGCAAATTGGAAGAGACTGCCTCGCCTCACTCGTATCTTTCGATGCCTTCGTGCAAATTATTTCCCAACATGAGAAGCGTCGAGCCTTTGTCAAAGATACTCGAGCCCGTTGTTGTGAGGCACTTGGATCTTGAGTTTGACACACCCGAGATGACGAGGCGTGATAACGGTTCCTATGATCCTGGAGCTTATCGCGACGAAGTTTTCAGCAGGACTAGAAGTGCGTTGAAAGATCCTGGAGTCGTGGGACCCATCGTATGGGACCTCAGAAGGCAGAGAGCTGTCGAAGGTCAGATATTATTTGAAACTTCATTTCACAATGATGCTGCAATATTCAATGTTCAATTTATCTTATTTGTTTGTTGAATAGCAAAGAATAATTAAATAACCTGAATAAATAATAAAACTCGACCCAGTTTGTCTGACTGAGAGTTGAAAAAAAAAAATGCTCCACGACCCAAATTTGTATTTTCGATATTCGACCCAATTTGTACATAGTACAAAAAAAATTGGTGCTTTAAACATACCTCAATCGATGCAAATAAAGAGACTTTTGGGTTGTACGAACGAAGTCATTATTTGAACCTCGGGTTACTATAAGATGTAATTAACCATTGTTGTTATCCATTGTTATTTAGAGGTCTAGTTGATATGTCCTGCTTCTGTATTAAAATGGTGTTTAGATGTGACAAAATAAAAACTGATAGGGTAGAAGTACCGTTTGTGGCCATCAACTTGATCCATTTGCGGCCATATCTATTGCATGTAAATGACGGTGCCGGCCACAAATGGTGTAAACGGCTTTGAACATAGTTTATTAAACAACAAGGCATTTTAAGCATTGAATATTCAATGTAAAATTTGTTCTGATTATTGTAGAATAAACTCATTTAGTAATTTCTATAGATTAAAGTAATGCTGAATTGATCTATACATTATTTGTGTGGCCACTAATGACACATTGGTCACAAATGGTACAACCCTAACAGATAACACGAAGAGACAATTCGACAAGAATTCGGCGTAGATGCAAATTAAGTTGTCGCAACTTTATTATGCTTCTTCACAAAGAGAAATTGATTTTTTTACTCACGCTGGGTCGCGTTTTATTGTGAATAAATATGAATGGTTCGAAACATCGTTTTCTCGAAAAGATATTAATTTTTCCAGCAGAAAGCGCGACCTCAGAAACGGACGGAGGGGAACGTCCGAACGTCTCGGGTCCGGTAGGTCGAGCAAGACGAAGACTTCACGAACTTCTCGAGGATTCCTTCAGTCTGTTCGGAACCAGGGACGCCAGATCCAGGGAACCGGTGTCTTCTTCGTCGCGACCGAACTCAGCAGCGAGATCACCCGACCGTTCAGTCGGGACGATGTTTTCCGAGTCGAGAGGGAAATCCGCTCACGTAAGGTCTGTAACAGAAAATGTTTAAACTCTATAATACCAACAGTAAAAAATAATTGCAAAGTAGAAACGTCTAAATTGCTTCATACATATATGCTTTGTGAAATTTTCGATTTCACAAAGGTATCTCGAAATAATATGTGTAAAAATATACGGGAGGGAAATGCGGGATTTTTCCCGATGGTAAAGTGAGGTTGTTCTAACGAAGTGAGGACGGAAATTTTGTGAAAGATTGTCTTGCGACATGGATCGTTTTATAAGTTTTACGATGTAAGACATAAACAAAATAGTTTTGTTTTTCTATTATTATTAAATTAACCAGCCTCCCACTGACAACATGGCCAGACAATCCGGCCGAAACAGTAACATTGCTCCAGACATGTTGCATCAAAGTAAGATGACAAATAATAACTGAAGAGGCCCTACAATAAGGTCGAAACGTATTAACAGAAGAGCAGCTGTCTTCTTTTTTTATTTGGTCGCCAATAGCCAAAACCTTCATCCACTACAAAATGTGGAGATTCAATAAAAGTTAGCTCCTAATTAGTTGACACTCGAATAGAGATTTCATTGATATTGGTGATTGTTTTTGTTTTCAGTCCGGTAGCAACGCCAATAACGCAACCAAAGACGAGACCACGAACGTCGCTGCCACGGGGAGGTCTCGAGGAAGAGATACCGGAGACCGGAAATGCGCCACATCCGCGAGGAGCATGGGGCTCGAGGCCCCTGAGCGCCGGCCCCTTTCATCGGCCCAATTTGCCGGAAGTCGACATGACGCGAGTACTCGCGGATCCTCAGCTGCTACCGGAAGACCCCGCGGTACCTCTCATAGCCGCCATTAGAAAGGAACTCGACAAATTCACTCCCGAGTTACGATCGTAGAGCCACAACAGAGGCATAAGAGTTTCTTCTAGTCTTATTTTTATCCTACGTACACCCAGAGAAATCGGTCTGCAGAGTTTATTTGAATCAATTACGGGGTCTATTTAAAATAGATAAAATGTTATTTAGATAAAAATAGAGTTTATTTCGAGCAAAGAACATTTTATTTCAGTCAAATGAATTCTATTTCGATTTAATAAAATTCTAGTAAGCTGGCCATTAAATAAATTATTTATTTAATGGCCGGCCTAATAGAATTATATTCAACGGAAATATACTTTATTTGATTTAAATAAGATTTCATCTGATCGAAATAGACTCTATTTGATGAAAATGAAAGTTGATTAATTCTGAATACAACCTATAATTGATTTTGAAAAAACTCATCGGATCCATTTCTCTGGGTGTATTTATTATTTTCTACTCACTGTACATATACCATTGAAAAAGTCATGCGAAATACAACATTTCTCGGCCATGGTGAAATGAGAATAGTAGTTTTGAATAATTGCCACGTGTTCGTTCGGTTGTAGAACGAACAGTCGACAATCCGTCCATCACGTATAATACGAGAATGATTTCAATAAAATTTACGTACAGTAAAAACAGAACCAAAATGTATTTATTCAACCGTTCACGGTCAATTCAGGCTGAGAATTCTCATGGTGTCATGATATATATCTATCTCTGTATATTGTAATATATATTTTCCCTTATCCTAATAGAAAATAGGGAATCTCTCCACATCTAAAAAATTTTTACGCAGTTTTTCTCTCGCGAGAAGGTCGATAGAGCGTTTATCCTACACTAAAAAACACACACACACACACACACACACACACACACACACACACAGACACAGTTTATTGACCTCTTTACAATATGAATATATACACTTAGATTTTATAATGTTTTACACGTCGAATGTTTGTACGGGCCAATTGGCCATTGACCGCAGTCTTTGAGTCTTAGGTGTTATTGTATGCGACGATTCGCGGTCAAGTTTTATTTTCGATGGAATATTTGCGAAGCACATCTCGGGTTTGGGATCGTGATCGCTAGATTCGAAGAGCGTGAAACCAAAGACTAGGTCAAATTTCACTAATACGTAGCTTTGTTGAAAAAATTTATTGTAAAATTACAAGAATTTCGTAGGTAAATTTTATCCGCACGAAGTATTATAAATTTCGTATGCGTTTGAAATATAAATTCAAAGTCGTTAGTTTTTTCTGCAAGAAAATATATAGACATTTAGAGGAAAAATAATTATCCAATTTTTTTCTAATGGTATGAAAAAACCGACCAAATTTGACTTTTATCTTTTTTAATACGGCTATCTTTTGCCTAATGTTGGCCTAATTCTCGAACGCTAATATTTAATTGCCCTTTTAAGATTCGACTAATGTAACATTCGTTGGCAATTTGTTATTTTACTAAAGCAAGTTCTAATTTTAAAGACCGCTATTCGACTTTTTCTATACACCTTGGCAGTATTGGAACGCATCTCAGGATTCTACAATAATTCTACGATTTCAGAATACGTATACCAAGGAATTTCAAAAGACACACGCGATCGACCTTTTTATTGGAGTATTGGAAAATTCAATGGCAATGCACTTGTAATTTTTGAGTAAAAATCCTAGCCCTGTACACTGACTTTATGAATTCAATTGTCAATTACTCATATTTTTTCTGTAACGAGTGCAATAGTGCACATATTTCGTAATTTTCTAATGCACGCTATACGAATCATCATTTCGTACACGGGTTTTGCAAATTTCCTGTCACTTAAGCATTGTAAATTGTCCATCATTTTTAACAGTGTAAGGATTTCATCACGTGGCAATTAAAATTTTTTAATTTCAAACAGTCTAATAATATCATGCACCAAAGTCAATGTAACATAAAAATAGCCGTGTCTACACACCAATAACTAAAAAAAAAAAATATTTAACGATTCTTCTACTCCAAGAATAGAATGGAATGAAAAAATCGCGTAGGTAGTTGCCAGCCTTTCATTCGGTCGAAACTGACCTACATGATATAAAAGCCGGATGCTGGGAAATTGTCAAGCCTCGTAGCGTGGCCGGTGTTGAATGAAGCGCATCTGGAGGGTGGAATCTGGTCTCGATAATATAAATGAATTTGTGTATAAGGGAGGGAATGCGGGTTTTTTTTTACGGTAAAATATGAGGTTGTCCCAGCGAAGTGAGGACGGAAATCACCCGAGATAAATATGTATATATATATATGTGTGTATACATAAATATACGTAGGGTATGATAAGTTTTTTATTTGCCAATTTCTTGAAAAAAGAACTACAATATAAGCTGATAACAAGGTCGCGAAAATTGCATATTCTGACACAATGACGAATACGCATTATGCAATAGGGATATCATTACTTCCGTCGGATAGAAACTAACAGTTTTCCTCCCTAGGGAATAATGAAAATGCATTACGCATGGATACGAGTCAGAGACTGGAATCGGCTGGTGTTGTTTTTTAGTGACGTTACTTATCTACGTTCTTAAAGTGTGTCGCGACGTTTTTGAAAAATCGACAATATAACCATTTTTACGATGACGTGACTGTTCCAAGACTTTTTTTTAGGTTTTTCAATTTTTTTTTGTTATAATAACTGTTTTTTAATGTTCCTATTATTGTGTCGTAGTGACTGTTTCGCAACAATTTTTCAATTTTTCCTCTATTTTATCGTAGGGACTGTTTCAAAACGAATTATTCAGTTTGTGATTGATTCTTCGATATCCACAATTTCGAGAAATTATCTTTGGTCTTTTTCTTCTAACCCGATATTTTGGTACCTCGAAAAATTAATGAAACTAAAACATTCGTTCTGAAACAGTCTCTACGATGAAATAGTAGTCGAATAGTAATAAAAAAAAACGTTGCAGAATCGCCTCTACAACGGAATAGTAGGGAAATTGCAAAAAAAAATCATAAAAATAGCAGTGTCTACACACCAATAACTAAAAAAAAATATTTAACGATTCTTCTACTCCAAGAATAGAAAGGAATAAAAAAATCGCGTAGGTAGTTGCCAGCCTTTCATCCGGTCGAAACTGACCTACATGATATAAAAACCGGATGCTGGGAAATTGTCAAGCCTCGTAGCGTGGCCGGTGTTGAATGAAGCGCATCTGGAGGGTGGAATCTGGTCTCGATAATATAAATAAATTTGTCCATTGCGTCGGCGTTTGGGAACGACGTCCGGGAACGTGGCGCGTCTGGATTTCCCGGCTGCAATACTTTCTTTTGGGAGCGACTGCTCGTCGTCGTTACGTACAGCAGAGATGGACCGGATAGAAGTCACGGAGCCGAAGAGAAGAGCAACGACGAGCAGGTCGGCTCCGTTTTCAGTTTAAAGTTTATTTTGGTACATTGGGAGGCTGGGAGCATATAGTTGCTCGCCTTAAACCGTATCGGCCAATCGGTCTGCCTCGGAGAAATATCACGAGGCTCCTGTTGGCTCTCTTCGTGGTGGTGGTACCGCTTTACGTTGCTTCTTCTGCTGCCGCTACTGCTGCTGCTTGCTGCACCAGCTCCCAAGGAAAATCCCTGGCAAGACCTCAGTTTTAGGTCCGAGAAAGAAGATTATTCGTATCATCGGCACAGTCAGCTGCCGAAGCTCCGGTTGACTAGTCACACCACACAGCCACTTGTTCTTCTCTTTACGTTCTTCTCGTTTTTCAATTTTCGCAGCAGGTAAGAATAATCATGAATTTCTTTATCTGCGCGAAGCCAAATCCCAATCCAATCCTCGTTCGAAGCGATCAATCCCCTCGAGTGATTAAAACTCAAAGGACCGACTCCTGAAGAGGAAAAAAAAAACGTAAAATAAAAAATGACAAAAGCGGACTAAAGAAAGTTGATCAGTGATAAGTTGTGTGTGAATATTTCGGACGACTATTTAATAGTTTTAATAAAGTGACTGTTCGATTTGGATATATGCACATATGTATATGTATATGGCTAATGATTCTCGTTGAAGAGAAAATAAAAAGTGGGACGTCTGCGAGTCTAGAGTAACTCGCCATCTCGCGCAATTACCGAGTTTCCTTACGACACCTGGGACTCATTGTAATGGAAAACTATTGGTTTCGTGTAGCAGCGCCTACGTAACTACGTTAGTTGGATATCTCGTTTGATAAGGTCTTAACGTGCTCCATGGAAAATCGATTTTAACACCTGTCGAGTCTTCGTAATAGGACTTTATTCTTTAATTATAAAAAATATACAGTATACTGAAATTTTTATTAAACATCTTTTCTAACTTAGTTATATTTATGTCTTTGAATATTGTACATTCAACTTTGAAAAAACTCACGAATGGGTTATTTTTTAAAAATGAATGCGTTAACTTGAAACTAATTAATTCGTGGAATAAAAACTGAAATATAATAATTCAGAACCAATCAATTGTGGAGTTCATAAACAAATACCGTGAGTCTCGAAGTAACGTGAGGTGTTTGTCTCATACCGGGAAAATTTAATTATGATTAATTGGGTTACTTGCTTATGTGTAATATACTATTCATACGTGTTATTATTACATGAAAAAAATGATAAATAATAAGTATAAAGTTTGGAGTGCACTTAAACGTTCCTGAAACATTTAAGATGGGCGATAAACTTGTTGAGTTAAATGCATTACGTCGTTTTCATTCTTATCCATCGATACATGTCGACTTTAATTCGTGTGCATCATGAATTTATGTAGTTCGATATTCTTTCAATTGTAGTGGGTTTTTGCATATTTGACTCGTGTCACTTTTACGTGAGTCGTAACAATACAATAAAAGTATTTAAAAAATGATACCAATAGAGAAGCTTGAAAAAATTGCTCCAATAGTCAAATTTTCCTTCGAATTTATAAAATTTAATGTACTAATGTCGTATAAAATTAAATTACGCTTCACCAAAGTGGATAAAAGTATCGTGACAATTGATAGAAAAAAAATACCTTCCTCATTCTACCATGTTTGTGAAGAAAATTAAATGTGTCGAATTATGAGTATAAACATTCACGTGAATTAATTTCCAAATGTTCCTAACATCTCTTATTATCCCAACAACATTATTGAACACAAGTTTACAAGTTTGAACGGAAAATTAAATTGTATTTTGTGTGTAAATTCTTTCGAAATTACACGCAAACGTGGATCTATAAAATGACACTCAAATTTACAATAAATTTTCATCACGAATTGGCATGTAATTTCGTTCGATGACCAAAGATACAAATATATATCACTTTTCGCATCGACAGTGTAGAGAGAATAAAATTCCAGAAAGGCAATGAAATGAAATGCCAATATTATAAAATTGATAACATTTTATACTTGACTCTTCGATTACCTTCGATTTTTGTTGATAAATTTATTTTCATTGCTACGTTAACTCGAGCAAATTGACATTTCCTCGTTCGCCAATAGCTATTAATAAATATGTAGTATGGTTGACTATAAATAATATTTCAGCTTGCATCTTCCCGTAGCTAAGCGTCATAGACGTCCGCGCGGGTTCTTGCATAATTGTTGCGTCAACAAAAATTAGTGCATCACACGAATAACACGCATTTGTCATTTTTATCGATCGTCTTCTGTGTTATGTGTTTATCATGATTTCGATGTCTTCGATTGAAATCGGTGCTGATAGTTTGCCATTAAAAGGGGAGTCAATGGGAGAAGGGCGCGGTATCGTTGCGACCAAATTTGGAGCGTGCCTCCTCACAGGCCACGTTTGTAAAGAGTGGGGCGAGCTGCTAAGTCTATTTTCGACCAGCACCTACCGGATACTCTATATCCTATCCCGAATACCTTCTTTAAAGCCTGATTTTCGATGGCAACGTACTCCTAATGTGCATTGTTTTTCGCAGCTGCATTGAAAAAAAAAAAAAATCCCTGCAACGTGCTTTTACCTGTTGATAAATCATGACCTCAGTAGGCTTTGGTCCTGAAGGATCATGTAATTTTTTTCTGGTAATATTATATTTTTACTCTCCAAATAACAATAGCCTTTGAACATGGATAAATCGCCCTCATGTTACCTTCTTTAAAGCCTGATTTTCGATGGCAACGTACTCCTAATGTGCATTGTTTTTCGCAGCTGCAGTAAAAAAAAAAAAAAATTCCTGAAACGTGCTTTTACCTGTTGATAAATCATGACCTCAGTAGGCTTTGGTCCTGAAGGATCATGTAATTTTTTTCTGGTAATATTATATTTTTACTCTCTCCAAATAACAATAGCGTTTGAACATGGATAAATCGCCCTCATGTTACCTTCTCTAAAGCCTGATTTTCGGTGGCAACGTACTCCCAATGTGCATTGTTTTTCGCAGCTGCATTAAAAAAAAAAAATCCTGCAACGTGCTTTTACCTGTTGATAAATCATGACCTCAGTAGGCTTTAGTCCTGAAGGATCATGTAATTTTTTTCTGGTAATACTATATTTTTACTCTCTCCAAATAACAATAGCGTTTGAACATGGATAAATCGCCCTCATGTTACCTTCTTTAAAGCCTGATTTTCGGTGGCAACGTACTTCCAATGTGCATTGTTTTTCGCAGCTGCATTAAAAAAAAAAAATCCTGCAACGTGCTTTTACCTGTTGATAAATCATGACCTCAGTAGGCTTTAGTCCTGAAGGATCATGTAATTTTTTTCTGGTAATACTATATTTTTACTCTCTCCAAATAACAATAGCGTTTGAACATGGATAAATCGCCCTCATGTTACCTTCTTTAAAGCCTGATTTTCGGTGGCAACGTACTTCCAATGTGCATTGTTTTTCGCAGCTGCATTAAAAAAATAAAAAAATTCCTGCAACTTGCTTTTACCTGTTGATAAATCATGACCTCAGTAGGCTTTGGTCCTGGAGGATCATGTAATTTTTTTCTGGTAATATTATATTTTTACTCTCTCCAAATAACAATAGCGTTTGAACATGGATAAATCGCCCTCATGTTACCTTCTTTAAAGCCTGATTTTCGGTGGCAACGTACTTCCAATGTGCATTGTTTTTCGCAGCTGCATTAAAAAAAAAAAAAATTCCTGCAACGTGGTTTTACCTGTTGATAAATCATGACCTCAGTAGGCTTTAGTCCTAAAGGATCATGTAATTTTTTTCTGGTAATATTATATTCTTACTCTCTCCAAATAACAATAGCGTTTAAACATGGATAAGTCGCCCTCATGTTACCTTCTTTAAAGCCTGATTTTCGGTGGCAACGTACTCCCAATGTGCATTGTTTTTCGCAGCTGTATTAAAAAAAAAAAAAAAATTCCTGCAACGTGCTTTTACCTGTTGATAAATCATGACCTCAGTAGGCTTTAGTCCTGAAGGATCATGTAATTTTTTTCTGGTAATATTATATTTTTATTCTCTCCAAATAACAATAGCGTTTGAACATGGATAAATCGCCCTCATGTTACCTTCTTTAAAGCCTGATTTTCGATGGCAACGTACTCCCAATGTGCATTGTTTTTCGCAGCTGCATTGAAAAAAAAAAAAAATCCCTGCAACGTGCTTTTACCTGTTGATAAATCATGACCTCAGTAGGCTTTAGTCCTGAAGGATCATGTAATTTTTTTCTGGTAATATTATATTTTTACTCTCTCCAAATAACAATAGCGTTTGAACATGGATAAATCGCCCTCATGTTGGAGCTAGTTTTCCAACACAGAAGTTGTAGTTGAGAAAAATAAAAAGTTCAAGATATGCAAAAATAACGCACCCTCTTTTCCTAATCATCCGGCAGAAAAAAAATAAAAATTTTAATACATATAAAATTCAACACGTATTTAGGTTGAAAAAAATGACGAAATACGATCATCTAAAAAAAAATGGGTCGTAAGATGAAAAAACAATTTCCTACAACATGCTTTTACTTGCTGATAAATCATAACCTAAGTAGGCGTTTACTTTAGCCTCAGAGGAGCACGTTTTTTTTTGCCTACAGAGCGTTTCACTTTCTATATACAAATAACATTTTCTATGGACAAATCTTTATCATGTTGAAGCTAGTTTTCCAAAACAGAAATTGTAGATTTAAAAAAAGCCTAAGACATGCAAAAAAGAATGTTTTTGTTTACAAAAAAAACCACCCTTCTTTCTAATAATCCGACTAAAAAGAACTAAGTTTATAAGTACACATAAAATTCAACACGTATTGAGGTCAAATATGTAGAAAAAAATAACAAAATATGATAATCTAAAGAAAACATTGCCGCATGAGGTTCTCAATATCGATATATTTTCCAAAAAGAAAAGATGACTGTAAACTCCTCGGTAAGGATCACAAAAAATAACCCGAATTTGTGATCGCGAGTCACAAAAACTAGCACAAAAGGGCAAGAGTTAATTTAGGCTCCAAGAACTCTTTAAAATAAAAATTCCAAGACTAATACTAATTCAGGATCCAATTTCCTGAATAAGCTCCACATGTTCCTTGTAAAGCCAGAGCTCATTGAATTTTCACAAATTACATTAATATCTTATTTTTAGGCCGACAGGCGTAGCCCGAAGGAGTCATCATGGCTGACGATGAGGTGAGGTAGGTATCGTAAAAATTGATAAAAAAAAAGTAAACGTGCAAAAAAAACTGGTTATTGTTGGATTACAAAAAGCAAGATATCTATAAATGATAATTAATATTAATCACGAGTGTACTCGACGAAGATGTTAACAGATTTCTCCGTTTTTTTTTCATGTCATCATCATCACAATTTCCTCCACGAAAAAAAAACCATATCGACTACAAATGGATTATGATCAATAAAATTGTTTGTTGAAACGATCGTGCATCTGCTATTTTCTCGAAACCAATGAGACAGTTATCAACGCTTGTTAAAAGGTATGCATAGTTTTGGTCTTGTTATTTTTTTTGGAATTGTTGTACCCTGTTGAGAGTAGAGAAGTCTTATTCCCTTATGTTCTCAACTCGGCCAAAGATTCGAGACTTCGGAGCTTCAAGTTCGAAGGTTTCGCTGAGCTGAGAGCATTTTGAGGCTTCTATGAGCTTGATGTATTTTCGGGAGCATGAGATAAAGATGAATCTCGAAAGTGCATTAATATCTACATGAAGTACTTTCGTATGCACGAAATTTGTCGAGACTAAGATGTCTCGGGATTCCTGTAGCAGCGTATCTTCCCTTTCAGTGCTACTCTCTGTCCCAGTAGTACCAATTTAGAATTGCCCGATCAAAGCGTGGCGTTTCGTATCTTTAGAACCCCTCGGCTACCTAATAGACGCAACTACATTCGTCTATAAGGAATGTCGAGCCCAGTTTGCTTTTTATAACTCTTCTTCTTTCTTCTCAATGCACCCTCTATATCACCCTTACGAAAACGAGCTATGCATCCAGAGAAATGGGTCTGATGAGTTCATTTGAATCAATTATGGGGTGTGTTTGGAATGAATAAATAGTATATTACGACCCTAGGCCAGAAAGTTGGATTTCCTGGCCGCATATGATGTAGTGGCCGAGGCGAAGCCGAGAAAATAGAAGAAAATATCATTTAAATCAATTATGGGGTGTGTTTGGAATAAATAAAATATCATTTAAATCAATTATGGGGTGTGTTTGGAATAAATAAAATTTTATTCGAATCAAATGGACTCTATTTGGTCTAAATAAAATTTTATTTGAATGAAATGGACTCTATTTGGTCTAAATAAAATTTTATTTGAATGAAATGGACTCTATTTGGTCTAAATAAAATTTTATTTGAATGAAATGGACTCTATTTGGTCTAAATAAAATTTTATTTGAATGAAATGGACTCTATTTGGTCTAAATAAAATTTTATTTGAATGAAATGGACTCTATTTGGTCTAAATCGAATTTTATCTGATCGAAATAGACTCTATTTGATCTAAATAAAATTTTATTCATTTCAATTACCGTCCATTATTGATTCGAATAAACTCTTTAGATCGATTTCTCTCGGTGTGACTCGACGACAGGTCATAGTAGCTGTCAAAATTAAATGAACGTTAAAAAACGACATGGATACACTTAGAGAAAAATTTGGTAATAAAAAAAAAAAATATAAATAGACCGATGACAATGTAACTATAAAGTATAATACCCAGGAGAAGTGTCTATATTGTATGGTTATAACGAATATAATTATAGTAGCAATCTTCAAAATGATAATAGTTTTTTAAATTATTGTTATAGTTTGAAATATGCCAATTTGACCAGAATTTAACCTCGACCTCTTCGATGCGGCTTGCAATTTTTTGTAGGCTTAGTTGCACCCTCAAATGCACTAAATTTTTTTTGGCAATTTTTTAAAAATACACATTTACAATGACATATTATAAGTCGAAATTGAAAATAAAAATTCTGAAAAATACTTTGGTCAATATGAAAACTTTCTAGCCTCCAGCCAAAATGGGCAAGATTTGTCATCTTACAGTTTTTTAACTTTTCTCATTTAAAAAATAATTTTTTTTATCAAAAAATCTCAAGGGCTATAGGCAGCAAAATATTGTCTACTTTGGCTATAAGCTAGAAATTTTTTAAATTGAACAGAGTATTTTTCGAAATTTTTGCAGATTTTTAAATAATGGCATTCGATATGTCAGTGTAAAAAAATATATCAAAAAAATTTCCATAGTTCCGAAAAAAATTAATTTTCTTTCAAATCCGGTTTTACAAGAACTTACATATAATCAACTTCTTGAAGCAGACTAATTTTTCAAATCTATTTTATAATAATTTTGTAACTAAAAAGAAGCTCAAAAACTATAAGACTTTCGTCTTGCTGCTTTGGCAAAGTATTTGTCATCATTTTTTCAATTTTTCAAATTATGGCGTTTGATATGTCACTTTAAAAAGATATTTGAGAAAAGCTGCCATAGAAAAAAAATGAAATAAAAATATATATATATATATATATTTATGGTGCATTTGAGGGTCCAACTAACCCTATAAAAAATTCGGAGAAAAGCCAAAAAGCCAACTCGGAGAGGCTGAGGTCCAATTCAGGTCGAAACGGAGTGTTTCGCTCTATATGCTACTGCCCAAGTTATTTTTTAAAAAAATGTTAATTAGAAATATGAGAATTGAGTTTATTAGCGAAAAGTACTCTAACCCTTTCAAGCTCTACGTTTTTTTCGGTGTACTTTACACGGTCTAAACGTCACTGCACATATTCCCTAGTGAATGTACCATTTACCAAGAACACTCAGATTATTCAGTAGAGAGAAAAATATCCGATTCATCAGGGTATTAGTACAAAAAATACATCCTACACAAATACAACACACGAGTGTCTTACCTGGGTAAAGTAGAAAGTGTTACGTATATGTTTGTTGTGTCACTTGTTGCTTCGTGCATGCTTCCAGCCATTATTTATACTATATATACTTAATTATAATGAATACATAATAAATTCAATTCAAAAGAGCTTGTTATTAATCCTATTATTAGATAATGCATTACATAATTAACGGTTCCCTGTTTTGATTTTTTGCAGAGGAAGCGCATCGAGGATGTACGTAATAATCGTCGTACGCATGGATTCGTAATGAGAATCCATTGCCGCAGGGACCGACTTAGTCAGAAATTATCGACTCATTGACACACATTACAGATACAATTGCAAAAGTATTAAAAATTGAATTTCGTCGGTTGACAAAATTGGATAACCTGAATTATTTAACTGCGAAGAATATTTGCAATATCGGGGAAAAAGGGATTTCACAAAATAGCTTTTCCAAACTTTTACTGAAAAACACTAGAAAAAATTGATAAGCCGTAGAATTTTACTTAGAAAATATAATATATTTTTATGCCATAAAGAGACATGAGATTTACGGATTTTCTTATTTTTTGAATAAATTTTTCAAGTGTCATTTTCTTACCATTTCAATTTTGAAAAAGTATCCAACCTTCGGTCGAAATTATTATTTTCAAGAACCTGTTAGACAGTTACCTAAATAGATTCTATAACATTATATCAGTCAAAATTAAGAATTTGTAAATTGATCTTACTGATCACAAGTGACTTAGTTCTGAATCATGGAAGCGTAAGGGTAAAAAAGTAAATTTAAATATATAGACATTTTTACACTGGCAATATTCAGGAAAAGAAGAGGAAGCAGGCGGAGACGGACCGGAAGAGGGCGGAGGTCCGCGCCCGTCTTGAAGAGGCCTCCAAGGCTAAAAAGGCCAAGAAAGGTTTCATGACCCCCGACAGGAAGAAGAAGCTTAGAGTACGTATCTTCAACATCATTTGTCATACGCAGAAAAAATATCTAGTCGACCGAACTAAATTTCGGAAAATTCCCAGTGAATTTCTTTATTTGAATGACAGTCTAAGAAGACTGTGGTTTTTTTTTGGATATTTGATTTCAGTCGAGTAATTGACATCAACAAATAAATATGTATTCTATTAAAATAATTTTTTATCATACTGGGTATAACGTATACGGTAATTATGGGCTTGTAAAATATATGTGGCAATCGACCCCGTTTCGACTAGGATTTGATCTCGACCTCTGCGATTTAGCTCGTAATTTTCTGTATGCTTAGTTAGACCCTCAAATACACCAGATATTTTTTATGCCAATTTTTTAAAATACTTTTTTGAAGTGACATATCAAATGCCGTGATCTGACATCTGAAAAGAATTCTTAAAAATACTTTGTTCAATTTTAACATTTCCTAGCCTATAGCCAAAGAGGGCAAGATTTTTATTTTTATGGATTTCAAGCTTCTTTTTCATTGAAAAAACATTTTTAATATAGAAAAAAATTAATCTACTTCCGGCGATTTATCAAATGTTTATTGATGTAAAACCGGATTTCTTGGAATTTTTTCACATTTTCAGGAATTTTTTCAGATTCTTCCGAACTATGCAAATTTTTTCAAAAATATTTTAACTAAAGCAGGCAGGATTTTTCATATAATTTTTAAGCTTTTTCTATGTGAAGTATTATTATTGTATGTATTATTTTTTTTATTCGATAAATCTTAAGAATTACGAGAAGAAAAATCTTGCAATCAGCTAAAAAAATTTCATATTTAGCAGAGTTTGTTTTTATTTTGCAGACTTTCAAATTATGGCATTCGATGTGTCACTTCGAAAATTTTTAAAAAATTTGCATAGTTCGGAAAAATCTGGAAAATTTAGAAATCTGGTTTTACACGAATAAATATTTGACCAATCGCCTGTAGTAAATTAATTTCTTTTCTTCTATTTTTTGATAAGTTTTCGCATAAATAAAGCTCAAAAAACTATAAGAGAAACAGTCTTGCGCACTTTGGCTGTAAATTAGAAAATTTTGATATTGAATAAAGTGGTTTTCAGAATTTTTTCAGATTTTTCAATTACGGCATTCGATATGTCACTTCAAAAATATATTTTAAAAAAACTGTCATAGAAAAAAAGAGTCTGGTGTATTTGAGGGTTCAACTAAGCCTACAAAAAAATACGAGCCAAAGAGGAGAGGTCGAGGTCAAATTCTGGTCGAAATGGGGTGGATTGTCCCATATGTTTCATGGGATGCAAATTTGAGTTAACACAAGCGGCGACAATTAAATAACACTAAAATAGTATATTTTATTATCGTTACGTGACTAAAATAGTCATATTAACTAGACATTTTTTTCTATGTGTGCCATCTTTTGTGCTGTACTGTACATACTTCCAATTTACAACGTTACTGATTTTCTCTAATAATTCTTATCGCTTGTAGTTGCTGCTGCGTAAAAAAGCCGCTGAGGAACTGAAGAAGGAGCAGGAAAGAAAAGCGGCCGAGAGGAGGCGCATCATCGAGGAACGTTGCGGCACGTGTAAGGACGTTGACAACGTCAGCGAAGGTACAATTTTTGTCTCTTTTTTTTTCAAGTCGATAATCACTTAAAAAATAGTAAATTCAAAAAAAAAAAATGCACTCTCATGAATGATTATACAAAGTTTTCTTACAGATCATCTTGTCGACGATATAATATATTAATCTAGCCCTCAGATTTTTTATGTCTTGTTTAAGAAACAAAAGAAAAAAATTATTCGTAAAACCAATCGAAACAGTTGGACTTCTCGAGCACAATTTTTCGACATAATTTCGCATAAAAATACTCGAGACCGAACGTACAGCATACAACACAAGACAACACCATAGTTGTATTCCCAATGTACAAAAAAAAACCCACATTGTAACGTAACTCAAAATCCCTGGAAAAATTCGTCGAATCGTTTTCGAACACGAGATTTTAACAATTGGTTTCGATTGACACGCAGAGGGCCTTAAGAAACTCGTACGAGACTACTACAATAGGATCTGTGCGTTGGAGGACAAGAAATTCGATGTCGAGTATATCGTAAAGAAAAAGGACTACGAGGTAGTAATTTCTCTCCTGTTTAAGGAGTGAATATGGGAAAGCAAGCAAGCACTAAAAGCAAAAGATTTTATAAAAGTTTTTGAAATTCGTCGCGACACCGAGCGGTGTCAAGCACGAATGATAATCGTAACTTGGATAATAATATTTATGAGCTTCGCATCTCTCTCGACTATCTCTCTATGTCTACTTTTGTTTCCTTTATTTTTCTTTCATTTGTATTCTCGTTATTCATTATTTCATTTCATTTACAAAGCGATCGAATTAACACGACTTTTATCGAAAGAAATGTGCACTGTCTCTGTCAAAATATTTATTTAAGAACATTTTTTATTCACGATAAAATTGTTTTAAAAATTTTTTTCACATTATTCTTTTTTAAAGCTGCAAAAAAACGTGCCGTCGCTAAATTTGTGTCTCTCGTGTCTGTACTTTCTTTTTTTAAACGCTATTTTTTTTTTCTTATTGTTTCGTACCAATCGCTCTGTATTATGTATGTATATATACACACACACACTTTCGCCTCTGCGTGAAACGTCCAGAGTTGCATCATTGCCCAAAACCGATCCCATGCACTATTTTATCCGAATACTCAACGACAATGTTGATCAATGAGGGATCATAGACAATTTCTCGAATTTAGGACGTCCTATTTTAGCCAGGGTTTATGTCCTCATTACTTTTGAGTATCATAATTAATGGTAAAAAGTTTTGAAGACGTTATCCATTAATGAAATCATTAGCATAGTCTATAAAAATTGATTTTACTGTTGGATAATAAGAAAAAAATTAACTTTGCCCATTTTAAAAAATTGACCATATAATGGCTATAAAGTTATTGAATATTACAATAAATTCCATCAAATAATGAAGTAATGAAGGTTCACAGTCCTGTTGTTTGATTTTGCAGGAAATTATCGTATAGGAAAAAGAATTTAGGATTTAGTCGGAGAAGAATTGAATAAAAACTTTTGGCTTTTTGTTCGTCGAATTTGACAGCGAACTTGAAGTCAATACTGAGCCAGTATCATAAGCGGATCAACAAGCTCGAGGAGGAGAAGTACGATCTTGAATACGAAGCCTCCAGAAAGGACTTTGAGGTCTAGAAACCGAATTGCCTAGTCGCGGTAGATTTTACATGAAAAAGAAAAAACAAAAAATAATTTTCGACTTATTGAAATAACTCATAATTTTTTTTAGCACTTCACTCGTAGCAGTATCTCGTAGGTTCGTTTTTAAATAAAAGTAGTACTCCGCAATTAAAATTTCACAACAAGTAGCAAGCGCCTCAGTTTTAAAGTTACAATTTAATCCAAGTAATGCGAGACAAAATAATGGCTTAGATAAACGCGTCACTGGAGGAAAGAAAGTTTAGAGTCGCAGCAAAGTATCTTAGCTACAGAATGTGTATGGAGTTACTTAGATACAAAGCTAAAACGCCCTCATTATTTTTAAAAGTATTTTTTGACTGGTTTATCTCATAATTAATTTAATAACAGTCGATACACCGAAAAAGTCATTGATTAGAAAAAAAGATCGCTTGTGGACTAGCAAAAACAAGTAAAAATAATTAAGTCTTGTTCTTATTCATACAATCTTATTTACCATTGAAATAAGAACATTTTTTGCTTATTTCAAGCCTATCGTTTTGATATCAAATGAAATTGGAGGAGATATAAAATAAAGTTGACCGTGCTTGTGTTTGTCGACCCGCGAGCGAAGGATTTATTGAATAAATGACTTTTTTGGATGTACGTGATTGAAGTGAACTTAAAGTGTCGAAAACTAGTGTTCTTTACACGAGTTGGAAAAGTAAAACATTTTCGCAATACTCAGTACAATCTCAATGCATTAATTGATCTTTTGCATAATACACTGTTGAAATTTTGCACTTTTTACCTAGTGATTAGAAGTTTCTTTATACGGCTTTCGTGGGCGATTAGATTTCAGTTTCTCATATTTTTTAACTTCAGCTGCTGCAAAATAATTGGCAACACTATTAGAAAAGATTGGAAGTTGTTATGCATAAACTCATCATCAAAATTTAATAAACAATTTTGGTATAAAATTCATGTACTTTTCCAGTGAAATTAAATAAAATTATTTAAATTTAAATACCTCTACAGTAAAATTGAAGTAAATTATCGAATATGATGTACCATACATAAATTTGACATTACACTTGTACACTAAATTTCATAAACTAGTTTATAAATAAAAGCTTCCAATAAAAATACACTAAATTTCAAGCAGATTTTTTTCACAGTGAAAAATATGTTAATTCTATATCAACTTGCAGATCACTTTAATGTAATATTAATAAAATTGTGTGGTAAATAGAATCGAAAATATTTTTAGACTATAGAGGTGTTCTTAGATAATATAAATTTCAAAGTAGAGGTCGTCTAAACCCATATTTGCATCGAAAGTAACGTTAGTACTCAAATTCAGGTTTGTTTGGCATCCCCTCCAGCATTTATTCCCAGCTTCTCATCATTTCCACCCCAAATCGCATCCTTATCATCCCCTAGAGCATTTACAAAGACGTTATGTCGCGTTTAATACGTATGTTCCAAGACACAGAGACAGTTATGTACATCTTGAAGGGAATGTTGTAAAAGATATCAACCAGCAGATTTTTGTTCGAGAGCGCAGGACGGTCGTGATTCCCCATTTCGTGATATCTTGTATTTTTAGCCGAGCTCCAGACGATTTGCGCGGCATACTGGAACAGATTATACGCACTCGAGGGTGATAAGTTTGATATCGAGAGGAAAAATAGATTGAAAGACTTTGAGGTAACTAATGGTGATTGTGGTCGAAGATTTTTTTTTTTCTTGTTGACCGATTATTAAGAAATATATAACCGATTATTATGAGTTCAAGAGTTCGGGCACTGACAAAATGTGTAAAACTCACGGAGGTCAATAAACACGATGGAACTGCCAATTAACAATAATAATTATAAAAAAATGCAGTTATTGTAAAACCTTGAAAAAAATGGACCCCTTTTTATTTAAAAAAATCTACTTTTTTGTATTTCCATCGTTCCGTGCGTTCACGCTTTTCACGCAGTCCTCACAAAAAATGTACACATACACACACACACACACACATACACACTTACAACTACAACAACAAATAAACAGCAAGTCAAATTTTTTTTTTTTCGTTTCATCGAAAATTTTGAATATTATTTGCCTCTCTCTCTCTCTCGCACCTTTTTTTTAGTTGTTGCGGATCAGAGCCGCGAATGCTTGGCCAGAACGTGACGTGAACGTGATGAAAAAGTGCTTTCTCTCGGCAATTAATAAAAATAAAAAAAGAATAAAACAAAATGCGTTCACCAATTTGCGCTTCTGCGATATGAGCTAATATCGTGTTCTCGTTACCGTGGAAAATAATCCACGGAAATGAGGATATAATAGCGTCTCGTATTCACGATATATCGCTGATTCCCCAACGTGTTTCTTGTAGAGGACTTGAAGGAGATTTGCCAAGAGTATTATGACCGCGTCTACGTTTGTGAGGGTCAGAAGTGGGATTTGGAGCGTGAAGTACGGAAAAGGGACTACGAGGTACAATATACAAACCCTCCATCGAACCCGATTACAAATTCCGAGGGCCGAGCTATTATTTTCCAATTACGGCCAATTGCGAATTTCGAATGTTTGGCCAATTGAGAATTTCGAATGTTCTGCCAAGTGCAATTAAACGCAAACGGAGAAACGCTTGGCTCTCGGTATTTTCGATACTGAAACTCCCATATTCAGCGCGAGTCTGACTCCGGTTTCGGACATGTTCTATTTCGACGATATTGCGAGGATGATAACCAATTATTAAGAAACAACGAAAAAATACCTATATAAAACATAGAAAAAAAACGGTGCAAATAAACCGAAAAAGAGAGCAACGCCCGAATGACACCACAGCCAATTCTCTCAACGAACTTGGCCAGTTTTGCATCTCGCCTGTCCTCTTTAGTTTTTTTTTTCCCGTAAAATGTCCCACTTGGAGTGGTTAAAAAAAATGCCTCATCGGTATTTTGACTTAGCTGCTAATAATGATTTTTTTTATTCAACACATGAAAAAAATTCACTCTAAAAGGCTAATCTTGAATAATTTTTTAATTTTTTTTCATCTGCCGTGAAAGTTTAAAAAATGTTAATAAGGATGATTTTTAAAATTCGGTGATATTTTTAAGGCATTCATAACGAAAATAGTCTTATGACTATATTGGTTGTACAAAATTTAACGTTATTGCAAAACTTGGATTGCACGCACAATTTTTGTGTATTTATTAAACCCAAAAAAAATTAAACAATGCATATCAAACGTTTTAACACCATGGAATGTACGTTTGTTCGAACTTTATCTTGTTAACTTTTACGAGGGAAATATTGAAATATAATATTCAAACAAACGGTTTCATTTTTCATTTTTCAAACCATTATTACTAAACAGTCTTCAATTTTCCAATATATATCAGTTGTCATCAATTTTTAATAAATGCCATGGGAGTAATAAATGATTAAAGATTAGCTGTTTTGGGTGAATGTGTTTTTGTTTGTGATGAGTAATGAAAATCTCGTTGAGCAGCTTGATAAAAAAAGTAAGTTATTAGAATCCTTTAACGTCCCATTTAGCGACAATATGTTATTTAGACAAAAAAACATTTTTCGACAATATAAATTGCCATCATTCGCTTTTCTCTCTTTCTCGCTGACACTCTCTTTCTCTCTCTCTCTCTCTATCTATCTATCTACATCTATCAATATTTGGACCCTCACCCTTCATTATTTTTTCTATCTCTTCCGTATTTTGTCAATCACATGAAAACAACGCTATAGAGCATCATCCAAGCTTTCCACTAATGAAGCACCGTATTTGAGAGAGAAAAATTTATAAAATTTTGTTTGCTGTTCTCCAATTTATTCAAAGATGCTCAGACTGTTTTACCATGTGTCGTGTGTGTACGGTGCAAAATCACTTTGTCTCGTTGGGCCCTGAAAAATATTTGTTCCTCTGGCTCATAATGATTTTTCAACTTAATCTTGACTCATGCGGAAATGATTTATTTTGCTAACAACTGCATGGCTTTAAATTGTTTTTTTTTCATCCTCGATTCTAGTTGCAGCGCTTACGGGCTAAGCCTCTACGTCTCATGGAATAACGATTCATAATTTCCACGACATTTTTATTTCATACTTTTTTCATTTTCCATATTTTTAATATTATTTTACAACCGCTTGTATCGCGCGCTTACAAAGTGTCGCGCTTTATATTAGTTAGTAATATTAGTGTTAAAAAAAAATTTTTAAACAGGTTGGAAGCAGGCGAGAATTTTTTTTTAAGTCAGGGACTTATAAATTGTTATTCCACGCAATAATATATATATATATAGACATACAAATATATTTATATATATATATATATGGAAATTATCGAAATCATAAATGAACCGTATTACACATAAACCAGCAAGCAACCCCCTTTACGTACTGTCGCCCCCCAAGTGATCCTCCTCTTCCACGTACTTAAGACTCTCACAAAGATGGACGCGTGTGAAATTCTTCATTTTTGTTTTGTCCGTTTCGTTGACTCCCGAGAGAGAGAAAGTGAGTGTTGTATATGATTGCACCATTCACGTATTTACAGCAATGTTAGGCGTCCCGTCTCGTTCACCTGTCGTTTTGTAAATAACACGACGAAATTTATGTAAATTCATCACGTCGAATTATTGTACAATAGTGAAACGCGATTATTGCCATTTTTTTTTTCTTTTTTTTTTTTCTTGTAATTTACCTCCCACGATTTTTAAATGATTTTGCACCAAACCACACACCAGCACCAACCAAATATCCAACGTTTTTTTTTTTTTTGGTCATGTGTTTAACCCGATGTTTAATATAGCATATTTATATGTGTAATACGTACGTATACGGATATTCGAAGGATTAGATAGCGGCTGACCAAGACCGGCCGTCACCCCTCGACTATGACAATAAAATCGTCTTTCGACACCCTTAGAGCCCTGTACCGAATTCTGGACCGTCTTTGACTCGATCTTGACTTGGTATGCACCTCAAATGCTCTCAATTCATGTACCTGCGTCGTCAAACCGACATGAGCATTTTTAAATTCCATTTTTAAAATCCAACATATTTCCTGATCCAACGCAAAACTATATTCCTCCCTAGAAAGCAAAAGCAATTTTCATCGACCTATAATTCGCGATCCTTACCAGTGATCTCCATCCTTGCATGTTTTTTTTTTAAATAATAAGTGGCAATGTTTGCTATTGTTGCTTCGATGTTACAAAAACAATGATATTAATTTGTGTGTTTCAACGCAGCAGAATTAACACGCTGATTTTAAGTACGCGTACATTTCCGACCAAAACTTGGATTTTGTACGAGTTTCGGTATTTTCTGACAAAAAAAAAAAAGAATTTGAGGATATAAACGTCATTGAAGATACTAACATTGATTTCGTATATTAGCAATGCCAAAAATAGTAATTCAAGCAGTTTGAAAATTAATACTAGATTTTTTAACCCTTCCATTTGTTGTTCTTGTGGATTTTAGCTATGATCCTATAAAACTGTGGGATCCATACTTTTTAAATTTTCTATGAAAATTCACGGGTTTTGAAAAATTTCACAGAATGAAAGAAAGTGATTTCAAGAGTGGGGCTCAAAATAGCGAGTGACCAGAATAGCGAATGGCTAAAGTAGCGAATTTTGAATGAAGGAACGTCGAATGTAGAATGGCCAGAATTATGGAATTCGCTTCTTCAGCCATTCGCCATTTTTGTCATTAGCTATTTTGGTAGTATTTTAATAAGATGAAGAATAAAAATGCGAATGACTGAAATAGCGAATTCCATAATGATGACCATTCTAGGTTTAGACGTTCCCAATTTCGAAATTCGATATTTTAACCATATACTGTTTTGGTCATTCGCTATTTTGAACCCCACCCGATTTCAGCATTAATGACCAATTCTAGATAAAATGTTTTATCTTGCTAAAAATCGCGAGAATTCATTTCATGGAAAAAAAAGTTTTTTTCTTGTACGTATTTGAAAATGTTGATTCTTAATTTTCCATGATATTCTTCTTACTCTCTTTAATGGCGTTATTTTTGTAATATTATAATTTTTTAAAATAATTTTTTGTTCGGAAATGTACGTATAAAACAGGAAATTATTAAATATTGACTCTTTCACTGTGCTTCGGTTTGCGCCTGTGATTCCCTTGCCACTATGTCCAATTCTATTTACGTTTTAACGCGCGAATCGCTCGCAATACACGTTGAAGTGATATCACGTACTAGTTATTCTAGTGTTTATTTATGGCGAGGGCTTCTGGCCGAGTTCCAGTCTCTATGAATAGCATGCTCGTGCGAGTAATGCAATTTTCGTGAGATTGGTACTATTACAAAAAAACAAAAAGTAATTAATAAATGTTAATAAAAAGCACCAGCTCAGCGTAATAAAATTTGTTGCAAACGCTTCTTACGACAGCTGCGATATCGTAACAGAAAAAAAACCATCTAATTCCATTCTTTCTTTACCCAGATCTCCGAGCTGAACAGCCAGGTCAACGACCTCCGAGGAAAGTTGTAAGTTGAAATGACCAACGGATAGCTTAACATCTTATCGATTCACGTAGTAGTTAAGGTTTATTGCAAATAAC
This sequence comes from Tromatobia lineatoria, assembly GCA_949699805.1. Taxonomy (NCBI): domain Eukaryota; kingdom Metazoa; phylum Arthropoda; class Insecta; order Hymenoptera; family Ichneumonidae; genus Tromatobia; species Tromatobia lineatoria. Next base: position 2,611,190 of record OX453050.1, on the reverse strand, counting down.
AAATATTTTTAGCATGAAGCCTACCCTGAAGAAGGTCTCCAAGTACGAAAACAAATTCGCCAAACTCCAGAAGAAGGCGGCCGAGTTCAACTTCAGAAATCAGCTGAAGCAGGTTAAGAAGAAAGAGTTCACGCTCGAAGAAGAGGACAAGGAGGTAAGAAAATTTTTGATAAGAAATTTTTTTAAATTATGGATGTATGGAAATTATTTCGGCTGGACAGACGAAAAATTTCTAAATATTTTTCGAAATTTCTCAACGCAGCTAATTTGTAATTGGCGATACAGGTAAAAAAAGGTTTCAACTTCTGTTATCATTACAATACGAGAGAGTTGATAACATGGTTTTCTCTTTACCTATTACCCTGCAATCTAAGCTTTAATGTCTTATGTCCAACTGTGTCGATTTTGTGGCTTTTTCACGTTGTCTATGTGGATTTTAATCCAAAACATACATTGTCAATGCTACCATGTGTACATATGGGACATTCCATACCGATTCGACCTGGGTCATACCTTCGACCTCTCGGATTTGATCGACAATTTTTTATATGATTGGACCAATTTCATAAAGTAGTTAAGAAAAAAATTCCAGTTTTTTTAAAATTAGTGTTTTTTGTTTTTCTACGATTTTTCAAAGCTCACATACCGTTAGCCCAGATTAAAAAATCTGAAAAAATTGCCAAGAATTACGCACGAAATGACAACATTTTGGAGCCTAGACTCAGAATGGGCCGCGATTCGCTTGCGTTGAAAAAATATATTTTTCTTTAAAAAAAATATCGAAAAATTAGTAACCGTTTCTAGTATATTTTTGATTGTGAAATAGCACTTCCTAGGATTGAATTAGATTTTTCCAAGTGATTTATCCTCCTTAAAAAAAATCGTCGGATATCAGTAATGACTCTTCATAGAAAGATATGTTCGTCAAAATATAAATATACGTATGCTTTTCGTAGTTTTAGTATCAGAGAACTTAGCATTGACGTTCGAAAGTGAGAAACATTTTCTTATTTTACTCGTCGACACGATAGAGTGACAAATAACCACCGTTGTTGAAAAAAACTGAAAATTGGAATTTTTCTATTTCTATAAAAATCGCGAAATTTTTTTCCTTATCCGAAAACAAAGCTCCTCGACAAAAAAGCAATATTCTAGAAACAGTCGATAATTTTTCAGCTTCTGTAACTTAATTTTTCAATATTAAAAAAAATGGAAGCAATTTCCGTCCCGCTCTGGTTTTAAGCTTAAAAATTTTTTTCATTTCATTCAGAATTTTTGCGAATTTTCTCAGATTCTTCAAGTTGGACTAGAAAAATGTTACCTTTGGAAAATCGTAGAATAACAAAAAAAAATTTTAAAGTCTAAAAAAAAATTTCAAGTCCTTATTGAAGTTGGTCCAATGATATAGATAATTTTCGACCAAATCCAAGAAGTCGAGGTTCCGACGCGGTCCAATCATCATAGGATGCCCCGTATATGTGTGTGATGACGTTGCTCACTCAAGGATATTGAAATACATTGAATCGCGATGATACACGATCGAAAAGTTACCATCATAAAACGATCAATTTTCTTGACGTGGGTTACAACGTCGGCATTTACACTCTTTTTTCTAATTGTCACAGCCAATAGTTATGACTCTAGGCTATGTGTTGTTCTTATCATTCACAGCCCAAGAAATCGGAGAAGGCAGAGTGGCAGACGAAGAAATAATTCACTGATAAAGTTTCAGAACACGAAACAAATACACGATATCCCAAATCATAATATTGAGAAATGAAAAATTCAGTCCACCACGTCTTAAATCAATAAAAAAAATAAGCGCATACTGTGGCTAAATATTTGCATCACATTTTTGGTTTTTTAACACTTATATCATTATTCTTTTAATCGACAAATTAATTACCACCGCATACGAGAGTGATAAGGTGAGAATGACTCGCTCACTACGTACACATTTTTAACAGGCGCACGCGCTTAAACTTACACCAAAACATACACTGTTAAAAATATTAAAGGTAAAATTACTATACAGTGCAGAAAGCTTTTCTACACTAACGGGTATAGAAAGTTACTACAGAAGTATACCGTAAAATTTATGTAAAATTCGGTCGAAAAGCGAATTAATTGATTAACGTTAGTGATGCTATATAGATGTCAATGACCGTCAAGTTACCGTCATTTACATCTGCATAGATGCTACCTGTGACCGTCATTTCACATCTATACAGATGGTATGACAATAACGTGACCGTCATTTTACAACTATATAGATGTTAGATGTGACTGTCATTTTACGTCACTAATTAACGTCTGGTAAATTTGTCACAGAAGGCGTATCGATTAAGAATGTATAATAGGTACAGTCCCGCCAAAAGTGAGTTTCAGAGACAATTTCGATCCGTTCCCGATGGGATAAAAATCGAAAAAAAATAATGCTTATAAAACGTGCTGAACAGATTGATTTCGCATAGTAATAATCCCAGAATGTTATTGACAGATTGGCGAAAAAAACAATTGTTCAACAAACAATCAGTCAACCTAACTTTTTTTCTAATGAAAATGATATGTTAATTCATTTGGATGCATACGCATTTTTTCAGATTTTTTTCTTTATTTTGATTTTGATTTCTATTATTTTGAAAAATGCGCAGAATATAACAAATTTTGGATATGCGTTCTGCAAAAAAATCTTGAGTGTAGTAGATGGTTTTATGCCGAACACATATCCAAAATTCGTTATTTCGCGCACATTTTTGAAAATAAAAACAATCAAAATCAGAATAAAGAAAAAAATCTGAAACAATTCGTATGCATTTAAATAAATTAACATATCATTTTTATTGGAAAAACAGTTAGCTTGACTGATTGTTTCTTGAATAATTGTTTTTTTCACCAATTTGTTAACAACATTTTGGGATTATTAATATGCGAAATCAATATTTTCAGCACGTTTTATGTGCATTGTTTTTTTCCGATTTTTATCCCATTGGGAAGTGATCGAAATTGTCTCTGAAACTCACTTTTGGCGGGACTGTACGTATCATACATCCTTAATGTACTGTATACTTAATACGCCATACACTGTTAAAAATCCGGTGGTGAAAACAACACCAAGTCGGTGTCTATATATGTCCACACCAATCGCGGTGATAATGAGCGGTGTTAAACAAATGGTGTTGAAATATGATGACGCGCGCGATATTCTTTGTATGGCCTCCTCACCACGCGAGTGTCACACTGAGAGAAAAATCTGGTAATTCTGAAAATAATATAGTTGGACTGACGATAATCTAACTATAAACTATAATTCCCAGGAGGAACGTCTATATTTTATGGCGAATATAAGAAAATAGTTGGATCAACAATTCCCAGGGGGAACGTCTATTTTTTATGGTTATAGCAAATATAATTATAGTACCAATTATCAGAATGATAATAGTTTCAAAAACTATTCTAATAGTTTTAAATATGCCGTTTTGTTGCATATACGATTTCAACGTTTGTTTCCAATAACTTTGCAAATATCGTTTATTAAACCACATTATCATCGCTTCAACCATAAAACATTGCAAGCCTACCTATATTCGATTTACCATGTGAAATCGTTAAATAAACGATATGCTTTTCTCTCAGTGCAGTCACTCCGATCTGTGCCGATTCGTCACTAGCGAATGTTAACCGACACCGCTCACGGTGTAAAAGTGACGAATTGGTGTTAAAAAAAAAAGTTAACACGGAAATAGATTTAACGAAACCGCTCGTGTTAACTAAACTTCCTACACGGGTTTAGTAAAAATACAATACACCAAATTACTATACAGTTTATAAATTTTCCAAATATTTTTTACAGTGTGATTCATTAGATTTCGCAGCAACTATTCTAAAATGTTTTTACACCTCTTTTCAGTTCTGCCGCCAGAAAAACTTCACAGCCAAGCTTCAAAAACGATGTGTAGTTGATTGTTGTTCTGTCCAAAGACTCGATAAGACGTCAACGATTAGTTGACAATCGAGCAACATGTTGTTCAATGTTATTAATGTAATAAATGTATCGGTCGACGGATTCAACTGAAAATAATTGGAAACAATTATTTCGTCGAATCTGAAGGATCGTTACATGCTTTTCATCACTGTCCATGTCCGTCTTGACTAATCATGTTGCTTTTTGCATTATGTTCGCAGAGCGCGTCAAAAGAGAAGGTAAAACCCTCAAACTAGTAACGGAATGTTATTATTTTTTAATTTTTCTTCTGAACAATTCTAGAGAAAATGGTGGCTAGCACACATCGGAATGACCTAACGTAGTTACGAGTTAACGAAAGCACTCTGCATCCAGAAAACACCGTTTTTTTGGCAGTGCGTCAGTTGTACAGAGACTATCTCTACACATATCCATTCGTCACGCCGAGTTCGACACTTATTTTTACTCTACACGATTAATCCGCACGAAATTCTACACAAGTAGAGTAGTTATGTAGATATTCGACCAATAATGAATTCAACGAACATTAACAGTCGATAATAGCAATACTCACGTCGAAACATGACACGGTGACACTTGTGCATTACAAAACTAAGTTCTGGGTTAAGTTTTGTAAGGTACAAATATAACCGTGTCATGGTTTAACGTGAGTATTGCTACAATGGCCCGTCAATTTTTCTTGAGTTCTTTATTGGTGGAATTTCTACATAACTACTTTACTTGTGTACAATTTCCCATTGTTCTGTTTTTTATATTTACAATTCCGTCGTGAAGATTAAGCGAATGGAGTAAAAAAATGTGTCGAACTGGGCGTGACTAATTAATGTGTGTAGAGATGGTTTCTGTAGAATTGACGCACTGTCGTTGTTTTTGTTATAAGAATAATAATAATTGCTTGCCCTGCACATTATTTGTTTCGTGACTCTCTGATTATCGCATTTTACATGTTTCATCAATGTCGCCTTACACCGAGAGAAAGATATTCTTGAGAGAAGGAAATGGTACCTTGAAATAATAGCAGATTTTGAAAAAATATTTATTTCCATCTATTTAGATATTTTAACTGCAGCAAAAATGATGATGCTGAAGCTTGCAACGTTGGAATGTAACGAAATAAATTTTAAAAAATTCTGATTACCTTAGATCATTATAAAAGATACAAATAATAATGATTTCAATTATGGAAAAATTCTGATTACCTTAGATCATTATAAAAGATACAAATAATAATGATTTCAGCTATGGAAAAATTCTGATTACCTTAGATCATTATAAAAGATACAAATAATAATGATTCCAATTACTAGCATTGACAATGAAGGTTATCTTGGGTTACGGCGTTCCTTAGAGGACGCTATTCTCGGTTTTTGTTATTTGTTTTTTTAGGTCGTTGTATTCCAACGGTACAAACTCCAATGACATAAAAAATGTCGATAATCGAGTAAATGAATTGCAACAGGTGAATCGGCTGTCGCATTATCGCAAAGGGAACTCAGTGGCCTGAGAGTAATGGTAAATTCAATGGTTCTGCAATTTCACCTTTTCTTCTTTTACCTCGATAAAAAATTCCACTTGGCAAATATGAAAGTGTACATTTTTCAAAAGTGCAATTTTCGTTAATTATCAAATTTATAGGTGCAAACATTTTTCAAGGATGTAGGAGCGCGATAGGGTGCTCAACTTTCTAAAAAGTGAGAATTCAGAGAGAAATTCGAACACTTCTCGATGGAATACAAACCTGAAAAAAATTAAGCATACAAAAGGTGCGGGAAAGATGAATTTTGAATATTAATAATTGCAAAATGATATTAACAAATATGTGGAAAAAAAATTGTTCAACAAATTATCCGTCAGCCTAACTTTTTCGTCGAATAAAAATTATTCGTTAAAGTTTCTGAATACGTATGAATTTTTTCAGAATTTTGTCTAATGTTTGAAAATTGCGGTTTTTTTCCCTTGTATATCAGCTGTATTCGCGAATCTATTTGATCAATCGTTTGGAAACTTCTTGGGTATGATTGGTGGTTTTGTAAGGAACAAATAAAAAATTAGCGACTTAACATGCATTTTTTAAGAAAAAGAAATTCCAAAAAAACGAAATTTCGATAATTAGAAAAAATTCTGAATAAATTCATACGTTTTCAGAAAAATTGATAAATCATTTTCATTCGACAAAAAAGTTAGGTTAACTGGTAATTTGTTGAACAATATTATTTTCATCTATCTGTTAATAACATTTTGCAATTATTAATATGCAAAATTAATCTTTTCCGCACCTTTTGTATGCTTAATTTTTTTCAGATTTTTCTTACATCAGGAAGTGTTCAAATTTCTCTCTGAATTCGCACTTTTGAGCGCGTTGAGTGGTCCATTGCGCTCTTACATCCTTAAATCTCCAGCATTCATAGAATGAAGGTCACACTGCACTGACTGGAATTTTCCAAGACCCAATCATGAAATTACAGAACCATATAATTTTCATCATCATTAGACCTAGAGTCTTGAAAGTCGTCAAATAAATTTATATTTAAAATTCTGATTCAAAATATTTATAATTTGCTAACCAAATAAATTCTTATCTAAACGGTGAAACATTCTTCACTTATGATCTAAATGCAACAGTTGATTGAAACACATAAATAAATATTCAGTTGCATCGATGCAAACCTTATGAATATATTTTTCCACATTGAATCAATGAAATCTTTTTTCTCGGTGTAGAAACTTTAGTTACAACGCAAGCATTTGCATACAGCATCTATGTTTCCCTCCAGTGTGATTCCAATATAAATTTGTCTTAATCCACCCACGAATCTGAAAAAAAAAATTATTAGTCGGTAGAACAAAGAAAAAAAACTAAAATTTATGACGTAATAGTTGGGAATATGCTAATCCGTGATTTTCTCGTTTTTGCAGAAGAAGCCTGACTGGTCGAAGAAGGGCGAGGAGAAGAAGGTAAAGGAGGAGGAAGTCGAGGCATGAGCGAGACATTCACCCAAAAAAAAAGAATTCACTCTGAATGAGAGAGCGTCCAAGATTCATGCCACTATCCGAATAACTCCCAATCAAATGCAATTTCGTTTTATTATTATTTTTTTTCTCTCGTTATCCTACTGTTCGTGCAGTTCCAGAATAATTTCATTCTGTCCTCATATACATCTATATATTTTTATCAAATGTATCGTCAGACCAAAGTTGCGAAACCTCGTTATTAAGTGACCCCCTGGAACCTATTTAATTAACCCAACTTGTAATTGGTTAAACCTTCGTCTGTTGTATTATAAGGAAAGAAAAAACAGATCGAAAAAAGAAATTTCTCAAATTATCGGCAGGGGACCGACTCTACACCTCCCAAGTCTACACAAAGATAGGTCTACACAAAAAGTCGACACAGAAAGACTGTACACGCAGACAGCTCGACACCGAAAACTCGGCACAAAAAACTCGACACCAAAAACTCTGCACGAAAAACTCGACACCGAAAAGTCAACACGAAAAACTCGACACGCCGAAAAGTCGGCACAAAAAACTCGACACCGAAAACTCAACACCGAAAAGTCGACACTTCGATCGATTTTGGGAAATTTTAAGGCCCTATCCGATGTGATATTTTCCGTTAATTACAATTTTTATTTTATTCGGTGCGTAAAACGTGGTTTTATTTCATTTTTAACCCACTATTTCGATGTATTTTTGCCAGCAGACAACGAATATGTTATGTTTTTGAAAATCGTGATATTTTTCACTGAAAACCCAGAAATACATTACTTTTTTCATTTGAAACAAAATATGATCTATTCAGATATCCCCTTGAACGATAGTATCATACTAGTGCGACAAAACTTTTTTTGACTTGTGCAGGAATCTCAAACTTTCTGCTCTTGTAGTGTAATATACTATTTCGCGCGAATATCGTACCTATTTTTATTTCACGACGTGTGTAAACAAAGTTTCACGCACGCTTCGCTTGCGCAATCGCGATTTGCCCACAGAGTGAAATAAAAATTGTAATTAACGGAAAATTTCACATCGGATAGGGCCTTAAAATTCCCCAAAATCGATCAAAGTGTCGACTTTTCGGTGTCAAGTTTTTCGTGCCGACTTTTCGGTGTCGAGTTTTTTGTGCCGACTTTTCGGCGTGTCGAGTTTTTCGTGTTGACTTTTCGGTGTCGAGTTTTTCGTGCAGAGTTTTTGGTGTCGAGTTTTTCGTGCCGAGTTTTCGGTGTCGAGCTGTCTGCGTGTACAGTCTTTCTGTGTCGACTTTTTGTGTAGACTTATCTTTGTGTAGACTTGGGAGGTGTAGAGTCGGTCCCCTGCCAAATTATCTCTAATACATGTTGTTAATAATTTTACCGTTTTCTCATGTATCCTAATGTACACCCTGCTGGACTCTTCGTCCGTCGAGATGACAGTGATTTGGTTTTCTCGTCGGACATTTAGTCATGGATTTTACTGATACTTGAAATTTGTTATGTATAAGAAAGAAAAATGGAAACATCAACAACAAGACTCTAAAAAAAAAAGAAGCAGTTAAAGAAAAACGTAAATGTGTTTTTGTGTAACCCAATATCCCCTGAATTTTAATCATTCCATTTACAGGATCAACGGAGCTAAAATTTGACTCGTTTCTCATCTTTCGCGTTGGGGCGGTGTTAAAGTTCCGAATGGTAAATACACGAAGGCTTAAAACTCCGAAAATTAATATCTCACCTACATTTTTGACCAAAATTTTTTTAGCGAATTCCGTCAAAAATGTAGGTGAGATATTAAATTTCGAAATTTTAGACCTTCGAGTATTTACCATTCGAAACGTTGTCTCCGAGAAGCAAGGGAATTGGGGTTAAAGTTCCGAATAGTAAATGAACGAAAGTCTAAAATTCCGAAACTTGAAAACTCACCTACATTTTTGACGAAATTTGCTAGGAAACATTTCGTCAAAAATTCAAGTGAGATATAAAATTTCGGATTTTTTTACCTTCGTGTATTTAACATTCGGAATTTTAAACCCACCCCTTCGCGTTGATGTGAATCCACTTATAGCCAATTAACGATTTTTTAAAATCTCACGTGTAACTGTCGTATCCACTAACTTCCGTTTCTCCAATCGTCGAGTTTTATGGGTAATCGATGTATTACCGAGCTTATAGACTCGCCTAGCTCGTCGCACGCTAGACGAGACTGCGCACATCCGAGTTGCGAGGCTCGATGAAAACACATTTGATTGCATAAAATTCGAGGCGGGGGGCGGGTAGAGGGTGACGATCGAGGAAATGGTCCACGGATCGGTAGGTACGATACTAACGAGTTTTCGCTTAATAACGATTCGCTACAGGGTTTCCCTTGTTTGTCACTGAATAGGAGCTTCAACATATAAATATATATGTATTCGCTATGTAGAATATTAGAAACGAGTCTGGCATGTCATTGACGGGTTCGTCGCGGTGCGTTTGCTTGCGTATAAGGGCGAGGGGGTAAAATGAACTTAAGGTGGGGGGAGGGCAATAGTAATTGGCAATAATCGTAAAAGAAATCCGAAAAAATTCACAACGGAGCTTTTTCTTACACTTAATAACATATTTTGGACTGAAGAAATAGCATCAATTTTTCAGCACTGTCGATTTTTGAGAACAGGAAAAAAAATTATAGGAAAAATCTGCAACGTTCGATTGTTGAGAATAGTATGCAAAGTACGGAAAAAAATGGCAGGTCAGATTTTAGTATTGAAAATGGTAGGAGAAGATGCATTTTTTCGAATCAAGGGCAATACTTGTTTTATTATCAAGTGCTACTTTTTTTTTACGTAATGTGCAGTTAAATTGGTACCAATTAGGTCCTGATATATCAATAGCTCTGATGGATATTTCCGGGGATATGATTTTTTGGAAATTTATTTAGCATTATTTAGAAATTTCAACGTGCGAGGCGTCTAATTAAATTAGCGAAAATGAAGCGTGAACACGATTGGCAACGAAAAAAGGGTCATACAAAACGGGTGAATTCTGATTGCTTTGTAAGTTTTATTCCTATCGGTAGCATATAGGCTTTCTAACTAAACGTAGGTCACTATAATAATTTTAAAAAAATCATATCTCTTGAAAAATCTATCAAAACTATTAGGATTACAGGACCTAATTTATATCAATTTAACTGCACATTATAAAAAAAGTGGCTTTTAAAAATTAAAGAAAATTCATCTCCCTCGATACAAAAAAAATGTATCTCCTCCTACTAATACTAATTTTTGATATTTTTCCCTGCCAATTTTTTTTCGTGCTTTGCATATTAATCTCAACGATGAAGTGTGGCAGATTTTTCATATTATTCTTTTTGCTTTTCTTAAATATCGACAGTGATAAAAAGTCATGGTATTTTTTCCGTCTAAAATATGTTATAAAGAGTAGAAAAAGGCATCTAGGTATTTTTTTTTCTGATTTTTTATACAATTTTTACCAATAGCCAACTCTCGTCGCGATCTCCCTCCCCTCCCGCCCTTCAGGGAATCCAAACCTTTGCAAACGATTATTTACAGCTTTTTGACAGCCTTTAATCTGAATATTTCTAAAAAAATGTTATGGAAACAGTGTTTAAAAAAAAAAAATCTTTAATTTTAATTTAACAAACGCGGTAAAGTTCACGAGCCGTGTAAATTTACTAGAAAAAAATGCTATTATTTTCTTTCTTTTTGGTCAAAGAAAAATGCTTTTACTCGTAAAATTTTTTTAAGTGTTTAATTACGTGCTAAAGCAAATAGATGTAAAAGTTTTTTTATTTCGGAGGTCCATAATACTCCACATCCTCGTCGACACCCATGGAAAAAAAGTATGCTAACTCGACATATTGAAAAATATATAAATAATGTACGTGGTGTTTTTCTTATATACTTTTTATATACTTGGCAATATCCAATATTTGGTCCAAACGTACATTTGGCGAATATACGTAAAGTACATTTTTTACACAATCGTTAGTACATCTGTCAAATACACGAAAAATATATTTATTCGGATATCCATACATATATCTGGCCAATATACGCAAAGTATATTTTTTTGTATATTAGTAGTATATAAAAAATGCATCAACTCATAAAATATAAAAACACGATATCTCGACCACCTAGATTTCTTATATCGATATAGAATCTAAACAATTTGGTCAAATATTCTTCTAACTGATTCAAGTGTTAAATATCTTCTTACATAAATATATGTATAATTTCTATAGAAAAATTATACATTCACATATATTTACGAATACATAAAATATAGATTGAGAATTATATGAAGAATATAAAAACGATATATTTTATTTCCCAAAAATATTTATGAACTAGTATACCATCGTATATACTTTATAAGTATACTAAAAGTTATATCTGATATATCAAACTTTTCGTCCAAAGTATAGTTGGTTTATAAAATATATACTTTTCAATATTTTTTCGAGTATACTTCTTTTCCATGGGGGGAGTTACTTTCATAAGCACGAAAAATTTGAATTTATTTCCAAGAATTTATCTTTTCACAGTTTATACGAAAATAGTGAAAAATCATTTTTGACGGGGACGGAGATTTTTTACCTCTCTGCCGGGTTTGTCCTCATGATCGTTTTCACCTCACTTGACATACCTTGTGCAATGATTCTCGGTGGTGGCGAGCACGTGTATTGCATGCATAGTGCAACACTATGTATCCAACCAATAGAACACATTGTGTGGGTTCACACATAATTAATTTTACGGCTCGTTCACGTTACTCTCATGTAAACGATCATTCCGTATATATTATGCATTCGCGTATTCGATTTGCCCCATACACTGTATATAGGACTTTCCAATTGGAGTCAACTTACGCGAGGCCATAATTTCCGGTGGTTTTTTTTCTCGATTTTCACGGTGACGGGCACTAAAAAGGGCAAATATGAAATTCGTTTACGAGTGTTTCCTCGTTATTCTGTGCTATTCTTCTTTGCATAAAGTCATTTCAAGTTCGAGGCGCTCGATGACTCGTTTTGCGTAGGAATGTCCCATACATACATGCCAATAAACAAATACGCGGGATTCACCAAAGTGTGTAATGCAAATGGTCTGGTCGATGTATTGTCGAGTCGAGTGTCCCTTTATCGTATTTTGTCTGCGCGCTAAATTAACAGTTTAAAAAAACACGATTGAAACCCGATGAAACGCATATAAACGAAAAAAATACAGCAATGGATTTTTTTTTCGTATCAAACGCACCGTTTCGAAGTGGGCACTTCTGTATCTTCACTTTTTCATTAGTTGATGTTATGATGCTTCGACTTGTCAGCCTGTAATATTTTTATGTTCTTAGATGGAAGTTTGGCAAATCGTAAATCGGGGTGTGAGTCGACTGATGCCGAAGATTTCGTTGTTATCCATTTTTCTATACGGAACAATCGAATATTTGATTCTCCCGTTACGCACGGTCGACTCATACCTCGAGTTACGATTTGCCAAACTTCCATCTAAGAAAATAAAAAAATTACAGGCTGGCACGTCGCATCGTAACATCAACTACACCCAGAGAAATGAGTCTGATGAGTTTATTTGAATAAATAATGTGGTGTATTTGGAATGAATGAAATCTCATTTCAATCAAATAGAGTCTATTTCGATCAGATGAAATTTTATTTCAATCAAATAGAGTCTGTTTCGGTTGAATAAAATATTATTAGGCCGGCCGTTAAATGAATTATTTATTTAATGTCCAGTCTAATAGGATTTTATTCAATCGAAATAGATTTTATTTTATTTGAAAAAAATAACATCTGATTGAAATAAATTCTATCTGATCTGAATAAAATAACATCTGATTGAAATAAATTCTATCTGATCTGAATAAAATTTTATTAATTTCAACTACACCCTAAAATCGATTCAAATAAACCCATTTCTCCGGGTGTAATGAAAACATTCAGCCAAAGTCAAAATAATATATTATCCTCCTTTTCGTTTGCGCTTTGATCTTTTTATCAATGTGTGCGAGGATTAAATAATAAATTGTTTTCTATGTTCTTAAGAATTTTGAATTTATCCAATTACAGGCGGCAGCAGCTGCGGCTGAGGCAGCGGCAGTAGCGGCCGCAGCCGCCGCGGCTGCGGCTCCGCCGACACCGGAACCTCCGGCGGAATCACCAGCACCGCCTTCGGCAACACCTTCACCTATACCGCCGAGCCCGACACCCTCACCAATTCCACCTCCTGCAGAACCTACACCTGCAGCACCCCCAGCAGACGCTGCACCTGCAGCTCCACCCGCCGATGGTGCTCCTCCTGCGGAAGGAGCGCCCGCAGCTGCACCTGCGGAAGGTGCACCACCACCACCAGCAGGTAAACGACGTTGTTTGAATTATTTAACCAATTTCTTCATACAATATTTACAAACTTTAGCAATACCCGCTCGAAAAGTGGACTTTTCCGGAGGGGGGACGTAAAGTGCTCGATTTCCAAACGCCGTGCGTAAAGTAAAGGTCGTGCGTTAATCACTTTACGCACGGCTACTTTACTTTCCGCACTCCCTTCCAGATGACACGCACCCAGAAAAAATATCTAGTTAACTGAACTAGAACCTACGCATCGGAAATAAATTTATTTATTTGAATGCTGAACTAATAGACTTGTATTCAATCTGGTGTATTCAAGCTGATGGCATCTGGAAGGGAGTGCGTAAAGTAAAGTAGCCGTGCGTAAAGAGATTAACTTTACTTTACGCACTCCCTTCCAGATGACATGCACCCAGAAAAAATATCTAGTTAACTGAACTAGAACCTACGCATCGGAAATAAATTTATTTATTTGAATGCTGAACTAATAGACTTGTATTTAATCTGGTGTATTCAAGCTGATGGCATCTGGAAGGGAGTGCGTAAAGTAAAGTAGCCGTGCGTAAAGAGATTAACTTTACGCACGGCTACTTTACTTTACGCACTCCCTTCCAGATGACATGCACCCAGAAAAAATATCTAGTTAACTGAACTAGAACCTACGCATCGGAAATAAATTTATTTATTTGAATGCTGAACTAATAGACTTGTATTCAATCTGGTGTATTCAAGCTGATGGAATCTGGAAGGGAGTGCGTAAAGTAAAGTAGCCGTGCGTAAAGAGATTAACTTTACGCACGGCTACTTTACTTTACGCACTCCCTTCCAGATGACATGCACCCAGAAAAAATATCTAGTTAACTGAACTAGAACCTACGCATCGGAAATAAATTTATTTATTTGAATGCTGAACTAATAGACTTGTATTCAACTCGAATAATTTTTTTTATTTGTAAGTAATACATCTGGTGACTAATAAATATATTCAAACCTAAGAAATATGTATTTGATTGCAATATGTTTTTATTAGTTCGTAGAAAAAAATATGTTTTAATGAAATACACATTTTTTCGTGTCGAAGTAAAATATATTTACGTCGAATAATTTATTCTTTCTGTTTACAATATACATAAATTTGTAAATTCATTCCAAATGGATCGAGTACCTTAGACAATTTTGAGTAAATCTATAGAATGATGTTATCACCGGTGATAAATAATAGTACGGAAAGTTGTCCGGGAGTCTGATAGTAGAAACCCTTTCACGGTTTTATTCAAAATCGTCCAAGGAACGTTTTAGGATCAACTTGAATTATGGACTGGTTATTTGGAGAATTTGTCATTGTCGATCTACAAACTGCAATTCCACCTGTAATTTTTGGAGTACGGCAAGTCGTCGGAGCTTCTGTCATAACAAATTTTCCATAAGTTCATTAAAGATTGTCCAAGGAAAATTGTGACATTAATTACAGCTATGGGCTGGTTAATTTAAAAAATTTGCCGTTGTCGGGAAACCTACGTGTAACTCGGCCTGTAGTTTGTGAAGTACGAAAACTTTTCCGGAAGTCCGGTGCTAATAAATCTTTCATAGGTTCATTCGAAATAGTTTAAGAAACATTTTAAGTTCAAATAAATCTATGGAATAGTTTTCTACAACACTTTACATGTGTTTAATGTTCGGATTGATTCGTGATCGAGCTGTTGGTAGACATTGACTTAAAAGTAATTTTTCTTAACTGAATTGCGTAATGATTTGTAATCAATTCGACTTCAATATTTATTCATTCAGGTAAAAAAATTATTACTTATTACAATTGGAGGTTACGATTACATTGCAACTGACAGTTGCTCAGACAATATATTTGATAGAGACTTCGTTATTGCCCATCGCTACAACGTTGCGAACTTTAGGTATATGATTTTTCAAAGATTTATCAATTTTCATTGCATCCGATCGGTGCAGTATGGATGAAGGAGATATTCATTTTATGTACTTTTTATGCCCCGCATAAAATATTCCGTTTACGTTACAGAAGGTGCGCCACCGTCGGACGGCACAGCTCCGGCGCCACCAGCAGAGGGAGCTCCACCGCCTGCAGACGGTGCTGCACCTCCACCGCCAGCGGATGGTGCTGCACCTCCACCTGCGGAAGGCGCTGCTCCTCCTGCAGAAGGTTAGGATTTAAATCGATAAATATTCGCCTGAGCTTTTGAATGCTCTGGGCTGGCCATGTGAGCAAATGTAATAATTGATATATAAATATATTTAAGTCGACACTTTAAATATATATTCAATTTAAAATGGAGGAAAAGTATATATATATATGTATATTTGGGCAATCCATCCAGTTTCGACCAGAATTTGACCTCGACATCTCCGATTTGGCTCGTAATTTTTTGTAGGCTTATCCAAATAAGCCTACAAATTGAGGGTCCAACTGTCAAATGCACCATAGTTTTTTTCTAAAGCAGTTTAAAAAAAACATTTTGTAAGTCGCATATCGAACGCTATAATTTACAAATCTACAAAAATTCTGAAAAACATTCTGTTGAATACCAACATTTACTAGCTTATTGGCAAAGTCGGTAAGATTTTTCTTTCTATAGTTTTTAATCTTTCTTCATTTCAAAAATAATTTTTTTTTTCAACCTTAACAACTATGAGAACAACATTTTGCCTCCTTTGGCTATAAGCTGGAAAATTTATATATTTAACAATTTTTAGATTTTTAGAATTTTCAGAATTTTTCCAGGTAGTTAAATAATGGCATTCGATGAAAAAAAATATTTTACAAAACTTGCATCGTTCGGAAATTTTTTTGAAAATCTGAAAAAATACTCAAAAATCCGGTTTTACATAAATAAACACTTAATCAATCGCCTAAAGTAGTTTAATTTGTTATTCTATTTTTTAATAATTGTTTTCATGAAAAAAGCTTGAAAACTATAAGAAGAAAAATCTTGCCCATCTCGGCTATAAGCTAGAAAATTTTGAAATTGCACGAAGTATTTTTCATTACCCAAATAACCATTAAGGTTCACGGTGAGACCACACAGGCACCACGAAACGGTACGGCGTGATGGCACGGTGCCGTTATTTGCTTTCGAATGTGTCGGCATAGTGACGGCACGGTGTGCTGAATCTGCATCAGTGCTTCCACAGCTCCAGTACGTCGTGCCACTGCAAGCCGTTATGATACCGTGCAGGCACAGTGCGTAATCGGCACGCCGTGCCTCCACAGTGCCGTTTTATTTGAAAGCAACTAACTGCACCGTGCAGACACGGCGTGCGGCACTGAACGACACGTTTTTCTATCTGGGTATTTAAAAAAAAATTTAATTATGGCATTCGATATGTCACTTAAAAAATACATTTAAAAAAAATTGCCATAGAAGAAAAAAAAATATACATATATATATATGGCGAATTGGAAGGTCCAACTAAGCCATAAGCCTACTAAAAATGACAAGCCAAATCGGAGAGGTCAATGTCAAATATTGTCAAATAACTACTTTGACCAAACGGTGTCGGCAGTAAAATTAGCAATCCTGCCTTCTTCCTTTCTTTAATTAAATATGGACAGGCTCTTCACTGAATTAAAGCTATTATGAACGAAGATAACATTCTAATTCTGAGTATTGTGAATAGGAGCACCAGCAGCACCCCCGGCGGACGGCGCGGCACCTGCAGCAGCACCAGCGCCAGCCGAAGGCACAGCGCCCCCTGCCGACGGTGCTGCACCACCGGCAGCACCAACAGAAGCTGCGCCACCAGCGGAGACACCAGCAGCTGCGCCCCCAGCCGAAGCTGCGCCTCCTGCGCCTGCGCCTGCACCTGCGCCTGCACCAGCCGATGGTAACTTTCGACGCTTATATATTCGCAAACGCCATGAACGTTCCGTCGTATTTATTCACGTTTTTTTGTCTTTTTATTTCAAAGAACTTGCAAATAACCAAAAAAACAACTTTTTACCAACTGTCGGTTACTTCTGCGTGACTTTGAGGTTTAATTTTGGTTAGAACATTGGTTTCTTTGTAGTTGCAATGGGGTTCTTTTTTGTTCCAAAGCAACAGTCGCTTTGTCGGTTACATTATGGTTGTTTTACGGTCAAGCAACTGGAAATAAGCCTCATAGAGACGGTTACTTGTATATGACCGTGAAGCAACTAAAGAATGACTGTTGTTCCGATCTGCTAGGGTTTATACTTATATATTTGCATAAGCCGTAACTATTTCTCCGTATTGCATTTACGTTCATATGTCTTTTTATTTTAAAAAACTTGATGACTTGGTGACTTTGAGGTTTGATTTTGATTAGAACAATGGTTTTTTTTGTAATTGCAATCGGTTTCTTCTTCTGTTCCAAAGCAACAGTCACTTTGTCGGTTACATTATGGTTGTGTTACGGTAAAACAACTGGACATAAACCTCATAATGACGGTCACTTGTATATGACCGTGAAGTAATTATAGAATGACTGTTGTTCCGATCTGCTAGGGTTTATATATATATATTTGCATAAGCCGTAACTATTTCTCCGTATTGCATTTACGTTCATATGTCTTTTTATTTAAAAGAACTTTTAAATAATCGATAAACAACTTCCAACAAACCGTCGGTTACTTCTGCGTGACTTTGAGGTTTGATTTTGATTAGAACAATGGTTTTTTTGTAATTGCAATCGGTTTCTTCTTCTGTTCCAAAGCAACAGTCACTTTGTCGGTTACGTTATGGTTGTGTTACGGTAAAACAACTGGACATAAACCTCATAATGATGGTTACTTGTATATGACCGTGAAGCAACGATAGAATGATTGTTGTTCCGATCTGCTAAGGTTTACACTTGTATATTCTCATAAGCCGTGAACATTTCTCCGTATTGCATTCACGTTCTTTTGTCAGTTTATTTCAAAGAACATTTAAATAATCAAAAAACAACTTCCAACAAACCGTCGGTTACTTCTGCGTGACTTTGAGGTTTGATTTTGATTAGAACAATGGTTTTTTTTGTAATTGCAATCGGTTTCTTTTTCTGTTCCAAAGCAACAGTCACTTTGTCGGTTACATTATGGTTGTGTTACAGTAAAACAACTGGACATAAACCTCATAATTGTAAGACCATTTTCTGCACTTTTCTATCTTTACTATCTTTTCTATCTGCTCTAACTTATTCTCTGTCTTAAATTTTCTTCTTTTTGTATGTTCACTGCTCAGGTCTTTAGGAGATTTAAATCTCAGGATCTCATAAATTGATATATAAATAAATAAATAAAATAATGATGGTTACTTGTATATGACCGTAAAGCAAAGATAGAATGACTGTTGTTCGGATCTGCTAGGGTTTACACTTATATATTCGCACAAGTCGTAACCATTTCTCCGTATTGCATTTACGTTATTTTGTTTTTTTATTTATTTTCAGCCCCACCGTCGTAACTCCGTTAAAATCACAAGTTCCGTTGACCAGGAAATCGCATCAGTCGTACATCATCGTCATCTACATCGTTCACGTTAAACGCTCATGCGTGCTGGCGCATATCGCAATGTCAGACGCAAATATATGCTTTCTCAATCTTTACCTACAATCTCTTTCGTCTTCGCGACATAAACAACAGCCAATACAGCAATCTCGTTATAATCACGAAATGTCAACTTTACCCATCAAATCGGAGGGACCAACCGGTTTCGGTACGGAAAAACCTTCCGACTAATCCTCGATCATCTTATCATACGAAATGTTATCATTATTTTCAATAAACGTTAGAAAATTGAATTAGCTGTCTCGATGTTGTTGTTTTTTTTTTTTCACTATTCACCATTGTTTAACTTCTCATTTTAGTTCATTTTTTTTAATATGTCCCTGACCGTAACTCGATCGAGCTCTCAAAAGCAATTCACCAAACGATATCGTGTTTCCTCGACTCATTTCAACATCGTTCTCTTATTTCGGTTCCTATTCTATTTCTCTTCCACATCCTCTTCCTCCTGTATAAACTCCCCGAATCTCCATAGAAAAACTCGTATTTCAGAGCTCTCTGTATATCCAAAGCAACAAGAACATCGAGATGCATCTTTCACATTCGAATGCAGCATAACCGCCATTCGTACCAACCGTTGCTCGTACAATGGGGAACGATATAAACGCAAAGACGCTCAAGGTAAATGCATAAAAGTGGAAAAGGGAAGGGGGCTTTGCAAGGAATACTCCGAGAAATTCATTGAAATTATTATTATTATTATTATTACACCAGCAGTTGTCGTGACACGAAACATTTTTTAGAAAAGATTAAGAAATTTTAGAATTCATGTACACTCACGTAACTACTTACAAAACGTAGCTTTAAAAATGTATGATACGTACAGTCCCGTCAATATTGAGTTTCAGGGACAATTTCGATCACTTCGTGATGGGATAAAAATCGGAAAACAATAATGCATATAAAACGTGCTGAAAAGATTGATTTCGCATAATTATAATCCCAAAATGTCATTAACAAATTGGTGAAAAAAACAATTTCTCAACAAACAATCAGTCAACCTAACTTTTTCTTTAATGAAAATGATATGTTAATTCATTTGAATGCATACGAATTTTTTCAGATTTTTTACTTTATTTTGATTTTGATTTTGTCATTGTCCAAAATGTGCGCGAGATAACGAATTTTGGATATGTGTTTGGCATAAAACCATCTACTGCACTCAAGATTTTTTTGCAAAACGCATATCCAAAATTTGTTATATTCTGCGCATTTTTGAAAACAAAAAGAAATTTGCAAGATTCTACTTCGTTTAATTTTTTTTCATTCAAAAAATTATTTTTTGTATCAAATAATCTTATAAACTATATGAGACGAAAAATGTTGTCTACTTTGTCCCTATGCAGACAATACAGAGGCTCTCAGCTTACAACATGCTATAATAAATAACACCCAGTTGTAACGCCAGATCCTTTGTCAATACTTCAAAGACCAGTGGAACAAAATTCGTCTGTGAGTATCGAACGTGTAATTGTTGATACAACGGACGGTTGAAACGAAGTGTTCTAGAGTTTCAAGCGCATCCATATCACAGATCAAACATATCAAACAAAATGAAAAGTTGAAGCTTAAAAAAAGTGAGGTAAACGTTAAAAAGTATCTGTGAGTGCCGGTATAATTCTATCATTGATTTCCAGATTTTGCTTCCTCATAGAGAAAGCTTTGTTTCCATTAATTTTTTTTTAAATGTTTTAATGTCAGTATACTCAGAATGGACGAAAACGTCGAAAAAAGTGGTTCAGAAAAAATACTCGTATGTATTTGTGTGTCTGCGCACGCGCGTGTGCAGGACTTTGAAAATTCAATCACCTCTTACACAGGAATCGTTTGAGGGGTCGGGCTCAAATTTGGCAGGCAAGTGAAGAAATTGTCCCTCTTTGAATGTTGCGATTCGTTACTAAATATGAGTTCCTGTTTTGATCTTATGTAATTTGCAATTTGTTGTTGCAAAAAGGGCGTGGTCGCTTTAACTTTCGTAGAAGTTCGATTTAGCTAAATAGTTCTTCATCACTAAGGATACGTTCAAAGTTGTTTGGTATTGAATTGCGACGACATCGGAAAAGCAGTTCAGATTTTATAGAATTTTGAATTTTCCAAAGAATTCACATTGTCGTCTATTGTAACTTTTGCAAGACTTGAGATAGCGAGCTCAAATTTTGTATGTGAATGAAATAATATTCAGTCATTATCTCTATGTATATATTACAAAAAGTTCTCGACGCCGCCGCTGTGTGGTATATATAGGGAATTCCATGTCAGAAGGGCTCAAGCCCCCCTGGGCGGGCGATTTTTAGGTCTCGTCATGACCAATTTTTTTTCCAAAAAATTTCCAAGATTTAAAAAACTTCAAAAATTTAAAAAACTTCTAAAATTTAAAAAACTTGCAAAATTTAAAAAACTTGCAAAATTAAAAAAAAAATCAAAATTTTAAAATTTCAGATTTTTAAAATTCCCAAAATTTCCCAAATTTCAGATTTTTAAAATTTCCAAAATTTTCCAAATTTCCAAATTATTAAAATTTCAAATTTTTTGAATTCCAAAAATTTTTAAATTCCAATTTTTTTTTAAATTTCCCAAATTTTTTTAAATTTCCCAAATTTTTTTAAATTTCCCAAATTTTTAAAACTTCCAAAAATTGTCCGTCACTCATCAACTAGTTAAGGAAAATTCGCTTTTACTTTCGGAAACGTTCGAATAATAACGAAATACCGAAATAGAAAAAGCGAATTCACAACATGTATATTAACCTAATTGAAACAATAATGCAAAGTAGAACCACGCACAATGCTTCCTCATTATTTTTCGCTTTTTACAAAGCTTCCTCTACGAGAAAGCCAAAATCGATCAACGTATCTATGAGGATAGAGGTAACTTTCTAACAAGCTAAAAATAATGAGGAAGCAATGTGCAAGGTTCTACTTTCCATCTTTTTTTACCCTATTATTATGCAGGTGTTATTATTATTGTTATCATCACTGCATTGATGCAGCATCTGATTACTTCAACCGTAGTTTGTTTGGTTCAGTAGTTGGACCGTGCAGTTTCTTCATTGCTCTCTGTTATAACGATATCCGATTATTGAGTATATACATCTCGATTTTTTTGTGTAAAAAAGTGATGGGTACATTGGTATGGCAATTTGTCGAAGGAATATTCCCGATTCGGAAGAATGGAAAATGCGACGTATCGGTTTGCCCTCATTGTGACCGTCATAGGCAACAGCGGAGTAATCAAGTGGCTTGAAAGTATCGAGCTGCAACATAGAACTATACTGGAATAATACTGTCGAATTCCCTTCCTGTTCGTTCATTCGCAACAGTAGCTTGACCGGTCTCGGAAAACCGTGGAGCCGTGTGCGAAATTCGATCGTTGTACACAGACGGCATTATATTTTTATTTAAGTCAGCAGTACAGTGCTGTAGATATATTTTTCCTAGAAATTTTTACAAGCGGAAAAAGTTATGGTAGAGAATGTGGAAGGGCTATTCTAAAAACACATGCGCTGACGGAAACAAAATATTTCAGTACACAATTCACACCGAGAGAAAAGATTTCATTGATTCACGACAATCTTCTCCAATGACAAGAAATACTTCCGTTTCAATACTAACTTTTCATTAGACGATCTCAAGTACAATGAAAAGTAGTGACATTGGAATTTCGTTTTATATGCATTATTTTTTTCCGATTTTTATCCCTTCGGGAAGTGATCGAAACTGTCTCTGAAACTTACTTTTACCGAGACTGTACGTTTCATACATCCTCAATATGTCTAACGATAACATGTCTAAACAACACGTCAAAATAACATGCGTAGAAAATACTCGCGTTAAAATAACACGTCGAGAAAATACTAGCGTCAGAATAACATGAGTAGAAAACACTCACGTCAATCCTTAAATTCACATACCTGTTTCTTTACTTTTTTCCAGGATAAATATTTTCATTTCTTATTTCGCCGTCTGTGCAGATACACATATTCACTCATCCCAAAAGGTTTTTTTCTTAAATTAGTAAAACAGATACCTGCCTAAAGATCAGAATACCTAAGAAAGTGTTTAAAAAAATGTTTCGACTTCCACAAAGTTAAGTTCTTCTATTGTATTCATTATGTTCAAATGAAATACATCACGTGTGATGTATTCAGAAAATATGCGTTGATTGCAGGAATCTTAAGTCTCTATGTTGACATTTGCATATATCAACACAGTTTAGTGTTATCGAGACGTGATACCGTAAACAATGACATTTAAGCTGTCGCGAATGATCTGAAATGCTGGTTTGGTTGCACACAATATAAAAGATGCAATGACATGCAACATAGTCTCAGATACGACTAGTATACTTGCATATTTAGCGTTCAATGCATACGATATTAGAGGTGTACGGGTCTTTCTTGTGCCGGTAGTTCTATGAATAAGCAAAGTACTCACCAATAAGTCGAACGGTTGAAAACAATCGTTGCTCGTTGCAGGTCAGGTGCAGCAGTCGGCAAAGGTCCGCAGGTATAACCTCAACACTTCGAACTCTGCACCCTGTATGTGCTGATCCGGTCTTATTCCCTTTCTCCGTCGTCTACCGACCGTGACAATCATTGTAACAGCTTCGTACAGTTGGCAATTCAAGAAAACAACCAAGACACGCACTGAATACATCCTGTGTCTCTTTCTCTCGGTGTCGTTCTACCTTCTAAGTGTTTACTCGCTCGTTCATCGAACGGTTGAAAACAATCGTTGCTCGTTGCAGGTCAGGTGCAGCAATCGGCAAAGGTGCGCCGGTATAACCTCAACACTTCGAACTCTGCACTCTGTGCTTATCCGGTCTTCTTCCCTTTCTCCTTCATCTACCGACCGTGACAATCATTGTAACAGCTTCGTACAGTTGGCAATTCAAGAAAACAACCAAGACACGCACTGAATACATCCTCTGTCTCTTTCTCTCGGTGTCGTTCTACCTTCTAAGTGTTTACTCGCTCGTTCATCGAACGGTTGAAAACAATCGTTGCTCGTTGCAGGTCAGGTGCAGCAATCGGCAAAGGTGCGCCGGTATAACCTTAACACTTCGAACTCTGCACCCTGTGCTTATCCGGTCTTCTTCCCTTTCTCCGTCGTCTACCGACCGTGACAATCATTGTAACAGCTTCGTACAGTTGGCAATTCAAGAAAACAACCAAGACACGCACTGAATACATCCTCTGTCTCTTTCTCTCGGTGTCGTTCTACCTTCTAAGTGTTTACTCGCTCGTTCATCGAACGGTTGAAAACAATCGTTGCTCGTTGCAGGTCAGGTGCAGCAATCGGCAAAGGTGCGCCGGTATAACCTTAACACTTCGAACTCTGCACCCTGTGCTGATCCGGTCTTCTTCCCTTTCTCCGTTGTCTACCGACCGTGACAATCATTGTAACAGCTTCGTACAGTTGGCAATTCAAGAAAACAACCAAGACACGCACTGAATACATCCTCTGTCTCTTTCTCGCGGTGTCGTTCTACCTTCTAAGTGTTTACTCGCTCGTTCATCGAACGGTTGAAAACAATCGTTGCTCGTTGCAGGTCAGGTGCAGCAATCGGCAAAGGTGCGCCGGTATAACCTTAACACTTCGAACTCTGCACCCTGTGCTTATCCGGTCTTATTCCCTTTCTCCGTCGTCTACCGACCGTGACAATCATTGTAACAGCTTCGTACAGTTGGCAATTCAAGAAAACAACCAAGACACGCACTGAATACATCCTCTGTCTCTTTCTCTCGGTGTCGTTCTACCTTCTAAGTGTTTACTCGCTCGTTCATCGAACGGTTGAAAACAATCGTTGCTCGTTGCAGGTTAGGTGCAGCAGTCGGTAAAGGTCCGCAGGTATAACCTTAACACTTCGAACTCTGCACCCTGTGCTTATCCGGTCTTCTTCCCTTTCTCCGTTGTCTACCGACCGTGACAATCATTGTAACAGCTTCGTACAGTTGGCAATTCAAGAAAACAACCAAGACACGCACTGAATACATCCTCTGTCTCTTTCTCTCGGTGTCGTTCTACCTTCTAAGTGTTTACTCGCTCGTTCATCGAACGTCTCGCGCGCGCTCCTCGGCGCGCTTTTCCATTGGTTCACGTTTCGACGAGCCTCGCGGTGTCGCGGCACTCAGTCAGTCTCGCCGCGGCCTTCGTAATGTAAGGATCGTTGTTCTGCGTGTCTTTGCTATTTACGCGTGCTTCTTCACGTGAGAACACCGCACACCTTAAGCTTATCGCTGTTTACTTTTGGAATAAGTTTCTCGGTTAATGTATGACCGAAGTCGTAGTGAAGAAAAGGTGCAAAGTCTGTTCGCGTCGCGATCTGATGCTGCTACTGCGCTGTCGACATTAAGTAAACAACTTTTCGAGCGTTGATCGTAATTAGGGAAAACTTGAGCGCGCAACGCCTCGTCACGTGTCATTTGAACGCTTCCGGTTTTCGCGTTTCATCGAACAGTGACAGCGGCGTTTTTTACCTTGTTATTTCGGTATATATATATACTGTACGTTAAATACGAGAGGATTGCTTGTGACAGATGTACATAGTGATCGACGAGTGACAGTGCTCTCATTTAACACCAACACCTTGCAATTGAAGCGACATCCTTGGTGAGTTTCGAGCCGGCTAAACTTCACTGGTGATATCAAGTGAGAAGTCTTCGGTGAGTACCGGTTTTTTCATGCTACTTTCTTTTCATTGTTTTACGGAAACTGTAAAGAGTGCACAGGATAATGTAGAGCAGATGTACCAGTTGTGGCCATCGTTTAGCTTTATTTTCTGAGAAGGCTTCTGTTGTTTACATACTCGGATTCTATATTCTAGTTTTATTACATTACAACACAAATAAACGTTAAAATCAAGAAAATTGATATTTCAATTGGATATTTATTCATTATTCTGGTCCGGATTATTGGCTAATATAGAATTTTTTTTTGTTTTTTTTTAAGGGAAAGGGTTTTAAGGTTTGTCGAACGTATCGGTTGTCAAAATGTGAAACTGAGAAAAAATACGTTATATTTTACCACTTAGACTTCCATAAGCCCTTGGTGAATCTCATATGTACCAGTTGTGGCCATCTTTTAGCTTTTTTTTCTGAGAAGGCTTTTGTTGTTTACATACTTGGATTCTATATTCTAGTTGTATTACATTACAACACAAATAAACGTCAAAATCAAGAAAATTGATATTTCAATTGGATATTTATTCATTATCCTGGTCCGGATTATTGGCTATCATAGAATTTTTTTTTTTTTTTAAGGGAAAGGGTTTGAAGGTTTGTCGAACGTATCGGTTGTCAAAATGTGAAACTGAGAAGAAATACGTTATATTTTACCACTTAGACTTCCATAAGCCCTTGGTGAATCTCGTATGTACCAGTTGTGGACATCTTTTAGCTTTTTTTCTGAGAAGGCTTCTGTTGTTTACATACTTGGATTCTATATTCTAGTTGTATTACATTGCAACGCAAATAAACGTCAAAATTAAGAAAATAGATTTTTGAACTGACTATTCATTTATTATTTTGATTCTGATTATTGGCTAATATAGAATATAATACTTTTTTTCTTTGTCTGAAGGGAAAGGGTTTTAAGATTTATCGAACGTATCGGTTGTCAAAATGAAAAACGTATCGATTTCGATTTCATTCTGGAGGAAGTTTTGTAAATAGTGAAAATAAACAGTAAGCAAGATGCAACTTAACATTTTGCGTCTTTGTTTAATCATAAAATAAATTTGCAAAACTCAAGTTTAGCGAAATTTCAACTAAGCATCTAACTAACTCCGAATTATGTATTTAGCATCATGACTGAATATTGGTTCTCTTGTGTACAATATTTGCGGCTCGTTAGTTCATATTTAGCGAAAGTTAATGTAATAACGAACATTTTTCGAAAAGTTGAAGCCTCATAAAATCTGACTCGCTTTTTCGATTCTGCTTACATTCAATATCAAACAACATTACATGTACCAGCATTTATGAAAAAAGCAAAACATCGTAAACTTGAAAAAAGTGGAGGCATTAGCGTGATTTTTTTAAAATAGCTAATCAAGCTATCAAATTAAATTTCTGCATAAATGAAAAAAAAAAATTTGGACAATAGAAGATTTTTGCTTTATTTGCGTGCTAAATTCCAGTTCATTCGGTTGTACGGTTATTGAGTGATGGGTGATTGAAATTTCGAAGCCCTGTACACACACACGCGTGCGCGCGCTGAAACACACTTACACACATACATATATACATATATACATACCATAGAGGAAGCTTTGTGTTCATAAAAGAATAAATAAATTTCGAGTTTTTTATGTCAGAACATTGAATTGTCCAAAATATAAAAAAGAGTGTTTCAGAAAAAGTGTCCGTTCGTATGTGCGCGCGCGCGTGTGTGTGTGTGTGTGTCTGTTTGCAGGGCTTAACCGTTTAAGCTAAAATTTGGCACTCAAGTAAAGCAGCACTTCGTCATCGATTGTTGCAATTTTTTACGAAATACATCCAGGAATTTTCATTTTATGGCTTCAAAAAATGACGTGCGGGCTGTGGCTTTATTAAAATTGATGATAATTTCCTAAATAATTCTTCATAAGTGCAGGTAATCTCAATGTCATTTGTTATTCAATTGGATCGGAATCAGAGAAGCGGTTCGGATTTTATAGAGTTTCCAATTTTTCGAAAAAAATCACGTTTTCTCTCTAACTTTGGCAAAACATGAGACAACGAAATCATATTTCATACATGAAATCGGTACTATCTAGCGATTATTAGTAGATAGTTTCGTCATAATATGCAGTATGATTGAAATTTGTCAGAATTTTCAGTTTTGGAAAAAATGATCTTATTGCATTAACCTTAAAAAAACATAAGATCGCGAGGTCAAACTAGAAATCAGTACTATTTAGCAATAATAGGTACACAGTTTCGTCATAATTTGTTATGTGGTTTAAATTCTTCAGAAATAAAATTTTGACAATAAATAAAGCCGCAAAGTTGAACCAAATCACTTACTTATTATTTTTAAATCGATTAACATGCTTCCTCATAGTCGGTCGCTTTATAAGAAAATAAAAAAATAATAAGCAATCAATTTCCAAGTTCAACTTCGCAGTTTTTCTGAACCCCTTTTCTCGATGTTTCGGAAAATAATGATTGTACTGACACAAAACAGTCGAAAAAAAAAATGTCACAAAAACAACCTTCACTTTATCAGAGACTTTGAAGGACCACTTGTCGAGGTTATTCACAAATAGTCTTTGACCGCGTTTGTATAAGCCAGTATAACATTAACGGAACGTACACGATGAGAGGATCGATGGTTCAACACGCGGAAGTGAGTCTTCAGCTGAAAGGGTTAACGCGACTATAAGTAGACGAGTGTGTCGATGCTGTCACAAGAGATACTCGTGTCTCGTTGATTCGCGACGTACGCGATCTCTTCCGCGCTATTTTCTCGCCCGGTATTACCGGTTCACGGTTATAACGCCGCCTGCGATCTTGACGAGTTGAGTATACTCGCGGGCGAGAGAAGCAAAAAGTGGAAAGCCTAGCGCGCGGTTTGCACTGACACCGTGCTCCCGTTTCTTCGGATGTGCCGCACGGCGTTTTCCGGCTCGACAACCGCACGCCTAGCCATTATGGTAGTAATGGTACAGCGATACAACCAGCCAAGTTAGTTCTGCCGTACATTGAAGCATTAAGACGCAGGAATGCGTAAACTCAGTGATTGAGTCAGTGAAGAAAAGTACGGCGGTTAGAATCGTTAAAATGCCAACGAAGGAAATTAAATGGTTATGTTGGAAGCAGAGGTCGTGAGAGAGATTTATGCAAAACATAATAAAAGCGAAGGTAATATAGCTGGAAGCGTCACAGAGGGCTTCGACAATGGATTTATGCCGCTGCCGCTGCTACTGCTGCTGTTGAGGACAGGATAGCGCGCCTAGATAAATATTTTTCATGTACTACAGTGCACATATACGAAAGTCTATGTACTATGTAGGCAAATACCCTTGTGATACGCGTTACGAGGACAAGCATAATATCTTTGAGCCATTTTATCTACAAAATTGCTCATCTTCGCAAGGGCTCGTGTAAACATATTCAAAGATATTTTTAGGTATAATGCTGTCGGGCGACAGCTGTAACATTCCCGCCTTAGTTCCCATAAAATATTTAACGCCGACGAAAATTAGTCGTGTCAGTTTTTCTTGACATTGCCGTGCTGTAAAATAATTTGTATTGCTTAGGAAGTTTGTTTTCGTACAGGGTAATAAATATGACTCACGAGGGCGTAAACGTTGACGCTATGTTGGTATGAATTTATTAGTAATCCAGATGGACAGGATTGATATACGGCTTTAAATATTTTGTGGAGAACAGCGTTGGTTTTTATTACAAAATTGTGATTCATTCAAATATGTTGACACTTGTGGTAGTATTTTGATTCGTAAGAATAATGAACGTTGATAACTCTCGCTGTTGACAGTGCTGTTGATGGGGAGATTGTTTGGGACGAGAAATTATTTGGATCGTAAGAGAACTTTGGGTTCGGACCTAAAGAAACTGGAGAATTAGGAGATGAATGTCACGCAGTGATTTTCAGGTTAAAGGGGAGAGTTAGTTATTGGAAATAATTGTATAACAGATCTAAAAAATTCACCTAGATGCCTTTTCTTACTCTTTATAACATAATTTGAACCGAAAAAATAACGTAGATTTTTTAGCACTGTCGATGTTTTAGAATAGCCAGAAAAAAATCTCTCTTAAAAAAGTTCATGGGTAACGGAAAGCATTGTTGACACTTATTCGAGTTGTGATTGGTTGCTGGGAAAGTCTGCGAGAAACAAGTTCAGTTTGGTGTCAAATTTGACATAAGAATAGGACGTGCGTTGCAACGTCCGTGACATTTTGAAAGGTTATAAAAGCGCAGCAGCGCAAACAATTTTTAGGCACGCGCGCCTGCGCGTGTGATTAGCCTTATATGAAAAATCTTGATTAATTGTTGTGAACAGTATGCAAAGCACGAAAAAAAAATTGTTTAAAATTGTAGAAAGGTTTTTCGAGTCGATAGCGATACATTTTTTTGGTGCTTAAGTGCCACTATTTTTTTTCGTAGAGTTCATTTAAATTGATGTTAATTATGTCCTATAATATTAATAGTTTTGAATTATATTTCAAGAGATATGATTTTTTGAAAACTTGTCATAGTGATCTAGGTTTAGTTAGAAAACCTATATATTAACCAATAGGAATAAAACTTACAAAATAATCAGA
Organism: Tromatobia lineatoria; assembly: GCA_949699805.1. Taxonomy (NCBI): domain Eukaryota; kingdom Metazoa; phylum Arthropoda; class Insecta; order Hymenoptera; family Ichneumonidae; genus Tromatobia; species Tromatobia lineatoria. The sequence goes on along the minus strand of OX453050.1, from coordinate 2,581,058 downwards.
ATTCACCCGCTCCGTATGACCTCTCTTTTCGTTGCCAATCGTGTTTTCGCCTTATTTCGCTAATTTGAAGAGACGAATTGCACGTTAAAATTTCTAAATAATACTAAATAAATTTAAAAGAAATCATATCTCTGGAAGTATCCATCAAAACTATTATTATTACAGAACCTAATTTGTATCAATTTAGCAGCAGATTACGAGAAAAAAAAAATGGTGGCACTAGAAAATATGTAAAAAACGTGTCGCCCCTGACTCGAAAAAATGCATCTTCTCCTACAGTTTTTAATATTCTGACCTGCCATTTTTTTTTCTTTCATGCTTTTGCATACTATTCTCAACAATTAAGCGTGGCAGATTTTTCATATAATTTGTTTTTGCTATTCTAAAAAATCGACAATGCTAAAAAATTGATGTTCTTTCTCTATTGCAAAATATATTTTAAAGAGTAATGAAAAAATAAAAATGCTGGTCGACTGGGTTTTCCAAACGAAAGTGAACTGTGACCGATATTGGGAAAATGTTACGTACTAGTTAATTGATTTAAAGGTAACAGGGCAGATTTTTACGTTTTTCAATTTCAGTAGCACCGCACATATTTCTGGTACGGATGCTGGAAACATTGTTTTGATAACAATGCGTTTACCCATCACTCGGGTGCGCGAACCATTACTCGTCCAGCCGATTGTAACACGCGATAACTTCATTATCGAGAACTTTTACATCCGTTTTTCAGAACATACATACCTATAAAAATAGTAGTTGCGAAAAAAATCTTTTAAAATAATTAACTTTTTTATACCAATTTTATATTTCACTTGTTCAAAAGTTATCTTAAAAATGCCTTTAAGAAGGGATTATTGATTTGATAACCGTTAAGCATTCGGAAGCTTCTTAAGATACATCAAGATAACGACAACAAAAACACATGTGAAATTCAGTTCGCGAGTTTTTACCTCCGTTGACAAAAAGATGAGTAATTTATTAACAATATGTGTGTAATTCTATAAAACGTACCTATTCCCAAAAGGTATTTTGTTCAGATAGCGATCTCAAATACTTATTAATATTTGTTGATGAGAGAATTTATTTGTTTGTGTACGAATGTGATAGTATTTATAAATATCATGTATAAATCGTTATATAAATTATTTGTCAATTTCTGGATTCACGAACCTGTCTACCTCATTGAAATGTTGAATTTGTGTTTTATGATATGAAGTTTAATTTATAAATACACGAAATAATTGCAGAATTCTCAATTGTTAATGTCTCTTTGTTTTAAATAAAATGCCCTTAAATGTATGTATAAATTTACCTGTCATAATTGCATTGTTTCATACATATTCAATTAATTATTTCATCAATCTGTCGGTGTCTCTTAATCCAACTTGTGATTTGAAATTTGAATAGTCACATTAAATAAAAATTGTATTACGAAAATGAATTTATAAATATTACAACATATTCTTAGCCTGCAGAAATTTAAAATCATTGAATTCAAAGCAAATACATTTCAACCCTCATGAAAAGTAAAGTTTACGTTGATCCGTTGAAAAAATGGTAACTTTAAATTTGCAAAACTCAAAATTCGTTAAATTGGAATGTATTCATACAACGAAAGCTGTGAATAAAACCGCTTTTGGAAAGTTATCATGTATCGTGCATGTTGTATAATAGTAACAAAGTGAAAATACGTTCCAACCTTGCAGAAAATCCGGCCTGTTTTTTGTCACGGAGGATACAGCGAATGGTAGTAAAGCTTTTTGTACGCTCTGGCTCGCCGCAGCGAGTTGGGGCGTCCGGAGGTAGGGAAATTAACCGGCCGCGTGGAGAGCGAGAAAGAAAGCGAAAAAAAAAGGTTTAACAGAACGGGAAAGCTGCACCTTTCGTTCACACGCGATTCACCATCGCAAACTAACCCACATTCTCGTCGTCCTCGTCTCCATTGAGTCCCCTAATGAAAACATTAAAATTAAAAAAGTCACCCCTGGGAAGTAGCTGAGGGTCGTCCTACTATCGCTCGCTTCTCTATCTCTCCACTACTCATTTCGCTTGATTCAGCGCACGACGGTTACGTAAGCACACGCGATTCACTGACAATAAAAAGTCCTTTCTAAAACTTCCTTCACGCTAAGATCGAATAATGATACTTGTAAAAAACGCTTATTTGAAAATATAATTGTTTTTATATGGGTTATGATGCTACGATGCATATACCGTATATTAATTTTTAGATACATTCTTCATTGGCAAATACAATACTGGTATATTAAAAATAAGCAATCAGTTTTGAATATCATGAACCACTTTTTTAAAAGATTTTTCAAACTCTCTCGAAAAAATTGCAAGCGGTGTGCATAGAACGTAATGTACTATTGTACTTGGAATTTATTTTATCTGCAAATTTTACGTCACTTTGAATTTCTACAAAAATGTTTTTCGAGTGTAAACAAGCGTGCAAAGTAGAACCTTGCGAATTGCTTCCTCATTATTTTCTGCTTTCTACAAAGCTTCCTCTATGAGGAAGCCAAAATTGATCAACATACTTCCTCATAGAGGTAGCGTTGAAAAGCAAAAAATAATGAGGAAGCAATTTGCAATGTTCTACTTTGCAGGCTTGTTTTTATTTATATACAGGGTTTCAAATTGAATATTCTTTGGAAAATTAATTTTGTTAATATTTTCCGAGCCATTGGTGCATTTTCTTTCAAATGAAGGTCGAGATCTTCCAAGAACTAAAATACCATATTTACTCTACAAATATGCATTAAATTCTTACTACGATATAAAATGTCCTAAACCGTAGCTGAAGTTTCGTTCACGTATCTACAATCCAATCGACGCTCACGTATTCTAATTTTCAAATACCGGTATCGTCGAATTTATATACCATCACCAAATTTACACTAAAAGTACATTACAATGGAATTCATATACTCGACCCGTAAATCTCATATCCTTTTGTTTATCAAATTCACTTGCATTTTTCTACAGTGTTATTATAATGAAGCCTGAAGGAAAGGTGAGATAAGCTGAGGGCTTTGAAAGAATTTGAATATGAACTCCCATGCGAATATGAATATCTGAATGAAAAAAAAAAAAAAAACTCTTTTGAGTGTAAAGAAGAGCAGGAAGCGCAGAACGATAGCGATCAGCTTTTGAGGATGATTAAATTTTCGTGGCACTCGTGATATGTGGTGTGCCCTGAGAGAAGAAGAGAGTCCATCATGCGGCTCCGGCAAAAGCCTTTGAAAAATTGATTCATCGCGGATTCCGCAAGTTGTCGCTAGCTTCCGATTCTCTTTCATACTCATCGGTCATCGCTCTCTTCAGTCGAGAGAAACGTTAACGGACCAGCGCTACTGTGGCGGATACTGTAAACCACTGTAATGACGCCTGTTCCTCCTCTTTTGCCTTGCGGGATAGCGCGCCCTCGAGTTCTTGACGTCAACGAGCGGCTCACTGAAGCCAGCTGATACGGGTCCTCGACAGCTCCTCTTCTCTACCTCGATAATTAAACGAGAATTTAACGAAGGTACAACCGCCACAGCACGACAACGCCGACGCGAATAATTAAATCTCACTTTGTACGTGGTCTTTTGACGAGGGTGATCTTCGAGCAAGTTTTTACCCAGTGTCTTTATGTACGAAGAATGAGGAAGAGGAAACTGAAAGTGGGAATGGAACAAGGCGTGAAACAGAACGAAAAAACAACGGTAATACAGAAGCTTTCCGAGAGAAGAAATTTATGTGTGTGAGTACAGAGAAGAGATATAGTCTTAATTATGAAATTCGGCACATGTAGTCTGGATACTTTTTATTTATAAGGCATTCTTTAAGGTCGAACCTTATCTTGCCAAATACGAGTCATGATTTTTTGTTATTTATTTTACTTAGAAATGCAGGAAGCTTTGTTTTCGTGACATTTTTTTTTTTCGTGGGGTTTCCATGTCAGAATACTTGAAGTGGTATAAAACGTAGAGAAAAATGGTTTGTATGAAATGTCTGTATGTGTGTGTGTATGTGTACAGTTTTTTGTTAGCACGATAGCCGTCGCAATTTTTAAGATATCGGACTCAAATTTGAATCACGAGTGAACCGTCGTTAAACAAGACATGGGATTAAATTTGGAGTTAGTCCGTTAAGGTGTTCAAAATTTATGGCTTTTTCAATTTTTTAGGGAATGTCAGCTCGGGCTCTAACTCCCGCAATTTTTAAGATATCGGGCTCAAATTTGGTACACAAGTAAAGTTTGGCTAGACTAAAAGGATGGGTCAGAATTTGGTGTGAATCCGTCAAGGCGTTAATAACTTATAAAATTTTGAATTTTTCGAAAAATTAGTTTTAGCGTTCCAATTTTCACAATTTTCAAGATAACTGGCTTAAATTTCGTAAAGTAAAGTGTGGGTAAATTAAAAATCAGTTCGAATCTCGCAAGAATCTGTCGAGGGGTTAATAATAATGCTATTCAAAACTTTTCAAACAAGGTTGCAAAGTAGAACTATGCAAATCTTCCTCATTATTGTTAGACTTTTCGAAAGCTTTCTCTATGAGGAAGCCAAAATGGTATCACATCCTTCCTCATAGAGATAGACATATAAAAATCCAACAATAATAAAGAAGCAACTTGCAAAGTTCTACTTTTTTCAAAATTACGAATGCTTAAATCTAAACAAAAAAATTATAATTTAGAAATCCGAAAAAAAATCTGGCAAACACAACGACAGAAACCAAAATATTCTGGTCTACAAGCGAAAGTGAAAAAATAATAACTTTTACATTTTTCTTGTACTTTATGATGATTGTATGGGTACGTTACCACAAAATCTCAAGAATTATTAAAAACTTCAATATAAAAATTGTTATGGAAATAACCAATAGTTGCAATTTCACATCAATATTACAAATTATCAAAAACAAAGTTACAACTCCGGGCATCGCGTTACTAACATATACTAATACGTTCACATGGAAGGAGAATTTACGTTGAAAAGGGTTTAAAGTCTTGGTCACACGGACAAAGGTAAGCATTTATTACACTGTAGCAAATATACGTGCAGAGTGCTACATTATTAAGTTTTATATACCCGCAGCAGTATTCGCGTGCTCGTCGTTGACTGTGTGGTCGTTGTCCGACATTCTCATCACTCTGGCTGGTAATTCGTATAGTATACGGTCAAGTACAAGCGGCATAGAGAAGCTGGCTAACAGAGCAGTGGATTCTGCATCTCGAGAGCACGCAACGTACACAGAACCTATGACCACGGAAATGCGAGTGAGTGTGTGAGTGACTGATAGAAAGAGAGAGAGAGAGAGAGAGAGAGACAGAGGAAGGGTGAGTTGAACGTAGCGTTGGTGAAGGCTGCGGTTCGGCGCGCGGCCGCGAATGGGACGCGCGTCAGTCGGGGCGCGCAATAGCGCATGAACATGACGTACGATTACGAGCGAAACCCTCTACAGCTCGACTCGCGAGCTCCGAGCAGTACTCGACCGCACGAACGTTTCAAAATAAACGTAGGCTACAGTGCCGAAACGGGTATAGTAGTACCGAAGTCCACAGTGTCGAGCGATTAACGGACGAGAGGACTGACTGGTTATGAGTCGGACGTTGTGTTGTACCCTGCCCGTTGACCTCTAGGACTTTCTACCAATAACAACTGCATCCGGCAGCTCGGGCAGCTCGGGCACCTCCGGGCTTTCATCAAGCCACTATTGAGCTGACCCGATAAAAGCCATAACCCGATAAAATATATAGGAGAATATTGAAAAATGAATAAAATTTTATGTGCGTGTTGTCAGAAGGTAGTCCTATTAAAATATTGCACTTCTGATGTTTGTACTTTTATTCCTACAAGCAAAAGCCATTTATGTCCTGGAAAAAAATCACTCCAGTGAATAAAAAAGTAGAAGCTTTCACATTGCTTCTTCATTATTTTTCGCTTTTTACAAAACTACCTGTATGAGGAAGTATGTTGATCAATTTTGGCTTCCGCATGGAGAAAGCATTGGAGAAAGCGAAAAATAAGGAGGAAGCAATGTGCGAGGTCCTATTTTGCATCTTTGTTTTGATTAGATTGATAAACATGTGAATTCGCTTTTTTATTTCGTTATTGTTAGAGCGTTTCCGAAAGTAAATGTGATAACGTTTTTTTAAATGATTCAATATTCCATAAAATAAAAAATTTCATACCGTCCGTCACTGAATTTTGTATATGTAAAGGTTGAATATTATTTTATTTACATACAGTTGAGCTCGCTATCTCAATATTTGCAAAAGTTACAGAGCTATAATATACTTTTTTTTTTAAATGCAAAATTCTATAAAATCCGAACCGTTTTAACGATTTTTTTCCTATACCGACTACATTAAACGTCTCTTCAGTTACGAAGAACTATTCAGCTAAATCGCCGAACTCCTACGGAAGTTTGAGCAAACACGCCCTTTTTTGAACTCTTCATATTATTTTTTAATCTCATTTCTCGTTTATGGTCGAAAGTTGAAGAAATTTTATTTTATCAAAAGGTCGCTCAACGACGGAAAACATTTTGAAATAAATTAAATTTTTCCGACATTCCAAAGGTTCTGAAAAGTTCAGGAATAATCACAGAATACTTGTCCGGTCTGATCTAACACATCTGAGGTCCAGAAACGGTTTATATCTTACCTCAACGGGCCTGTCGACATTTTGAGTGGCCACATTGGTTTTTGAAAGATTCAGTAATATACAACTTTTAACATTTCTTGTATGTTTTGAGCAGTACTTTGGCCGGGCAATAAAGCAGTTACTATTACATCCCTGCAGAATTTGATGTATATTTGTAGCGTATATTGATATTACGAATTCGCCTATTTTTACCGACCAAAGTCGGTAAAAAAATCTACCCCAGCATCCCCTTAACAAGTAAGACATTTCGATGTTGGTGTAGCAAGGAAATGGTAAGAAAAATGGAGTCACTATTTTAAAAAAAAATTTTATTTCGCATTTTTCCCCCGTCTGCAGGCATCACGCCTATTACAGGGTCGGCCCGGGTCGGTAGCCAGTCCCTCCTGAGGGCCTGGTCCGGATCAGTAGCCAGTCCCTCCTGAGGGCCTGGTCCGGATCAGTAACCAGGCCCCCATGCGGCCGCATCCGACTTCCCCCTCTATATCGCATTTGCCATAACATTTCTGCTAAGGGCATAGGAAAACAGGTAACTGTGACCCCCACAGTTACCCGTGTGTGTCTCACGTATACATCTGGAGCTTCATCACGTCCATGTTTTTATTTTTCGACGAAAATTTTCGACGGCACCGGTAATCCAACCGGCGACCTACCGTTGCTCTGGTTTAGAAGCCAGTACTCTAACCACTAGACCACCACACCGGTCTAAATGGAGTCACTAACCCAGTCGTATTTCTGTAGCGTGTATCGTCGCGTAAAACGGTAAAAAGTATTTAAAAAAAAAAAAAGGAAAAGCGACGCCGAGAAAAAGGATAAAGGTGAGGTGGGAGAAGATACAAAGGAACGTGCTTGTTGGGCTGAATGAGCTCTATCCTTTTTGAGCAGCGGCAGAAGTAGCAGTGGGGAGAAAAGAAGAACGTACGCTGGAAGCTTTTCCTCTTCTCCGTGATTCTTTGCCAAGCTGGCGGTTTCCAGGTGGATTTGCTCTCTACTCCCGAACCTCATGCTCGTCCTCGTGGATCCTCGTCGTCTTGAGCGTACGTGAGCCGAAAACTCGATTGGTTTAGTCCCCTAACCCTTCTTATTCCTCGGGCCTCGAGGAAAATCTTGTGCATTATACGTCGCGTCGGGGATCAGATTGATCATCTTAGTATCCTTGCACTGTGTGTGAGAAGATAATATCGTAGACGCATTGAGGATACTAAGAGCAAAAAGTATCCTCCGATATTCTACCGAATGTACTCGTCGATGGGGTCAAACAATGTTTGTCAATGTTAAACAGAATTCTTTCCTATACTTCGCCATAATGTGAATTTAAAGATTAGCGAAAGTTTTCAATGTTTGTATCTTTATTTACTCAATGCAAAATACTATTGGCAATTACATTGCTGGACAATGTATACATTATGATAGCCAGCTTTAAGATAAAACTACAGGGATACGGTAAATCTATTTCTAACGTCATTACACAAGAAGTATGATGCTGAAGTTTGCATCGTTGGGATGCAACTCAATACATTTTAAAAAATTCTGATTACCGTAGATCATCATACGAGGTGCGAATAAAAATAATTTCGATTACTATTATTGAAAATGAAGGTCATCCCATATTACGGCGCTCCTCTAAGGACGTTAATCTTAGTTATTATGATTTATTTTTTAATGTCGTTGCATTCCAACGATGCAAACTTCAATGGCATTAAGAAGTCGTTCAGGGGGATCCAATGAGTCCAATTTTGTTTTCGCTGTTGGTGGCAGATATCGACAAGTTTTTCATTGAAAAAGGGCACGATCAAAAAGGATAGAAATTTTACTATTTGCTGATAATACTATTTTACTGGCAAACGACGTTGCGGAAGTAGAGCATAAGCTAAAGCCGCTGGAGATATACTGTAAAGAAAATCATTTGACCGCTAAAACGAAATAAAACGAAGGTCTTTCATAAAGGCAGGCGTCAAAAAAAAATAGAAGCGTCTTAAATATCATGGTTCCGTTCCACAAGTGGTGAAACCTACACTTTATCTAGAAGTACCGTTTACATCCTCTGAATTACATAATTCTCCAGTGCAGTTCTTCTTAGCTAAAGCTAAAATCGTTTTAGGTGCAATCTGGAGCATCTTGATAATAGCTAAAGTAAATGGTTGGGACGGGTGACGATATTGTGGAATTAGAGAATAAGCTAAAGACGCTGAAGATATAGTGCGATGAAAATCATTTGACATTTGATACGGAAAAAAAAAACACGTAAATATTTCCTAAAAAATACATCATCAAAAAATAGAAGCGTCTTAAACACCATGATTCTGTTCTAGATGTAGTGAAAAGCTACACTTATCTAGAAGTACCGTTTACATCCTGTGAATTACATAATTGTGGAGTGCAGTTCTTTTTAGCTTAAGCTAAAATCGCTCTGGGAGCTATCTCTCCGTCTCTTGGTAATAGCCAAAGTAAATGGTTGGGACTCTGGGATTAAACTTTGAAATCCGGTTGTCTGTCGGTTTTCTCATACTCCGCTGGCGTCTGGGGCCTGAGACACTCATAGACTCTTAACAAGCTATTGTCACGATTCTATAAAATGCTATTGGCGGTGCCTTATTCTACTCCTGGTTTCATGATACGCCTTGAAACTGGGAGTAGCGCATACGTTGGTGAGAAAAGTGCTAGACGTTTTAAGCAGGATTTCAAGTATGGCTCCGAACAGCCATCCAAGACCATGCTTAGAATGGCTAATGATAATGGTTCAGTTTCATAAATTTAATTGGTTTTCGACGCGGCATCATTTACTTGAGAAACACGGGGCAATGCACATATTAAATTACCTCAATCCCGCGTCAATTCTTGTAGCGCGTGACCATGTGTGTACTTCTGTCGAAAATGGAAGTATGTAAATAGTATTTTCCAAATATTAAAAGTGTCTTGAATTGTAGTATTCCAAGGTTGGCGCAGTGAATTAAGACATACCGATTAATATTTCGCTCAAATAAATAAGGTATTGAAACAGTATTGAAAATCTTTCCAAAAGTAAAAAGTCTTGGGTGTGATCTATTGTAGTGATAATAGTAAAGAGCATTGCACTGTTTCATTAGTATTTACGGTCCAGGTCGACGTTTACATTAATTCTGATATTTAGGTCGATATCTCCATGACTTTCGGTGTCCAGGTCGACATCCCCATGGCTTTCGGTGTCCAGGTCGACATCCCCATGGCTTTCGGTGTCCAGGTCGACATCTCCATGGCTAGCGCTGACCAGGTCGATATCTCCATGTCTTGCGCTGTCCAGGTTAATATCCCCATGCTTTGTGTGTCCAGCTGTCAAAGCTTCTGAAAAATATATCTGGACATGGGAAAGTAAAGAAGTAAAGAAGATAAGAAGATATGATATTGCTTGACCAGTGCAAGCCATGAAGATATTGGACCTGGGTATCGAGGGCCATGGAAATATCGACCTGGACACTGATAACCATGGAGATATCGTCCTGAACACCGAAAGCCATGGAGATATCGATCTGGATATCAGAAGCTATGTGTAAATATCGACCCGGAACATAACTAATAAAACGGTGGAATTCCTTTTGTTATTATTTAGTACAATAGATCACACTTAAGGGTTTTTACGTTTAGAAAGATTTCCAATACTGCTTTGATACCTTCTTTATTTGTAAATATGCATGTAACTATCGACCTGGAACATAACTGATAAAACGGTGGCATTCCTTTTGTTATTATTTAGTACAATAGATCACACTTGAGGGTTTTCACATTTAGAAAGATTCCCAATACTGTTTTGATACCTTCTTTATTTGTAAATATGCATGTAACTATCGACCTGGAACATAACTGATAAAACGGTGGAATTTCCTTCGTTATTATTTAGTACAATAGATCACACTTAAGGGTTTTTACATTTGGAAAGATTACCAATACTGTTTTGATACCTTCTTTATTTGTAAATATGTATGTAACTATTGACCTCGAACATAACTGATAAAACGGTGGAATTCCCTTTCTTATTATTTAGTACAATAGATCACACTTGAGGGTTTTGTACATTTGCAAAGATTTCCAATACTGTTTTGATACCTTCTTTATTCGGGCGAAACATTATTCGGTATGTCTTAATCCACTGCGCCACTCTTGTCATACTAAAACTCAAGACACTTTTAATATTTGGAAAATACTGTTTTCATACTTCCATGTTTGCTCCCCTTACAACCGGCTACATAAAAACATCAAGCAGTGCAATACTCAAGGTCGCGAGATGTACCTGACATCAGCTCTGCCCTTAGCGCATTATCCGCATGATAGCGCAAAGTAGGTTAGCGGGAACTAATCATTAGGAATTCAGAATAAAAAGCCTCAAAACGAAAGCCCGTAAAAACAACGGTCGCAATTTGTCCAAACGTCGTGACACAGTTTTAGGCCGTAATAAACAACGTCGCTTGACCAATAATCAGACTGTCCAAAACGACGTCGTTGAAAGAGTCGTCCGACCTTCTTCAGGAACGATAGGGCTGATTATGTCTGTTTGATGAATCCTCAATTCTTCGGTTCACTCGGTCAAATTAAATTTCTTCCAGTAGAACCTGATGATGCTCACGGCTGTTACCATATGTGAGCTTCCCTACGATTTGTTGATCTTCACGGTACAAGGTCCGGTTAACCGTTTGGTGAGTCTTATACCTCCGGTAGCGTGATGCTTGTCGCGTTGGGCGCGCGTCCTTGCCATAAAAGGTGCTTCTCTCGTGTCGGCGCCCATACATCGCGCATACACATACTAACATAGAGCTCGCTACATATATAATACACATACATATACATAAATATAGCTACAGTTACTCGCTGTTTTCCTGGGGGGGAATATCACAGGGATGCAAATTTGCCGGGGATATAAATAAAGTGCGGAGCAGTCTCGCGCCACCGCCAATTAAAACGCTCCTTATCGAGAAAGGGAGCGCGCGGCGTAGCGAAAGCGACGTCGGCGACCACGCGCGCCGCATGCACACCTTCACATTGAGACTCCGACGTCCGACAGCTTTAAACAGCCGCCTCAACACACCATGAGAATAAGTCCGCGCGCAATCTTTCCGTACAGCGAATCTTCGAAGCTCTCTCACTGGTATGCGATATAAATTCGATAAAACCCGCGAGTCAACTCACCCGATATATCGATCTGAAATCTCGTTCGCGCCACTTCACGGGATGATAGAGGCACCTGATTTATTATTATTAAATGTATAGGAGGCCGCTTGCGCGCGCACGCCCGATTGTGGGCTTCGCCATCGCTGCTCTGAGATGAATTAAAAAATATAAAACGAAGAAATCCGTAACGAGGACTGTAGGACCAGGAATTCAGTGGATATAATCTGGTAATTGGTAGGTTTGACACCGATTTATCGCTTCGAAATTGCCTGGTGAATTATTACATATATATATATATATATATAATTACAAATATATATGTATAATATACATCGACGCGCTTTATTATCGCCGGGGGCTTGTTGAGCATACCATTTTGCAACATCAATTACAAACGGCTCGATATATGAATTATACATTTAAATTGGCTCTGGTATCGGGCTCTGATGCACGTCAGTTTGGATCTCTCTGGTATTCTCATATCTGCCATTATTATGCAACCGCTAATATTATGAAAATAAAGTCACATGCAGACTGCGGATGGTTTCCCTCTATTTGTGCTGAAATTCTGTCGATACGTAAGTGGAATTCGATATATTCATGTTGCATCGTTGCTGAGGCTGTCGAGTATGCGAAAATAGTCCAGATATATGTATCGATATATACGACGTGCGTTGTCAGCAATTTTCCCCTGTATACATAAATTTTCATCAATTATAATGGATCAAACTGTATTCTGTAACAAGAGAATCTATATTGTTACCTTGACGTTACGCGCTGGACGTACTTCTAGGGCCTCGAGGGCCAATGGCGTAATTACTTTGACGTAGCGTTTAATTTTAAGACCCTGCTTCTGAGATTTCTGTTAACGGAATAATTGTCAACCATTATATCTCTAAGCTTTAAGATCTCGATCTAAAAGAG